>JAPFBL010001938.1:0-1200000 GCA_026182355.1 Hermatobates lingyangjiaoensis
TCATAATTTTAACGATGAGGACAATAGCATCAAGGAAAGGACAAAATCATACTATTTTTTATTTACTAATTCATACTAAATAACACATACTGAATACACTCCTGATAAAATCGGCTTTTTATTTATTGTATACGTTGTAATTTAAAGAAAAGCTTTATAAATTTTTTAAATTTTAATTAATAATTCAAATATAATTTAACTTCATATTATCCATTACATATTTAAAATTTTATTAATACAGAAGATACATTACACCCCAACCCCGACGAACATACTAATGGAAACTCACACAGTAAACTTTAATATTTGTTACCTACTAGTTATTAATATTTCTTATTGTAAAAAAAACCTTTCACCCACCCAAAAAGACAACCAATTTTACGATATATATATATAATGAATTATAAACCACAATAGGAAAAGGGAAAAAACAATACTAAGATCGTTCAACCGTCACAAGCGGTCTTCGTCAGAGTCAAAAACCCAACTGACTGAAAATGTTTTCCCATTTTCTTATTGTGGTTCGATCATTGAATGTTATTTCACGTGGTTATGTGAAATTTTTTTAAATATATATTGAAAGTACTGCATGACCTAAATAAAGTACATTAACAGAAAGAACGCTCATAACAAATAACAGACGCCCATGACTACATATTTCGATTGTATCATCAACAAAACATATGTAATTCTCATCGCAGAGAGGTTACGACACTCATCACACACAGGAGTAGTTATGAGTTATTTGAACTGTTTATTTCATAATTTTAACGATGAGGACAATAGCATCAAGGAAAGGACAAAATCATACTATTTTTTATTTACTAATTCATACTAAATAACACATACTGAATACACTCCTGATAAAATCGGCATTTTATTTATTGTATACGTTGTAATTTAAAGAAAGGTTTATAAGTTTTTAAATTTTAATTAATAATTCAAATATAATTTAACTTCATATTATCCATTACATATTTAAAATTTTATTAATACAGAAGATACATTACACCCCCAACCCCGACGAACATACTAATGGAAACTCACACAGTAAACTTTAATATTTGTTACCTACTAGTTATTAATATTTCTTTTTTAAAAAAAACCTTCCACCCACCCAAAAGACAACCAATTTTACGATATATATATATAATGAATTATAAACCACAATAGGAAAATGGGAAAACAATACTAAGATCGTTCAACCGTCACAAGCGGTCTTCGTCAGAGTCAAAAACCCAACTGACTGAAAATGTTTTCCCATTTTCTTATTGTGGTTCGATCATTGAATGTTATTTCACGTGGTTATGTGAAATTTTTTTAAATATATATTGAAAGTACTGCATGACCTAAATAAAGTACATTAACAGAAAGAACGCTCATAACAAATAACAGACGCCCATGACTACATATTTCGATTGTATCATCAACAAAACATATGTAATTCTCATCGCAGAGAGGTTACGACACTCATCACACAGAGGAGTAGTTATGAGTTATTTGAACTGTTTATTTCTTAATTTTAACGATGAGGACAATAGCATCAAGGAAAGGACAAAATCATACTATTTTTTATTTACTAATTCATACTAAATAACACATACTGAATACACTCCTGATAAAATCGGCTTTTTATTTATTGTATACGTTGTAATTTAAAGAAAAGCTTTATAAGTTTTTTAAATTTTAATTAATAATTCAAATATAATTTAACTTCATATTATCCATTACATATTTAAAATTTTATTAATACAGAAGATACATTACACCCCAACCCCGACGAACATACTAATGGAAACTCACACAGTAAACTTTAATATTTGTTACCTACTAGTTATTAATATTTCTTTTTTAAAAAAAACCTTCCACCCACCCAAAAAGACAACCAATTTTACGATATATATATATAATGAATTATAAACCACAATAGGAAAATGGGAAAACAATACTAAGATCGTTCAACCGTCACAAGCGGTCTTCGTCAGAGTCAAAAACCCAACTGACTGAAAATGTTTTCCCATTTTCTTATTGTGGTTCGATCATTGAATGTTATTTCACGTGGTTATGTGAAATTTTTTTAAATATATATTGAAAGTACTGCATGACCTAAATAAAGTACATTAACAGAAAGAACGCTCATAACAAATAACAGACGCCCATGACTACATATTTCGATTGTATCATCAACAAAACATATGTAATTCTCATCGCAGAGAGGTTACGACACTCATCACACACAGGAGTAGTTATGAGTTATTTGAACTGTTTATTTCATAATTTTAACGATGAGGACAATAGCATCAAGGAAAGGACAAAATCATACTATTTTTTATTTACTAATTCATACTAAATAACACATACTGAATACACTCCTGATAAAATCGGCATTTTATTTATTGTATACGTTGTAATTTAAAGAAAAGCTTTATAAGTTTTTTAAATTTTAATTAATAATTCAAATATAATTTAACTTCATATTATCCATTACATATTTAAAATTTTATTAATACAGAAGATACATTACACCCCCAACCCCGACGAACATACTAATGGAAACTCACACAGTAAACTTTAATATTTGTTACCTACTAGTTATTAATATTTCTTTTTTTAAAAAAAACCTTCCACCCACCCAAAAAGACAACCAATTTTACGATATATATATATATATATAATGAATTATAAACCACAATAGGAAAATGGGAAAACAATACTAAGATCGTTCAACCGTCACAAGCGGTCTTCGTCAGAGTCAAAAACCCAACTGACTGAAAATGTTTTCCCATTTTCTTATTGTGGTTCGATCATTGAATGTTATTTCACGTGGTTATGTGAAATTTTTTTAAATATATATTGAAAGTACTGCATGACCTAAATAAAGTACATTAACAGAAAGAACGCTCATAACAAATAACAGACGCCCATGACTACATATTTCGATTGTATCATCAACAAAACATATGTAATTCTCATCGCAGAGAGGTTACGACACTCATCACACACAGGAGTAGTTATGAGTTATTTGAACTGTTTATTTCATAATTTTAACGATGAGGACAATAGCATCAAGGAAAGGACAAAATCATACTATTTTTTATTTACTAATTCATACTAAATAACACATACTGAATACACTCCTGATAAAATCGGCATTTTATTTATTGTATACGTTGTAATTTAAAGAAAAGCTTTATAAGTTTTTTAAATTTTAATTAATAATTCAAATATAATTTAACTTCATATTATCCATTACATATTTAAAATTTTAATAATACAGAAGATACATTACACCCCCAACCCCGACGAACATACTAATGGAAACTCACACAGTAAACTTTAATATTTGTTACCTACTAGTTATTAATATTTCTTTTTTTAAAAAAACCTTCCACCCACCCAAAAAGACAACCAATTTTACGATATATATATATAATGAATTATAAACCACAATAGGAAAATGGGAAAACAATACTAAGATCGTTCAACCGTCACAAGCGGTCTTCGTCAGAGTCAAAAACCCAACTGACTGAAAATGTTTTCCCATTTTCTTATTGTGGTTCGATCATTGAATGTTATTTCACGTGGTTATGTGAAATTTTTTTAAATATATATTGAAAGTACTGCATGACCTAAATAAAGTACATTAACAGAAAGAACGCTCATAACAAATAACAGACGCCCATGACTACATATTTCGATTGTATCATCAACAAAACATATGTAATTCTCATCGCAGAGAGGTTACGACACTCATCACACAGAGGAGTAGTTATGAGTTATTTGAACTGTTTATTTCTTAATTTTAACGATGAGGACAATAGCATCAAGGAAAGGACAAAATCATACTATTTTTTATTTACTAATTCATACTAAATAACACATACTGAATACACTCCTGATAAAATCGGCATTTTATTTATTGTATACGTTGTAATTTAAAGAAAAGCTTTATAAGTTTTTTAAATTTTAATTAATAATTCAAATATAATTTAACTTCATATTATCCATTACATATTTAAAATTTTATTAATACAGAAGATACATTACACCCCCAACCCCGACGAACATACTAATGGAAACTCACACAGTAAACTTTAATATTTGTTACCTACTAGTTATTAATATTTCTTTTTTTAAAAAAAACCTTCCACCCACCAAAAAAGACAACCAATTTTACGATATATATATATAATGAATTATAAACCACAATAGGAAAATGGGAAAACAATACTAAGATCGTTCAACCGTCACAAGCGGTCTTCGTCAGAGTCAAAAACCCAACTGACTGAAAATGTTTTCCCATTTTCTTATTGTGGTTCGATCATTGAATGTTATTTCACGTGGTTATGTGAAATTTTTTTAAATATATATTGAAAGTACTGCATGACCTAAATAAAGTACATTAACAGAAAGAACGCTCATAACAAATAACAGACGCCCATGACTACATATTTCGATTGTATCATCAACAAAACATATGTAATTCTCATCGCAGAGAGGTTACGACACTCATCACACAGAGGAGTAGTTATGAGTTATTTGAACTGTTTATTTCATAATTTTAACGATGAGGACAATAGCATCAAGGAAAGGACAAAATCATAATATTTTTTATTTACTAATTCATACTAAATAACACATACTGAATACACTCCTGATAAAATCGGCTTTTTATTTATTGTATACGTTGTAATTTAAAGAAAAGCTTTATAAGTTTTTAAATTTTAATTAATAATTCAAATATAATTTAACTTCATATTATCCATTACATATTTAAAATTTTATTAATACAGAAGATACATTACACCCCCAACCCCGACGAACATACTAATGGAAACTCACACAGTAAACTTTAATATTTGTTACCTACTAGTTATTAATATTTCTTTTTTAAAAAAAACCTTCCACCCACCCAAAAGACAACCAATTTTACGATATATATATATAATGAATTATAAACCACAATAGGAAAATGGGAAAACAATACTAAGATCGTTCAACCGTCACAAGCGGTCTTCGTCAGAGTCAAAAACCCAACTGACTGAAAATGTTTTCCCATTTTCTTATTGTGGTTCGATCATTGAATGTTATTTCACGTGGTTATGTGAAATTTTTTTAAATATATATTGAAAGTACTGCATGACCTAAATAAAGTACATTAACAGAAAGAACGCTCATAACAAATAACAGACGCCCATGACTACATATTTCGATTGTATCATCAACAAAACATATGTAATTCTCATCGCAGAGAGGTTACGACACTCATCACACAGAGGAGTAGTTATGAGTTATTTGAACTGTTTATTTCATAATTTTAACGATGAGGACAATAGCATCAAGGAAAGGACAAAATCATACTATTTTTTATTTACTAATTCATACTAAATAACACATACTGAATACACTCCTGATAAAATCGGCATTTTATTTATTGTATACGTTGTAATTTAAAGAAAAGCTTTATAAGTTTTTTAAATTTTAATTAATAATTCAAATATAATTTAACTTCATATTATCCATTACATATTTAAAATTTTATTAATACAGAAGATACATTACACCCCCAACCCCGACGAACATACTAATGGAAACTCACACAGTAAACTTTAATATTTGTTACCTACTAGTTATTAATATTTCTTTTTTTAAAAAAAACCTTCCACCCACCCAAAAAGACAACCAATTTTACGATATATATATATAATGAATTATAAACCACAATAGGAAAATGGGAAAACAATACTAAGATCGTTCAACCGTCACAAGCGGTCTTCGTCAGAGTCAAAAACCCAACTGACTGAAAATGTTTTCCCATTTTCTTATTGTGGTTCGATCATTGAATGTTATTTCACGTGGTTATGTGAAATTTTTTTAAATATATATTGAAAGTACTGCATGACCTAAATAAAGTACATTAACAGAAAGAACGCTCATAACAAATAACAGACGCCCATGACTACATATTTCGATTGTATCATCAACAAAACATATGTAATTCTCATCGCAGAGAGGTTACGACACTCATCACACAGAGGAGTAGTTATGAGTTATTTGAACTGTTTATTTCATAATTTTAACGATGAGGACAATAGCATCAAGGAAAGGACAATACCATACTTTTTATATTTACTAATCCATACAAAAGAACACAGACTGAATTTACTCCTGATAAAATCAGCATTTTATTTTTTGTATATATTGTAATTTAAAGAAAAGGTAAATATGATATTTAAATCGTAATCAATAATTCGAATATAATTTCACTTAATATAATCCATTACATATTTTACATTATTATTAATACAGAAGATACATTACGCCCCCAACCCCGACGAATATACTAATGGCAACTCACACAGTAAACTTTAATATTTGTTACCTATTTATTATTAATATTTCTTTTTTTAAAAAAAAACCTTCCACCCAACCAAAAAGACAACCAATTTTACGATATATATATATATGTATATATATAATGAATTATCAAACCACAATTAGAAAATGGGAAAACAATACTAAGATCGTTCAACCGTAACAAGCGGTCTTCGTCAGAGTCAAAAACCCAACTGACTGAAAATGTTTTCCCATTTTCTCATTGTGGTTCGATCATTGAATGTTTTTTCACGTGGTTATGTGGAATTTTTTTAAATATATATTGAAAGTACTGCATGACCTAAATAAAGTACATACCCAGAAAGAACGCTCATAACAAACAACAGACGCCCATGACTACATATTACCATTGTATCATCAACAAAACACATGTAATTCTCACCGCAGAGAGGTTACGACCCTCTTCACACACAGGAGTAGTTATGAGTTATTTGAACTGTTTATTTCTTAATTTTAACGATGAGGACAATAGCATCAAGGAAAGGACAAAATCATACTATTTTTTATTTACTAATTCATACTAAATAACACATACTGAATACACTCCTGATAAAATCGGCATTTTATTTATTGTATACGTTGTAATTTAAAGAAAAGCTTTATAAGTTTTTTAAATTTTAATTAATAATTCAAATATAATTTAACTTCATATTATCCATTACATATTTAAAATTTTATTAATACAGAAGATACATTACACCCCCAACCCCGACGAACATACTAATGGCAACTCACACAGTAAACTATAATATTTGTTACCTACTAGTTATTAATATTTCTTTTTTTAATAAAAACCTTCCACCCACCCAAAAAGACAACCAATTTTACGATATATATATATAATGAATTATAAACCACAATAGGAAAATGGGAAAACAATACTAAGATCGTTCAACCGTCACAAGCGGTCTTCGTCAGAGTCAAAAACCCAACTGACTG
Source organism: Hermatobates lingyangjiaoensis (assembly GCA_026182355.1). Classification (NCBI taxonomy): domain Eukaryota; kingdom Metazoa; phylum Arthropoda; class Insecta; order Hemiptera; family Hermatobatidae; genus Hermatobates; species Hermatobates lingyangjiaoensis. The sequence goes on from JAPFBL010001938.1 coordinate 7,336, forward strand.
AAAATGTTTTCCCATTTTCTTATTGTGGTTCGATCATTGAATGTTATTTCACGTGGTTATGTGAAATTTTTTTAAATATATATTGAAAGTACTGCATGACCTAAATAAAGTACATTAACAGAAAGAACGCTCATAACAAATAACAGACGCCCATGACTACATATTTCGATTGTATCATCAACAAAACATATGTAATTCTCATCGCAGAGAGGTTACGACACTCATCACACAGAGGAGTAGTTATGAGTTATTTGAACTGTTTATTTCATAATTTTAACGATGAGGACAATAGCATCAAGGAAAGGACAAAATCATACTATTTTTTATTTACTAATTCATACTAAATAACACATACTGAATACACTCCTGATAAAATCGGCATTTTATTTATTGTATACGTTGTAATTTAAAGAAAAGCTTTATAAGTTTTTTAAATTTTAATTAATAATTCAAATATAATTTAACTTCATATTATCCATTACATATTTAAAATTTTATTAATACAGAAGATACATTACACCCCCAACCCCGACGAACATACTAATGGAAACTCACACAGTAAACTTTAATATTTGTTACCTACTAGTTATTAATATTTCTTTTTTTAAAAAAAACCTTCCACCCACCCAAAAAGACAACCAATTTTACGATATATATATATAATGAATTATAAACCACAATAGGAAAATGGGAAAACAATACTAAGATCGTTCAACCGTCACAAGCGGTCTTCGTCAGAGTCAAAAACCCAACTGACTGAAAATGTTTTCCCATTTTCTTATTGTGGTTCGATCATTGAATGTTATTTCACGTGGGTATGTGAAATTTTTTTAAATATATATTGAAAGTACTGCATGACCTAAATAAAGTACATTAACAGAAAGAACGCTCATAACAAATAACAGACGCCCATGACTACATATTTCGATTGTATCATCAACAAAACATATGTAATTCTCATCGCAGAGAGGTTACGACACTCATCACACACAGGAGTAGTTATGAGTTATTTGAACTGTTTATTTCTTAATTTAAAGATGAGGATAATAGCATCAAGGAAAGGACAAAATCATACTTTTTATATTTACTAATTCATACAAAAGAACACAGACTGAATTTACTCCTGATAAAATCGGCATTTTATTTGTTGTATATAATATAATTTCACGAAATGGTAAATAAGTTTTTTAAATCGTAATCAATAATTTAAATATAATTCTCAATAAAAATATTCCACTACATATTTAAGATTATTATTAATACAGAAGATACATTACAATAAGGGAAGTAATATCTAATATAGACACTCTCACATGTTACATGTATTTGAGCCTCAATGGCAAGACAATCGATATATAGTCGTCAGTGTTTGTGATTTCATCTATGTCTGTTCTTTCTGTGAATCTAATTTACTTACCAAAAAATCGCACACATATTTTAACAGCTGATAACTCAATTCTTTGTATTTTCTTTCTAGAATGAATCCATTCAACCGAATCATGACCCCAGACTAAACATTCAAGAAAGGATATTTATTTCAAAATATTACTGCAAGAATGAAAACGCAATTCAAATACAATGACAATTTAGGGGGAAGTTCCATAAAATCACATACAAGAAACAACTATCAATGTGACGAGATAAAGGTCCCCAAGGAACAGCTTTGTCAGACAGAGGCCCAGAACCAGTTCCTGGTCATACTATTTAAACGTTATTAAAAAAACCCCGTCCAACTTACTGATGGCAACTCATACTGCTTGGAAGGTGGCTATCGTGTTAACCTGCTATATGCAGTGACAAACGAATGAGGAGTAAGTGACCAGGGGCTGGGCCTAACTACCACTTTCATTTCTCATCCATCCAATTTCCTAAATCCTCTCCTTTTATTCCAGCCCCAATCCAAGGCTTTATGCAATCCGTGTCGAAGAATGGATGATACAGGGGTTACTGTATTATGAACGGAGCCTCAAGGGTACCAAGCGACCCCCTTGAGCAAATACTCCAGTGTGCGGTGCTCTGCCGGATTTTCTCACCGACAAAGCTGCAGGGATTTTCCCCTGTTTGATAGTCCTGTATTCTTAAGGAGAAATAAGTCCGGAAACGATGCTCCAGCAGCTCAGAGAGGGTCAAAATCGCTAGCCAGGGTAAGCCACAACCTCGCAAAGTGCACGTAAGAACCTGAAGAAGAAGGAAGGAAGTTAGTTTCTTCCGAAACGCAGGGAGCGCAATATCAATGATGGAGAGCAGATTCTGCAAAGAAGACGAAGAAACACTGTTGCACCTGCTGACTGACTGTCTGGCAATGTTGCTTGAAAGAGGTAGGTGCTTCAGAACGCTTAACAAAACCACTCAACAAAAAACTTTTACCGCTGGACCTAGCAAAAGTGCTAAACTTTTTGGATGCGTTGAAGTTAACTGCTGGGATACTTTAGTATAGAACGGGGAAGTACAATAGTTCTTTAAACCCAGTGCTATAGTCAACCTCAAATAATTATAATAATAATACCAATACTACTGATTGATGTGATGTTTATATAACTTACAGTATGAGTCATTATGGATCACTTATAATAGTAGTTATAACTCTCACATCCATATGGATTATTTAATTGGATTCAATTCTTATAGAGTTTCATCGTTCATTTTAATTTTTGTATAACTCGCTAAACTGTCTTGATAAACTAATATAGACCTGATGAACAGAACAGGACTAACATTCACGAAATCTATTCTACTACACGTTGTAAAAAAGTTAATGAAGTCGGCATGAGTGAAAAGTAATTCTAAACAAAACTGTCATTACTAGAGATAAAGAATGGAAATCTCAATATGAATAATATAAAACGTTAAATAAATATCTGAAACAATATTTATGACAGTCAACTTAATTTTTATTGAAGAAATGAAGAAAAAATACTCAAATTAAGACAGAGTTTTACTTTTAGTTTCAGTTATGTTTTATTTTTGACAAACAGCAATGAAAATTTGACTTTTTAATATCATTATGGCGACTTTTTTAAAATTTCTGTGGAAAAAAAATTAAAAGGAAAATTATATAACAAACTGGAAAATAAAATTACAATAAATGATATGGTTTTCACTTTTAAATTTCAATTAAGGGATTGAAATCACAAAATAAGAAAGAATATTGCCAGAATATCAAGCATTTGGGGGTATGAAATTCGTGTATTAAAATCATCCAGCAGGAGTGGAATTCAAATGTATTGTAATTAAATTTTTTCCACAATAGGAAGATGTTCATATTACACTATAACCATGTTTTAACAGAAGTTTCTTGAATTATTAATATTAATATTTCTTCAGTCTTATAAATCTGACAAGATCATTGATACCATCGAAAATAAAAATATATAATCTTTTTCTAAAAATCTAATAAAAATTAGAGCCACTTGATTAAACGCTCTATATTATTCATGGAATGATTAATATGGCAAAAATCATTACTGACTAGAAGAGCATAGTTTCCCTTTAGAATTTCTGAATTTTTTTTTAAAATTAACCTCTGTCATTTTACTAAATCAGTACTAATTAATTTCAAGGATATACTAGGACAAAGTTTTTGATCAGAGTAAAACTTATAAAATCGAAAAAATAAAATTACAAATGATGCCTAAAAATCACATCCACTCAATTGAGGTAATTTTAAACAACGAGGCAGAAAAACTTGTGATGACATGAACTTAACTCTTTTGGAAAAGAATGAGAAACAGACCTATACGACTAAGAAAAAAAACTAATTAATGTCCTTTTCAATGACTATTCAATAAGAGTTATAAAGGCCATACAGTCAAAGCACAGAAACTATAAATGTGGTATCACGGTTAGTACGAAAAGTACATATAATCCTTTAGTTATTACTTCAATATTTATAAAAAGTGTTCTCTAGTTATTTACTTAGTCTAAATTACAATCACAGCCAATATAACACATAATTCCAATATTCTTTAGTGTGCATTACACACTAAAGCCAATAGTTAAGCACTATTCAACTCAATTACACACAGCTGAAAAAAAAGGGCTGAGAGTCTACAATCACACTTTTCATAAAAGTAAAATAAGTGAAATCCAATTTTTATCATTATGTTTATAACTAAGATTTAAATGTTTCATAACTACTTCAATATTTACTTAAATATTTTCTCAATACTATTAATCAAGGTGCAGTAAGAATTCAGGAAACAAACTCACTATTCAAAAATTAAAAAAGAACTAAGAAAGTAATAGATCAGTTTTTGAATAAAATTAGAGATGAAAACCTTCTTGTTATGAACCAAAATTTCAGTTCACCAACAGTGTTTTGTGGTTGCTCAGCGTGACCCATAAGTTAAAAAGGTACTGTTAAGTGGAGGTAGTCTTACAACATTACAACAATGTAATTAAGCAAGGAAAAGAGATAATTTTAAACAAAGAGGGAGAAAAAAATTTTTGACGACATGAAACTTAACTCTTGTGAAAACGAATGACAGACTAAAAAAAAAAAAACTGTTTTCGGACAAGGGCTATTAAAGGATATGCTCACTCTTTGTAGCAACGAAAGTAGTAATTTGAAGAATACATTACTTTTTTATAATTTCGATTATCGGAAGGTTTTCAAAAGAAACAATGCTATTAACAATAAATTGCTTGTTATATGGACGGTTTATAAACCTTTGACTAACTGATAGCTTGCTATTCAATATTTTTTACCAGTGTCAAATATTTGCAAAGAAACAGTTTATTTTTTTTTTTTGTAAAAATAAAGACTTTTGCACACGATATATAGTTCTAAGTATTTAAATAAACTTACATCTGGTGCTTGGAAATGGATTATTTGGTTTATATCATCAGGAAATAAGTTGGTTTGTTTTCCAGAAATTCTGTTTTCGAGATATTTCAAATTAAGTTCGAAAACGTAGTTTCACTGTGTTCGCATTCTAAAGCCAAACAAATAAATCATTCATCTTTAAATATTAAATTTTAAGTAATAAAATGATGTAACAATACATATTAAACAATTTATGAGCATAATGAATCACAGAGATTACAATCCAGGAAAACTCATAGCATGGCATGAAAGCTCCTCCCTACTGCTTATATTTACAGGTTAATTTGAAAGACAACTTTTATAAAATGAAATATAGGAAAAATATGAAATGTAAAAATTATAATTCTTCTTTCATAGCCTTATTCGGCGTCTTTCCAGAAGACTTATTCGTTGAATCAGTTTCAATCTTTTCCTTCAAAAACGATATGAAGTCAATTTTCTAAAAAAAAAAAGAAACAAGAATTTTTCTTAAGAATATAATATCTCAGTAGTAATAACTTATTTAAATTCATTTAGAAAAACGTTTCAATAAATATTAAATAAGTTAATGTTTACTATTACAAAGTCAAGTTAATTCAATAAATTTTCTAACTTCTCAATCTATATTTATTCAATCTAAAGAAATTAACTTGGAGTCTAAAATTAGATTGTCTTAAGTAATTACAGACGTCAAACACAATACCAGATTTAATGAACAGGCAACAATTTCATAAACTACATAAACTGTTCCTATTCATTCCATTCAAACAAATTCTAAAACCCTGCAAACCTTCAAGTTCCATGTATGCTATGCTAAGGATTTATCAAAACTGAAACATTCATCTCCACTTTATACAACATATGAAAGTTTTATTAAGCATTCTAATATATTTTCAACAAGAAAATAACAATGTACACAACGACAATGAGTTAATTAACTATTGGAATTTAAATCCAGTGTTTAAATGTGATACTATTGTCTTGATCATCCTAAAATAGTTTAAACATGAAAATAAGTGTGTTCACCATGACACAATGAAATAATTGCATACAGAACTAATAGTTGTTGCTAATATCATGCAACAACCCATTAAAAGATTACCTTCTTTTTACCAATGTAGTTTTCTCTTCGTCCCTTGTCGTAATAATTGAAATATGTAAACCAGGGATAGCTTTTGATAAAGTGTTCATCACAGAGTGACTTCTCATTAGAACAATTCACCTTAGAAAAGGATACACCACTTTTTGAACCAAATTCTTCTGCAGCCATGGATAATTCCTTACTAACTTCGTCACACATGACGCAATCTTAAAAATAAACAATTTAATTATCAGAATATCCTTATGAGTAGGGTATGACAACCTCCTTCCTTCAGTAAGAAGTTGGCATAATGATAATAAATATAATCGTACTCTCTTTTGTTCATTTCGAAATATCTACTCCATTTGAATTTTACAAGCCGGAGGTGTTAAGATGTTTACTATTTGAAGATGCAAACCGGCGGAATTTACTCCAAACTGTTTAAACAATATGTATCAGTGAGTAAAAATTTCTATGGACAAGACAGAAGTGCCGCTGATCTCCATAGCTCTGGAAGACCAATTGAAGCTTTAAGAACATACAGTGTTGAAGTATTCCATAAAATAAGTAAATCACGAAATAGGCGAGAAATTTAAACACCAAATAGTATTACAATATGTACAGACAGAAAGTGGGGCACACGATAATAGGAAGACGTCAGAGCGCTCTCTCAAAAGATTGATTCTTGCATAACCAAACGTGTCCCCAAACCTCTTGAAGAATGTGAGAAACGCTTACGAAGTTGCGTTAGAGGGAGTATCACTACATTTTTCTTACCACCCAGACTTAAAAGTTTTAAGCATCAGAAAAACTAAATAGGATAACGGATTTTTAATGGTTTATTTTTTAACATATTTCCCCTCAAGGACTGAACACTTATTCCAACGGAGCTGGAGCGCTTTTATTTTGGTGTAGAAGAACTCTTTCGTTTGGGACTCAAGAAACCACTCGACTGCAGCTATTACGTCTCATCACGAGCAAATGGTGACCAGCCAAGGTTTTTTACATATGGAGGAAAAGATGGAAGTCGGATAGGGCCAGATCTGGCGAATAAAGTGGATCAGAAACAAGTTTGAATCCACAATCGTGGGTTGTTGCTATGGTAACCACTGAGGTGTGGGCTGGTGTCTTGATGGAAGAGGATTCCTCTTGTGAGCGCCATAGCCTTTTTTCTTTGATTGCTTCCTGTAGGCGCTTCAGTTGTCCAGAATAATGTTGTTAAATCACTGTCTGGTCCTTGAAGTTATTCGATTAGTGTGACACCCTAGAAAACAGAGACAATAACCTTGCCAGCTGAAGGAACACCTTGGGCCTTCTTTGGATTCGTGTGCTTCCACTGCAATTTTTTTTTTTTTTGCTTTTGGGTTGATAGTGATAAACCCAGATTTCATCCATAGTGATGAAATGAGCAAGCAAATTGTCTTCATCAGTTTTAAACAGTCTAGCTTGTTCAATGACATTTATGTTCAGGCGTCAAAAGAAAAGTGACCCACCTCACAGGAACCTTAGAGAATCCTAGTTCTTTAGCCAAAATTTTGTTTACTCGCTTAATGGATATCCCAAGTCTCTCCACTATCTGACGCTTGAATTCGCGGATCCAACGTGTGACAGCCACATATGAAGGGGGACATTCTCTACTAATGTTCTCAACATGTCATCATAAATTTCTGAGGCAGTCATGCCTTTCAAATGCAGGTACTTAATGACTGCACGTGTTTCTATTTTCTCTATTCTAAAGTGGTTTTGAATGAGCACTTGACCCCTGCTCATTCAAAAAATTGCCAAAAAAAAATAAGAAACATGTTCGAATCTCAAAATTTGGCAGGAATACTTACAAAGGATTGTACTTTCAAGAAATCATAAGTTTGACGATGCATCAGCGCTTCTTATACACGGTGTTTAAAACTATTCATACACCCCTCGTACAGTTTACATGTAGAAAAATCATGCACACGGGCAACCCATTTTTTTCAAAATACAGTTAATTCTGTAAAATGCTTATTATTAAAAGAAAACATTTACCATTCTTGTAAAAGAAGACAAAGGAATGCGGACGACTTTTCAAGTAAGATACGAAATTTTTGGATGAAAGAAGTGGAATGATAATAGAATTAGCTTTATCCATTTTATCAGATCCTGGATCGATTTTGGAAGTCACAATTGAGCCACCCTGCTCCCTCATAAAACTAATAAAGTCTGATTTCTGAAAGTAAATATTTTATATTACTAAACCTTGAAATGAAACAACCACCAAACAAATATCCCATCACATCCGTTTAATGCACCTTAAATTAATTACTTTCTGTCACTATCAAATATCTAAATTGCGCAGCCAAATAAAAAAACTTCTACGAAACTAAATAAACATTTCAATCACCTATGAATACAATTATATCATAGATATATTCTAGATAAACGATATGACAGGATTTAAATAAAGACCCATTTTGAACTAATTAAACATCTGCACACAATGCAAACGATTCAAATGGCATTATGAAATTCTTGGGAACTATAACAGTTAGGGGTTCTTAGTGTTTTATATTACTTTTTGTAGATCAAACAAAAAAAGTTCTTTTTTTGTTATCATAAAAGATCACTAACTACAAATGAGGACAACACTTTATTTATATATACAAATATAGCACAGGTAATGCACCTTGTGATTTTAATAGCAAAATTTTATTCATCTTACCATTTGAATTGACCACTAAACAATTATTTAGTATTACCATTTACTAACCATTTTTAACTAAAAAAACTGTTTTAACTAAAAACTTAGTAGAATAAATAATAGTATTTAGCGTTTGGTTATCTTTCTTGGTAACTAAGTTCCTAACAAGCTTAGTTATGTCAAAAATGAATTGAATTTTTAATTTTCTGAGTCACTTTTGTTATCCCATTTCTTAATATTATATAAATCACAAAAATCATCTAATTAAAAAATATGGGAGCATAAAAACCAACGATTAACACACTTTAAGTCGAATCAATTGATAATGTCAAATGTTCTATCACCTAAGTCACAGGATACAAGTGTCTAATAAATCAAACGCTTAAACAATTATACCTTCCTACAGCATTATTTGATAAAAGAAGAACTCCCCAATAAACAGAAAGTTAAATGTTTGGAACTAAAACTGACCCACAGTTTCTCCAACGGGCTGTCTTAACAGTGTCTGAATCTAATATGCCAACTTCCCGACTTTTCAGCAGAATAATCAAAAACAGAATAGTTATTTGTTTATACGGGAATATATTTACTTTATACCATAATTGATTAACTGTACCTTTCTTCCTCTGTTAAAATCTACAACAGGACCTTTGTTGTAATAATGAAAATATTTGAAAGTAGGATAACCAGATATATTTAACGAAGTACAAAGAGAACTATGCTGGGTGCAATCGACAGCAGCATATGTAAGTCTTGGATCATCTCTACTGTCTTCTGCAGCGGATGAGAATTCCGGCTTGGATGCTTTGCAATGTCCACACCCTGCAATGATAAGCCTTTCAGAAGACTGAATTATTCAAAACATTTTGAGATTTATCTTAGTCGGTACTTTGCAATTGAAAATTGCAAATGAACATTATTTTTTCAACATATTTACTCGGAAAAAAATAAAAGACTTACATGGAGCGTAGAACATTACTAAAGCATGTCTCTTCTTTCTAAGGGTTGGTTTAAATGTCTCAGAGGTAAGATGGAGAACATCTGATAACTGTTGATCCCATGACGGCTCCGCTGGTGGAGGTGGAGGTGGCTCCACAGGGTTTAACATATATTCAACTATTTTCACTGAATCTCGTAATGCTGGTGTGTCCCACTGGAATGACCCTACAAAATAAATGTCTAACATACACATCCGAAGTGAACCAGGTTATTTACATTAATAAAGATGTAAATTCGTTACCTTTAAATCTACATATTTAAAGTAAAATATGCTTTGCAAAGGCCTGAAAAGAGCGGACAATTAGCAATGAAGCTCTTTAAAATGCTACATATATGTAGACATACCCCTACTTTTCTTTAGGGAACAATTTTTAATTTTCTATCATCTCAAGGTTTGATTCATATAATACTAAGGAAATCTGTGATTTTAACTTACTAGGTAATGAAAATATATCTGTTCCGTAATTAATTGTATCTGTTTAATATTTAACAATACAGTTAGCTAGTCTAACAAATATACAACCAAGTCAAAACTATTCTACGTTTAGAAAAAAAGCAAAATTAAGAACCCAATATACCAAAAATTACTTCTTTTGGTAAAAAAGAAAAATTTGGTAAACAAAGAAAAAAAGCAAAATTAAGAACCAAATATACCAAAAATAACTTCTTTATAATTTCATTAAATATTCTATAGTGGTTCAATTTGAAGTAATCAATACCTGCTATTCAAATGAATGGTCAACAACAGCTAAATGTGTTAAGAGTCTACTTAATATTATGTCACTAAGTAAACTATAACAGTATGCTTTTAGTAAAATTATCGCTGTTAGAAGAAATCTAAACTAAAATTATACTTGTATTAAAAATATATTTAACTTGAGAATGGTAAAATTTAGAGTACTCGATCTCGAATTAACACGGTAATTTGGCTTAACCATAACTAATATGGATACCAATTAACTAGAGCAATAATGAAGATATAGTACTGCCAGTCTGTAAAAAAAAAATTTCTTTTACTGTATCAACTATATTGACCCCAATAAAAAAATACTGAAACTTTCAAAAATGAATTAAATTCACTGACTGAAATAACCATGTCACACATATTTTACAAATAATACGTCCCTCAATATTCAAAACTTGTTTACACATGAAACAAAATAAATTATACCACCTAGAAGAACTGATATGTACATATTGCTTCAATTGGAAAAACAAGTTTACTCAGTACTTGAGTTTTACTCAGTGTAATGGTAACCAATACACATAAACTAGTAAACATGAAAAATATCAACAACTGACCATAGTTAAAATATTTAATGGTTGGGTAGCTCTTAATTGTGAATCTTTTGCTTAGTTGAGATTCTTTAACGGCATTAACTGCAGCCAGAGATCCTTTCACCTAAAAATAAGGCTTAGAACATAATTTTAAATCCTTAGAGAACGAACTAACATCTTCATTTTAAACACTAGGTTACCCGTTTATCTTTCATCATTGCAGCAGCTTTCTCATATTCTGGTTTAAGTCGTTTACAATGTACACACCATGGAGCATAAAACATAACGAGAGCTGGTTCACCGACCTAAAACCAAATTCAAGCAAAAATACTTATTATGTAATCAATATTTCGGTTTTATGACAAAAAAATAAAGGAGGAACAGGGATCGGAGTTGTAAAATGAACTTTATAAAAATAAAATTTCTAATTCCAAACTTAAAAAATGAAAGATACTTAATAAATAAAATGTAATTACTTTTCATTTAAATTAAAGTGGTTCCTAAAAATTCATTTATATTTCCTATTGACTACGATTCAACTAAAAACTTGAACAAATAATTCCTCAAATATCAAAATGTTTATGGACTAAACAAATAAAGTGACAAAATGAAAGCTTCGACAACTAGAAGCATAATATGAAGCAGAAATGTTTATCAAACATTTGTTTAAAAAAAGAATACCATCAAATAGTAAAAAATCTGTCAAAAATAAATCATACCAAATAATCTAAAAAGAGTACGAAATTTCAACATCAAAATACATTGGTACTATTGAAATATATATATATATATATATATATACAATTAAAAGAAACGGTCCAGCGGACTTTTTTAAATAAAATAAATTCAAAACGAAGGAAACACAGAAAGACACAGACATAACTCACATCGATATTTCGACCATCGTCGTCATCAGGAGGTATGAAGAGCGAAGAGTCCCGCAGGAAGGCAGGGCAGTGACTGAACTCGGTGACCACAGTCAGTACCCCACCACTTACCACCAAGCGGGAAGGGAGGGAAGGAAATGAAGAGCCAAATTAAGACGTAAAAGGAACGAGTAAAAATCATAATTATTCAAATAAAAATAAGTCTAATGAAAAATCATAAAAAATGTGAAAAGTATATAAATCAAATTAAAATTAATAAAGTAAAAGTAAAAAAGCAATGCAAAAAAAAAATATTATTTATCGGTTGAGTCCAGGGGAAGAGCGAGCATCAAGTAAGCATATGTATGCTTCCTCTGAAGCTCTTAGGATAACTTTATTGTTGGATTCGGGGATCTGTTTCAGGATCAGAACCCTGAAACAGTCATTGAAACTGAGACCATGCGAGTTCGCATGGATGGCTACAGGATAGTTGACTGACTGAAGCCCTATGACCATTCATACGAAGGCTCAATTTATTGGAAGTTAAGCTAACGTAAAAAGAGTCACACTGAGTGCAATCCAGTCGGTAAACACAGTTGCACGAGGTACAGGAGGAATTGACTTGAACCGGGTAGGAACGATGGTGGAGAGGGGAATCGAAGGAAGGATTAGGATTTACAATCAGGCAAGTTTGACAGCCACGGCGTCCACATTGTTTCATTCCAAGAACAGGATTGGAAGGCTGAGGGGAAATATGATAAAAAATGCTTTTCAGATTGGGAGGTTTACGGTAGGAAATAGAAGGGGGGTGATTAAAGATGGAAGAAGTAGAAGCAGAAGTAGACAGAATCGGAAAAGACTCATTAATAACAGTACGAAGCTTATAAGCACAAGGGAAGTAAGTCGTCAAGAAGAAGGAAGAATTACTTCTATCTCTCTTGGGTCTAGGTTGGTGGGAGATGTCAGCCGGTAAAACACGACTATCAATGAAGAGGCGAGGATAGCCTCGTTCAGAAAATTTGTCCTTTAAGAGGTTAAGGTGATGTCTGCGGTCTTGGAGATTATTGCAGATATTGTGGATACGGAGGGACAAGGATCGAGGTATAGACTTTTTAACATGGGATGGATGGCAACTATTGTAATGGAGGTACTGTTGGGTGTTTGTGGATTTAATATGTACGGAAGTCAAGAAGTGTCCATTGTCTAAAGTAACGTCAACGTCTATTGACGACTCTTCGCTCTTCACACCTCCTGATGACGACGATGGTCGAAATATCGATGTGAGTTATGTCTGTGTCTTCTCGTCAATAGGGTAGGGGGATAGACTATTTTTTAAACTTAAAAATAGATTCCTAGAGCGAGGCTATCCCCCTACCATATTGACGAGAAGACTAGTTCCAGCAGAATTCTCTACTCCATGTACTCCTGTTCCCACTTTCTCTTCCATCGACTCTCCCTATCTTGTGACCACCTACTTCCCTGGCATCCACAAATAAAGAACTGGCACCACAATAAAAGAACTCTTTCCCATTTTGTTTTCTTAACCCTCCACCTCTAGCATCTTCCCCAAACCCCCTCGCCTGTCCCATGGACGTCCTCCCGATCTTGGTAACCTTTTCTCTCATAGAAATCCGACCCCCGCGAGTGATAGTCGCGTGTCTAAAAGAGTTTAATTATGTGGACGCCGTGGCTGTCTCACTTGTCCCATCCTTAAACCACAATCCCTCTTCTCCTGTAACCCCCACAATACAAATTACCCTGTTCCTGACGGATGCTCTTGTACCTCCAAAAACCGTGTTTCCGTTTGGAGTGTACCAAGTGTGTGCTTTAGGGTGCAGATATTACATATATATATATATTATACTAGACCTTATATGTGAAGCAAGGTATTTTACCTTTGATGGCATTATTTATAAACAAATATATGGATTACCAATGCGATCACCAATTTCACCAGTCCTTGCAAAAAAATTATTATTGAATTATTGGAAAACAGTATCAATAAATTAGGTACGAAGGTGAAATTCATTAAATTATATGTGGACGATTTATTTTTAGTTATTGAAAAGGGAGAAGAACAGAATCTGTTAAACATATTTAATTATTTTCATAATCGTCTACAATTCACTTGTGAAGTAGAGAAAGATGAAAAATTTGCTATTTTTAGATGTGAAAGTTATAAGAGGTGAAAATGGCAATATCTTAACGGATTGGTTTAAAAAACCTACCAGAGCTGGAAGAATCCTCAACTACCATTCTTCTCATACTATCAACCAAAAATTAAATTGCGTACACAATTCGGTTAAAAAAGTTATTGAAATAAGTAGTCCATGTTTTTTAAATGAGAATAAGAAAAGGGTGAAATTATTGTTAGCGAAAAATTGTTATCCAAACAACTAAGTGAACGATATTGGTTTACACTTATTTATTTATTTGTTGAGGGTGATTGTAGAACTGCGTCCTCAGAACTATTGTACTTTTCCCCCTTCTGTACTATAGTACCCCAGTTAGCTTCAACGCCTCCAAGAAGCTCAGCACTTTTGCTGGGTCCAACGGTAAAAGCCCTTCTATGGTTTTGTTGTGTGTCCCGAACCACCTGCCTCTGTGTAACTCAGTGGCTTGACAATCAGCCATCAGATGCAGCAGTGTTTCTTCGTCAACCTTGCAGAACCTGCACAAACCATCATTGGTAATGCCCATTTTCCGGAGATGGCCAATAAGTTTGCAGTGACCCGTTAGAAAACCGGTTAAAATCCTTAGATTATTCCTCCTCCTTTCCATACTGCCTATTCTCAAACTTATTGAGAAGTATCTTTGATTGTCTGTGTCCTTGAAGAGAATCCCAGCATTGCTTTCTGTTTTCTCTATCCTCTTTCCTAAGGAGTTCTTGTAGAGTGTTGTCCTATACCACAGTATGGTTCTGGACCTATATGCGGTTTCTGAGCAGCTTCCCTCGCAAGTTCGTCCGCTTGTTCATTTCATTCTACTCCTGCATGTCCTGGCACCCAGTAGAGAGATCCTGTTCCTCATACCTAGGGGATTGAGTTTATTTTTGCAATTCGGGACCATCTTAGAGCTAATAAGGTTTGAGCTCAATGCTTTAATTGCTGCTTGACTATCAGACATTATTACTATATGTCTGTTCTTATATCCTTTGTCCATATTGAATTGTGCACATCTTTCGATGGTATGGACTTCAACTTGGAAGATACTGGTGTACATGCCCATAGATTCGGAGTATTTCGTCTTAGGCCCAAATACTCCAGCTCCTGTACCTTCCGCTGTCCTTGATCCATTGGTTTAGATATATCAGACAACAACCAGAACAATCAAATGAGAATCATGCCAAACTGGAAATTCTTAATAGAAAATATTTCATATTTCCTTATGTTGAGGGTTTATCTCAATCAATTAAAAAAGTTTTCAAACGAAATGTACCTGAAGTTACACTAGCATTTACACTATACACTAGTATTTACAGTTACACTAGGCCTATGAAAAAGGTTTTAAAATAAAACCGAAACGTCGGCAATGAGAGTTTGATTTTTGAACCTAGAAAATTTGACCAAATCCCGATTAGATAACACACCTATATATATATATATTCAAATCTAAACTCCGTTTGCTTAGAATAAGATAATCATTTTTTTTTTGTTAATTTCTTTCAACAAAATATAACCTCTTTTATTTTCAGTTAAACGAAGTATATTTTTTTCTCAAAAATGAAAATTCACAAAAAAAAACAACTAACATTTAACAGCACAATTACTTCACCTGGGTGAATGAATCAAAGGACTCTGTTGTGAGATGTACGACATGGGATTCTGTTTCAGACCAGTCTGTCTCTTTAGGTTTTGCTGGCAGTGCTGATGGATCCTTCATAAATGTCACTAAGTCGTCTTTCTTGTTGTCTCCCTCATAAACATGTTTAAATTCACCATTCCTTCAAAAAATACAAGTATTGTAAATTAAATAATAAATTAAAAATAAGTAATTTGCATTTAACTAAGATAAGAAACATATGTTACAGATAGAAGGTAGATAAAATACTACAAAATTTGCAGTGGCCTACATTAAAGTTTACTAAAAGCAAACACCGAACAGGAGTTCGATTATGATTATATTACAATCAATTGAGTTTTATCCATCAATTGAGTGTATCCATCCAAAAACGTCAAAACAGCACTCTGGGGACTTCAAAACAAGTAAATCTGTCAAAGAACTCGAGACTGAATTTTTCATTAGAGCTATATTTTACTGATAGTAAAGAAAAAAAAAAACGTAAATGTGAAAACTGAATCATTTATATCAGTTTGCACAATTTAGTTTAAATCAAAAAAAGACTATAACTTCAAAATGAAATTAACTAATGAATATTCTTATTTATAATTTTAAAAATTAACCAAAAAACTGATTCGAAACTAGGTTAGTTCATTAAACAACTAATTGTTATTTTTGAAAATAAAAACAATTCTGTATAGAACAAAGCGTTATTAATGAGCTATGTGAAATTTAAAACAAATTTAATTAACTTATATATAATAAAATATATACTATGGCAGTGCATTTTCCGGATTATACTTCTGTCACTAACTTAATTAAGTACGATTTGAATTAATTTTAAGAAAGATACACTTCATAAGTTAATCAAAATCTCATTGTTAATTAAGGAATCATTACTGAAAATAGAGAAGAGTGGGGAATCCAGTGATATTATATTTAATTCTTAATGCAGCATTCTCTGGTTTATTCACATCAATAGCTGCCAAAGTCGCTATTCCCTTCAGGACAGTTGCAGCTGCAGAATACTCCGGTTTCAATTGTTTACAAAAACCACACCAAGGTGCATAGAACATCACCAATAACCTACCGATTTCCTTCCTCAATAGTTTACTGAAGGCCTAGAAAGAAATAACAAGTTACTTAAGTGAAATATACTTGATATCTGTTAAAATATGCACATGGGTTTTTACAAATATTTGACTCAATAATTTTCAAACAAATTAAATGCAACTATTTGATCTTGAAAAACTCAAATAATTTAGCTGTCTAGATGATAATTTTCATGAATAGAATAAAAAAAAATCTAAATGACTCCCTACTGTTATTTTTAAATATTTATTCCTTTCCATGAGAAAATACAGATGAAAATGAAGTACTAGTTACTTTTAATAGGCTAGAATAATCAAACAAAAGGTTTTTAAGCACAACAACTACATTCGACATAATACATAACAAAATAACTAAAATTGTGAACACATGAAAAGGAAACCATGAATAACTTATCTTTTTGTCACAGCGTATTAATACAAATTGTAATTTCTATGGACTCCATTAAAAGCTTCCACACAAAATTGTACTGTAACTGCAGTCATATACAACAAGGGTGAATTTTACATTTAAATATATAAGTTAGTGCGAAAGATATCACACCTTAAACTTACGTTACTGAGCAAACAACACTTTCCCTCATTTTTCATCTGTTAGATTAATAAACCTTCCTAAACTTTTTCAGCGTATAATAATGTACATTTTTATATATAATATACATTATATAATAATGTATATTTATAGTAACAATAATGTTAATCCCATTTAATTTTTGTTTCCACGATACACAATTAATTTGTTGGTTATATATGAGAAGGTGACCAATCATAATTAATTCTTTTTATAAATAACTAATCAAGGATTTCACATTAAAACTTGAAACATGAATTAATTACTTAATGGAACAAAAGTAATGTCATGACCAGTTAACATCCTAGGTTTTGACACACTTTACATAATTCATTAAAAGGAAGGCACCCTCCTTCTACAATACAACAATAGCTATTCTTCGTTATAGATTATACCATTCTATATAAAAACTTTTACTATCAACTTTTTCCTCATTAACATTTTATTTCATAGCCAAAGAAATTTCGTATATCACTTAAGAAATTACTTTCAGTTTATTAAGCTATGGATTCGTGTTTTATCAATTATTGAATAACAGACCGGACACCTACTGAAGGATCAGAGAGATGAACAATATCTGGAGTAGACTCATCCTCTTCCCATGGAGCATCGCCAGATGGATTTCTCATAAAAGCAACTAAACTAGCTACACTATCCCTTCGATCGTACTCTTTATGAAATTCTCCATCTTTGTAGTGAAGCAACATATATGCTTTTCTGTTATCAACCTTTAACTTTTTGCACAACTTCTTACCGTCACTAAAACAGATATTGAATTAAACTAATTTAACACAAAATTTTGATTTCCAAGAAGAGAAAAATGGCTACACAGATTTAACTAAAAATGTTGTCACGCTGGAAAACAAAAAAACCAGTATTTTTAAGAACCCAAAAACGTTATGTGTTTGTTACTAACTATTAGTAGGAAAATATATTAGCTACTATAATATACAAGAGAAATTAATAGAGAAGAAATGAAAAAAAAAAAGTGAAATGAAATCAAAACTAAATGTGTTTAAAACAATAAGCTAATATCATTGTATATGTGAAAAGACATATCTTAAAGGAGTTTGTGGTTTTAATTTTAGTGGTCAAGTGCTTCAATAGTTCACTGACATATAACAACGACTAATTGGAAATAAAATTTATAATTAAAAATAAAAAACAAGATACAAAAATTAACTCCGTGGACGTAAATATTTGCTTATTTATTTATATAATATTTTACTTACTTTAAAATTCATTATAAATAAAATAAAAAATAAAGTTACTGGGTATAAATTTTAACATTATACATACGTTATATTAATGTATGTATTTGCTAAATCAATTTTCGAATTAATTAGTGTTGAAAAAAAGAAGGCTTTAGAAATATAAAACATATAAATCAGACTTAAATATATTTATGACGACATTTAGGGTAAGTCGGCATTTGTTCCTTCTTTCAAATACAAGGCGGATTTGATTATAAAACTATTAAACAAATGAAACGAAATCTTATCTTAATTAAGTTTCAATATTATTGATTATAAAAGTGTGGTTATAAATACAACTACAGTATCTCCTCTAAAATAAAATTAATAGATTTTTTTTTCTTCTGCACTCACTTCTCTCCTACACTTACACAATACTAGAATATATTTATTCAGGCAACATTAATTAAATTCACAGACGAGGGTGTCATATCATTAAATAGGAACAATAGTGAATATGAACATAAATAAATTATGTAACACATTACAAATGAAGATACACAGTACCAAATATCGAAGTCTAATTAATTAGATTAATTATTATGTAGTTTGCTCCTCATTAACTAAACTAATTACAATGATTCTAGTACACAGTAACTACAAAAGTAGTACAAATAATTATTTATTCAACCGACCCACAATGATTAAGTAATAGTAATAATCACCAAATAAGCAGTTGTGTTGGTCGGAAAGTATTCCCTGTTCTCAATTATTAATTTTTGATAGAAGAGTAGTTCATGAAAGAAAATGGAACACTTTCCAAAACCTAACTCCAAAACAGGAGGAAATAATTGGCATTTACCAAAACCTTACCACGTGCTGGGCTTCACAAAATGGCACAATCCAAAAGCAATCACCCAAAAGATAATTCCTTCTATTCACTTGGGTTCAAAAAACTTAATAATACTATTTTGGTTCGGTAAAGGGACTGAGCAGCATGGATGATTAGAAATAAAAAAAAATCTCTATGAACTACTTAATGGCTACTAAGCCAACCGGATACACCAAGCAGGGCTGCCAATGGAATTTTGCTGCGTCCCCCAGCTGTCCGGGATAAATTTCCCTAAATTCAACTCTTTATCCCTATAAAATTTAAAAATGAATTATATTTGAATTATATAAAACAAAGCTTTAATTACTTATAAATAATATAATAAGGTAAAATAAAAAAAACAGAGAAAATATTTTATTGATGAATGATAATTATTGACAATAGTACTAATCTGAGTCATCTGACATTACATCAGCCTCAAGGTTTACAGATTGTTGGTTTTCTTTCATACGTTTTAGATACAATGCACTAGTTTTTCCACTTCGTAGGTCTTCCACTAACTCTTTGCTGGGCTTCCAATTAGTATAATTGGAATTATTGTTTTTTTATGGCTTGTTTGGCTAATATGCGTGCAGTAAGTTTGTGATTTTAGTGAATTCGTATTTTTTGTTTTTATATTATTAACTTGAGAAAATATTCGTTCAACACATGCAGAGGAATGAGGTAGACAACATAATGTTATCATAAAGTTAGAAAGCAGTCCAAATTTCGGTTTGCCAAGGCCGTCTTTGATAGAACGTAGATTGTACCAGTACTGCGGAACATTGTCGTTCGTTTTTGGCATATCTTTGGCAATCAGACGAAAGCTCCTCCACTGGTCATCTAGTTCATTAATTTCAGCTGGCATTACTAGATTGGAAAATATAGCTGTGATACCAGTTAGCGAAGATGGTGAAAGAGAGATTCGGAAGATATGGAAGGGTCCAGAATTTTCAGTTTGTAAATGACGCAATCGTCAGTTAGAGGAAATCTCTTGCCTATTTGTACGCATAATTTAATATGAAACTCTAAACAGTCATTTTTGAATCTTGTTAAAATTTCCAAGGGTAATCGATTGCATAACAGTTCAGTCATCACTGATCCTCCTAAGAAAATATCTCCAAGTGGTATGTGATTACATCTATTCCTAGGATCAATGTCTGAAAGTTTTGTGTTTTGAATCACTTCTTCTTTAACAAAAGTCCCAAGAATTGTCTTATATTCTGATGTTACCATCATATGCAGCTTGTGCAACCGGAAGTGTTCTGATTGAAATTTAAGGTTTAGTGAGTTCACTTTTTTCAAAATGTACTGTAAAAACATAAGCATGTGTTTTGTACCCTTATTATTAAGTACATCGTAAACGCGGCGGGCCCCGTCAACTTTTTCCGTTTTACATTCACTTTGGAAATACAATTGAAGTGCATCATAATTTTCGAGAATCACGCTGATGACATTTTCTCGAGATAGCCATGTAGTTTGGGCTAGTTTAGGAATCTTGTTCTTTTCTGATGAAACTGTTTCTTGAATCAGTTTGAAGTCATTTTGAGCGTTTGCTACTACGGCTGAAATACAATGTTAAATCCTTCAGAAATGCTTCAAAATAGGAAGGCAATACATGTACTGCATGACTGGCACACAGAGCGAAGGAATGGCAAACACAGCCCATGACAAACACAAAAGGCACGTCATCTGTTAACAATTTTTGAAAACCATTTTTCACCCCCATCATTGCTGAACAATTATCAGCTCCCAGCCCAATAATGTTTTCCAAAGGTATTTGTTTTAACTCAAACAAGGATTTAACAGAAGCATATAAACCAGCTGCAGTGCCATTTTCAACAACCACTGCATCAAGGAACCTGTCAACAACATCCTGTTTATCGTTGTCAAAGAACCAGACAACAATAGCTAATACTTGTGTCACTAATATATCAGTACTCTCGTCAATTATGATAGGAAACTTCTGTTGCTTGCATATAGTTTCGAAAGTTTTCTGCTCATGAAGTGCTATGCCATCTTGAATTACATAACTTAGTTCGTTTCATCGATAACTTGTGAGCTATTTTGCTATCTGGTATGATATTTTACTAGCTGATATGAAATGGTCGACACTTTTAAATGGTAGGTCATGTTCTGCAAAATATGCCGCCAAAATAAGTTCACTTTGAGCAATTGTTTCAGATTCATTTGATTTCTCTTTTACCATGAATTGTGTAATATCAGTACTTTTGGCAGCAACATTGTAATTTTTCTTGTGTTTTTCTGTATTCCCATGTTTTATGAACATAGATTTATTATAGTTTTTCAAAATAACATTGCAACACTTTGCAATATCCATTATCGGGATCAGCACCGTCTCTCTTCAACCAATTCTTAAATTCGGGAAGATTAAGCCATTCTTCTTTGAACGATTGACCGTACCATTTTCGTTTCTTTGGTGATGACTCGCCAAGTCATTATGAGGAAAAAAAAATTTTATTTATAAGAAATGTAAAGTGAACTGAAAAAAATACACATATTATATTTGAATTCATAACACAAATAGCATCAATTGTGTCTAAATATGAAGAAATAATGAATATAATAACATCTAAATCTGTTGCGTATTGATCACTCCCTATCAAAGTCTCGTTAAATACACAGAAGCTATGGTATATAAAAAGTAACTGTGAATATATATTTTAACTTATTTCTAAATAATAAAACCTAGCTAATGCAATTCAAATATATAAACAAACACTGATGCAGCAAAATTCACTAGAACAGCACATAACTGTACACAAACTACATACAATCTATCTAACTGATCCCGCCACCAGCCACCGCGGGAATGCTATAGGGACTGGAATGGGGACTGTAAGCAAAGGTGATCATACAAGTTTGGTACACGTACAGAACAGTTGTGCGTTGTCTTGTCTTATAAGTTGTAACATCAATGCACTGCATTGATTATTTACCTGCATTGGTTAAAAAGAAGTAACCTTTTTCAGTAATGAGTGGTTAAAATATACCTGTATTCAAGAAGTGGCTTTGTGAAGTACCTGCTGAATATCTAAAACTCACTAAGTTTTGTGACAAAATGTAAAGTAAATGTGACATCTTAGAATAATATTGTTTTTTAACAACTCATTGTAAAACTAAGAAACATAAGCTTTCTAATGAATTAAATGAATATAAATAAATTAAAAACAGTTGAAACAGGCAATAAAAGTAGGAAAATAAGCTACTGTATAAAATTAAGAGATCGTACCCTGTACAGTCAACATTTAGTATTGTCCCCTCTCCTCTCACAATGTTGGCTACTTCAGTTACTATTTTAACAATACTAGAAGCATCTTTATGATTATTAATAATAAATATCAGGACATTTGTCTTAGTTCTTAAAACTTTTTTTAACTCTTTGATATCATAAATTTCTTCCAAAGCATCATTTTTTATTCTCTTTTTGCATGAACTAGATGTCCATAACACCTGAAAATGAAAATGTACATTTAACAACAACAAAGAAATAATTCCTTCTTCTACATAACTCATAACAATAAATCCAAAATAAACAATGAGTCCTCCTAGTTTTATGTAGTACGCATAGTTTACTTCATAAAACTAGGAAGAAAACATAAAACTAAATCTAATAATAAAACTCTTTATTAATAAATAATAAACCTCTTCTGAAACACACTTTGAATGGAAGATAGATTGAACAGGTAACTATTATCAATTCACTGGCTAACTAATTGTTAACTAGCTGACAACACAATTAACTCATATAATAACTTTTTTTTAACAAAAAAATATACTATTTGCTTAGGAATAGTGAATAAATATACTATATACTTCATAATGAACGAAATTTTAAACCTACTCTATAATTTACTATTCACCAACAATATAAAAGCAATATATTTCAATTCGAAGACAAAAGTAATTTTCCACTAAACAATAATAATATTGGATTTTTGACATTTGCTTCATCACCCTTTCAGGAACTGAGAATGGCATATTGTATTGTAACAACTAAAAATATGTTCACAAAATCAATCTAGGTATATAAATGTTATTATTATTTCTTACTTGTCACTTAATAACAAATTAAATAGGTTGAAGGGTTAATATGCAGAATAAGGAGCCCCTGTCATGTTTCCCACCTCGGTATCTATATCTACGACTGCAATGCACGTTAGGAAATATATATTTAGCACTTTATCTAAATCAGAGGTGTCAAATGGCTTCTGACTACTAATTACAACTAAAATTAACACGTTGCATATGTATTTAAAGAGCAGACAAAGAAATCAAAGGCAACTACAAATTAAATTAAAATTTTCATTAAATTATTATCTAGAGTAAAACTGACCCAAAGTGTAGAAGAACGAGTAAAAGCTACAAAGGAAAATAAGAAATTAATAATCAATTAAATAATTCAAGGAAACAAAATCCAGTAGCGAATCTGGTAACGCCGGTATTTTCTTTTAACTTACCAAAAAGTACACCAACATTGATTTGAACTTCATTTTTCCTAAACGAGAGAAAAACAATAAATAAATAACTTGATTTTCAACGAATTTATTACACATTCATAATCAAGTATCACAACACACAAGTAAAAACACGATGGTTTCGTTTTCAGTGTTGCTTACACCTTGCACTGTTGCTCTTTTTGTAAGATGTTAATATATGTACATATTTGTTGAGGTTGTGGGAGGTAGGTTTTGCGGTGTTATAACTTTTACTTCCGAAGAGTTCTCGTAAGTTTTAAGAACTATGACAGCGAAAGAAGGAAAGCAAGAAATGCAGAGAATTGATCTTCAAAAACTTAGTTTGTCTAATTTGTATCAGTTAAAAAAGCAGTTCGATAATGTTAGTAGTGTTTTTACTTAAGTTTGAAATGTAAGTACTCCATGCTGTGTTGTGACCATTCGTCTCTTTTATTTCAGGAAATTTCTATTTGTCAGGAATCTTTACAGAATCTGAGAATAGCTCATTCTAAATATAATGATTCTAAAGAGTGTGTAGAAAAAATGCAATCAGATGAAACTGGTGATGAGATTCTAGTACCTCTCACTGGATCCGTATCCTTTTGCAGTTTTATTTCTGAGAATGTCTTATACGTTGTTTAGGTTGATTGTTTATGATTGCAGGTAAAAATCTAGAACTACTTAATTTTAAAAGTAATTTCTAGTATACCTAATTTTATCTGGGAGAGTAATTTATATAACAAAAATTTGTTTAAAGTCCATACTAATTGTTACACCATTCAACTTGAATATTTCATAATGAAAGTATTAGTGTTCCGAAAGTTTCTAGGGAGGAACTCTCTATTTTGAAGTTAAAGGATTAGACTTCTTCCTTAAACACGTATATCTCAGTCATACGTTACAGTAATTTCTTTGTATTTCATTTTCGCCAAACTTATATTTCTCTCGTTATACGTATTTCCCTTGTACTTCTTAAAACCTTAATTACCTGTTCACTTCCGGTTAACTCATTTACTAAATTTAAGTGCACTTCAGCGTGAGGCAAGTTGGCATTTTTTAATTGTAATTATAGTAGAAATAACCATTGTTATTTATGTTAAATAAAATTAATACTCATAAATTCGGTGCAGTCCTATGCTCTATCCACTAAATATAATTCGGTAGTATTTTTTACCTTGGGAATATTTCACTAAACCATCGTTATAATTATTATTAAATTAGCCTTGTCACATAAAAAACATATTCATTATTGTATTTACATATTTCAGCAGTGAGTAGAACGTTTTTTGGGCTATCATGAGAAATATGGAACTGGCATACTGGTATCCAATATATTTCTGGGCTTTATTATTTCTGTGACAAGGCTTATTGTGTCTTGAATAGGATAACTTTAAATTTCTTATAATTGTTACATCCATTAAACATAAAAAACAACAGCCCTACAATTATCACTTCTAATAGTACTATTAGGCATATCTATTCTAATATTCTTAACTTATTAAAAGATGGATATTTTACTCTTCACTGGTATAAAACGTGAATTTTTTTTCAGTGCAGTTTTTACATTTTTATCATAGTTGTAGATATAATTCTGATTTATCTGTGCTCTAACAACGTAGGGTGCAAAAGTACCTTAAATCTTTTGTACTAATTCACTGTTAACTGGTTATTAAACCAACTAATTCACTGTTATGAATTTTCATAATTTTTAAATGTTTGTTATTATTCCTTATGAAGGTATGTATTAGATGTATGTTCCTGGCAAAATTACTGACAAGGCTAAAGTTCTGGTTGATATAGGAACAGGATATTATGTGAACATGGTAAGTAATTATGTTGTGTCCTAGTAAGTAATTATGTTGTGTCCTAAAATAATGGAAAAAATACTTGCAGGCTATCTGTATTTATTTAACTTACTGTTATTGAAAACAGAACTCAAGATATACAAGAAGTCTTGGCATTTATCGGTTTATCCAATCCTGATTCCTATTATACATCCTACCCTAGTAATTATGCCTATCCGATAAATGCCAAGACTTCTCGAAATTGTGTCTACTGACTGGACAGTACACGTGTGATGCGTATGCGGTTTAGGTACGTTTGGCCTCTACTAAGCAGAGCCTGCTTGCGAATAGTCATAGAGCCTCCGTTGGTCATCCCAGTAACCTTCCTCTTGTCATCCATGCAAACTCACCCGTACTCAAGTTTAATTACTGTTTTCGTGTACAAATCCTTAAACATATCACTCATTTCAACAGCATGTTATCTCGAGGGTTTCTAAAGAGGCACATATAAATTTTCTTAGGCCTAGATTAGCTCAAACCAAACGTTATTTCATTTTTTGTTATTTTTTAACTTTTAAAGTATGTATAGTGTTCGTGAAAAGATTCGATGTTGGAATTTTGACGGATTTACATGTTTTGAGGTGCCCAAAGTCTTTGTATGTCGTTTTTTCGATGATGTCTGTGTGTGGGTGGGTGTGTATCCAAAAGTTGGTGTACACACTACAGTCCACAATCTTTGATGGGTGCAATTAATATTTTACAAAAAAATGAACCTCATAGTGTAGATGATCCCTATTGTTTAGGAGCAGTTATCACTTTTTTTGCCAAAATGTCCTTGTAGACAACATTTTTTCCCCCCTAAACTACGAAGTCTCAAAATTTTTACATTATCTTTGAAGCTACAGAAGCAACAACTGAGAAAATCCTCAGATTTTTAAAACAACTGGAATTTTCTTTTCAGTAAAATGTAAAAATTTCGACTTATAATTCGATCTGAAAGATTGTGAGAGGACGATGTAAGAAATACTGTTTGACGGATCAAAATGAAATTATACCTAAAAATAGAGCATTATGTGGGGGATAAGTTCAGTTCATTTTTTTCAAAATTACATTAACCAAAAGGGCATTATTATACGTTACAGTACATTTTCTGTTTTCAGAAAAGGTTTTTTTTACCTAAACGGCTTATTAAAGGTCAATGAAATTTTGCCAAAAAATAGAGCTGAAAATTTAGCAATTTAAAAAAAAAATTGGTGAAATTTCAATTACCGCAAAGAGCAATACAGCTATAAAAACTGAATATTTATCCTGGACCTATGGATCACCTGGTATACTTATTGGATTTGTTTGTATTTATTTACATTGTTTAAATTGACAGAAACTTTTTAAGTGAATTGACTGAAATAATATTGATGTTTAGAGGATAAATGAAATATTTGTAATGACTTAATGACTATGAGATATAAAAAATAATAAAATTCTTACAAGTAAAAAATCAACGCCAATCAAACATAATTTCTTATTCTTTCCATGCTATGATGGATTTGTCTAACAAAATGTTCTATTGAATCTATATGTTACACTCTTGAACAAAACTTAATATCAGATGTAGATTTTCTTTTATATATCAACCATATTATCTTTTGTAATATGTAATATTGAAATATGAAAATTGACTTTTTCATTCTATAGAAGAGTTGCTGTGTTGTTGACAAATATCCAGGTTTTTCACTATTCTAGTCTTAATAGTTAATATTTATACTTTTTAAAAATTTCAATCTTCCAGTTATAAAAGTTTTAAACTATACTGAGAAGACGTCTTTGAATTTAATTTGGGTATTCAAAGCTGGCTAACTACTGATATATTTTTTTCTCAATACATATTTACAACAACCTTATAACAGAGTACAGCACGCAGGAAAAAGCTAAAAGTAAATTAAACTTTTATGATTTTTAACAAAGGGAAAGAAAAGTGATTTTATAAATAACACTTACCTGTAATAAAATTCCCAGTATAATAATTTTATAAAGATCAAAATGTAAAATATATTCGAAATTGAAAACATTCTTTGAAAAATAAAACTTCAGTCTGTGTACGATCATCCCCTAGATTTTAGTTGCTTCGCATAAAGTTCATGCATTTTCAGTAGCAATAACTGAGGTATAAAACTTAGCCTTGTGGGATAACAAATCATAATCATACAAGTCTGGATTACCTTCTCTTGGGTATCAAAAAGATGCATGTATGGTTAAGAGTTTTTGCATTTTTTTTTATTTTATTTGGAAAGGGCAGAAATGAAAGTCTGATTTACAGACATAGTTTAAAGACTCTGGAGGGATTGTCAGGTCAAAATGACAACATCAATAATTTTTTTGGTGATACTTCCTCACTGAATTGATACAGCATCAGTGTTCCTTTTTTTCCAAGTACTATCCTCCGACATAGTAATTATTATTATTATATCATTTATATTCCAGTGTATAATAATGATATACATATATTTGTATTATATATATTAAAGAATAATCATCATTCTAATGATGTTCCTATAACGTACACTAAGCTGAAATATTTTCATTTTTCTTTTGTTTGCAAGCAGTTGTAATAATGTCATTTGATAGAACCATTATGCATTCCCTTTAAATTTCTTATTTAAATATATTATGTATTTTTTAATATATTATTTATGTATGTTTTTTATTATTTATTACATATATGACTCATCAGTCGTATATTGTCTGATTTTATGTATCCCGCACTGTGAAGTATTAATCCTATTAAATATTTCATTCATAATGTCATTTAAATATAACTGATCATTCTTCCTTACATATAATTCTGTATCTAAGCTCAATTATTCTTAATATTAATTGATGAAATAACCGTCTTACCCCGTATTCTTCTGTATCGGACAAACAAGAAGAAATTTAAAAGTAAGATTTAAAGAATGTCTTAAAGATTATAATTGAAATTAATTAAAATGTTACTTGGACTGGACAGTATGGAAAATTCAATGGGCTTACTTAAAACAGGTCATAGTCGTTACACAATAGAAGAATTAGGAATGTATACGTATAAAAAAACAGAGAACCTAATTATCTAGTCTAATAGCAAAACTGAAAAGACAGACAGAATTTGTAATGACGGAAAAAATAATAAAAGAATACAATTGAAAAATTGTAAAAAAAAAGTAGAAATAGGAAATATTATTTAGATGTCGTAGATTTAGGCACCAGTTAATAATATGTTATATAAACATTTATTCCAACGATTTAGATCAGTCCTGCTTGAAGATGGACAGAAACTCCCAAATCAATGTAGAAAGTAAGACTGTTCTTTCATTAAATAGTATAAATTATCATAACCTTCGTGGTACCAACAATACGAATGTATTTAATGATTTTGTTATTCAATTCGTAAAATGTAATAATTACTATAATAAGGATTGTTTTTCAGGATATATCTGATGCTAAAGAGTATTTTAAGAGGAGAGTAAATTTTCTCTCTAAAGAACTAGACACCATCCAAGCAGGAGTGTCGGAAAAAAACAAAATTAGAGACAGTGAGTTTTTCTGTTTCATAGATTTTAAATTTTGTGTAAATAATATAGGGTACTGTAATTACGTAATATTTTGTATACTTAGTAACATATACAAATTACTTACACAAATAATATTTTATTCTGTTATGATCCATGAATATATAATAAATGTATTTAACAGCTTTAATATACTTTCACAATCTACATATTACAATTAAATTTTTACTTCACTTCTTAATCATCTATTTAATATATCAGGTTTGGATTTATTTAAAGCAATATGTTAATACCAAGATTCGTAGTAAACTGTTAACATAATATGAAAAGATATATTAATTAATAATTACTACAATGTGTGTGTTCAGCTTTATAGCGTATAAAGAGTTCATGAAGGAAACTGTAGTAAATTAATCAATCCAACTAGGTTTTGGTTTCCATTTACTGTTTCTTGTCAAGTTATTTATGTTTAATGAACTCTTGTGTTGCACTATGCCATTGTGATTTTAATAAAGAGAATTTCATAAAGCTTCAGATATTTGGATATTGAATTTTGCATTTTATGAACTAAAACTACAGCCACCGCAATATCGATACCATATAATTGGCTCAAAATCGAAGTGGTTGGCGCCATGCCCTCCCAGTGGTGCCGAGACGTATTTGGTGTGCATTCATTCGAATCATAAACCGAACCTTCTCCCTATCGTAGAAGAGACTACTAACTTCTGCCTAGTAGGACAATGATATGTAAATTAATAATTCCAACTACGTTTTGGTTTCCGTTTACTATTTCTTTGAAAAATTATTATGTTTTTAAAAAGATAATGAATATTCTTGTCATTAACTATTAATAGTTAGCCCTCTGCTTTTAACCAGAGGGATTTTTCTGTACCAGGGTCTACTTCTGTTTCCCAGTGGCACAGCGGACTTAGCAGGTAGGCAGGAGTAATGAAGGTTTATTAATCCTTTGGACGCATATCTGCCAATATGAGGATTTATTTGTCTCTTTAAGTGATAAACGTGATTTTCTCATACATTAAATACTTATAATGTAATTCCTAAGAGAAGGATTGATGTAAAATTTTAGTGTATTGGGAAGTAATTTTTTAAAAATGGGAGTATGTTCCTTTTGCTTTCTTTACTGTGTTACCTTCAACTATCAAAAAGTTCTTCAATAAATTCACATAGTTGAATTTATTAGGGGCACAGTACTCTATTTCACCACTTGTTGCTAACCTTTGGAGGTGCACCTGCTTCTCATACAAAGACAAGGGAATCCCTGACGACCAGGGACTAAATCCAATCTCGAGTTAGCAACCACAGCCACCGCGAGGCCAATACCACATGATGGGGTCAAGATCGAAGTACCTGGTGCCATGCTTTTCACGGGGTGATTTACTGAGTGATTTTGTTCACCCAGAGTGTATATGGAAACAGGAGAACAGTGTATGGATATTTTGTCTTTATAATTTTGTCTGAATCAATAAAAAAAAGTACAACTTATTAAATTATATGTATAAGGAAAAAAACTAATTTTTTAATTGTTTGAGTATTGGAACATATAATTAATTTCTGATTTAATTTGACAGGTATTATTGATATGATAGAAATTAATGTGCAAGCCCAGTTACAAGCGCAACAAAGATCAGCTCAGCAAACAGTGGGTGACTCTTAAACAGAACGCCATGGCTTCCATCTCCCAAACATAATTTTGAACATTCAAACGTCAATAAATTCAAAAACAATATATTGTTTTTCTTTTTTTACTAATTTTTTTATTTCGTTGTGTAGGATTATTTAGATCGTACAAATGAATACAATTTGTTTGATAGTTCATTTTAATTGTTTGACGATATCTTGAAAATCAAATCGCTTAATTATTGCCATAATATTTTCGTTAATGCAAAAACAAAACTATTATTACTGTGAAATGTTGTTTTAATTATTTAAGTTATAGAAGTCTTAAATAAAAGTGTAATATTTCTGATTTAATCAGAATACACTGTAAGAGGTGAACGAATTAAGAAGCTTTATTATTTTTGTAAAGCATATTTCTATTATACATTCAATCTGAATATGGTGGAAGTAAAGTAGATCTCTACAGTATTTAGATTGATTATACCAGAGGTTCTTAACCTTTTGGGGGAACCGAACCCCACCAGTTTGATAAGCGCATTCACCGAACCCTTCTTTGGTGTAAAATAAAGTATGATATTTTTACAAATTCAAGTCATAGGCGTATTTTTTTTTTTACTGGTGCACAAAATGAACCGTGCATGAATATCACTTTGTTCAATGATTTCAATGTACACAGTACATGAAATCACAACGAATTACATACGTGTAAATTAATGTGACTTCTGCTGTTACATGAGACCAACTGTAAATTAATGTGACTTCTGCTGTGAACCCCTGAGACCAACTCTTCGAACCCAGGTTAGAACCACTGGATTATACGTTAAAAATATACATCATAAAGACAAGGATGCTGTCTTAATTTGTTCATCTCTTATAATGTATTCTGATTAAATCATATTTGGATCAATTTTTTTAATAATAATAATTTTCATTATTATTGTCATTATTATATAACCCATATCTATTTTTATTCTTTTCTGTAGTAATTTAATTTTTCTATGGTCACATGGTGGTTTCACCATCAAAATGGAAGTTGTTGACCCTTATTACTTTTGTCATTTTTTTCCTAAGAAATTTGTTTCTTACGAAATCATAAGAGAATCTGGAGTGGTCTACATTCAACTTTAATATAAGTGAACTTATTGTCAGACTCATGTGCAATCAAATTACTTTTTATTTAGATTTTTATTTGGCTATCTTAATTATATCAATTCTAACGAAAATAATTATATTCATATCAGTATTTTAGAAATGACACCAGATAGATTTTAATAGTTTTCGATTACAGTGTAACATTTTCTCTTCAAAATTTAAAATTTGTGATGTTTTCTGAAGTAGTTTTCATAGTATCACAATAACTCACATTAAATTCGGAAAAAAACTGGATATCACAAGTTCAAATACGAAGAGAAGTAGCACACAGAGTAAAGAAACAAACTCTTATTTTCGCAAAATCCGAGAAATTAGGAGAGATAAGAGCGGGAGACCAAGCAGCCGGAGGTATAACGAAATGAAACTGATAGTGATGGCTTCGCGCCCGGTCATGAAGTAGAGTAGATTTGAAAATTGAGAAAAGGAGTATAGGTTAGGTAAAAGTAATAAATAAATCAAAAGGAATCAGAGCAAAATAAAATAAAGAACATAAGAATTATAAAGAAATAAATGAAAATGATGAAGGTGTAACACTGACAATGAGTGTAAGCTAATACAAAGTTAAAACAAAAAATCTGTGTAGTGCCTTACACTCAACTTTATTATAAGTAAACATAATATCATACGTCATGGTATATTTGTATATACAATATAAATGTCTAAATGGGGGGGGGGGGGGGGTCATTATTAGTCATTCATTCATGGAGGTAGTACAGATAGCAACTGATGCACTTATCAATGTATATGATTATTTTTGCATATCACATCACTGGTACATATACTATCAGTAGTACAACTACAGCAGTAATAACATTTTTTAAAAAACGAAAGTGTAGATTTCGTGCTACGAAATAATCTCTTACCGGTGAACATTGCATTTGTTCCAATAGCCAGTGGATCTCTTACATAGTTTACCTGACCTCCTTCTATATTGAATATTTAGGGCAAATTTCCCCATTTAAAACTTGAAAATTTCCTATTTTGTCTGAAAAATGTTAGAAACATCTAAGAAAGATTGTCGTTTTAAAATTATTTTTAATTTAAGGTGTAGAATAATTACATTTATTTTTCTTCAAAGAATCTTTTCAATTTTCAATTGTTTTACATTTTTGGTCTTTTATAGAATTATTATACTGGAAGTTTCATGGCTCCCTAGTATTTAATAACAGCCACTTTTCTTTCCATTTGTCAAAAATCATAAAAATCCAATTTACTCTGAGTGAGTGTTATCTTTTTCTTCCGTGCTGTACTCTGCTATAACGTTGCTGTAAATGTATATTGAGAAAAAATATATTAGTAATCAGCCAGTTTTACGTACTTAAATCAAAGTCAACGCGGGCTATTCAGTATAATTTAAAACTTTTATACCTGGAAGCATGAAATTTTTAAAAATAGTAGATATGAACTATGAGACTAGAATAGTGATAAAACTGCATATTTGTCAAAAACATAAAAGTTCTTTTATAGGACGAAAAAGTTCATTTCACAAACTTCAATATTACCCAAAAATAATGTCATTCATAAACATAAGAAAATCTGCATCTGATATTAAGCTTTGTAGAATGGTGCAACATATAGATCGATTACAACATTTTGTTAGGCAAACCCATCATACCATGAAAAGAATCAGAAATTATATGTTTGATATGCTCTATTGACGTTGATTTTTTACATGTAAGAATTTTATTCTTCTTACCTCACATATGACGTTAAATAATTTCAAATTTTTTCTTTATATCTCTACACATTATATTACCTCAGTGAATTCACTGAAAAAATTTCTAAGTCAATGTAAACAGTGTAGATATATATCAAAAATTCGACAAGTATATCAGGTGATCCCTTAGTCTAGGATAAACAATCAGTTTTGATAGCTTTATTGCTCTTTGCCGTGATTGAAATTTCATGATTTTTTTTATGAATTGCTACTTTTTTCATTTTTGAACAAATTTTCTTGGTTTTTTTAATAAGCCGTTTAGCGTCAAAAAAACATTTTGTGAAAACAGAAATTGTACTGTAACGCCTGTTGGGTGAATGAATTTTGAAAAAAATTATCTCTACTCATGCTCCACATTCTGATCCGTTAAACGATATGGCTTGTATCGCTCTCACAAACTTTCAGATTGAATTATAAGTTAAAATTTTTACATTTTATTGAAAAAAAACTATTTTCGTTGTTTTAAAAATCTGAATATATTTTTCTTTTATTGCATTTATAATCTCAAAGATAATGCCAAAATTCCAAATCTCTAGAGTTAGTGGTTTAAGAGAAAAAAAAGGGACTTCTCCGTCATGCATAATTCCTCCCAAACAATAGGGATCATATGCATTATGAGGCCCATTTTTGTGTAAAATATAACTTGATCCATCAAAGATTCTGAACCGTAGCATGTTAACGAACTTTGGATATATACTCACCCACCCACACAAACATTATTGAAAAAACTTCTTCAAACGACTTCTGGGACCTCAAAACATATAATTCCGTCAAAATTTCGAGATCCAATTTTTTCACGATCACTATACTTTACTTATAGTAAAGTAAAAATAAGACACAAGTGAACAAAAAATTGGGTACATAAAAATTATTTTTTAAGGTTTAAACCTTAAATAACCATAACGAAGCACCATGCGCCCTGATTAACCAGAAGTATGCCTCTTCGAAGCTCTAAGGGTCACGGCATTGTCATAATGGTCTATCTTGCAATGAATGAAGACGACAGATTCTGATCTGAGAGATCTGCACACACTATAATACCGTGACGCTTAGAGCTTCCGGGGAGGCACAGAGCTGGGTTGTTCAGGGCAGTCCTGATCATCCTTTAATCATAAAATACAACTTGTTTATACTATGATTATAAGTCATTCCGAACTTATATTTATAACAATACACATCATAAATGTTTATAATAATTTGCATTGGAATTTTTATTATTTAACCAAATTGTTATCATATGTTAAAATCCCGTTTAATATATACTATCCAAAATAGTACGCTGTATTTTTTACTTCCGTGCAGTATTCGCCTGGTTAGATAAAAGGTTTAATAGATTTTACATATCAGATTAACTAATTAAAAGCCCTTCATAATGCTTCTACAAAAATTTTGAAGTTTAATAAACACCTTTGAATTCTGATAAGAAAATTGAAATGGCCTACACTCAATTTTAAATAAGTAAGCATAATATCAAGCTCTTTGACTTTATGTCAACAAGCTACTATGTCAAAATTCGTTGAGTTCTGGTTTTTTTCATTGTGTAAACTTAATATCAAAATCTCTAGTAAACTGTGATCAACTCATATATCAAGAATTTAATGATTTCATTCGTTTTATTCTGACCATACCCGTCCTCATTTCTCTCTTTTCTTCATCTTTCCGGGTACTCACATGTGAGTTATCTTATATTTACGATTTTAACTGACATTTCTGATCCTCTTCCTAGATATTATGAAGGTTCTAATGCAAGAGATTATTGCTTTTCACTTCTTCACCCTCCTGCAAAATACTCAATAAGAATCATTGTATCTAATATTATGGCCAAATTATTAGTATTTCGTTCTATTAAATTGTTGAACAATTTTTCTCAAGAGACTGCAAATTTCCTCATTAATAAAAATATCTAAGGGAGGGAGGGAGGTGTTTAACAACTTTTGGAAGCTGATGATAAAGGAGCTGGTCATTGCTCCAGTAACCATTCGATACGCTTGTCATAGTTTATAATTTAGAAACCTTTTTCTTTTTACAAACGACACATATGATACAGTTTGTTGAATAACAGGAGTAATAGTAATTTTGTTGAAACAAAAGTGTATATTTGCGGTTATGATTCAATGTTTTACCACATAACCTCTTATAGCAGAGTATTGCTTTGGTGATCCAATAGGTCATTCATAACGATTTACCATACCGAGAGTTATATAGCACACCTCCTAAAGTCAGCCTCAACTAGTCACAATTCCAGTTATGATAGATCCTATACTTATACGAGTTACTTTTGCGTAAGCTTGTAATTCTTGAGTTTAAACATCTACACACTATTTATGATTGACTGGATTCTAAGGCATATTATCAAAGACTCCTTCAATATCCAAGGAGCAGCACAGAGTAATTCCTTTAATATTTAAAGAGTTTTCTATTTTGTTAATGAAAAATTTTGGAGCTCATTATATAGATTCGCCCTTTCGATATATCAGTTGTTCCTTTTGAAGATGCTTATTTCCCCAAAACTTATGGTGTTCCTATTGATAAAACCAAACAGTTGTAAATTTTAGTCAAAAATTATTTTGTTAATACTGTAAGCGTATGAAATATTCGTTGGAATATAATACCTAGTAAAACCTTTTAACTATATCAAATCAAAAATTGTTCCTCCTGGAGAATACGCCTCTAAAATTTTTCAATTTGTGCTGGCTAGATGCAAAAAGTTACATTAAATATGGAACAATTTCAGAATAATAATTAAAAGCAAAACGATTAAAATGACAGAATAGCTGCAGGAACAAATTAAAATATGCTACATTGAAAAACAAGAAACATTTTTATACTGAGTGATAAATTTCTAATGTCTTTATACTAATGTAGACGAAGTATCTTTCATTTCAATACTCACATTATAAGTTCTGAAGTTGTGTTATTAATAAAAAGCAGTAGACATTTTGAGATTAATATAAAATAGGAAATGTTTAAAAAGGTGTTACAAAATCTACTTTTAATGCATTTTTAAAACTTTTTTAACATATTTACTAATAATTTTACATGGAGAAAGAATAAGAGAAAATTAATTATATCAGAAAGGCAATTTATTTATTAACATAAATAATTATGTACATCTTTGGCTAGTAAAGTGCTTTAAACATTGCTGTACTTTTACAGAGGAAAAAACAAAATGTTCAAAAATTTTGAAAGTACACTAATGACAAATAAACAATACACCAATTCTTTAATGCTTCTAACCCTTCTGCAGTTACGAATATATCGATTCAACTTTAGAATTAAAAATAATTCTTCAATACTTGTATTACAAATTAAAGAAAAAAAGTTTTTGATTCAGTGAGGGATAACACTTTGTATAGAACTTGTTCCTTACTCTATACTAATCAGTTAAACCATAATTATATATCAAAATAACAGGAAAAAAGATGAGAGAATCTGTATAATCAACACTGACTGGACAGAGTTAAATTAGCATGTTAATACTGAATGTATGCATTAAATCACGTAGATATAGTGAATAATTCAAATTTTATAATGTAGTAAAGTTTTGGCTAATTAAGTGATTTTTAATTAGTTCCTGTTTAAAGAATATGAAGAATACATTATTCTTTAATAAATATGCCTGGAGAGGAAAATGATTATTACGAATCTTGCTCAAAAAAATTTTCGTTTTATTTCGTCTCGGAAAAAGAATTTAAGAAGAACTTAAAAACGGGTAACATATGGAATGCGGAACCTTAATATTTCAGTAAATGAGGGTCAACATTTTTAAGTAAAGTAAAAGAAAAGGTTTTAATCAATAAGTAGGCAGCCACATAGCCTTAAAAAAATATATAAAAGGCACTTATGATAAAAGGGTAATCTTTGAACATAAAAATTAAATCAGCTTTTAGTTAAGTTTAAAAACGTATGAAAACCAATTTACGGTAAAATAACACTGAACTCAATTTATTAGCTATAAAACTTACCTGCCATCAACGGCTATATCAACTTTCCAATAAAAATTTACTTCGACGTATCATGAGTAACCGAATTTATCCATATTTTTCCATTAAACGATAATAAAAAGGTAACTTGATCTTTATTATATAAATATCAATAATAAATAATAAAAAACAACGTATCATATTAACATAACATATTAATTACAACCTTAGTGATAAAAGTAACCGTATAATATTGCTTATCCAAAGAAAAAAAATTAAGTACTACACAAACTAGTTGTATTATTAAAGGTTATACCATTTAGTGATATTGGAAAAAAAGGGACAAAACATCAACTCTACAGACAGCACTGCAAGAATTATACATTCGAAAATAAATTCAAAGATAATTCTGATCATTAATAAAGATACTGCATGTGCCAATTGGATTTTGAAAAAATAACATTTTATAATCTTTAAAACAGAACAAGTACACAAATTTAAACAGGTGCCCAAGTAATTTTACATTAAAACATCATTCACATCAAATCAAAGCGTTTTGAATTACGCCAACGGTTTAAGTAGTTAAGTAAGTTTACCACATGATCGATAACAAGAGAATTAATCTAATATATAAAAATACTACAATAATGAGATTAACAGATCATTTTCACCAAGTAACCAGAGTAAAAGCTATGAAACATCTCTTAGCAAGTAATTGACGAAATAATTATGAGAAAACATCTCATTAAATACAAAACAACATCACAAATAAATCTGTTATCACAAAATATGTAAACTACATGCGAATTAAACTGTGGAAAACATGCCATCAGTAACAGCTCTCTTAGAGACATATTAACTAATGTTATAGACAGAAAACAGCTTAAGAAAAAGAATCATTAAAAAAAACCCTGTTCCTCAAATAAGAGAAGTTTCTTATCCATTCAGTTGTGAGACGTACAACCACACACACCATATACATAAGGTTAAAATAGACGTTTAACGTAAACTATACACATTCTTAAACCAGTTAATTTTAGGTACTGAATATAAATATGACATTTCTTAAAATGTACAATCGATTGAAGTACAATGTCAATGTAAATTAAATCAAACCATCCAGGCATTCCTATTCAGCTGAACCACTAAGTACATGTTCTAAAGTTTAGAATTTGATTTTAACACTGTCGAAATAAATACGCTATATACGATATATATATATAGCACCATAAATATTCACATTATACTCTATTACGACCTACAGAATAATGTCTTCCTTTGTTAACAATGAAGGTTTATTAAACTCTTATTTATTAATATATTATGCAATGAGGTTCATGAATCATGACGCATTAAAAAAACTTTTTTTCCACGGAATAGTTGGGAAACTAGACTAAAGGTTGTTAAGAAAACTGAATAAAAAGAGACATACTTATTCAAAAAAGAAAAAGAAAATAACTTTAAATAAATGTTATAGCAATTAATACCTTCCATGATGGGAATAAGCAAATTATTTCAGAAAACCTGAAAAAACTGAAAGACTTGTATCTAACGATAAGAACAGGAACTATTGCTGTTACTTGATAAAAAGAAAAGAAGAGTAACACATACATAAAATAAAAATAATTTTAGTTAGAATTTAGAAAGCAGTGAATTCATTTTTAGAATTTCCTAACAATCAACCACTGATTTATTCACAATTAATCTGTGCCAACGTCTAAATCACTGGAGTTCGGGATATGGAATTGAACTGTACATATAAAGTAAATTAAATGTACTTAATACTAAACTTTATATCTATACTGTTAAAAAATGTACTTAGCTAAAACTTTTTTCTTAATGAACAACACAATTTTCCTATACAACTCTTTCCTTTATTCCATGAACACAATATAACGCATTTCCAACATGTCGACTTGTTTCATCTGTTTACTAGCCACCATCCGAATGTGAATAATTTTCCTATTTATGTATATATACCTATAAAAAGAATTCACATAAACACGTGAAATAACAATCAATGATCAAACCACAATAAGAAATGGGAAAACAAGACTAAGATCTTTTAACCGTAACAAGCGGTCTTCGTCAGAGTCAAAAACCCAACCGAGGGTTTTTGACTCTGACGAAGACCGCTTGTTTTCCCATTTCTTATTGTGGTTTGATCATTGAATATATATACCTATATACGTGATGCGAAGGTTAGTAAGGGATTTTAGTTGTTCTTACTCCTCTTAGCAAATATGGTACCAGTATTATCTATAGCAATTATGGTAGTCGTTATCAGAGGATAGCGGTAATATAGAAGGTCCTCCCGCATCTTGAGTTGATCAACAGCTAAATGTTCTTTTTTTTTTGTAATTGACTTATGAATTCATTTTCTGTATAAGGGGATACATCCATAATTTTATAAAATACTGGTGGTAGGCACAAAATAATAAAAAAAGAAAAGAAAATAAACCCTATAGCTAAAAAA
Source organism: Hermatobates lingyangjiaoensis (assembly GCA_026182355.1). Taxonomy (NCBI): domain Eukaryota; kingdom Metazoa; phylum Arthropoda; class Insecta; order Hemiptera; family Hermatobatidae; genus Hermatobates; species Hermatobates lingyangjiaoensis. The sequence goes on from JAPFBL010001938.1 coordinate 47,269, forward strand.
TTACAGAAGCTTTCCTTATAAAAACAACAATATAAAGTAGCACAAAACAATAATACATAACGGTAGAAATAACAATAAGATGGAATTTAAATAATAAAAACAACTAAAAAATAATTTTTCTAACAAGAATAAATACTGAAAAAGAGTATATAATACAAGTCAGTTTCACTTTCGTTAAAAGTGTCAAAGTTCAATAAACCTTTTTCCTAATGAATAGTATTATTTTATGATTTTTTTATGAAACATACAAGGAATAATTGAGCATGCTGAACTAAATAACTGTTATATATATATATATATATATATAACAATTAAAATAAGCAGTGACACATAAACTGAAACACAACAAAGACTCACTTTTCAATATTTCGACCGTAATGGCGGTCGTCCTCAGGAGAAGAAGTGAATTGACGGAGGGACGACAGTCAACTAAAGAACTCACTGGGTGAGGGCTAAAGCAGTGCTGCCGCAAAGGAGACAAATAAAAGAAGTACTAAGAAGTCGAGAGTAGAGAGAAAAAAAAATTGTTTTTGAAAAGTAGAAAAAAGGTTAAGAAAAGAAAAAATAAAGAAAATATATACAACAATTAAAAAGAAAAAAAAAAAATAAATAAAAAAAAAACTAACGGTTTAAATTCAAACCAGGTTTCGAGCGTGCCCCCAGGAGCCAAATGTGGGCTTCCTCAGAAGCTTTTAAAGTAACTTGTCTGTTATCATTGGGGACTTGTTTAAGAACTTGGACTGTGCGATGAAGACGGATTGAAAGAGACCGCGGTCTCTTTCAATCCGTCTTCATCGCCTCTGCAATAATATCCAAGATCGGGAAACCAATCTTCAAAAAGTTAAATGCAAATTCACTCAGCGTGGTTATCCCCCTAATCAATAGCCGAATCATCCCTGCCAATGTCAACTTTTCCACTAATAACAGAAGAGACCCCACTACCACTGCTTCGCTTCTTACCAATTATTTCCCTGGTGTCCATAAATTAAGAAAATTTATTAAAGAACTTTACCCTATCCTTTCCTCTTCCCCCTCTACCGTTTCAGTTTTTAACCAGTTGCCCCGCATTTCCTTTAGAAGAGCCCCCAATCTCTAAAATATTTTCTCCCACCGGGCCGGCAAACTTATTCAGAATCCCCAAAGCAACGGTGGCCTACAACGCTGTGGAAGTCGGAGATGTCTTACCTGTCCCATTGTTGATTCTGGGTCTTCATTTGAGTCTCTAACTAATCTTAATTCTTACCCTATTCACAGTCATTCCTCCTGTATCTCCACTGACTGTGTTTACCTCTTGAAATGCACCCAATGTGATGCTTTTTACGTTGGTTTAGCATCTACGATGCTGAACATTCGGATCAATAATCACAGGCTTTCGGTTGGTAAACGCAGCAGTCTCCCTGTCGCCACTCACGCTAATTCCCACCACCTCAGCTTCAATGATTGTTTCACAGTCCAAGTTCCTAAACAAGTCCCCAGTGATAACAGACAAGTTGCTTTAAAAGCTTCTGAGGAAGCCCACATTTGGCTCCTGGGGGCAGGCTCGAAACCTGGTTTGAATTTAAACCGTTAGTTTTTTTTTATTTTATTTATTTTTTATTTTTAATTGTTGTATATATTTTCTTTATTTTTCCTTTTCTTAACCTTTTTTCTACTTTTCAAAAACAATTTTTTTTTCTCTTTACTCTCGACTTCTTAGTTCCTTTTTTATTTGTCTCCTTTGCGGCAGCACTGCTTTAGCCCTCACCCAGTGAGTTCTTTAGTTGACTGTAGTCCCTCCGTCAATTCACTTCTTCTCCTGAGGACGACCGCCATTACGGTCGAAATATTGAAAAGTGAGTCTTTGTTGTATTTCAGTTTATGTGTCACTGCTTATTTTAATTGTTATCTGTCCTACCGGACCGTTTTTCGTTTATCATGGTATATATATATATAATAATATTGAATTTGATAGCAGATTCTGCATTCAACTCTCGGACGGTTTGAAACTAGCAAGTTTTGAGTCCTTTTACTCTTGTAGATCACCATCTAGTAGTATACAACCATCTTATAGTAGATGGTGATCTACAAGAGTAAAAGGACTCAAAACTTGCTAGTTTCAAACCGTCCGAGAGTTGACGTCTCAGACCTCAATCGCAGTCACCTAGTGTACCAATACACTTACACCACAGGGAACTGTGCAGCCCTGCCCTCTAGGTACATCGGGATGACTAGGACGAAACTGTCAAGACGTCTGACTCTCCATCTCACGACAGGAGCACCAAGGAACAATGCAGAAGAGACACATGGTATTCCCCTGTCTAGGCAGAACCTGGTTGAGGGTACTACCATCCTATATGTTAATAGTGATTTCAATAGACTTAAAATCTTAGAAGCTCTGTACATTAAAGACTTGTTACCTAGTTTAAATGTACAAAGTAATGACTTCAATGTAATTCCTAGTTTTAAGAATATAGATAATTTTTTTAAATTAGTAAGAAAAGAGGGCGATGACCGAGTTAGGTTGAGTTGAAGGGCCATAAGTTTTTTGTTGACCTGCCCTAACCCCTACTCCACCCCCACCACCAACTTTCACTTCGACAGAAAGCAGTTTTCAGTTGGCATTTAAACGCCAAAGTAGTTAGTAATATGTATATTTAGTTAATATAAGTAGTTTAAGAACCTGATGATGACCCATGGGGCCGAAAGCTTGTTATCTTAGTTTAATCTAGTGTAGTGTTTAATTAAATATAGTTATCCCCAGTGAAGTGTTATTTAGTGTTTCAGCCTTCTGAATGTCGTATGCTAGTTTGCTTTGGCAATTATCACCTTCTCAAAAAAAAATTGTAAGGAAAATAGAAGCTATAAGTAGGAAGATCGTGAATGCAGAATCTGCTATCAAATTCAATAATACATGCTTCAAAGAGGACTTGCTGCCGAAATACACTCATATATATAATATGATACCAGTCTGAGTTATAAATGACTGTGTATTTTATTTTAAAATGAAAGTTCATTCATTGTCTATAAAATTGAAGTTTGAAGAAGTGAATAACATTGAGAAACGGGCTGACATACACAACTCAAATTAAAAGAAAGAAAGGATTTTAGTACTTGAGAAAATGTATAGGCACTTGGCAAGATCATCTAAAAATTCAAAAATACTTCTACCATTTTCAAGTTTCACTCATTAAGAGGCAAAGCTAGAAGTTATTGAAAATTTTTCACAATTGTGTTCAATAAAAATACTGTCAGAATGATGTGGTCGAATTATTTACTGAAGCTAAATGACACTGGCGGGTAATCGATCGACCATATGTAGAGGAGGAGGATCTTGATTTGACTCTTCTGGAACTAAACTTGCCAGCAAATCTACTAGGCTTGAAGCCAGACTAGATTCAGTCTGTGTCCTGGCTGCGTTTTTTGCCACGGAAAGTATAGTGCGACCATCTGAATCAGTGACAGTAAGATCTGCATTATACTGAAACAATAAATAAACTAATTAACTAAATTATATTGTTACAGAGATTATAATGCAGAAATTACAAGTTTTATTAATATAGAGGTTTTAATAAAGAAAATGAATTGCTTAATGATTAATATTTAGAGAAAATCAATTATATTTGTGTATTAAATACATATATTTTTACAACTTAATTATATGTAATATTTCAATACATCTAGAACAATTATGCTTTTAAAAATATCAGAGCCTCTAAAATTCTTACCCATATTAGAAGTTGAGCAATGGGTAAATTCCCCATTGTACAAGCAAGAAAGAGGGCCGTCCTCTGATCTGTTTCACTCACTCTACTATTGACAACTCTTGAATCTCCGTGAATCAAAGCTTCCACGACTCCTCGCATATCACTCCTGAATGATTATTTTTTAGATATTAAAATTCTCTCCATCTTTTATACAAAATTATTATTTAAAATTCAGCTGAATAGCACAAAAATATATGTAAAATACTGATGAACAGATAACATGCACATATTTTTTAAAACCAAGAAAAATGTCTTGAAAACTTGAACACTTTCAATTTTACTTTTCATGTAAAGTCTCAAAATTCTAAATAAATTTATTTCTTAGCCGTGAAAAACAATTGTTATATCCAAAGTGAATTCTAAATACAAAAATAATAGAAATGTCAACCTGCAAGTAGAGTCTATCAGTTGCTGTGACCAATGAGATAAATCAAGAGACGCTCTCCCAACCATTTGCTTCAAAATATATTTGTTGTTCGCCCATTTTTCTTTATCTTCCCTGATACTTGAAGGGCTTGGCTTTATGCCACTTAACTCAGCTTCCCACATTGAATTAGCCATTCCATTACCAATAGAGAGCATGACAGCTAAATGTCCAGGAGGCCATTCATCCAAGTGGAGCGACCTTACTCGAGATATATGAGACCCCAAATTACGATGGATACCACTACATTCTATGCATACCAAAATCCCAAGATTTATGCTCGCCCAATCAGGATCTAGAAAATTTAAAGCTAATTAAAATCCTGGAGTGAATTTAAATTTTACTCAACTTATACACTAACTAACTCGTACTAGTAAAACATATATAATCAATATCAATTTTTTTTTAATATTTTAAATAAACTGAAAGTTACTGGATATTTAATAATAAATCAAATAACTAGAAATAATAGATTAACAAAAACATGTTTGGACTAATAATTTTAATTCAACAAATCCTTATATTGCCCATAAGGTAACACTTGTTAGCTAGCTAACTAAAGTTATTATAACTGAAGAAAGTACAATACATGCACAAAAAAAGGAAGTAATAAAAAATATGTTAACTAACTGGGTTCAGAGCAATCAGCACACAAATCATTTCCTGGAACATCAGATCTAATACTCAATAGAGAAGCAGCTTCTAAAGACGAATTTAGTCTAAGTTTGCCTTTAGTGCTTTCAACTCCCTAAAATAATACAATAATTACAAAGATATTACTGGATCAACTATGCATTAATTTCAGGTGCAATATGATAATAAACCTGTAACGAATTAAGGATTTGATTTTCGATTGCAGAAAGCCACTCCTCTCTTTCTTCGAAGCTACTTGCCTCAAAATGCCACTGTTTATTGTCTATGGATACAATATGAAACTCGTAACCGTCCCCATCTGTGAAATAATGTTCATAAAATTCTTCCACAGAAAAGTTATGTTTCTATTGGATCATGATTCAATGTTATGGCCTTGAATAAAAAAAGTATTTATTCTCAGCAAAAGTAAGTAGTCCAAATTCAAGTTCCTGGCTCTGAATCGGCATATTTTAAAAACAGAATGTTAATAGAATATAAGAATTGAAAATGCTACATAAATCCTGAAACGAAAGCATATTCGAACAGTTAAAGATTTAAGGTGAAATCCTTAATTTCACTCACCATCGCAGTCTTGATTTTTCAAAGTATTGTTGCTCTTAATTCTTCGATGCCTCTTCTTTATAATAGGCGTTTCAACTTTACTCTCATATGTTCCATTCACTACTGAATTATTTCTAACAACTAGGGAGTCATCATTACTGTAAAAACGCAACCAAATTAAACAACAGTTAAGGTTAGAATTTTCTTGTAAATATATATAAAACTGAATTAAGAAACTTAGCAATTACAATTTCCCAATAAAAAACAACTGATTCAATGAGAAAATAATGGATTTCTGTCCCATTTAACCTACCCATATTTTGACAAAGAAGGAATATTTCATTTGTTACACTGGTATTTATTTTCCATCCCATGTTTGACTCAAGACGCCTGATTTAGTTATTTATTTTCACTGAACTGTCTCTTTTCAGTTGTTTTTGAAAAAAAATCTAAAGAAGAACGCTTGCCAGGGAATAGTCCTATTTTCTGTTATTGTAATACAATATACGGTTCATTGTATTCACAGTCAATACAATGACGTAGCCCACAATATTACGATTAGAACTATCTACTGATAACAATATTTATACTATAACTTTGATTTATCTTTAGTTACTATCGTATATATATACGTTTCACGGTGAATCACAAACACAGAACTAAGGAACAAACACACTTACTGACTCTAATTTTCGGTTGAACCGTCATCAGGAGAGTTGAGATGGGGACACCAAGCGCACTTGTGAAGCGACGGTTGGAGACCAACCATCTCCAACCGTCGCTTCACAAGTGCGCTTGGTGTCCCTATCTCAACTCTCCTGATGACGGTTCAACCGAAAATTAGAGACAGTAAGTGTGTTTGTTCCTTAGTTCTGTGTTTGTGATTCACCATGAAACGTTTGTTGTCCTTTTGAATCGTTTTCCTGTTTACATATATATATATATATATATATATATATATGTATTAGTGAAGGTTGGTAGCAATCCTTCTTGCAAACATGTTTCTAAAAAGTTTATGCCAATTGTTAGTTAGTTAGTTATTAAATAGTGTTAGATATAAATAGTATCAGAATGTGTATTTATGAAAGGAAAAGTTTGGGCCAGTTGATTTTTTTATTCCCCGAGCAACTGAGAAGAGCCTGTAGGACAGTAGAGAAACTCTCTAAAAAGGTAACCAAGCATGAAATTGGCATACAATTTTTAGAAACATATATATATATATATATATATATATATATATATAGGTATAAAGAATTTCAAAAGAAGAGTAAGCACATAGTTTTTCTTTATACAAAACTGGAATACTGTCAGTTTTAAACTACCTAATTACCACAAACAAATAAAAAACGAGACAAATATATTACTGTAAGTTCATCTATATTGCATGTTATCTTATTACGAAAAAAAACATTTCTAAATGGTAAAAGCTGAACTGCAATGATTTATATTTACAAATAATCAGTACATTATAAACCTCACATCAAATAACAGGAAATGTTTCTGACATACATCACTTATGGAATATACATGATTTTTTTTTAAATCATAAATACAGTGGTATCTCTTCATACGAAAGGTCTTTCTGAAAAAAAGTGACTCATTTTACAACTTTGTTTTATCATACGAAAGGCCAGATTATCAATGTGCGCGTGTTGGCCAAGCCCAATTCCCCAGCATGATCTGGACATTCTCTCGGACAAGGAGGAATTTATCTCTTCCTCCTAGTTATTTCACACTGGCTAGGGGTCACAGCTACCATATGTGTGTTTTCGAAAGTATCTCATTCAGTCTGAATCAAATGCCTCGGGACGGTTGATAAAGAGATCGCCTTAAATCGACAGGGTGACCACAAGGCACCAGGGCATGACGGCGTCTTCCTGATCATAATCAAAAAGACTTCTTCTGTGGTGGGAGGGGCTATCCTTCAAATCTCCCAAGAATGCTACTATATAGAATATTTCCCGAGTACATGGAAAAGGGCGGAGGCTGTTATGATTGGTAAAGGAAGAAACAAGAACCCCTCCCTGGTAACATCTTACAGGCCAATTTGCAGAAACAAGTCCTCACCCCCTAGGGGATGAACTACGACACGTTGTATGGTTGTCTGGATAAATTGTGTGATGTCGGTTGTGGTTACCCGCCTCAGCGAGATCCTTCTCGGGCATGCTGCGGACTGCCAGGGGAACAGCTCTGATGTTTTGTTCGTATTCCAGGATGTGGCTAAAGGGCACCACGTTAAACAACGATCTGCTCTGCTTTATTCCTTGATATAGCCGAGAGGCTAAGGTGCATGGTACTGAATACAGGTTAAACGGCATGTTATTTTTTTAAAAATAACCGAAGTTTCAATATGTAAAATGTCAGGAGTTATAAACAGGGCAATGTAAATTCTTGTCAAGAGCAATCATTGGTGGACCATGCATTTCACAGCAGGCTATTAGTAGTGTCTGAATCAAACCATTCGTCAATAACTATTTTAAATCATTATACATAAAGCATTAATAATTTCGTAAAATTGCCATATTATTTAGGGATACATCAAAATTAACTCACTAAAAAAACCTGATTTTTGTACAAAGCATCTAGTCCCTTTCTTTCCTCAAGAAGAGTTCGATTACTCTGTCGTACGTATTATCCATGCAATTAAGTTTCATCAAGACCTGGTCTATTGCCCTCAAAGCTAACAATGAAAGACGTGTATGCCCTGTTATATTTCTGGCATCAGTTTTAATTCGCTACCAGGTAAAAATGTTCCTTCGACAGAGATAGTGGACACGAGGTTGCTTACCACCTGACACAAAAGTAAAGCTGTCCCACGTTTTTACTCATATTTGCCTGTATAAGGAATCCTAGGATAACTGTCAATTCTTTTTTTAGCCAAGACAAATAGAACAGCATTCCATGTTAAGTTCTGTCCTAAGCTAGAGAAGCGGAAGCATACTAACACAAAATAACCAGTTATTGAATACAATAAGTTAACATATTTTATGACGTATACTATGTTATTCAATCTCCTCATAATTCAAACATTATTACTTACCAATGTCCAGGGCGACCAGGTTCCTTCAAAACTTCATATGAAGTCAGAGTAACTTTATCACCATGTTTCTTTTCTTTTGATTGGAAATCTAAGAAACAATAATTTATTTAAATCATTTAAAATAATGTATAAGAGATTCAAGTACACATTATATGGTACTAACTAGTTATACTGGAGAGAGCATCCAACGTCCCATTTGGCTGAGTAACAGTTTTTGATCCGCGTGGTTTTTGACCAGGAACTTTCACTGTCACCTTCTGAAGAGGTATTTCCTTACCATGAACATCCATCATATAGTCCTGAAAATTTCAAGAGAATAAAAGGTATAAAAAATGGTAATTTTTTTAAACATTACAACACCTAAACTTGTAGTTAAAATAAAACAAAAAAAAATTTAAAGTAACTTCAAAAAGAAATATGTTCTTTAAGAAAAATATACGATATATTTTACGAAGAGTTCTATATTCAAATGCATCATTCACAATTTTTGACCAACCTACATATTTTGTTTTTTTTTTTTGCAGTTTAAATATCCGTGTCACATAACTTATTTCTGATTAGAAAACAAATTTTTAGTGTTACTGAAACTAATTCAATTTTTACATCATTCAATTCCTACCACTTCATTCTATGAATCTCTAGAATAATCTAACCGTACTCGAAAAATGTACCTAATTTGAGCCAATAGAATAAGATGATTAAAATAAGCCTGTGATTATTTGCACATTTTCATGATTAAATACTAATAAAATACTTCCACCTATAAATCTCTACTCAATTGCAAATATGAAATGTACGTTTTTAAAGTTACACTCAGGAATATTGGCAGAGACTCTCTTTTCTAAAATTGATAATAGAAAACAATTTATAAAATAATTATACTTATTTGAAAAAAAAGTTAATTACATGAAGACTAGGATGGTAAGTGATACGTCCATCGTCAGTGAGAGTGACGTACTTCTTACGCCACTCCTTATTAATGGATTTGCTACTTCTTTTGTAGAGCCAACCCTGTTTTATAGGAATAGCTCTTCCACTTCCAACTTCTCCAACAATGCCCTTCCCTCCAACGCCAACACAACCACTTCCTTTATCATCGGAATGCCCTCCAGTCCATTTTTTGGCAGGTGTAAAGAGGTTAGAACGGCGACGGTTTTTTCTAAAGAAAAAAGAGGCACGTTGATATATATAACAATATCATTAAAAAGTAAACAATGTCAATACATAGTTTAGACTGTTAGTTCTGAACTTGCCAACGGACGATCTATGATTATTCATCCGCTAGCTTAGCTTGGTGGAAGCTAAACTCATATAAAAGAATCACACTGGATGCAATCCAAGAGATAAACGCAGTTAACAGAAGTAAAGAGGTCTTGTGAGAAATAGGGTAGGTGCGTTTGATGAGGACGGAAGTAAAGAAAGGAACGGGTATGATGATAGAGCAAGAAAGACACCAGGACGTCCACACTGAACCACACTACTAGCAGTATTGGGAGGCTTTGGAGAAGAGATATGTGAAAAGATAGATCTAAGATTAGCAGGTTTACGATAGAGTAATGAACAATGAGCAACAATTTTTGATGGTGCATTTTCCCCAGTTTCAATTTCAATTCTAATATCTACCGGGCTATTTTTCAATATTTCATTCAGTTTTCACTTGTCAATGACAATCCTGGGTCCAAGAGATAAACGCAGTTAACAGAAGCACAAGAGGTCTTGTGAGAAGTAGGGTAGGTGTGTTTGATGAGGAAGGAAGTAAAGGAAGGAACGGGTATGATGATAGAGCAAGTATTGAAGTAATACTTGATTGGTGGCAATATTAATTCTTTCATGTTAAACAATGATGGTTTTAGTAGATACCTCCGCCTAGAATTTGCTGTTAAGTATCGTAGAGAAGAGTATTGGTCACTGTCCATGTCAACTTTAAAGCCACTATAAGGGTAAAGAGATCAAGGAATGTAAGAAAAGTAGATGTATAATGCAAAAAAGAAATCCAGAAAGGGACCATCTACAGTGTAACAGTAATAGTTGGTGCACTATTATAACTATTATACAATTATAATTCACAATTTTTAACATGCATTTCCTTAAGTTTTTAATTGCTTATTGCCTCTTTCATCGTCATGTTAGTGAGTGTAATAGTTGATCGAATATGTTATTGAATAGACAATGGAATAAAAGAATCGATAGGTAGGTATAAAGATGTGATAACCCGACTAAAATAATAAGTTTATTGAAAACACTCCATGAGGTGGAAGTAAATCCGGTCGAGTGGACAAACGATTTATGAGGAAAGGTTGTACTCCCTTCTTCAATTGTTACTAACAACTTCTGTGATACTAACAATATTATATATAAAAAACAAAGTGTGATTAGAACCCGCATAAATCATAGTAGGTCGTTCATATTATTATTTTAAGTAAATGTGTGCATTCTTTAGTCTTGAAAAGAAAAAAAAATACTTATAATAATCTTTTTTTATACCGGGATGGTGTTGGAGTAGATGTAGGAGTTGGAAGAGAATCTTTTGGAGGAGGCAAGGCTGATAATGTCAAATTATCCAAGCTGGGAGGAACAGCTTTACTATTTACAATATTATTGTTTTCGCAAGGCTCCTTCTGTAACCACATACAAATCTATATAAAATCAGTTACAACAAAGAGATATTAAATGTTAAAAAATGGATGCAGGAATAATAACTGATGTATATAGTGAGGTCAGGAACTAATCAACATCCACATGGTTAATTCATCAATGAAGATACTTACAGCCACGTATTTACTAAATTAAACTTAATATTTAAACAAAAATACACTAATCATACTGTATATTCTTTGTTTTATACTAAATTTACTTTAAAAATAATTAATTTTGAATGCTTTTAAAAATGAATAAATGCAATAATTCCAGAATTATATATACCTTAACATTTTCAGTTAAAGTAGAATAGTATTATTATTTGTATAAAATAATATATTAGAGTCATCAACACAAAAGGTCTTGATTTATAGTGGACATTATTTCAATAAAATGTTACACAAACCTTAAGCGTATGATGAGGAGATGGTGGCAATATTAAATGAGTACTACTATGACTGCTCCGGGGAGGATTCGGAGGGGATGGAACTAGTTCTAAAGGAGTGGCTGGTCGAGAACAGCACAGCCGCTGACTAACGATTTTCTGACAACCTGAAACAGTTTAAAACTCCCTCATGATTACACAAAATTACTTAATATTTTTCGTATTAGCATTATATTTTTCGTCAATTATATAGATGATGGCTTTCTCGCAGTAAAAACTCCGGAAAGGCTCTCTAAATATCAACAAATGTTTCAAAACATTTCATGAATTCATGCTTAAAGTTTACTATTGATCCTTCCAACCAAAACAAGATTCATTTTCTGGATGTTCAAATAGATTTTTCCACTGATTAAACAATTGCTTCCTTGTACAGGAAAACCTCTAACACTATGTCGTTCCTCAACTACCAGAGCGAATGTCCTCAGCGCTATAAAAATAATATAGTTAAAACCCTAATCCATACAACATTCAAGATAATCGCTAATTGGCAGCTGTTCAAGACATCACTACCATCAAACAGGCATTAATTTTAATAATCCTAGCTGTTATTTGACGAGCTATTAAGACACTACTTAAACATGAAAAATACACGGAAAGAAGAAACTGACCCTACAGGAACTACTCACAATTTTTATTACAAAAATCAATTCAGTGATAGTTACAAGACGGACGAGAGGATCTTAAAAAAAACATCACTCCGAACTACGTGAAATGCACCAACTCCGAAGACCGCAGAGCCCTCCGCATATACTACCACAGCCCAACAATAAGAACCCTTATTATGACAAACAACAACCGCCCCAAGGACTCCCCGTTGGAGGAAGCAGGCCTGGTGTACAAATACGCTTGCCGAACCGGGGACTGTGAAACCCGAAACAATTCGGATATTGATATGACAACTACTTCTTTATCCCGTAGACTCACAATGCACTTAGCCGCAGGTGCTCCTCAAAACCATTCAAAATTTGCCCACAAGACCTGTATTCAAAGGGAAGACCTTGTAAATAATACAACGATTATATTAAAAGAAAAAGACCCACCCAAATTGCACATTCTGGAAGCTACATTAATACAGGAAAGGAAACTGACCCTCAACACTCAATATAATAGCAGTAGCATAGTGCTCGAGCTCTTGGTCCCGCTAACTTCATCCCACAACGCTCCAAGCCCACTACCAGCCAAGCAGAAACTGATTACCTAGACCCACCAATCATATCACTAGTAGCAGCCCCTTAACTGCCATAAATCCTCAGCTCAGCACAGAACCTCATTATCCCGAAAATAACTGACGAACAGTCGAAACATGTCGATGAAGACATGTAACATTGGAGATAAAGAAAGAAATAGTGTTGTGATAGTAAAAGAATTGAAGGTCCCTGAAGAATTGGAGATGCTATATACCAGATCAACTATGACGCAAGAAAATTATTCCGCTCCCATAAGAAGTGTACAAGGGAACTTATTAATAGAATATATATATATATATATATATATATATATATATATATATAAATTTTATTGAAAATGATCGCAGTTTCTGCATTCACGACCTTCTTGTTAACAGATTCTGACCTCCTGGCTATTTTCCTTATTGTAGAAGGTAAACCATAAATTAGGTTCGCCAATGACATTTCCAAGTAAATAGGTCCAATGAACGAAAGAAATTTAATAACATGATCTAAATGTATATTCACCTTACACTAATGGGTGATACAAAAATCACAATTTTGAATATTCAAACTTGGACCTTCATCCTTGATGTAAAGAGCTTCGAGGATACGCAATTACATCAATATTCAATTTGAATATTGATTTGAATATAACGCAATTAAATTTGAATACTCAAAATTGTGATTTTTGTATCATCCCAAGCATAAAAACCATGGAAAATAGATTTAAATTTGTTAAGGGAGTGGAAGTTAGCGGTAGATCGAGTTGATTCTTTGTGGCCAGGTCATATTTTATGGCCCTGACTATACATTCGCTAAAGGCCACATCAAGATAAAACGTACAGATTTACACAAGATGGTTTGGCAATCAGCATTCACAAGATTACAGGTATTCTAGAAACTTAAGGTATGCCACTGCTGGAACCAGCAGAGAGAGTGAAACATTTGAGTGAAAGAGTAATGATCCTAATCAAAGGTTACAACTATGTGAAATTGAGGTTGGTTTGGTAAAAAAAAAAAAAATAAATAAATTAATAATTCTTAAAAGAAGTGAACATTTTTAGGAAATTGTCTAGAAAGTAATGTTATTATAAAGAAAAGATAAAAAAGAGGTCTTCAAGTAACAAGTACGTTTGATCCCTCGCTTCCATTGAGGGATGTATAAAAAATATATAACTTCTGAGAAAAAGTTAACCCTACATATGATAAAACTTCATTAAAAATCAATTTTTCCTTGTTTTTATTCATCATACCTATTTCAAACAAGTTTCAAAGAACAATAAACACTGCAGTTATATATAAAACTAAAATAGTTATCATTCTTTTAATACATTTCAAGGATACCAGAATAATAAAAAAATAAAGAAACAAATATCTTATACAAAAAATACACGAAAAATGTTTAAAATCACTATTTATTCACCATCTTGAAAGACCCTATCAACATTAAGACCATACGTGGCACAGGTCTCATAGTAAGAGCAACACTTCAGGTCACTGGCTAACTTTCTCACTTTGGAGTCATCTATGACTCTAGGATTACTCTCACTGATAGCATCTGCAACAAAAGTCACTTTATACCACTCTGAGCCATTATAACAAATACTATTCACATCTGTTAGATAACAGGCTTATTTTCTAAACTCAATATTAATAAATTTAAATAAAATAAACGTATTTTTACTAAAGTAAAAAAAAAAGACTCTTTTTAGAGGTCCTTGCTGAGAGTTTTAAGATTTGTATTGAAAAATGCTTAGATGAACAAATAGAATATATTATATAAAATAGTAACGACGCTGAAATATCCAAAAAACATTTAGATATTTGAGCGTCGTTACTATTATAATGGGCATCTTCAGAAGGAAACAAAAAATGATATCTATTAATAATAAAGAAGTAATAGAAGATTACAACTACTTCCCACAATCATTCACTTAATGGCCTTCCACAATTCCTGAAGAAATACGATGAATCAATCGTTTCTGACGTGGTAGTTATTTAATGAACTGTGGCTGATTAACAACTATCATAAGGCCAAAAATGAAAGTATCATGTACAGGCACCGTGTGGAGGATGCAAATTAGCTTATTTTGGACAGGCAGATAGTCTTCTTAACCGAATAAGACAGCATTAATACTTCATTATAAGGGAAAAAAGAAACAAGTATTTTGTTCCAACACAAGAACACCTCATTCTAGGTAGATGCCATACACAAAGTAGTTTATTTTTTCTGACTTTACTATAGTGTACTTTTCCAAAGAACGATTTTTACCAAAAATTATACAGCTCACACGATATACAGTGTAATCATTATAGGGTTCACAAAGTTTCAGTTATAACTCAAAATGTTCATATTTTACGCAAAACGGACATTTATTTATCAAAATATTCTGTAACTTTTTTTAGATATATAAACTTTTTAATCATAATTATGATTAAAAAAAAGGAAACATAACTGACAACGCATTTACAAGGCCCATAATGATAGTTTAACTAACCGGAGTTCAGGTTTTTTCATCTAGAGAAATATCAGAAATATCTAAGTGGAAGTATGTAGAGTTAACAAACATCACTCTTAATTTTACGCCAATCAAATCAATAGTTTATTAAAAAATAAACCATTGATAAACTAATCAAATAACAGTAACCAACAAATTTCAACTATCTAAAAACAGTAGAGAAAAGAAAAAAATAGTACTTAAAATCACGTAATGGTTAATATATAGTATGTATAGTGGACTTCTCATGAGGTAATATTGCCTAAAATCTAATTACAAATTTTCTAAGTTAATTTAAACAATCCAAGAGTAAGACAGGTATTAATAGAAGTTAAGTATTGATTTCATGAGGCTATATTGACTCTTCACACAGTCTGAAAATATTGAAGTTTTTAGTACCTTACTAATTTTAGGTAGATGCTGGACGCAAAATTTCAATATTCTAATTTTAGCAGCTTTGCGAGAAAAAAATATTTTTCGGCTTTACAAACTGAGCTGAAATGCCCTTTCTCTTCAAAGAAATTTCACTCGAAAACTGTCGAGCTCATCATCCTGTAGGAAGCTATTTTTGGTTTTAATTTTACTATAATCCGTAAAAAAAAAATCCTGTGTGACCAGCATTATGTTCACAAGCCTTCAAATTCAATCGTAAGTCAAACTTTCGCGTAACTGAATTTTCTTTTATCAAGAAATGGTAAAACCTTTTCAGTTAATGCTAATATCAGTTAAATAATAACTGTAAAATTTGAACATTCTAGAGTTCGTAATTCAGGAGAAGAAAATAAAGCCCAAAGACATAGTGAGCAATTAAAAGTACCTTCTATAAGGTTAAAATTACACAAAAATTGTACAAATCATTTAGAGTTTAAAGGAAAATACAAAAATGATCAATCAAACGGTATGGTCTGTAGCATGTTCAGAAACTTTTGGATGCATACGCACCCACCCACACATCCACATACATACAAAGATACAGATACACAATATACGCCATCAAAAAAAAACTTAAAAAATTGACTCAGGAGATCTCAATACCTATAAATCGTCAAAATCTCGACATTAAATTTTTTCACAATTACTATATTTACCATGGGAAATTAAAAAGTAGATAGTCCTTAATGATTTCTACAGTAATGTACAATAATAAATAATAATATTTACAAGGAAATTTTCTTATGAGTACTATTTACTGTATGTTATCAGTCAATGTGTTGTGCAGCAAAGGGTCCGATTTTTTTTTATAAGTGGTAGCACAATTATTCAGGATGAAGATAGACGTGGTAGGCCTTCTGGAGTAAAAAATGAACTTGTTAAGAAAATTGACAAAAAAAAGTTCGTGAAAATCGGTGATTCTGTGTTGCCGAATTGTTAACAAGATAACTAGGCGCCGACTAACATGCAGCTAGTCCATTAAGTAAATCATCATGTTACCACCAAGTCGGTTGAAAGGGAAAAAAATTATGTAAAGGGAAGGATGGGATATGAAAACAAAATAAGTAAAGTGTGATCGAATAAATAATAATAATAATCACCAAGTGTAACACAACGGATAAATAATAGACGTTTTGGAGGTTCCCGGAAATAAACTGACGGGTACTCATTACAAATAAACTAGGTGAAAGAAAAACAAGATAGAATAGGAAAAAAAACTCTTTAAGAATAGTTCTAAGCTTATAAACATCAGGTAGTAATAATGAAAAAGAGAGAATCATTCCAACCACTTCTGTAACAAAACTGCTGATGTATGCCAGCAGGTAAAACACGTATTTCATTTCAAACGCACATTATATTGTAAAAAACAAATTATATTTATTCCCCTACCTTTTGAATAACATCAGTACATGCGTAAATTTAGTATGATCATTAGTAGTACACGAGCAAGTTTAGTATGATGGGAGGTCTATTATAAGTATCATGGCTTGTAGAGAGTTAATTATAATTTGTAAATGATAGAATACCTTGAGTAGCGACGAGAATGAGTGGAATATCACTACCATTCCTAAATTGGGCCATTTTATTATAGTATGTGTAGACGGCATTGAAACTGGATTCATTCTCCAATGAAAAGACGAAAATCACAGCATCCACCCAGCTAGTAAACTGTAAAAGTAAACACCAAGGTTATAATTCAATTATGTTGTATAACACTAAATATACTTGCAAATTAATTATACAGATCAACTGATGAACAAACTGTAAACAATATTAAAATAAATTAGTTGATCAAGCGCATTCAAAGCCCAATTATTACAAATGACGCTTTAGCAATTTAATAGGATTATATCTGATTAATATTTTAAGAGGAATTTAATGATTCGTTCCAATAATTTTCCCTCTTTCTTTAACTCTCCTTGTCCTCTAGCCATGAATTGCTTCATTCAGTTTTTATTAACTTTTATTACTATTCCCTTCTAGAACTCATCATTTATTCATCAATCTTCCTAATAATAAACAAAATAGTTTTACCAGGTAAAAGATATACAATTTGCAAAATCAAACGTGCATTAAAAACTGATTACATGAAATAGTCTCTCTTTTTATAGTGTATGAAGTGTTAAAATAATAATAGTCTATTCTGACTCTTAATATAATTTACATTTTCTTATTCTGGGAAATTTATTATATGGGGTGTTTCAGAAATTGTGGGCTCTTTTTGACATTGAATATTAAGGATATAAAAACGCCAATGATATATTCTGATTGTTTGTATTCTCAAGGTTTTTTTTTTTTTATGGAATGATCAAGGATATTCAATGTGAGCACCCTTAGTTACAAGGAACAAATTAAACCAATAGTTCAATTCTTGCCAAACGCGTTCCATTATTGCATTGTCGATGGTTGACTCTCATCCATGTCTTTTGGAAGGGGAGGTACACAGACCAGCCTTTCACAAACCCCTACAAAAAGAAATTGTAAAGTGTGAGATCTGGGAGACCAGGTCATGAGAACGCGATCATCCCTCCGGGACCGTCTAATCCATCTGCGTCGTAGTATTGTGTCCAGATATTGACTAATCCTAGAGATCCAGTGCGGTAACGTCCCATCCAGTTGGAAAATGAAATCAACCCGTTCAGTTCTTCAAACTGGAACAAGTGAAATGAAACATCTGGTGTGGCATTGGGAAGAGAGGGATCAAAGGATGTACTTCAAAGGGCATAAAGAGCAAGGAAAGAGAACAATGACTGATTTTTTAATAATTTCTCATTTTATTTTCCTCTATTTTGTAGATTGATGGCCTCTATTAGACGGTGGATACATTATTAATATTGTTTATACATATAAGCAATTATATAAAACGGTATGACGAACTCAATACTATCAAATAAATTCAAATAAAGAAAGAAATCACATAAAAGAGATCACAAAAACCCACTACTATATTTCGACTGCATCATCATTAGGTAGATAAATATGAAACCACTCCAAAGGCAACGAAGACTGAACTCTCAATTAAGAACTCAGTCAAAGTTGCCAACTTTTGGAAAAAGGGAAAGCAAAAGAAAAATAAATACAAACAAATTTTAAAAATAAAGTAAACTTTAAACATTAATAAAAAACGAACTAAATAAAGAAACAATAAATTAGTAAACAATTTTGTTTCTAATCATTAAATACATAATAATAAAGAATAATTAACGATTGAGGTTAAGCCAAGGAGCAGTCTACTTCCCAGGAGACAAAATAAGTTCTCAAAGTGATATTAGCGTTGGTATTAGAGTCTGGTCAAGAAACTGTACACGAAAGCAGTCATTGAAACTGACTTTCTGAGAACTGGCATGAATGGCAACGGGAATGTCACTTTGCATACTAACAGAATACCTGTTGTTATTTATATGCAAGCATAATTTTGTATTATTCATACCACAAATTGATAGAATGAAATATTAATATAGTTAATGGGTTCAGTTCCACTGAGGTGAGTAATATTAGTAAAAATTAGTAGTTTACTAATAGTAATATTAGTCAATATAACATTCACAGTCAGTTAGGTGCTCTTGAAGATGGGATCCAGACGGACCCGAAACCGCTCGAGCTTTTCTGAGACTTTACGAGGTATGACGGATTGTATTATTACGAAATATTAATAGTTTGGCTCGAAAGTTGGTTAGATACAATAGTCTACGTTGATTATTTTACAAAGGTATCGAAGTTAAAACAAATAACCACGTGGATTGAATGCTTTCTGATTTCAATAAATAGGTTCTAGTTAGATTCACTGAGGGACATAAATCTATATAAATAAAATAATGATTTTGTCTGTACATTGCTTAGAACTGACTCATTTCAAGTTTTCTTTACGTTTCATACATTGGAGAAACCGAATACACCCTTAGAAAAATTTCTGTCGGTTTCTCGGTTTGTCTGTTTGTCCGCAAAACTTTGTCTCAAGTAAACTCAGCTACCATAAGACATATAAAGCTGAAACTTTTATAGTAGATTTGAGTAGGTCTAACTTAAAATATAGGCTCTGAATTGATTGGAAATTCAACGTAGAAGTGAAGTTATGGACGTTTAAAGCAAAAACGTTTGTCACAAGTAAACTCAGCCACCATAAGACATGGTGAGCTGAAACTTTGACACTGGATTTGTGTATGCCTAACTTAAAATACGGGCTCTAAATAGATTCATAATTCAGTACAGAAACGAAGTTATAGGGCTTTAAGCGTATTTTCCTAACTTCACAGACAAGTTTGTTTTGAAAATACACAGGTGAAGCAAGTAGGTATTGTTAGTTGATTTTAATTTCATTGGAGCATATGAATATATTGCGTATTTGACATCTTTGAAAAGGTGTTTTCCAGAGTTGAGGATGTACTATCTATTACGAATAAATAGTTTTGTAAACGAGCAATTCTCAACTCTTAATATGAACAGGCAGGAAAAATCAACAAACAAGTTCTTATGCTATATCATACCGAGGAAAGAACTTACAAGTCAGTAAAGAGATTGGATTAGTGATGAAGAAGCAGTTCGTTATCTAATTGAATTTCTTGACTCTGAATTTATTTCACCTGCAATTTAGTAGCAGTAACAAATTTCATGTTAGGAAACATGAGTGCCCCAAAACTGTGCAACGAGACACGACTCTGAGTTCGTGCTCTACACAGATATGCCATAGAGGCGGACATAGTGACTGGATGTGGTATTGGGGAGTCTGTGTGTATACCACCCATACCATTGATTCCGAGCCACTCTCTGTTTCCGTTGAAATGATTGCAAAGTCCCGTCAGTATCTATTTCGCAATGACGTTAACTAAGTCGCAAAGGGAGACTTTATCTAACGCAGGAATTCAAGTTAGCGAGACCAAGTTTTTCTCACATATTCAACTATAGTTTACTTGCTCAAGAGTCAGAGGTTCCAACTGTTTGTTCTTCCGTGAACCTGAAGGGCAGACAGCTAATGTGGTGTATACAGAGGCATTTGTTTAACACTGTACTAATAATAGTATTTTCTACTATTCTATAATTTCTAATTATAGTATTAGTATAATACTATGATTGATATTTTGGAATACCAAGTATAATAGAATTTTTGATTCCGTCAAAGACGGGTACGTTTGCTAGTTAATAATAAAAACAGTATAGATCATTTGATTTTAATCTGAGTGCCTGGAAACAAGGGAACACCTGGGAATGAGTAAGTAAACAATTTGAAAATATTTGAAAACTGACAAAAAATCAAGAAGAAAGCAGTTAAAGGATGTTAAGAAGAGTCGAGTTCAATTTAGTTTAGAATGCTCATTCCAAACTATCAATATATCATTCCAAATCAATACTATATCATCAAATGAAGAATTTAAATATACGCTGAAGGTCTATTAGAAATTTCTCTACTTAACTAGTATGAATGGTAGCTGTATCTGAGATCATAGGGAGGGAGACTATTACTTAAGGAAATATTACTTTAGTAATATTTATAATATTATCCTTTTTAAGTTAAGAATAAGAGTCAATAAAACTTATAGGTGAGTAACATCACTCTTTTCTTCAAGTCCGTGAACCATTCCTTTTAAAATGTTTAAATTATCAAATACTATATTAATTAAATAATATTATAATTAATTTGGCACCGTTACAGGAACCTTTAGTCTCTTGAACATAAATTAAATTTCTAGTTTTAAACAAAATTTAATCCATATTCTAATGCTGCTACTGTATTATTATCTAATATTTATCAGATAAATTAAGAAATACCTTTTTATTTTTATTTAGAATCCATGGACTTCTCTCAATTAATGCCTGAATTTTTTTTATTATGTAACTTTAAATTATTTTTACATACCTTTCTGAGCAGACCATAAACATGATCAAAAATTAGCTTCCTCTAATTCAATAGGATGAGCTGGATAGTATTACTTTTAGTGATAATTAATCACTAAAAGCTAATTTGAAATCACTACGGCACGCATAACTATATTTTTTTTGTAACAACGAAGGAAAATTATCGAAAAGACCTTGATAAATATTAAGCAAACATTTAGGAATTAATGATTTAGGTACCACGTTTTGATTTAAACAATTATTTAACAAGTTTAATTTTAGTTGAATTTATGGACCTTTATCAAACTAGATAAACAATTTTTTACTACATGGACCAAGGAAGGAAAAAGATGACAGAAATAGGAATAGAGTATTCATAGTATAGCACAGGGTTTTCACCGGTAACAAAATTTCACAATAAACACGTGAAACAAAAATTAAGGGCTAAACCACAGTAATAAATTAGAAAAATTACTGAAATCTTTCAACCAAAAGAAGTGGTCTCTGTCAGAGTCCAACTGATACTGAAACAGTGTGGTGTTGGGAAGAGTGGGAGGCAAGAGAGGTATTTTAAAGGGCCTTTTAAATGGTTAGTTAATGTTTTGAGCCCATTAATTGGTAAAATTTCAGGTAGCTATATTAAAAATAATACAGATTTAAATCAGTAAATTAAAATGCTTCAATATGAAGGAAGAATAAATATTGATTAGTTTTGATGAAAAGTCCCTGTTTACTATTGTACCTAAAACTGATCTCTTGAGCTTACTCCAGGAGAAAATAGTTAATTATTCACTCCCCATAGCTACCACCACTATAATCCAAACAATTAAATTTCGTCTTGCAATGGACATCTATGAAAGGTAAATTACAATTAACTTCTTTTTCTGTTGTGAATTGTCGGCACTAATAATTGTATTAGTGTTGTTTGGCCAACATAAACTTGACTATCCCCCCCTCCTGAGTAATTTATATATGGAATTTTTTGAAACTAAAATGTTTCCTTTTTGCCTAATAAGTTACTTTAGATATATTGACGATACATTGTGCATCTGCCTCTAGATACCTTTCTAGTAAAATCAAATTACTAAATTAAAATTTATGTTGGCCAAACATCACCAATACAATTATTAGTGCCGACAATCCAATTCACAACAGAAAAAGAAATTAATAGTAATTTACCTTTCATAGATCACTTAAATTTTTGTGTACACAGAAAACCTACTAATGTAATTGAGTATGTCTATTTTTATCTATCCAAGAAATATTAAAATATTTGTTTTTATACATATGTTTTTTGAGGGCGCTAAGACTTTGCTTCCCTGAATTTCTTAATGATGAAATTAAATACATTACTTCTATGGTGCTATCATTAGAATACCCCTAACAAAAGGTTCGTCAATGATTTACGGTTTTGTGTGCGGTTGTGACATTGCACAATTGATCATTGAACAAACCCATTCAATGTCAAATTTCATAGTTTTACCGAATCACGAATCATTGGACTCATTTCCTTGGCTTCCTTGAAATATTAATTTTAATATATGTTTTTTCTAATCATAAGACATAGGCAATATGTTAATAAAAACTCTCCCAGGTAGCTGAAAAGCAGTGGTATTTATTAAATTCCGTGTAAAATTTGTCATAAAAATTTATATTGGCCAAACAACGTAATAAACGTAATAACGTAACGTAAACAACAATACAACGTAACTACAGAGCAAAGTAGGACTTATTTTTGTATATAAATAATGATAATCATAAATTAGACAAAGCTAAAATGATTACATAAGAAAAATCGGTGTTGTTAAGAAATATAGAATCTTCTCTGATTAAATTTAATAGATCAAACATTAGTAATAGTTTATTCAAATTCGAATCAAAACTTACAAGGGCAATAACTTTCTTTGTCTATGAGGGTTGACAGTTTGCAGATAATTTTTTACTGTATTTCCTCCTGAACTCCTTTGTTAACCCTGACTCGTCTTTTGTTTGATTGACAAATTTATTTTTGACAATACACATTACAAAAACAAAAGAGATATGTTAAATGCAGTAAACAGTTCCCTCCAAAAAGATAAGCACTTTGTAGATTTTCGTTTTAACTCATGTTTATTTTATAGTTTCCTTGTTTGTATTGTTTATACTATCCAGACGTCATGGAGTTGACAGGCTGTAGGGCAATGTCCCACCACCAAAACTGTCGTCAAAGATTGGGTGCGGTTTAAAACGACACTTAGCTACATGACCTACCCAACAGAGGTAAACACACGGGTAGAAATAGACAGAGAGGTTCAAAAACTAACTGACTCTATTCACAAGGCCCTCAAAAAATTACAAGCTAAAAGAAACAACACAGAATTAGAAAAGCCTAAAGATAAACAAATAACTAATCTTATTTCGTACAGAAATAAGGTTCGTATACTTTGGAATAAGTATAAATTACCTTCACTCAAAAACTGTAGTGAATATACTTAATAAAAAAAAATTGTTAAGGTTACAAGTTATCAAGGATGAGACCCTCAATAAAAAACTCCAAGAAATAGAGAATACCCCAGAAGAGTGGCAGTTTATGAGGAGATTGCGAGGCACTAAATAGACGATCGTTGCCCTCAAGCACAAAAATCGCCTCTGCGTTACTTCTCAGGAGATTTCAGGGACATTCGCCGAGTCCTTAGGCAAATTATACAAGGAGGATAGCCCTAAACTCTCCCCGAGGTGCAAAGCACCGGGTGCGGATGTCGTAAATGAAGCGCTCCCTGACCCTACAATCAAATGGGTAACTTCCATATTTAATGGTTGCATTAAAATTGATTACTTTCCCTGAGCCTTGGAACAGGCCGGGATAATCCTTATACCCAAACCGGAAAGTATCCAACTTTAGCTAGTAACTACAGGCCCATAAGCTTGCTTAATTCTCTAAGCAAGGTATTTGAGAAGGTCTTTCTCTAACACGATCTGAGTTTCTCCAATTTACAGACATCCCGTTTGGATACGAAAAGGGACAGGGGTGTCTTCAATTAATGCGACGCACTCTCAACTTCTTACACTATGCTATACTAAGAAAGGTTAAAACATACATCCTAGCCATCGACCTTAACAAGGCCTTTGATTGCGTTTGGCACGTAGGCACTGTTAAGAAACTAAGAGACTCTGGACTACTACTCCAATGGTTCCAAAGCATCGTTCACTCTTATCTAACTGAACGATCTAGATACTTTATCTCTGAAAGCCACAGACACTGTATCCTCGTAGTACAGGATTGAGAGGGGAGTTCCCCAGGGTTCCTCCCTGGGACTTCTACTTACAGAACTTTCCAAAGTGGAATAAAAATAACAGAAATATATAAACACTAAAGAGTAACTATGTATACGACATTTTGTTATCGTGCTGATCGTACTTCATAGATACTCCTCTAAGGCAATTTCAACAACATGTTGACCGGATGGTGCAACGGACTAAGGTATGGAGGATAGATATAAATATATCCAAAAGCACCTTCACTGTCGACCTACACAAGAGACTCGGATACACACCTACACTGCGCATTCATGAACAACACATACCAGTTACAACTACCTTTAGGTACCTTGGTGTTAAAACCTACAAGAAAATGTGTTTAAAAGACCATATTAGCTGCACACTCGGCAAGGCCTATGGTGCCAGGAGTGGCATTTACTACTTATTAGGGGTCTGACTCTGGTCCCTCTCTTCGGTCCAGGGTAAACTTATATAAAGCACTTTTGAGATTAATCGTCGAGTATGAGGTGATAGTCTGAGCTAAGCCGGAGGGTGAGTTGATGAGACGCATCTACGGATTTCAGTATAAAACCCTCCGACTTATCCTAGTCACCATGCTATGCGACGAGTGGGTTCCTCCATAGGAAGGTCAAGCTGGAGCATCTCTCCAGGTTTTGTCGCAGGTTAGGTAGAAAAAAAAAACCAAAGGGATGCAGACTCATCCAACCCTCTGATTGTAGGCATTCAGGGGTTTTTACCCCCAGGTGTCATAAAGGAGGAGGAGGAGGAGGTGGTCGGGATGGCCAACGCTGTGGCTGCTACAGCCAACTATCTAGCACAGGACCTGGCAATGGGTGAATGTCGACGTTGGTCAACAGCTGCGAGTGAAGGAAGAAAAACACCTTGTTTAATAAAAGTCTATTAGTACTAGTAATTACTGTTAATAGTCATTACTATTAATTATTATTGTTGATATATGGATTATTATTATTATTATTTCATTACATTATTACTACTAGTATTCTATGCATTACTGATATTGTAATTATTTAGTGCTATTAGTTTATAATGTATAAGTACTCTATAGTTTACTACTAGTAGTAAACAATTAGGCATAGATCTTTTACTATAATTTATTAATGTATGGAGAGGAAAAAGCCTGGTGAAGAGAACCTAGTCCTCTCTGTATAGCTATCCACCCTAGTATTGTAGAACTTGGGCACATATGTAATCTTAATAAATATTTATTCATTCGTCTATTCCTAATTTATTGCACTAAGGAGTCTTAAAGTGGATTAGTATTAAAAATTCCACATCGAAATTTTGATCTGAATGGAATACTTTCATTAATGTATGTTTTATATAGAGGATAAATGAAAGTAAAAGGCAGAATTTTATATAGAGGACTAACAAATGTACCCGTCTTTGACGGAATCAAAAATTCTATTATACTTGGTATTCCAAAATATCAATCATAGTATTATACTAATACTATAATTACAAATTATAGAATAGTAGAAAATACTATTATTAGTACAGTGTTAAACAAATGCCTCTGTATACACCACATTAGCTGTCTGCCCTTCAGGTTCACGGAAGAACAAACAGTTGGAACCTCTGACTCTTGAGCAAGTAAACTATAGTTGAATATGTGAGAAAAACTTAGTCTCGCTAACTTGAATTCCTGCGTTAGATAAAGTCTCCCTTTGCGACTTAGTTAACGTCATTGCGAAATAGACTCTGACGGGATTTTGCAATCATTTCAACGGAAACAGACAGTGGCTCGGAATCAATGGTATGGGTGGTATACACACAGACTCCCCAATACCATATCCAGTCATTATGTCCGCCTCTATGGCATATCTGTGTAGAACACGAACTCAGTCGTGTCCCGTTGCACAGTTTTGGGGCACTCATGTTTCCTAACATGAAATTTGTTACTGCTACTAAATTGCAGTATGATTGGTGCTCCTACTTTAAGTTTTTATTCATGAGCAGGCAGTCCAGGTGAAATAAATTCAGAGTCAAGAAATTCAATTAGATAATGAACTGCTTCTTCATCACTAATCCAATCTCTTTACTGACTTGTAAGTTCTTTCCTCGGTATGATATAGCATAAGAACTTGTTTCTTGATTTTTCCTGCCTGTTCATATTAAGAGTTGAGAATTGCTCGTTTACAAAACTATTTATTCGTAATAGATAGTACATCCTCAACTCTGGAAAACACCTTTTCAAAGATGTCAAATACGCAATATATTCATATGCTCCAATGAAATTAAAATCAACTAACAATACCTACTTGCCACACCTGGGTATTTTCAAAACAAACTTGTCTGTGAAGTTAGGAAAATACGCTTAAAGCCCTATAACTTCGTTTCTGTACTGAATTATGAATCTATTTAGAGCCCGTATTTTAAGTTAGGCATACACAAATCCAGTGTCAAAGTTTCAGCTCACCATGTCTTATGGTGGCTGAGTTTACTTGTGACAAACGTTTTTGCTTTAAACGTCCATAACTTCACTTCT
The DNA here is from genome assembly GCA_026182355.1 of Hermatobates lingyangjiaoensis. Lineage (NCBI taxonomy): Eukaryota > Metazoa > Arthropoda > Insecta > Hemiptera > Hermatobatidae > Hermatobates > Hermatobates lingyangjiaoensis. The sequence continues at coordinate 74,444 of JAPFBL010001938.1, forward strand.
ACGTTGAATTTCCAATCAATTTAGAGCCTATATTTTAAGTTAGACCTACTCAAATCTACTGTAAAAGTTTCAGCTTTATATGTCTTATGGTAGCTGAGTTTACTTGTGACAAAGTTTTGCGGACAAACAGACAAACCGAGAAACCGACAGAAATTTTTCTAAGGGTGTATTCAGTTTCTCCAATGTATGAAACGTAAAGAAAACTTGAAATGAGTCAGTTCTAAGCAATGTACAGACAAAATCATTATTTTATTTATATAGATAACAGAATTTGATAAACTCGACTTTTATTTATATTGTGACTAACAATTGTCAGTGACAAAGTATTCATTCAATAAATGTATTATATTAATTTTATACATAATTAATTAATATACTAATTATTTCGTATTTAATTTAAACAACTACTAATGAAATTAATTTTTCTTACAAATATGAATATATTCATTACTTTGGGTAACGCCAGATCCTTCATTTAATTCTATGAAAAAGTTTTTTTTACCAATTTTTCGGGTATCTGGAAGAAATAAATTAAATCTATATTATTTATTATTATTATTATAATTTTACTCAGTCTTCGTAGAACAGGTTTCTTTTATACATTTTAGCATCGATTAATAACAAAAACAATGGTTCCACGAAGATATTTAGATCGTAATGCACTTTGATATATTAATTCATTGTTAATGGAAATTAGTTTAATTTAAAAAGTATTGTTTCAAAACCAGGTGTACGAGCAACTAACAATCGGTTTAAATATAATCAGAAAGAAACGCTGATGATCAAGCTCCTCAAATTATTACGATATATTTGAAAAGAACAATCAATTCTCAACACAAACACGAAAAATCTACAGAGTTGATATTTTTCAATCAGGTAAAGTTGACGGAATTAGTAAGGATAAAATGATTTTTAAGACATTAAAGAACAGGTGACGACTTTATAATTTTTGAAAAAATAAGGTTTTTTTTTTATGTAAAACAGGTTATGTGGGGCACGATGTAAAATGAAAACGGGGTAAGTGGTGAATCGAAACAAAGGTCACTTTCACGAAACGTGGGAGAAAGGCTACAACCGGTTGTGCGACAGCTGGCTATGTCCATCAGAGAGGAAATCGACTACCCATCGGCAGAAGCTAAAGTGAAGTATTTGAACCAAGTGAACAAATAAATACCATAATAAGTCAACAAGTTTATTGAATCCATAAATAATGCAGGAGCGATATATGAGCCTCACCTTAAAAAATATAAATGCTACGATCTATTATTTTCTTTTTTCATTTCAATAAGCAAAGGAAATTAACTTACACTTTACACTGTTGAGAACGCAGTATCTGCATTCGCATTACTACTTTAATATCAACAATAAATGAATTCCATATTAATTGTTAAGAATTTTAATCAAAAAATTAATGTTGTTATGAATACAGTATATCCAACATCAGTGGCCACTTTAAACTTTGACCTTGAATTATATACACGAAAATATATTAGCAGATCATTGTTATACATAAAACTCCAGTCAACCAAGAACTCAGCGTTTTCAGATTAAACGTTTCATTCAAATCCAATTAAACCACGAAAAATGATTAAATTCATTCGTGGTTTACCTTTTCATTCCAAAAATTACCTGTCTTAAGAAAATTCCTTTTCTTCACTGTAATACCTATGATTCAGAACGCGCTAAAGTAAAAAAAAATCTATTCACTCAGGTTTTCATACATTTCTAAGAAAATACTCTATCTTCAAAGAAGGGATTTACAAATATATATATAGAATATTTAACCGAAAATTGTCTTCTTAACTGCTCTTTATGGAAGATGTAAATAACATCAAGAGAATAATGCACTCTCTCTGAAAACGACCGAAACCTTTGCTCATATTCTATCTGAATGCAAGGCAATCGCTTTGAAGGATACACCGACTTTTTTCAAATCATACCTAAAATGTGGGAGATGTTTCTATGAGAACAATAATGAATTTCACCTATAGAACTCAAAAGCTAAAGTTTAATTGAGAAACGACAATAGTATGTACTTTACGCAGACATCACATTGGTAGACGAGTTTGACGAGATTAGACATTCAGGTTAATAATAATAACATGTCAGATTAATAAATGATTTCAAGTTCTTTATACTGATAAACTGATTATTGCCACATTTAAACAAATGATATCATTACTGATTATCTATGAATTTGATATTATGCTAACAGTATTGCTACATTAAAATGAAATCCAAAATAAATTGATTAACAACCAGTTTGATGCTGTGTTTACATATAGTAAAGTTGAGTGTAGACTACTCCAATTTTTTTTTATTTGAAATCATAAGTTGTATTAGAAATGTTAAGTCTATCTTAATAAGAAAGTTAAGATACGACAGTTGAAGATAATTAAAAAAACCATAAATATAGTCTTAGAAAAAAAAGCAAAATAAATCTATATTGAATTTTAATTATCTAGAAGATTTAATGAAGATGGTAAATAAAGAAGTACATAATGGATCAGCAGGGCAATACTGAATACTTTGTTAATTACACTCCAGATTTATTGCCTTCCTTGGAAAACATTCCTCATCTTTAGCAGAAGTAAACTAATTATTAAACTATGATAATAATTCATTAAAACTATTGATTCAAAAGCTCAGTGCCTCGTTATGATGTTTATGACAAAAATCTATAATCTTATTATTAAAGCTTGATAATATTAATATAATCAAGCACACTGGAGGTCCACTGAGTCCAACAAAATGAGTTTTACAAACAGGTCGTGGTGTGTGTATGTGTGTGTTTGCGTGTTTCGTGATGGGAGCGGAGCGGCTTCTCTTGAGTTCTGTGTGTATATTGAATATGGTATGTGTATGTGCAGGATACCATAAAATCACCGAAATCAATATATTACATTAACCAAATTTTATAGCATGTCATTTACCACAATGAATATCATAAAATCACCAAATTCCACATATAACTAAAAAGAACTTAAACTAAAACTAGTACCATTACTTGTGTAAATTACCTACACTACACCTCGTTTATAACCCCAATAAAATGGTAAACCATCTTTAAAATAGGAGTTAAACAACACAAATAGAAGTTACAATAAATTGAACATTATCTCTTATTATTCCATCAAAAAGAAGCTGAAATTCAAAAGTTTTGGTATCATTAAACAATATGACTAGTTTTTTTACTTTACTTAAGTTTAGTAATCATGAAGAAAAATCAATTTCGAGATTTTGACAAATTGACATGTTTTTAGGACCCCAAAGAACATTTTTGACGTTTTTTTCGATGATGTCTGCATGTGTTTGTGTGTGGTGAGAGTTATCCAAAAGTTTGTGGCCACGCACAAAAGTGAGTCCTGAAGTGTAGAGGTAACCTTTTTTTTTTTGGGCCAGTATTACATGATGGGAAGTTTGGCCGAAATGTGTTTTTAAACAATACTTTTTTACTACTTAATTACGAATTCTAGAGTCTTGAATTTTTGGCATTATCACGGAAGTGACAGGAGAATTAAGTGAAAAAATCTTCAATTTTTTAAAATAACTGAATTTTTTTTACTTTACTATAAGTAAAGTATAGTGATCGTGAAAAAATTCGATCTCGAGATTTTGAAGGAATTACATGTTTTGAGGTCCCAGAAGTCGTTTTATGAAGTTTTTTCGATGATGTCTGTGTGTGTGTAGGTGGGTGGATGGGTGGGTGGGTGAGTGTGTTAGCATGGATTGTTACCACGCTACGGTCCAGAATCTTTGATGGATCAAGTTGATATTTTACACAAAATTGGGCCTCATAGGGAAGAAGATCCCTATTGTTTGGGAAGAATTATGCATGATGGGAAAGTCACTTTTTTTTTGCCAAAAACCGTTTTTTAGAAAACATTTATTTCTCCTAAACTAATAACCCTAGAATTTTAAAATTTTGACATTATCTTTAAGGTTACAAATGCAAAAAACGAAAAATATATTCAGAACTTTAAAGCAACAGGAAATATTTTTTTTCAATAAAATGTAAAAATTTTGACTTTTAATTCAATCTCAAACCTTGTGAGAGCGATACAAGCCATACTGTTTGACGGATCAAAATGAAACTCTGCCTAAAAATAGAACATTATGTGGAGAATGAGTTGAGATATTTTTTTTCAAAATTACATTCGCTAAAGGGGCGTTACAGTACGATTTCTGTTTTTAGAAAATGTTTTTTTGACACTAAACGGCTCATTAAAAAATAATGAAAATTTGACCAAAAATGGAAAGAAAAATTAGCAATTCATAAAAAAAAAATCATGAAGTTCCAATTACGGGAAAGAGCAATAACGCTATAAAAACTGTTTGTTTATCCTAGACTAGGAGATCACCTGTTATACTTGTCGAATTTTTTATATTTTTTTACATTGTTTACATTGACTTAGAAATTTTTTGAGCGAATCCACTGAGATAAAATTGATATTTATAAAGGAACAATTTAAAAGGTTTATTGACTTATATGAGATGTAAGACGAAAATATTGTTACATGTAAAAATATCACCGCCAATAAACATAAATGAATTACCTTTGTCTTCCATGGCATGATGGATTTGTCTTATAAAATACTTTTATAAATCAAATTAAATCAAAATATTGCAATTAAATCAAAATATTACACTCTTGAGCAAAACTTAATATCAGTTACAATTACATTATCATTGTGAATGTAGTACCTTTCCATGCTATTTAAATGTGATGAATTACTCTTTCCTCAAGAAAGAGGACTTATGTTTGTTGAGAAATATCTAGTTTTTTTTTTACAATTGTAGTCTAATCGTTTCTATTTATTATCTTCAAAAATTAGAAGCTACCAACTATAAAAGATTTAAATTATATTGAATAGCTGGCTTTGACTTCGATTTGAGTATGTAAACTGGCTAATTACTAATATATTTTTTCTCAATATATATTCATAGCAAACTTATAACAGAGTACAGGAGGCAGGAAAAGGATAACACTCACTCAGAAAAAATTCGTATATATGTTATTTGACATAGGGGAAAGGAAAATGATCTTATTAAATACTAAGAAGCCATAAAATTCCCAGTATAATAATTCTATAAAAAACCAAAAATGTAAAAGATAATTCAAAATTGAAAACTTTCGTTTAGAGATTAATAAATGTAATTATCGTACATCTTTAATTATAAATCAACTTAAAACAACAATTTTTCTTCGCTGTTTATGACGTTTTTCAGAGAAAAAAAGGGTATTTTCCTGTGTTAAATTTGAAAATTTTACTTTACCATAATATTCAATGTAGAAGGATGTCTAGTAAACGATGTAAGAAATCCACTGGCTTTTTGAACAAAAGCCATGTTCTCTTGTAGGAGAATATTTCGTATCAAGAAATGTTCACTTTTGTTTTTCAAAAATGTTATTACTGCTGTAGTTATACTAATGAAATTATTTGCATCAGCTGTGTGATGTACAAAAATAAGCTTATATATTGATATGTCCTTCAATCACTATCTGTACTACCTCAGGAATGAAAGACTAATAATCATATCCCATTTAGATGTTTACGTTATGCTTAAATGACACGTTATGTGTTATATACTCAAGAAATTTGATATTAAGTTACTTATAGTAAAGTTGAGTGTAGGCCTCTCCAGATTTTTTTAATAAAATATACAATTGTTTAACTATGATGGACTCTGAAAACTTGAGGTAAGCAGGATACAACTCATAACATCTGACGGAACAGAATTAAATTATACCTACTTAATAATAGCACTTTATATGACCATGAGTTCAATGCCTTTTTGTCAAAATTACACGGCCGAAAATGGGTGTTAAGGTACATTGAATGATTACAGAAAATGTTTTTGAACAGTAAACGGCTAATTATCCAGCAATATAATTTGGCCTTAAAATTAAACCTTAAATTAGTAATCTTAACAAATATTTCGTGAAATTTAGAATTACGCAAAGAGAAATAAAGCTATAAAAAATGAAAATTCATTTTAGATTAATAGATCGCCTGCTGTACTTGTCGAATTTGTTTAAATTGACTAAACATTTTTTTAACAAATAGAGTGAAATAAATTGTTTTTGAAGGGTTAATAAAAAAATGAGAAATGTTTAATTAGTTTAATACCAGGTAAGAAGTTAATAAGTAGGAAGTATAAAATTCTTAAATGTAAAAAATCAAGGCCAATCAAAGATATATTTTCTGACATTTTCCACGGTATGATGGATGGTTGTCTCACAAAGTGTTCTCATCAGTTTACACATTGCACCCTTAAAAAGAACTTAATGTGAGATATAGTTCTTGGTGTGTTTATGAACACCATAGTCTTTGGGTAATATTGAAATATGAAAAATATACTCTTTTGATCTTTATTACAAAAGACATACCAATTTTGAGCTACTCTTTTCAGCTATAAATAACAAGAAAATGATCTACTGCACTACCATCGGCATAGATAAATTATTAAACGGCTTCCTTTTAGCATTTTCATTTTCAAGAATAAGGCAAGCATTACTCTTCTTATAAAAAAAAAAAGTCATTTGCATATCCTTGCGTATCGTAATCTTGATTATTTGGAGTATCAAGTAAGCCTTCCACTACTAATCACCACAATAGGGGCAACAGCACTACACCCTGAGGTCAGCCTTCAGTGGACACGACTTCCATAGTTTTAATCGTCTACTTACAATAATTTACTGTTGAGATAAACTGTTTTAAATCTATTCTATAGTTTCCGAGATAAAAAATCTATCCATTATTTCTGATTCAATGGATTTGTAACAGTATTATCAAAACTGCTTCAGTATCCAAGAAGCAGCCCAGACTAATTTAATTTCGTAAGGCTTAAAAATAAAAAAAGTTTTCTGGTTTTTTAGCAAAAATTTTTAAAGCCGATTCTGTTAATTTCCCTTTTTGATAGCACTGTTGTTCCCTACGAAGATGTTGATTTACAAAAACACTGTCATTTTACTACAGACAAACCTAATAGTTCTCAATGTTAGTGTAATATTACCATTATAATATTCTATGCTCATGAATTATTCGTAGTAAGACAATACCTAATTCAAAATTTCAATTTTACTGATTAACTAAAGAAGAGGCCCAAGATTATCAACTGTTGTCATAACGAAATAAAAGTAGCTTTTTCAGGCTTCAATATTACCTAAAAATAATAGGGTTCTTAAACATCACTCACTTAGACATTTATACCAAAAATGATTAATTCTTTGTTTATTTTACGAACTGGGAAGGTTTCTATTGGGGGTGAAATATTCAAAAATTAATAGAATGAAATACTAATAGTTTACCCTATATGTTAGTTAGATATATTGTATCTTATAGAATACAGAGAGCATCAAAGTGAACACAAATGATAACCTGCACTGCATGATTTCTGATTTCAATAAAGAGGAGCTAGTCTGATATAGTGACGGGTTATAAATTAATAATGAAGAGAGTGTCAATAATTTTATTTTCATTGAGTACCTAGAAACAAGGGAATAAATGTGAATGAGGCTGTAAAGAATTTTGAAAAGTTTGGAACCAAACAAGTATCCAGAACTCTCGAGCATTTTTGCACTACACACCTGAGCATTCACAGCCGTAGAACTGACAAATTGATCCAGAAGAAAACAGTTAAAAGTTGGTGAGAACAACCGGGTTCAATTTATTTTAAAAACTTCATTCCAACTGAACTTACATTTGTAAAGAATACTGTATTTTCAGAAGGAAGATTTAAAGATATATGTAGAACACCTTTGAAAGTTTGTCTACTTTACTGCTATGAATAGAAGCAGTGTTTGACAGCGTACGAAGAATGCAGACCCTTCTGTATTGAAGAAACCTTTGATCACATCTCGTACATCTGAATGAGAACCAATCACCTATCAAAGGATAATGGCATTTGTCAAATCATAGCTATCGAGGGATACTTCTCTATATACATTCATCAACGTCATTAAAGAACTTCAAGTTTGAAGTTGAATTTAGTTACAGGAATGGGATGTACAAGGTGCAGGTATGGCCGAGGGGCCCGTGAGACCCGACGAAATTCCAGCCCTCAGTTTAATAAATTGTAAGGACATGTCAATTGATGAATAATTTCAAGTTTGTAATAACTCATAAAATGATGATAGCCATACGTAAACAATAAAAGAAAACAAAAAATTAGTTGGTTGTCAACGAGTTTGATATCATGTTAACTTATAGTGACGTAGAGTGTATTTTCAATCCAGATTTTTTTTTATTATTATTAATTTTTCTTTGATTTTTTGAACAAAATTTAGTATTTCTACAGTTAGCTGTTTCGATAAATGGGATTCAGTTCATTCCCTGGAAACATTCTATTTTTGGGCATAATTTTATTGCGATTTGTCGTATGGTGTGACCCTTATGATTCACGCAAACTATCACAATTACTCAAAAGTAAAAAAAATTAAATTTTATAGCAAAACTAACTTTCACAACAATTGAAAAATTCTGATTTTTTTCACTTAATGTTATTATCAGTTTCATATTAAGTCCTAAGTTTTAACAGTCTAGAGGAAAGAATCATCCCTTCAGGAGAAAAAAATGTCTTTTGGTTAAGTTAAGTTAACATTGCTGTATGGATGTGCAATATTGCTCAAGAACCATACAGCACATCTACACTATAAGACCAATTTTTGTATATAATATTAATTTGATCCACTGAATGATCTGGTCTGTAGCATGCCCTTAATCTTTGGGATACACACCCACCCACACACCGGGGTAATTCCGTCATAATCTCGAGATTGAATTTTTCATTATTACTATTTTTTACAGTAAAGTAAAAGTTGTCTGTCATGAAAATAATGTTTTAAAAAGTTGTTGCAATGGTTTTTGCAAGTTAGAATTTTTTTTTGTAAAGTTCTAGAGTTACTGCTTTGTCATTAGAACTTTTGGACCTTTTAAATTGGGAGCTAGTGCTGTTACTTTTTTAAAGTGATTTCGTTGAAAAGTGCAAATTAAGTATTACAATTTAAAGCAACATTTTCAAAAGGTTCTGAAATAAAGACCAAGAGATATTTGACCAAATCGTTTTAAAAGATATGAGTGATAAAGAACCCAAACTGCAAAAGCAAGATAATAAAGGAAACAAGTTGAAGTTTTAAATGATAAGTTTTTCAATATACGAAGAAAATACAAATGAGTTTTCAAGTTGTGTTTTTTTTTGGCCCCAACTTTTAAAGTCTTTTTCAGAATATAGACAGACATATTCTTTTAACAGAGAAAAAACAGTTTCAACAAGTAGCCGAAAGAATAGTGGTGGCCCATTCTTGAAACTGAAGTACATAGAGAATATCTGGGATATTAGAGCAGAGCAATGAAGAGAACAAATAAGAAGCCTTTGCAGGTTGCACTACTGAATATCTTAAAGAAAAGTGAAGATAAGCAAATTATTCGGTTGTTTATAGAGCTTGAACTTGGAGATGCGAAACCAAGTATACTTCTCCGAAGAATGCAAGCGTCAGCTGGTACGAACATTTCTGAAAAATTGATTAAACGTTTTTGCTCGACAAAGTGCCCATACTAAAAAATGCTCAGTGAAACACGTTTGTTATCGCTAAACCTTCAAGACTTCTTTAGCAAATATATTTTGTGTTCTACTGATATCTTCCTTTTTCTTTTTTTATTCTTACTCTTCTTTTTAACTCAGACCCAACCATGAACTTCAGTTTTTCTTCAATTTTAATCTAATACTGTTTTATAGTGACTGTTAAGATCATGTTTTTCATTCGGTGAAAGAGTGTTTTCACACAGGAAGCACAACGGTTTTCCTGACGGACCCGCGATAAATAACAACTCATTTTCCCACTGTTCATTTAATTCATGCTTGCTATCACTTTCTGCCTTTCTTTTACTCATTTTCTTTTTAACTGTATGTCTGTGATAATGATGTATATCTTAACATAGAGCAGATTAATGTGAAGAAAATAACGTTTCCTTAAAAGTATGTCCACAAAATATGAAAAATGCAGAGAAGATAAATTAAAATGTAAGGATTAACTGTAGGGCAAACTGGTAGAACATTAAAACAAAGGTTTGAAGAACGAATAATTCAAATATGTCAAACTACGCTAATCACTTAAATAAACTGGATATGAACCAGATGTATCGAAAATTCAATGGATTTAATAAACACAGAGCAGAAAGGACAAAAATAGAAGAACTCGAAATAAATAAGCATAAAAACACAGATAATTTAATGAATTAACAGACCAATCATCTATCAGATATAACATTAAACCAATAATAAAACTAAAAGGCGACTACACGTACTAGACCATGATATTTAAATTTTAAAAAAATAAAATCGGATAATAAATAAAATAAATCTAAAATTAATATTAGGAAATTTAAGCATAGATTGGCACTACTTGTTTCATAGGCATGTATTTCCAGGATCCTTGGACTATTATCAGTACCATTTGAAGATGCACAACGTGCGAAACCGGTCGGGCGGCTATAACACCCATTCACGAATGACGGGACTTTTATAATATGACGTTTCCGAACCTCTGTGGCACTTACAATTTGCATATACTTCCAAACAGTCTAAAACACTATGAAAGAAAAATACATTTCTACTATGGGCCAATCAGTTTATTCAAAATATCACCTAGTTGATCCAAACTGCTGAAATAATTAGACCTTATATTCACAATGGGCAAGTCTACAGCATCAATGATAGAATCATCAAGCTAGATATAACTTAGCACGGATGGATTATTACAAAAAAAATGTAAGTGATACACAGCGAGTAAGGATTGAGAGTTGTTGCACATTAATGTATTAAATGCGTAAAACATTTCAAGCATTCTATGGCAGGATAAGAGTTTGGCATTTTTAGCCATCCCAAACCTTTGGTATATGTATTAAATATATAAATAAAGCAAATAATTATCTTTAGAAAAAAAAAATCAGTGGCTTGACTGTTGTTGTACTTTGTGTACTATTAGGCTAAATCGAGATGTCAAACGATTTCCAAGTCTCGAATGGAAAGAAACTCATGCCACTCGCATGAGAGTTCAGGATAGTATACTTCCTATTTGTCTTTATCTACACTAAAATAGAAAATTCTTTCTCTTACAAACATGGCTATTGCCTGCTTAGCTAAATCCTTGTACTCTGGAAAGTCACTTCTCTTCTCCTTGAATTGCTAGTTTCATTCAATAGGTTTGCCACTAACGCTTCCCTGTGAATCACAATGTGAATTACGACACAATTCGGTGAGAACGTTTTGATCTCTTTACACTATTGACTGCACCAGTAGAAACAGACTTGCATTCTGACAGTCAATGCCCTCTTTAACAATGAAATCATTAAGTTTCTGAAAAATGTGTGCTTTTGTCTTTACACCCAGTTGGAGGCAAATGATATATATATATATATATATATATATATATATATATCCATGCCAACAGCCATAACCTTTCTTTTAATGACTGCTTTACTGTTCAAATCATTAAGCTAGTGACCACTGATGACCGTAGTTTGACATTAAGAGCGTCTGAGGAGGCCCACATATGGTTATTGGGGGCCCGATCAGATCCCGGTTTAAATCAGAAGCGTTAACTTTTATTTGTTTTTCCTTTTATTTTTAACTTATTTATTCATATTCATATATATATATTTTTTTCCCTTTTTTTCTTTTTCTTTTTTTATTATATTATATATATATTTATTTTATTATTATTTTTTTATTATTTTCTTTTTTTATTTTTTTTATTATATTAAATTTATAATTTTTAATTTTATATTTTTATCTATTGTTTTTGCTTTCTCCGTTCTCCGACGTTTAGTGCCTAGCTCCTTTTTTACGCTAGTGCTGCTCTCTTCGGTTGACTCTTTATTTCTTCATTCGCGCTCCGTTCTTCGACGTGGGGAGATCTCTCTCACTTCGTCCTCCCTCCTGTCTACTCTCCTGATGACGAACAACAGTTCGAAATATTGAATTCTGTAAGTTTTTAAATTCTTTGTATTGTCTTTTCTGTGCCGTGCTTTGTGTAATTTAAAGTTATATATATATATATATATATATATATATATATATATATATATATATTCTATGTTTTTGTTATTGAGGGCTAGCCTAGCCCTCAATAACAAAAACATAGAATAGAATAGAAAAGGTCAATAACAATTTTGGAGTTTATATATATATATATATATATATTTACAAATATCCTGAAGCATTCCTTTACCAGAAATTGCATCAGTAAGACTGGTGAAAATTCAACATATATCATGCAAGAAAAGATTTGTTTATAAAGACCTGCGTAAGTGTTCCGAAGTCTTTATTTGAATACATAAAGTTAAAAATAAACCTTAGAACTATCATTATAATGGTACCTACAACATTGTAACTAGATGTGATAAATACTTGTTGATTTTAATTAAAAAAGAAGTTGTTAATACATCAACTGACCTATAAAAGCTAGCTTAATTTATGAACCCACCGGACGACTGTAGTACACCGCCTTTGGAATAACAGAATATCTAAATATATCGTCATCAGTAGACACTTCAACCCAGAACTTACAAAAACTGCGAATAAAGTACCTTGTAACATGAATACTGCCAGAATGTTCAACTACCAGGAAGACCCGTGGATATTGTTTCATAAATTATGATTTATTGATAATATTAATAACTAGACTACCTGTGACGGTTTGTGGCACTCACAAATTATACCAATATTTATTGAAAATAATTCACTAAATATGATTAAAAAGGATAATTTTAATTGTTGTTTCTTGTTATAAAGGCACAGAAACAGATTTTCATATGGTCCAAGCTTTTGATATAATATTCTTAACATGATTCAAGATATATACACAGTACGTAACATTTAGCAACATAAAAATCATTTAAAAGTAAAAAAAAAGCATTTATTTTATGACATAACTAAATAAAACATCAATTCATGTTAAATACACAATCAAATATATTTAAAACATTTAGAACATTCGTATTTTATCTGACAGTTGTGTTCAAGTTTGTTTCTAAAATTATTCATTTTTAACCTCTAATGTAATTGTTTATTATAGGTATATAATAATAACGAGAAATATTATTAAATAATTAAATAATATTGTAGAAAGTCTAGGCGAGTACGCAAGCCTCTGGGCTACTCTGACCCCCTAATACGATTTGTTCTTATGTAATACAACTACAACGAAGCCAATCACAACAAAAGTAAAGATTATAATAATTTAAGGTCTCAATCTTCAGGGAAAATGGGTGAACAATCAACCAAACCAACTCATGAACTTTGATATATATATATATGTATACAGATGGGCTTTTATAATAAGTGACCAGTGTTACTTATTATAAAAGCCCATCTGTGAGTAGTCTGTTTATTAAAAATAATAACCAAGACAAAAGTTCACCTTTAAAGGAAATAAATCTGGTTACGAGTATACATGTACTAATGGGGACTGTGAAACCCAGAAACACTCGTACATTGGTATGACTACCACTTCCCTACGCAAACATACGCAAGACAAGCATAATGTTAAATTAAGCCGACAGATGCTGGTTAAAAATACTAAAATTATAAAAAAAAGAAAGTAACCACCATAAACTGACAATTTTAGAGGCTAGGTTAGGTTTCAGTGGCAGTCCCACAAGGGAACACACGTAGGCCAAGCATTGGCCCTTTGTGATACCACACAATGAAGATTGATTCTATAGTGGGAGTCCTAAATTTTGCCTAACTCAAATGTATTTAGAGTAGGGATCTTTAACGAGTACCTGACATCGTACAGGCTCGGGACCGACGGTTTAACGTCCTTTCCGAAGGACGACGTGCTCAGATTTATTCACCTCCCGCGTGAATAAATCGAGGGCCAGGTGAGGATTGAACCCCGGTCCTATCAGTTCAGAGGTGAGCACGTAACCACTGAGCTAGCCTGGCCCCTATTTTAGAGGCTATATTAATTCAAAAACTGAAGCCACTCCTAAATATTCAGGTCTAAAACAGTAGCCGTATTTTGAAGCTGTTTAGTTCACATCAAGGGCATCCAGAAACCCTTGCAGGTAGCGACTCAGGCCGAGAGGCCACTCACCCCACAGGAAACTGGAGAGATTGTGTAAGAAGCAGATACAAGCCAAATATGGGGCGTTATTTAACAATATATCTTTAAATGAAGGACTGCTTCCAACTTTTACAAATATATATATATATATATATATATATATATAATATATATATAGATTACTGTTTCGTAAGTTATTCAGCTCATGAAAATATACTGCTTGACGCGAATATTATCATTACCAGAATGAAAGTTAAATTACTAATAATCTAAAAAAATTATAATCTTAAGTATCTATTGCTAATTACACATTACTTGTAATATTCTTTCCTTTTATCGTAACATAAGTTTATGTAAGCATAACATTATTTGGTGTATCCGGCTTACCCCAGAAAAATATTAGACTCCATTTTTAAAAGTGAATTTTACACTAAAGTAAGCATTTATTTTTTTTTACAATATAATAATAAACAAAGAATATAAAATCACATAAAATGAAAATCTGGAGTGAACTGCAGATTATAAGTAAACATAATATCAAACTCCTGGACTATAAAATATATAATATCCCATTTTGACATACCATATGTCTATATTTGAGATGTTAATAGTATTTCATTCCTGGAGACCATACAGACACTGATTGAACCAGTTGTCAATATGCACGCATATTTGTGTATATCGCACAACTGATGCATTTATGGTATTATTATTGCTATTACTATAGTAGTAATAATACTTATGTAAAGCCAAAGTGAAGATTTCTTATTATGAAATAATCTCTTACAGCAGAACATAGCTTTTGTTCCTATAGCAAGAGGATCTCTTACATGTTCATTAGTAACATTACATGGCCAAAAGGATCTGTTACATTTGAGTCATTTATGTGACCTCGTTCTGGATTGAAGATTCAAGCCATAGTTTTCCCTTTAAAATTTCAATATATTACTATTTTGTCAGAAACATATCAGAAACATGTAAAAAAAAAAGTCAGTGTCATCGAATCACCGAAGAATTAGGTTGAAATTAATATCGTTTTTGTAATATAGAACGGAAGAGTCCATTCCTGTCACTTCAATATTACTCAAAGATAACATGATTCACAAGCAAGCACAAGAAGATCCACATCTGATATCAAGTTTTGTTCAAGGTTGCAACATATACATTGATTAGTGTAATTTGTTGGATACATGCATCATACTATGAAATGAAATTACATGATTTATTGTCGTTGATTTTTTTATATGTAAGAATTTTATTCTTCTTTCGTCTCTTATTATGTCATTAAATCATTTCAAATTTTTTCATTGAAACTTCTAAACATCAATTTTTATTTCAGTCGATTTACTTAAAAAATTTCTAAGTATTGACATAATGCAATATAAATAAATTATATTTTATAAGTTTATAATTATATTATAAGTTTAATTTATACAATATAAATAAATGAAAATATATACATGATACTCATTGGTATCATGTATTTGGATTTGGAAAGATGGAAGAAATGTAGTTTCTAATTATACATATATATATATATATATATATAATTAGAAACTACATTTCTTCCATCTTTCCAAATCCAAATACATGATACCAATGAGAATATTTAAATAGGACACGCACAATCTCATTATTTAGCGATTATTTTGTAAAATATATTCTAAATATATTCTTTTAGCACACCTGTAAATCAGGAGGACGTCCCTCATCTCTGATTAAAAGAAGGTGAGAATGCCCATCCATAACGACTTCCTTTTTGAACCTGCCACCTTCCGGCGACTCCTCTTGCATATAGGAACCCGTGAGGTAGCGATGAACTAAAGCGCTCTTACCAGAACTCACCGAACCAACGATTCCCAATCGGAGATCAGGTACGCACCTCGACACTGTCCACTCCTGACTGTTTACGAACGAATCTGAAACAGAATTAATTAATTGAAACATTTCACTTTTATAATTATATGAACATTAATGTTTAGAGCTGAACCTTAATTTTCTTGAAATACAATTCACTTGCCACGCAAATTCAATACATTTATTATGACTAGCAAACGTACCCGACTTTGACGGAATCAAAAATTCTATTATACTTGGTATTCCAAAATATCAATTATAGTATTACACTAATACTATAATTAGAAATTATAGAATAGTAGAAAATACCATTATTAGTAGTGTTAAACAAATGCCTCTATATACACCACATTAGCTGTCTGTCCTTCAGGTTCACGAAAGAGCAAACAGTTGGAACCTCTGACTCTTGAGTAAGTAAACTATAGTTGACCATGTGAGAAAAACTTGGTCTCGCTAACTTGAATTCCTGGGTTAGATAAAGTCTCCCTTTGCGACTTAGTTAACGTCATTGCGAAATAGAGTCTGAGGGACTTTGCAATAATTTCAACGGAAACAGACAGTGGCTCGGAATCAATGGTATGGGTGGTATACACACAGACTCCACATTCCACACCCAGTCATGATGGCCGCCTCTACGGCACATCTGTGCAGAGCACAAACTCCGAGTCGTGTCCCGTAGTACATTTCCCGGGGCACTCAAGTTGCGTAACATTTAATTTGTTACTGATACTAAGTCACAGCATGATGATGCTCCTACTTGAAGTTTTTACTCATGAGCAGGCAGTCCAAGAGCAGTCACGGAGTCAAGAAATTCAGTTAGATAATAAACTACTTCCTCATTACTAATCACTCTCTTTACTGACTTTTAAGTTCTATCTTCGGGTTGATATAGCGTAAGAACATGTTTGCTGATTTTTCCTGCCTGTTAATTAGTAAGGCTTGAGCATTGCTCGTTCACAAACCCATTTATTCTGAATAGATAGTACATCTTGAACTCTGGGAACACCTTGTCAATAAGCTCAAATAAGCATAATATTCATATATTAGCATTTTGCTATAAGCAAATATTCATGCACGCAAATGAAATTAAAGTCAACGAACAATACCTAATTGCTACACCTGTATATTTTCAAAATAAACATGTGTGTGTAGTTAGCCAAACACGACTTAATAGTTCATAACTTCGCTTCATCATTGAATATTCCATCCATCCAAAGATTAGATTTTAAGTTAGACATACACAAATCTACAATCAAAGTTTCAGCTTTATATGTCTTATGGTGGCAATATTTTGTGGATAAACCGACAGAAAGAAATTATTCTAAGGGTACATGTGGCTATGTAAAGAAAACTTAAAATGAGTTAGTTCTAATTAACGTGCTCCCAGTCAACAGCCAGCACGCAAGCCACTGGGCTACTCTGGTTCCATACCTTACTTTATTACCAGTGTTTATATTACGCAAATATTAAATTAAAAAAAAATGTTTATATTGTATTTATTTATAATACATTTGCACTACAGTCATCGGCGAGCAAGCAAGCTACTGGCTACCCTGACTAGATCCCTTTACTTTATTACCATTTTTTATATTATTCACATTTTAAATTCAAAAAAATATTTGTTTGTTACATTCATTTATAATACATTTGCACTACTGTCATCGGCGATCACGCAAGCCACTGGGCTACTCTGGTCCCATACCTTACATTATTACCAGTGTTTTTATTAAGCAAATATTAAATTAAAAAAAGTTTACAGTTATATATAATACATAGCAAACGTACCTGTCTTTGACGGAATCAAAAGTTCCGTCATTTTTGGTATTCCAAAATGTCATTAGAAATTATAGAACAGTAGAAAATACCATTATTAGTACAGTGTTAAACAAATGCCTCTGTATACACTACATTAGCTGTCTGTCCTTCAGGTTCATGGAAGAACAAACAGTTGAAACCTCTGACTCTTGAGCAAGTAAACTACAGTTGACCATGTGAGAAAAACTTGGTCTCGCTAACTTGAATTCCTGCGTTAGATAAAGTTTCCCTTTACGACTTAGTTAACCTCAATGCGAAATAGACTCTCAAAGGACTTTGCAATCACTTCAACGAAAACAAATAGTGGCTCGGATTCAATGGTATGCGTGGCATACACACAGACTCCTTAATACCACATCCAGTCATTATGTCCGCCTCCATGGCACAACTGTGTAGAGCACGAACTCAGAGTCGTGTCTCGTTGCACAGTTTTGGGGCACTCATGTTTCCTAACATGAAATTTGTTACTGCTACTAAATTGCAGTATAATTGGTGCTCCTACTTTAAGTTTTTATTCATGAGCAGGCAGTCCAGGTGAAATAAATTCAGAGTCAAGAAATTCAATTAGATAATGAACTGCTTCTTCATCACTAATCCAATCTCTTTACTGACTTGTAAGTTCTTTCCTCGGTATGATATAGCATAAGAACTTGTTTCTTGATTTTTCCTGCCTGTTCATATTAAGAGTTGAGAATTGCTCGTTTACAAAACTATTTATTCGTAATAGATAGTACATCCTCAACTCTGGAAAACACCTTTTCAAAGATGTCAAATACGCAATATATTCATATGCTCCAATGAAATTAAAATCAACTAACAATACCTACTTGCCACACCTGTGTATTTTCAAAACAAACTTGTCTGTGAAGTTAGGAAAATACGCCTAAAGCCCTATAACTTCGCTTCGGTACTGAATTATGAATCTATTTAGAGCCGTATTTTAAGTTAGGCATAGACAAATCCAGTGTCAAAGTTTCAGCTCACCATGTCTTATGGTGGCAGAGTTTACTTGTGACAAACGTTTTTGCTTTAAACGTCCATAATTTCACTTCTACGTTGAATTTCTAATCAATTCAGAGCCTATATTTTAAGTTAGACCTACACAAATCTACTGTAAAAGTTTCAGCTTTATATGTCTTATGGTAGCTGAGTTTACTTGTGACAAAGTTTTGCGGACAAACAGACAAACCGACAGAAATTTTTCTAAGGGTGGAGGATTCGGTTTTTACAATGTATGAAACGTAAAGAAAACTTGAAATGAGTCAGTTCTAAGCAATGTACAGACAAAATCATTATTTTATTTATATAGATTAGTTGACTAATGATTTCATAATTTCATTACATAATCCCATAAAAGTCAATAACCTGAATTGAATTATCAATTCAAATATATTTCTAAAAATTAAAAAAAAAGTCTTCAAATTACAGACTCTTAGGTACTTTTAACAAAAATTTGAATTAAAAGATAACTAATAAAACTACAACTTAAACTACTGATCAAAGTAGTTAATTTAAAAGAAATTAAAATCAATAATTATCAAAAAATATAAAATAATTCATATTTTCAAATCTCCCGGTAACGTGCCTCATCCATAACTAAAATGGATGTCAATTAACAAACGAACCATACTTTCCACTCTAGAACATCAATGAAATCAAACACCTTGAAGTGCGGTTATTGGAAATAATATTTCTCTTATCTGTCTCAGAATTCAAAAATGAAAGTTTTGTGGGCGCTACATTAAACCTAGGTCTCATTGGTTATTCCCCTTTTTGAATCAAATTAACTCTCTAACGCAATATATATAAGTTAACTCAGTAGTTTTAGTCAAAATTCCAGTTCACACTCGGTCATCGGCCGCTTTTATTGCTTGAAAATACTCGATTACTGTTTACCAGACGCATATCAGAAAGGAAACTGATCAATGCAATATCTGGTCTTAAAAGGATTATAGAAAATAACCCTACATCAGGTTATACCAGTCAGTCTTCAAAAGACATCCCTCAGTCTTCGATCTCCATGTTCATATATTTCAGTCAATCTCTAAATATTTTCTTATGGCTCTTGTAACAATATAATTGTTACCATGCTCTTAATAAATCTATTTTTTTAAAACTCAAAACAACTCAGCCACGAAAAATAACTTTATATATTTATATATAAAATCAACATCAAAGAAGAGCATACACACACAGAGTGAAGAAACACACTTATTAACGAAAATTTCGGAAAACCCATCTTCAAAAAAAAGTGACCTCATTCTCCCTTTTCTCCAGAAGATGGATTTCCCGAAAATTTGAGTTAGTAAGTGTACTGGTTTAATCTGTGTTACTATTCTTCGATTTTGAACTCGTGTATGTCCAGTTTTGATCGTCGTTCCAATTTTATAGTTATATATATATATATATATATATATAGACTTGCATCATAGTCAATCCTCACTCCTATAACATTTCCTACAATAACAATTATACCTGCCCGATAAATGCATAAACTTCCTGTACTTCTCGTAACTGTGCCTACCAACTGGACTGTACCCGCTGTAATACATTTCATGTAGGTTTGTTCTCTACTAACCTGAACTAACGTATGCATGGTCATAGTGCTTTCGTTGGTTAGCACAGCAACCTTCCTGTTGCCATCCACGCAAAATCTCTTGAAATCACATTTAATGACCGTTTCCGTGAACAAATTCCTAACAGATAACAGATTCCAACACTATGGTTACCTTGAGTGTTTCTGAAGAGGTACATATAGGAAAAAAAATAGGAAATATTTTTTTCAATAAAATGTAAACATTTTGACTTATAATTAAATCAGGAAGCTTGTGAGAGCGATACAAGCTTTACCATTTGACGGATCAAAATGAAACTATACATAAAAATAACAGTTTACGTGGAGGATGAGTTGAGATAATGTTTTTCAAAATTTCATTAACCAAAGGGGCCTTAGGGTACATTTTCTGTTTTCATAAAATGTTTTTTTGATGCTAAAGGGCTCATTAGGAAACAACGAAATTTTCGCAAACCACCATGGAATGTAGGTGGTTAGCCAAAGACTTTTGTAATAAATTTTCATTAATATAAGTCGTTTCAGACATCATTGACGGGATAAAAGGATTAAAAAAACGCTTGTTCATGATGCAGGTCTTCCCCGAGTTTGATTGGATCCAAATAATTTTAAAATTTTACACTGTTTTCTAATTCAAAATTTATATTTGGGCTATGTTTTTATATAATGATGGAGTCTATAATGTTTAGTCTATGACGATCTCATACTTTTTAATTATTTTTGTATAGGATGTCAGTATTTCTCATGTCACTTAGTGTTATGCATATAATCCATGTAGATATTTTGCTGCTCCTGCTATTAGGTGTATGATCAGTCTCCTGGAAAGTGAAGCCTCACCTCAGTCACTCAGTACACGAGTTTTGGGGAACTTCACAGTTCCCGTAATTCTATTTGTATGCATACACTAGGTTTGTTTACTTCATTCTGGGGCTCTTGTTTTGATGATTATTTCCCATAAAAGACTGCTAACGGTTGAAAATTTATTATAAGTAATTACAATTGCTATTTTTATATTACCTTTGATTATATTTTACAATATAATATTCTAAAATTATTTGGATCCAATAAAGCTCAGTGAAGATCTTTTCGATTACTTCCTTAGCCCACTTACCAACTTCATTATAAACGAATATCTCCCTCTTCATATCCAGTCAATAACATTTAAAACAATTTTATATAATTATATCGTAGTGCAATCAGTTATTTTGTGGTATTTACTCATTGTAGGGTAAAAAGCTAATGAAATGGTCTCCATATATAAAAAATTAATCGTATAGGTATTAGTTTGGGACATTTTTACACTTGTTTTTTACCCTACAATTTTATATAAATAACTATTTGAAGAACAAAACCATTTACCTCCTCATGGTAAATGGTGGTAACACATAACTTATACTATATTGTACAGACGAAATAACAAGAGTATTATTTAGGAAGATATAAAATCTATTT
The DNA here is from genome assembly GCA_026182355.1 of Hermatobates lingyangjiaoensis. NCBI lineage: Eukaryota > Metazoa > Arthropoda > Insecta > Hemiptera > Hermatobatidae > Hermatobates > Hermatobates lingyangjiaoensis. The sequence goes on from JAPFBL010001938.1 coordinate 96,211, forward strand.
TCTAAGAAACAAGTATCATCCAAGTACGGTTTAACTTTAACAATGTATGTATTCAAGAAGCAATACATACAAAAATTCTTCCAAACTTATATATATATATATCAATGATCAAACCACAATATGAAATGAAAGACTATCATCTTTCAACCGTAACAAACGGTCAGAGTCAAAAACGAACTGAAACACTAAATGCAGAAAACATCTGGTGACGGGTTGAGAAGAGTGGGAGGGAAGAGTGGTATTTTAAAAGGGTGAAAGTGCAGGAAAGGAAAAATGTCCAGAAAGGGATGTTTGGGGAAAGAAAGGAGTGCAATAAGAAAGAGTAAAAAACTACCCGCCAGCTGTCGACCCTCTTAGAAGAGGCTATTGCCCTCGTAACGAAAGTATCAAGTTTGAAGAGACCGTTACTAATGTTTATAATATTTGATCTATTAATTTTAATTAGAGACGATTCAATAATATTTCTTAACAACATCGATTTTTCATAGGTAATAAATTTAGCTCCTGTCCAATCAATATGATGATTTTCATTTTTTATATGCAACAATAAGGCGCTACTTTTTTCCTGTCTACTTACGTTGTATTGGTGTTGTTTTACACGTGTCTTTAATGATTTACCACTTTAACCAATATAAATTTTATGGAAATTTTTGCACGGAATTTTATAAATACCACCGGACTCCAATTCCCTGGAAGAGTTTTTTTATTAACATATTGCCCACGTTATTACGATTAGAAAACACAATATTAAAATCAAGTTGTTTGGCAAGTCTTGGAAGGGGGTCCAATGACTCATGATATGGCAAAACTATAGAATTTGACAATGAACGGGGCTCTGTTGAAGTATTAGAGAAAGTTTTTTTTGCACCCTTCAAAGCTAAATCGATATAAGAGGAGGGGTATTTTAATGATAGAGCAATTGACCTAATGTTGTTAATCTCTTATATTTCATAATGTGGTTTGATCATTGATTGTTTTTTCACGTGTTTATGTGAAATCTTTGTAAATATATATATATATATATATATATATATATATAAAATATATATAATACGGTACTGTTTTCTTGACCACAAATTACTAACAAACACTTTTTCTTCTTCTTGGAGTTTGGTCAGAGAAAAGAAAAAAATGTTTCTCTTGGAATTTTCCAAGAAGAAGAAAAAGTGTTTGTTAGTAATTTGTGGTCAAGAAAACAGTACCGTATTATAAAATGATGGATATAGAAAATGAGCAAGTAACAAGAAAGTCCTGACCAAATTCCAAGAAGAAGAAAAAGTGTTTGTTATATATATATATACATAACATTTAATATATATAAAGTAACATGTGTTATATATATATAAAGATTTCACATGAACACGTGAAATAACAATCAATGATCAAACCACAATAAGAAAATGGGAAAACAAGACTAAGATCTTAGTCTTGTTTTCCCATTTTCTTAATGTGGTTTGATCATTGATATATATATATATATTGAAAAAGACGAGCCAATCCCTGTTGCGTATCATTTTGGACACTTCTTATTGGTTGTGGGTGTTTTTTCGTTAGACACCTTTCTCCTTCGCACACTCCGTCTGCTTGGCCGCCTCAGCCTTCACTCCAGGGGAGGGCTCGCAGTCCCTACTTAATATCCAATAGAGTTGGATGAAGGACTTGGCGTCCTTGCTTGGAAGTGTACCTCGTCGAATTTGGTGTTTCCTATCTTGCTTAGTGGATTTCATTAGATACTGGTTGTTGGTGTTTTCTGTAGATTCTATTGTTGTGGGTGTATGGAGAACCATCTTTCCTCTTCGTTTTCCTCGTACGCTTGGCCGCCTCCGCCGTCCTTCCTGGAGAGGGCTCGCAGTCCCTACTTTAGGTTCACAGAGGGCAGGAATGGCATAGGCGTCCTCACATAGAAGAGTTCCTCGTAAGAATCTGGTCCGGGCTATGGGCATTATGGGTTCAAGTTTGAGTATGTCTGGCGTTTGTTGTTGGAGCCTTTACTGCAGTGCTTTCTTAAGGAATGCGTGGCGCCTTCCTCGTGTCCCCCTCATGTCGTTGCTGTTGGCGCCTCGAGACCTGCCGAGACCTGTGGAAGTAGTATCGTTTCGAATCCTAACCATACATGACTCCCTTCAGTCATTTACATCGCATAGGGATTTCTAGATCACCTACATGTCTCCTTTGTAATGCAGACCAGGGGATGACTGCAGGACATCTCGCAGAGTGTGCTGGGCTCAGGGGTCTGAGTCCCAAAGACGACACACTGGAGGGACGTGCTAGGCACTATTGGTTTGCGCAGCGTCAGATGGTTGAACTGCCAGCGATGGGCGTTGGATAAGAAGAACAAGAAGCAATGGAGAACGTTTTTTTAGTACATTTTGATGCATTTTCAATACACAAGGCAGGTTATTTAATGAGTATTTATTTATTTAAACAATTCTTTTTATTGATTTTTTCATTTATAGTTTGTTTTTATTTTATTTATTATTATCATTATTATTTGTATTTCTAATATTATTTTGTTTTTAATGTTTACTAGACTACCCGTGGCACATTTGGTCACCCAGCTCCTTACTTTTTAATGAAATAATGTTTGCACAAATTCAGATAAACTCTAAATTAATACATGCTTAGTAAAGTGGATAATGAAAATATTTTTAATTTTGGGTCATGCTCTACCTAGGCATTTCTAAAATCCTGATGTCCCCACCCTTCGAGATATTTAATTTTTGTTATTAAAAATGTTACTGTTATTCACGTGAAGGAAGCTTAACACTAGAAAGCTTAACACTTAAACTGTGGTTGGGTCAGTTGGGGTTTTGACTCTGACGAAGACCGCTTGTTATGGTTGAAAGATCTTAGTCATTTTTTCCCATTTCATATTGCGGTTTCATCATTTATTGTTATTTCATGTATTTGTGGAATATTTTCATATTCATATATTCATAAATAACATGAAACATGATAACAATGTCTTCACGACGTTCACCGCTATCAGGAGTCGCGTTCGAGATGCAAACAGCAACATCGATGAATTTTACTTCCATATTTCCAAATACGGAAGTAGTTTTAGTCAGTGTTTTTTATTGTTGTTTCATTGATTGTGATCTATTTCACTTTCACTTTAAGTACAAATATGAATTGGCTTAATAATTTGCGAATAGAACGAACAATAAGTAAGTCTTCGCCAGTGTTATAAAGATAATATTTTTACAATAAAGAGAGAACTTAGTTCAAGTTTAAAGTTTTCTTGAGTGGTGTAACAGTTAGCGTGCAGGCTTTCGTACTCAAGATTTTACGTTCGAATCTTGGCCGTGACAAAGTTTTTTCATGTGGGGGATTAAAATCTTGAGTACCCTTACAACCCTCAGAGAGGATGTAAAACTATCGGTCCCGGGTCTATAAGATGTCAGGTACTCGTTGAAGATCTCTTCTGAAAGAAATTTACATAAGCTAAATTTAGGACTCAATGCTAAATTACATAAATTTACATAATCCGGTAAAATGGCTCACCCAATAATTTGAAAATAACAAATATACCACACTTTAAATCCCTAAAACAGCACTAGAATTGAAAGTCTATAAGTGTGGGAGTAGAAACAAATACACAATTTATCCTTAAAATTTTAAATGTAATATAATTTAATAATACACCCTCTTACCTCGTATGTGTCTAGATAATTCGATCACTGGTTTCGGACCTTGTGTATTATCAATAGCAAATTTAATTTTTTCTGTATTATTTAATTTTTCCCTTAAGTCGATTGTTGCTTCATACTCAATTTTTCCACGTCAATACTAACTTAATTTTATCAAAAGACAACTTCGTTTTTATTTCATGTCATTATTATTTATTACTAATTTGATTTAATTTCAATTGTTTTCTAAACCTGACTTCACAGTCTTATTTCTTTGTCTTTTCCTCCAAGGAAATGGATTTGTGAAAGGCCTATAATGGGTTGTCACTTGGATGGTTGGTCTGTCGTTAATTACGGACTTATTTATTCTTGAAATTTTTTTAATTTAAATATTTCTAGTGCTTCTATTATTGGCACTTAGTCTTTTCTGTCCTTTATGCCATAAGTCCATCGAGTTTTCAATGTATCCTGGTTCATGACCATGGTCACTAAATGGTATATAAAATTAGAATTAGTTTTATTATAAAAAAATAAGGAGCAATATGTTCTTTGTATGTTAGTTTTAAACGGACAAGTTTTAGACAAAGAGACAACAGGTAATGACAATGAAGTCAAGGATGGAAAAGAATTAAAATTAAATTTCATTATAAAATAGATTGTAATAAATACAATAAAAATGAAGTTAATTCTTTATATAAAGTAATATAACAATGACCTAGATAAAACGAATATGAAGAAAATAACCAACTCAAGGGAAGGTAATGAACACACAGTAATAAAGAATAACATTTAAATTGATTCATAATAATGAATTACATCGAAAACTAGTCGAATTATGACAACGCCTTATGTACCAATGGGTACGAGGGAGTATTTTTCTAATAATATTAGCAACTTTAGCAACGGAAATATCATTTCATTTCAAAATGTCGTTTACGAATTAATTTGATTTTTCAGATGATAATTGCGAAATCTTTATATAAATATCTTAAAAGTTAGGAGCAGTTCCTCGTCTTTACATAACTTATTGTACAATACTGTCACACTGAAGTGGAACTGGAATGAATAACTCATTCCAATGACTTATGTAAGTATTTAATCGCCATTAGGTAGTGCCTAGTACAAGGAGAGGAAAACTGTACAGTTGAAAGCATAGAGAATAGAGTTACTGCAATAGTCGAATAAGATACACTGTGAATAAAACACAGTAAACTAAATAAAACCATTTTTTTTTCATAAATCAATACCCCAATATACCATAAATATAGAAAATTAGATATTCAAAAATCATTTAAGTATCAGTTTTGTTATGAAAAATAAACGAAGCTCTATTATAAATATCCATAAGGAAATCGTTAATTTTGTTTAAAAAAATGGTACACTATACTAAAGTCCAATTATTTAAAAGAAATTTCAACGATCCTATTATTTAGTAAATACTGATATCAGGATTTCCACTTTTTAATACCTACAGGAGCTGGCTGAGCACTGTTACCCATTGCATACTCAATTATGATGTAACATCCCAAGAGTCGCAGCGGTGTTCCGGAAAGACGATGTCCACTACAACTTAAGCGACTCAGTCCACTGCAACGGCTCAGTCTACAGATTAGCAAGGTTTGTTATAAGATCTCTATACTTAAAATTCTCAATCCTTTAATTATTTCACAATATATAGAAGTCTTATAACGATTCCTGCAATATGTGTTAACTATCATGCATACTCTACGGACAAATAATCTGCAACATGATAATAATTTGTTTTCTTCAATTAGTTAAAGTGTACACTAATCCACTCTAGTTAGTTAATTTTAGATTAATAGATCATCTATCATTAGATATAGATATACTATATAATCTTCACGGGATTATCTTTTTGAAACTAGGTATAACAAAATTCCTCTTGTTTTTTTAAAATGGTGAGTGATGGAATTTGTTTTGCATTCAGACTTTTGAATTTATAAATATTAGACAAACTGATTAAAAAGGAAAATATACTTTTCTTTGTAAAAGGGTTTTAATACAATAGAGTAAAACATGTTATTGGATAGTTATATTTTTTAATACTTAAAAATTAGTAAAAATCAAAATAATTTCACAGGGTCGGATGCGTATGGAAATTGCCATTAATATTAAAAAACGAGGTTCAAAATCTTGGTCAAGGCTCCTGATTTTATATGTGCTAGATTATAAAAATCTGTGATAATCTGGTGAGGCATATCGTGGAAATTCATGGTAGAATCATCAGTGAGCACTTTAATATTTCAGAATATCCGCTGATCAAATCAATACTAAGAGTCAGGAACAGCTTCCGGAGGAAAATTCCATCTTCCAGGATAATACTCATTACCTCTTTTCATACTGCTGACGATGTATCTTAATGACACAAGGGTCAATCCAGCAAAGTGAACACTTAAGTGGCCATCACAGTCCCCAGATTTCCACTTAACTGAACGTTCATAGTTTATACTGGAAAAAAGACTAAGGAGTATCTATTTTTTTCCATCACCTTTTAAATAACTGGAGAGAGTTTTAGATGAAGAATTCATAATAATTCCTCTAGTAATAACTCAAACTTTGCACGAGTCAATCACAGCTGTAATTACTGCCAAATACAGAAATACTTCTTACTGGATAATCAAAATGAAATGTTACCTAAAAAATAGATCACTATGTGTGAGACGGGTACAGGTTGTTTCTTTGAATATTACATTAACGAAAACGCCGTTAGAGTTAATAATATTGAAAAAAAATCAGCAATCTATCAAGAAAAATTCGTGTAATTTCAATGACCACAAAGAGCAATAAAGGTATAACAACTGAATATTCATCCTGGACTAATGTATCACCTGCTGTACTTGTTGGATTTGTTTATACTGACTCAGAAATTTTTTGAGAAATAATATTGATGTTTAGAGATTTCAATGAACAAATTTGAAATGATTTAATAACATAATATGATATGTAAGAAGAATAAACTTCTTACATGTAAAACATCATCGCCAATCAAACATAATTTCTGATGCCTTTCGTGGTATGATGGATTTATTTGTCTAACAAAATGCTCTAATCAATCTACATGTTACTCTCCAACAAAACTTAACATCATATGAAAATTTTCTTGTGTTTATGTATTTGAAGATGTATTTGAAATCAGATAAAGAATGCAAACTCTATGTATGGAAGAGGTAGAAACCCTTTAACACACTATATCTATACTACAGTTTATCATCTCGGAATGGACAAAGATTTCTGTCAAGTCATACCTAAAACTATATGTCTATCTACATTTATGAAGGTCATTAATGAACTTAAAATTTAAGTTGAATTTAGTTACAACAATGGCATGTATGACAGCTATGGCTGCGGAGCGTGTGAGTCCGATGAGTTTCAGGCCCTCAGTTTAATAATTTAAATAAGATGTCAGATTCAATACTGATTTCACGATTCTAATAACTAATAAAACGATTTTAGTCAAATTTAAACAACTGATACATATTGATTTAAATGTAAACAACACAAAACATCAGTTTGTGGTTAATGAGTAAGATATTATGTTTACTTAAAGTAAAGTTGAGTGTAGGCCACTCAAGATTTTTTTGTTGGGGTTTGGACTGGTCAATGCACCTCCCCTTCCAAAAGACACAGATGGGAGTCATTTCCAAAACTCGCTTCCAAAACAAAGCTGGAACGCGTTTGGCAAGAATTGAACTATTGGCTTGATGTGTTCCGTATGACCGAGAGTAATCACATTCAATATCCTTTAACATTCCAAAAACAAAAAAACTTGAGATTGCAAACATTCAGAATATATCACTGGCGTTTTTATATCCTTAATGTTTTTCAAAATATTCAATATCAAAATGTACCACAATCTCTGGAACACCCCATACCATAAATTTCTCAGAATATGAAAATATAAATTACTTTGTTAAGAGTCAGAATAGACTATTATTATTTTAACACTTCATACACTATAAAAAGAGAGACTCATGTAATCAGCTTTTAATACATATATGATTTTGCAAATTTGATATGTTTTACCCAGTAAAACTATTTTGTTTATTATTACGAAGAGTGGTGAATAAATGAAGAGTTCTACAAGGATGGGAGAATAGTAATAAAAGTTAAGAAAAACTGTGAATGAAGTAATTCATGGCCAGAGTACAAGGAGAGTTGAAGAATGAGGGACATCTTTAGAAGCTGGAAGTCAATATACCAAGGTGACTGAGGAGTGGAGAGGAAGTGGTATCCTCTGCATACTTATGCGGAGGGACAGTCCACCACCAACTCAGTTTATTCTGTCTCCACCCTAGTAATCACGATTTGCAATGACTAATAAAAAACAATACATATACAGGGTGTCCATAAAGTCCGTGTGCGTTTTAAAAAAAATATACCCTTATTTGTAGCTGGGATAGAAATGATCTGTAAAAAGGATTAGAAAGAAGTAAATCTATATTTTTTAAAGTTTTATTGAAATTTTATCCACTTAACCTCAATCATGTGGTAACCTCTTCCATACAGATAAATCACGGACTTCCTAACAGATGAATCGGAAGAGGTGAACCATTTCATTCATCTTCACGTTCGCCATACTTGACTCCATTAGATTTTTCTTATGGGGGGGTATGTGAAAACAACTGTGTATGCATCTAAATCTTGTCCATTTGAAGATTTGAAAGCTAAAATAACTAATAAGATTTTACAGATTATTGTAAATCAGTTGGCGCATGTTTTCCGTAAACTGCAAAAGCGTATTACCCTCTATATTGCTAATAATGGAGGACTGTGGAAACTAAAAATTATTTTTAGAATAAAACCTTAAAAAATGTAGGTTTACTTCCTTCTAATCTTTTTTACAGATTATTTCTATCGTAAATACGAATAAAGTTATAATTTTTTTAAACTGCACATGGACTTTATGGACACCCTGTATATAAAACTGTACAAAAGCGTGCGTTGAACTAAAAATTACTTGTACTGAGATAGAAATTATTATTCCCGACAGTAAAACAACGGACGACTAGTGGATTGTTCAGTACGATATTTCGTACTTAAGTAATTCAAATTACAGCAACAGATAAATACATTAAAAATGTTTTTGATTTTCAATCCAGTATTCGTATTTTTTTCAAAAAAAGGAAAGATTTTCTCACGATATTATCTCAACGGATTGTAAAATAAAATATTTTGTAAATAACTTCACATTTCCAAGTTTGATAATTTAATCACATATGTCAATAACAAATATTCTTTGCAAGGTTTCTGCTGACCAAATTCATTTTTAAATAATTTGCATTAAAAGTTGAATTAACCGTCTTATAACATATGGTAGTGCTTGGGCCGTTCATCCAGTAGGGACCGCTGTCCGTCTTCAAATAGAACTCATCCAAATCGCTCTATCCAAATTAACTGATGTCTAAATATATTTCACATAATTATTTTACTTTTAATTTATTTATTATTTACTAATTTTATTCTTTATCGCCCTTAGGTTCGTCCAGTCATCATTTCATATTTATTAGAAGTTTACATAAACTGATTAGGTGGTTAATCTGTTCATTTGAAAAATTTGTTTACATTCGTTTCTGAAACCTAAAATAAACGTTTAGTAGATAAACAAAAGATAAGCAAATACAAAACAACCTTGTTCAGAATAGTTAGTCGATATTAAAGACTCAAACCAACTGGCTCCGAAAATTTCATTTATTTAATATTATCAACACAAATTTTATTGATCTGTATAAACTTTTAACAAACACTGTTTACTTGATATACCAATCTGGAATGGTCTACACTCAACATTATTATAACTAAACGTATCAAACTCATTCATAATAAAGTTATTACTTTCTTTTTAATGGGGTTATCTCAATTCTATCAATTATAATAAAAATAATTGGTATCATTAGTATAAAAATGTTAATATTGTTACATTAAGGATTGCAACAACAGATAGAACTACATAGATGCCCTTTTTTGCGTAACATTTCACAATGGAATATTCAAAATCTTTGAATTATTATGTTACTAAAGTATAGTCAATTTAAAAAAAATTCGATCTCCATCGAAATGACGATTTTACATGTTTTGAGGTCCCCAAAGTCCATTTTTGACATTCTTTCGATGAGTTATGTGTCAATCGATTAAGTTTGATTACCTGAAAAGGCAATAAAACTATTAAAATTAAAAACTTAACTTATACTAATGCATTACCTGTAGTAGTACTATTCTTTACTTTACTATAAGTAAAGTATGGTGATCATGAAAAAATTCAAACTCGAGATTTTGACGGATTTACATGTTTTGAGGTCCCCAACATCCTTTTTTGACGTTTTTTCATTGAAGTCTGTGTTTTTGTGGGTGGGTGAGTATCCAAACGTTTGTAGGCACGCTGTATTCCATACCGTTTGATGGATCAAATTTATATTTCACAAAAAGATGGGCCATATAGTGTAGATGTGCCCTACTGTTTGGGGGCCATATTGCATGACTAAAAAGTCCACTTTTTTCGTCAAAATGTGTTTTTAGACTTTTTTTTTTTGCTAAACTACTAACTTTAGGGTCTTGAAATTTATCATGGAAGACAAAAGCTTTATAAATAACTGGAAATATTTTTTTTCAATAAAATGAAAAAAATTGATTTATGAAAAGAATCTTGAGGGCCAGGTTAGCCCAATGGTAACTTGCTCGCCTCTGGACTGGTAGATCAATACCCACTCTGGCACTCGATTTATTTTCGCAGGGGATGAGTAAATCTGAGCACATCGTCTCTCGGAGAGAAAGTTAAGCCGTAAGTCCCGAACCTGTACGATGTTAGGTACTCGTTAAAGATCCTTACTCTAAATGCGCTTGAGGTAGGCAAAAATGTAGGACCCCCGTGTAGAATGTTAATTGTGTGGTATCATAATGGTAAATGTTCGGCCCATGTGTGCTCTCTTGTGGGATTGCCACTACAAACTAACCTATTATCATTAGCAACAAGTACTTTTCCCCATGCTCCAATATCACCCAAAACAATGAAGTTCCCAAACACACTAAGAACATATGTCCGATAATTAGTAATGTTGAAGGATGCCACATGTAGATTGATCGTAATACACTCGCTAGACAACAATCCTACATACTAGCAAGCATCATATATTATATTATTGTTTTTTATGTTTATTTTTATAGTTACATCGACGTACTGAATCAATTCTGATTATGAATTGAGGACAATTTTTTTTTGGAAAAGGATGTAATGAGATATCCCTCAGAGACTTGGTTGCATGTTTATAAGGATGGTTCAACCAAAAGTGCGAATTGCGATGCTGGAGTAGACTTTTATTACAGAGATTTAAGAAAGCGGCTATTATAGGATTGACTTACTCTAATTATGACTAAGAAATCTGGACAATCTTGCTAACATTGGAACGCTTAGCGCTTCGAAGAACAGACCTCAATATTTTAATGTTTGTTAACTCGCAATCAGCAAAGAGTACTCAGAGAATAAAGGTGCAATTCTTATGGTTAGCTGCCGTCAACTGAGCTATCGAATCCTTCACTGATGAACTAATCGTTTTCTAATGTTCCAATGGTACCCCATTTATTGTGGAATTCCAGAAAATAAGAGAGTGAATATCTTAGCAAAAGAGAACCACAATTAGCACAACCACATATCTTATAATATAACATATGTATGTATATTATATCTTATAAGATATAACATATCTTATAAGGAATAGTTTGAGGAATCAGGGGAAAGTAAGGCGTGGGAGGATCGTTTTGACAATCACATCCCATACTCTTTACCAAAATATGAAAGTTTGACATGCTTTCTTATACAAACAGGCCATGATTTTGTCACCAAACACCACAGGATTGGTGTTTTTGCAACTTTTACCTGCCCTTCTTGATTTGAATGAAGGAAATGACTTCTGACCATTTATTGGCGTCCCTTCTCGGAGTGATGTAGTTTATAATATTTTCCACACTTTTTGATTGAAAGGATCAAAATTTTACTGAGCTGCCAGAAAAAGAATGGCACATTTTCCTCAAACAGGCGTCAAAAAAATGTTTCATTATAAACTGTAAATATTAATCTTTTTGCACATATATAACTATTATTAATTTGCAACATGTTCGTGTGCCTTTATATTATTATGCATGACGGAAAGTCACTTTTCTTGTCAAAATGTATGTTTAAATAACATTTTTTTTTCTCCTAAACTACTAACTCTAGAGTCTTGAAATTTTGGCATTATCATGGAAGCGATAAAAGCAATAACTGAAAAAAAACCTCAAATTTTTAAAACAAGTAATTTTTTTTTCAACATAATGTAAAAATTTTAACTTATGATTCAATCTGAAAGCTTGTGAGGAGGATACAAGTCATACCGTTTGACGGATCAAAATGGAATTATACTTAAATATAGAGCCTTATGTGGGAAATGAGGTGACGTAATTTTTTTTTCAAAATTACATTAACCTTAAGGGCATTATACTAAATTTCCGTTTCCAGAAAATGTTCTTTTGATGCTAAACAATGAATTTTTGCCAAAAAGTATGCAAAAAAAATGGCAATGTATAAAAAAAATTCGCGAAATTTCAATTTTCGCAAAGAACAATAAAACTATATAAACTGGAAATTCATCCTAGACGAACATTTTTCATTTATTTACATTTTTTACATTGAAATTTTTTAAGAGAATCGACTAAAATAATATTGAGGTTTAATGGAAAATTTTGAAATGATTTAATGACTAATATGAGATGTAAGAAGAATCAAATTATTACATGTAAAAAATCAACACCAATCAAACATATATTTTCTGATGCTTTCCATAGTATGATGAATTTGTCTTACAAAATGCTCTAATCAATTTATATGTTGCACCCTTAAACAAAACTTAACATCAGATCCATATTGAATATTTGGTGATATGGTAGCCTGGAGTGGGATTGTTTGATTTGCGGAGATAAGTGTGTGTCTTTGAAGTGGAGAATTTAATATCTCATAAACGATGTAAGATTCTTGATTTTTATTGAAATAAGACATTTCATTTTATGAAATTTTTACATTCATCAACAAATAAATGACGTTTGGCGTCACGTAGGTGCCGATATTCATTTTGAGTAAGGAACGTTACAAAAAAATTCAAACCATTTAAACTCTAGTAATATCACGTTCTTATGTGATCGTACCTAGAATATCATAGAAAACAATTTACTCTGCAGTTCTTTAAGAAAATATAAGTTATACTGATTATAAGAACGAAACTTAGTAACAACTAATTGAATGATCTACTCGTATTAGATGTAATTTTTTCTAGACTTATACATGCAACCGGAGTTTATGAAACTTACTTATTCAATCCTAAACCTACAAACGTGATATTAGATCAATTGGAACACAAACTAATATACGTGATATTAGACCGATTAGAACAGGAAGTTTAATTTTCAACAATTTTCACAGAAATGGATGGAGTTAATGAATGTATCTAATTTATAACGATAGTTAAATAAAACAATTGTCAAGAGGTTCGATATTATATTTATTTATAGTAAAGTTGACTGTAGGCCACTCCAGATTTTCTTTTTTTTTTATTTGATACCATTCAAATACCGTATTAGCATCACACAGTAATAACATTAAAACTGAAGATAATTTAAAAACAAATTAATAACCGTAGAAATCCAATATAAGATTAAAGATTTAACTTTCATTTAGAATTTTTTTTAAGTTATTTTTTTAACTCAATTAAATCTTATCGGATAGAAATCAAAAGTGAATCTAACATGCTGAAAAAAATAAGAGTTTAGATTAAAATTTTATTCACGCTAAAATTTTATTCAAATTTAAAAATATATTTCGTATTTATCATTACCACCTCTTATGATATAAATACTATCTGATGACCTAAAAAATATAGTTTATTACAAGAAAATGGTTTTTTAATTTAAATCTTATACACTAAGTCATAAGAGTAATTAATTATGTCTGATAACACTACAGTTAAAATCAGTTAATATCTTCTAGTTTAAGAATGTTTAATATAGAATTAAATTATAAACAATAATAATAACTAACTTAAGAGATTTTTGGAAAACAAAAATTGGCTCTATTAAGAAAAGCAAGGTTGGTTAAGTCATTCTGGTTCAGTTTTACCATTTAACTCGATCTGCTATAAGTACAGTGTGGCCATAGCTCTATAATCCAGACCACTATCCAGACAGTCTGTCTCTGTTGGTCTCTGCCTACTCCCAGGCAACCTAACAGCTAACTAACTACCCCATATCGATTTCTCCTCATATATTTTCAATCAATACAACCTCATAACACTACTCAACTTAAGTGTAGTTTGTAAATTGCGTGCTACAAATTGTTGTGCTCAGTTTCTCCCTTAAACTTCTACTGCTAACCCACACGCACTCAATTCGACCCTCTAACACTGACTCCAGCTTTTTTTTCTTTAAAAATCCAATTTAATAATAATATATTTTACTATTCTATTAATTTTGTTTAATAGAATAAGTCATACTTTCATAAAAATAACAGAACAAACAAAACAACACAAACTTGCTTGCAACTAATACAGAATGTGTGGAATTTGAATCAATAAATGACCTTAGATTTCTCCTTGAGGGTAGTTTACATAACTGAGACCTGCGTTTATTAAATGTTCCAATATGAGTATAATAAAAACTCATTTGAAACACAATAATAAAATTAATAAGAAATTCTATTTCAAATTTTTGTTATTAAACGAATGAAATAAATACGCCATTATTTTAAAAGCTTTCAGTTTATAAAGCTGTTCTTGTTTTCAATTTAACTTGTTTTTTAGTTGATAGTTTTGGTTTTAAACCTCAAAAATTACTTATTATTTTATACACCCATTTTATATATATTTAACAATGGAAAATAAAATACATATGTTGACTTATTCCAAATGAAATGAAGTAATCCTTCCAAGGTATTATTTCTCAGATAACTGTAAGTTTGTTTTATATGACTCAATATATAACCTTTCTTCCAAATTAGTATCACAAATAGCTGTTTTTGTTACTATTTACTATAATAAATAAGGCAAAGAGATTTTCAGTAGCAGTATTTATATAGTTCAAAGTTTTTCAATTGACCGTAAGAAAAACTTTAAATGCTAACCTAAAACATGTAAATAAATACTCTCAGTCGGCGAAGAGCGCAATATTTCTTTCTTCTTGACACACATCAAGATGAACGACGAGGATAACTTTCAGTCATAGCATACCTCAAGTTTTGCTCTTTCGCAATAGCAGTAAAACAGCTTTGAATCAAATAAAATTGGAGCAACTCTTTACTTCTGACATGGTTTTTTTGTTTGTTTAAAATTATTGGAGTTACTGGGTTTTGGAAGATGCTAAAGATAGTAATAGAAGACGACTGTTAAGTATGAGAGTGCTCCGTTAGAATGAGAGGCAATGCAATGGAAAATGGGTTAGTAAGAGGTTTATTCAGTGGTCAGCAAATGTATGCTCCTCGTGGCCGAGTTATTATTCTTTTCCCAGGTGTCCATTTGCTTTTTGTGGTTAATATACTTTGAGACTTCCTCCCATTCTTCTCAAAGAACTCTTTTCCATTAGCTCAGGTCTACTGGCAGTATTTTATAGCAGATCTTTTTCTTGGCAAGGAATAAAAGAGTGTGGATGACTAGTTGAGGCACCTCGCCCAAGTGATCTCTTCTTCTAACGGTTTCTCTTTCAGAACACCTTGTTGGGACATGTGACGGAAACCCATGTTCCAAACAATCATTACATTTCTTTTGTAAACTGCAACAATCGGGCAATCTCATTTCACTGCAACAAGACACAAACGGTCTCACTCATCTAAACCAAAAATAACAACAAATAATGGATCAAACAGTTTATAACATTCTAAGAGATGTTACCCATTTTAATAAATATATTTAATATTTCATCGATACTATACACATTTTCTTTTGGTTTAAAAAAAAAATAATTCAAAGGTTACTCTACTTTATTGATCAGTGGCTGAGAGAACAAGTGGAAGAAGGGGTCTCCTTCATGCCCCTGGAGCACTCTTCTAATGCACTCAACCCAAGGCTGCCGTCAAATTCCCCAAAGATAAAATTTTAAAATTGACCTCCAAGTTTAATATGAGAACTGAGTCCAAAAACATAAGGCTTCTATGTAAACTTCTTTCAAATAAAAATACAACGGATAACAACATTTTCCATAATAATTATAAAAATGAACAAATCTAAACAAAACTATAAGACCAATATATGTTTAACGTAAAATTCATATTTCGGTTCAACGATGTACAATGTATACATAATTGAAAACTATGCTAACAGTGAACGTTATTTTACAATGAAAAACTTTGTTAATTTTTTTTGCATAACTAGTTTAAAAGTAGTAGAATATATCAAACCCCCCCCCAAAACCAATTAGAGCCGCATATTTTCAGATAGTATCTCCAAACAGGAAGGACCATATATTAGGCTTTTACTTAATCACAGTATCTGTGATTAAAACATTTTTACTTAACAAACAAAAAAGGACAGTAAAAGAGGTATTACTGATGAAGTAAGGATTGCTATTTATATATTGATATTCAAACGACGCCAGTCGAAGAAATACAGTTCTTCAAAAATGTTAGTTGCCATTATACAAGTCATTTTGAAAAGCTGGTCAACAGATGCTTTCATACATTCAATTTCTCTTGCTAATTTCATTAACAAGACCTAATATTAAATGAAAATCAATAAATAATTACAATTTGTATCTCCTCTACAAATAAGAAAAACAAATTCTCAAACTTTTCTTATTCATATCCTAAAAGAACTGACAAAACTGTACCCTTTCGGTCTTGACCCGTGGGAAAATAATAAAAATAAATTAACATTTTTTTTGTTTGAAATTCTGGTACAAGTGTTTTGTTATTCCTATATTTTAAAGTGTTTAAACGAAATTTCAATTGATCGGAATTAGATAAATTAAATATCAATTAAAAATGAATATAATTTATACTAAAATATAAAAGGCTATCTATGAATTATGGTTGCATGCAAGAAATCAGAAAATAATAATTTTTAACAATGACTATAAGTCAGTTAATGTGGCTAAACCATAACTAAAATATGTGGTAAACACAAACAAGACAATCTTACGGCCCTAGAACAGCACTGAAGGTGAAAAGTCACTATCTGTGGGAGTTGAAAACAATTATTTACAATTGTTATTTAAACCAATGAAATAAAGTGCAAATGAATGAAACATTATCAAAACCTTAAACTGAAAAAAAGAATTGTTATGAAACTTGCTCGGTATGTACAACTTCATTAATGACAGTTGAATGTCAAAATGTAAACAAATGGTAAACACCAATTTTTTGAGATTTTTTAACATTTTTGTGAGATTTTGAGACCTTAAATGGAGAAAGAGAGAAAAATATTTCCAATAAAAATTATAAATAATAAACTTGTCATCCACTACAAATTTCAGATTTTATCTACTATAAACTGTTTTTAAAATATTTTATTACTTATAACTTCAACAGATTTAGACATGAATGCAATTAAAAAAAAGTCTTTCACATAGAACTCTTCAAGACGTAATTGACGATACCATTTTGGTTTATCAGTAGCTTACACTAAGGGAGTAGGGCCCGTTAAAACTGATCGAAAAAAGTATCAAGAACAAGATTTAATATACAATCGCAATTTCATTCACGAATTTTCAAGATTTTCTTAAAGAACTTGACCAGGAAAATTTTCAAGAAAATTACAAACTTCCCATTCAAATTGGACGTCATTTAACCATTTCCATAGTGCAAACGGACACATAGACAGACGGAAGAGCACTTAATTTATATGTTTATATATAGTATTATTGTAACACAAGGACATTTTTGAAAAGTTGGTATATTAGTTTCTTGAGAAGTAAATCAATTCTTATTTAAATCTTTTACACGACCACATTATTATCTATATTTCACTGCTAATATGAAATAAAATAATATTTCTTAACTTGAAAATTAGTTGACAGTGTCTCTAGTATCAGGTGATAGTTAACTTCCCTGATACAAGAGGGAAGTTCGATTTTGATTGAATATATCAAATCTGCAATGCCGAATTAAAATAAAGACATTCTACAACCATATTTAAAGAATATAAAAAAGCATAGCAATGGGAAATAATTATTTTTTCTAAACTAGCAAATATTATTGAAAGCGACAATTGAAAACCCTTCAAACAAGAACTTCCATTATATTCATATGATAATATGACAGTAAGATCAGAAAACGTGATCGTAAGGGATTTTAGGACTGGGATAAGACCCAGAGGGCTATGAGGTCACGGGTCGCATTAACCAAATGTTCCCACGTCCCTCAGTAAACGTCTTCATAAGAGACCCTCTACCCCGGTCTACCTTATTCACATGAAACCGCTTCTCCATTCCATTGTGGACACTGTACTACAATATGTCTAAATAAAATAAGCTTCATCCCGTTTTTACATTACCATGACTATATATAAGTATAGTGATGGTGAAAAAATTGTATCTCGAGATTTTGTCGGAATTACATGTCTTCAGGTACTCAAAGTCGTTTCAAGACGTTTTTCGATGTGTGTGAGAATGTGTGAGTGGGTGAATCTAAAAGTTGGTGTAGACGCTACAGTCCACAATCTTTGATGGATCAAATTAATATTCAACACAAAAGGGCTTCATAAATGTGCTGTATAGTTTGTGACCAATTATGCATTATGAGAAATTATTTGTTTTGCCCAAAATGTGTTTTTTAGACAATGCTTTTTTCCCCTAAACTACTAATTCTAGAATCTTAAAATTTTGACATTATCTTTGAGGCTACAAAAGCAATTACTGAAAAAAATTTCAGATTTTTAAAACAAAAGCAAATTTTTTTTAAATAATATGTTAACATTTTGAATTATGATTCAAACTAAAAGCTTCTGAGGACAATAGAAGCCAAACAATTTGATGGATGACAATGAAATTATGCCTAAAAAAGTTGAGGTAAATCTTTTCAAAATTAAATAAACCAGAAGTTCGTTAAGGTCAAACAATGTTTTCAGAAAATGTTTTTTGAAGCTAAAAGGATTATTAAATAACAATGAAATTTTGCCCAAAAAGTGAACAAAAAATTAGCAATTTATGAAAAAAAATTTGTGAAATTCCAATTACCACAAAATTAATAAAGCTATAAAAACTTAATATTCATTCTGGATTCATGGTCACCTGCTATACTTGTCGGATTTGTTTAGAATTATTTACATTGTTTATATTGACTTAGAAATTATTTAAGAGAACCGACTGATATAATAATATTTTTAGAAGTTTAATGATTAAATTTCAAATGATTTAATGTCTCAAAATATGAGATGGAATTAGAATCAAAGTCTTAGATGTAAAAAATCAACACCAATCAAACATATTTTCTGATGCAATGACGTGGTATTTCTATTCCGACATACTTACTGTATGCACAAGCATGTAAGAACAGTAAAGCTTGATGGTACTACTTTGGAGCTTATGCATTATTATTTTTAAATTGGAGAAAGATGTGTAAAAGTGAGTGGTTTGGATATAAATCCAGTTAAAATTGTCCTTATACCTACCTTAGGGGCCAGGTTAGCTCAGTGGTTAACGTACTCGCCTCTGAACTGACAAGACCGGGGTTCGATCCCCTTCTGGCCCTCGATTTATTCATGCGGGAGGTGAATAAATCTGAGCACGTCGTCCCTCGGAGAACCGTCGGTCCCGAACCTGTACGATGTCAGGTACTCGTTAAAGATCCCTACTCTAAATACACTTGAGTTAGGTAAAATTTAGAACTCCCACTGTATAATCAATCAACATTGTGTGGTATCACAAAGGGCCAATGCTCTGCCTACGGGTGTTCCCTTGTGAGACTACCACTGTAACATAACCTAGCCTATACCTACCTTAAGAATAAAGAATGTAGGTGTCAAAGAGGTTCTTATTAAAAATACAACTAAAGAGCGACTAATCAATGGCAAATTCAGTTCAGTTTCTACAACTTAACAATTTAGACAGAAATAATTTAAAAATATAGTTAACATCGAAAATCTGGTACGAAACGCCTCACAACCTTTGTTTAACTATATTAAATAACCACTTTTTCAAAACGTAAATTCAATTCTTTAAAAAATTAATAAATTATAGCCTTTAATCTTGACCAGAAAGTATTAATAGAAATAATAGCTCCTAACGTAAATAAATATTAATGAATAAATTTAAAATTCGCTAACACAAATGTTTAGCATTAAATGTTTAACGAATAAATACATTATTTATTAGAGACACAGAGTAGATAGTAGGTAGTACATTACTACCTTATTATTATTATGATTTCTGTCTCTGATTAAGTCATTGCCGATAAAATTGTATATTTACTAGACTATCCGAGACTCGTTGGTCATTGTTCTTGTAGCTTACATTATTGTTTCTTTTTTTTTTTAAGATAAAGAAAATTATTTGTTTGGGGGCAACAACTGATCTTCATGACAAAAACTTTGGAAAATGTTGAAGAAAATCACAGGAAAAGGCAAATAAGTATTGTATCTTCTCTATGACATTGCCTTCTGACCTACAACAAAATTGACCAACGTAGAACATTCTTAAGTCAACCTGAACATGTAAAATTTCATCAAGATTATAAAGCCATTTGGAAATGTATAAGAAAATTTGAACGACCTCGATCAACGTCCTCACAGTTTTATAAGTATACAGGACTATCTATATTTAACTGCCTTTTGTTAAATATCAGTGCCAACTTAATTAAAGCACTTTAAAAATCCGTTTCTCCTTTTTGCAAAACAGTTTTCTAAACATTTGGACTTGAAAAACAATTTCTACTCAGAACGGACCCTATTCATATTAAATTTCAACTAAAGTCAATAATTTTAATCAAAACCATATGTACAGATTTCTCTCGTATCCCATAAAAAAATATATTTTGTTATATATAAATTACACCCTAAAGAGTGTAATGTTTGTGCCTCCACCTTGCTAGCAGGGCTGAGAGGAACTGTTTTCTTTCTCACTTTCAGGATATACTGGTGGTCATACACAGACCAATTAACGAAACAAATTACATTGGGCTTAGGGGAAACGTCCATTTCTGTCTAGTAGACAAATATAAAAAAAAAATCCCCACCAAATTTTACTATTTCACCATATGAAAGACGGACAGGAGAACGAAATTAACTCAAATCATATTATCACAGTTCAGAGTACCAGCGAAAGATACCCTACTGCTGTTGGAGAAAAAAAGGTATGAAGAATGGAGGCAAGTGAAGGAAGCCATCTAACTAAAGTGCAGAACACACAATGATTTCGTATTGACCAGAAGATACAAGAATGTGATATAAGGGCTATTAAATCAGCTATGTAACAGAATTCCGTATAATGGTTTATAGCCAATTCCCCTTGGAAGTCTATTGTAATAGTAGTCCTACATTCATCTAACTAGCAATTAATTAAAGCTTTAAAAATGAAATCTGCAAGCACAAAACAATATAAATCCTAAATAATTTGAGAAAACAATTATTATGCATAATATAAAGTTTAAAGAGTTTATAGCACAGGTTTGAAAGGAAAAATAGGTAAGCTTCTTCCAAAATAAGGAATAATAAAATAAATAAGTTTCTCAAAAGGAAGGAAAGTTTTGTACAATGAAAAGTTTTACTGTATATTAGAGGGAATACTAACCCAATTCTTATAAAGAAGAATGGATGTCATGTTATACCTAATTTTCTTTTATAGTTAAAAACTCGATGATTTTTTTTTTATTATCATCATCTTTACAAATATATGACAGTTATTTTTCAATAACAAAGAAATTTTTAAATGAGGTAAATGTTATACCAATAAAATACCAAATACTAACAATTGTCATTAAGAGATCACTACATTACAAACTAAACAAGTGTTACCATCTCTCTACCCTGGAGGCCTATGACAAACCACTAATCTTCTGCAAAGGTCTATCACTCAAAATTTTAGGTAACCACTGCTCTATGATATTCATTTTTCAACATAATTTTTACTACGGTTTATTTGAATAAACATTATTACAATCATATAGTAAAAGCCCTATAGAGTTATGGATATGACTTTTTAACCTATAAATAAGATTTCAATTTTGATTGGCACCGATTTCCCAAAATACAAATATAGGAATACAAAATGAAACAACAAATAGCAACCTGGGCATGAGCAAAAAGCAACATATTTGAATATAAAAAATTGCTCATACAGAGGATTTTTGTGTTTCACCATACATATAACATTGCAAGCAAAATTTCAACAATTTAAAAATTTAGTGTATTTATAATTTACCCATAAAATTTCACAACTTGGAAATTAGGGATTACTGTTTTGAGTAATTTGGTCAACTTTGGATAGAGGTACAAAACTTTTGCAATGTAATTATTAAATTTAAAAAGTAAAATACCATTTTTCAAAATTAATGAAAAAAATCACCTCCCAGATTAATACAGCGGTCGGAGTTATAATTATGGCAAGGAATGATATGGAATTTCGAAATTCAAAAACCAAAACCGTAATCAAAGACACAATGCAATTAACGTTGTACATATGTTCATAATTTTGCACTCGTCAACCGTCGGTGGTATGACCGTCAAGTGGTAAATGGCAAATGACAAGACATGAATAGAACACAACAAAAAGGTTGATAGGTCTTTAATATTAACGCCTAAACTAGTATTGAACTTTTTTTATAAATAGTTATAAGTTTCACAATATCATTTTTTTATTGGATAGAATTCCTTAGTTTATTTTAACTTTGTTACATGTCCATATATATAGAAACAAAAATGGAATTGTCCAGGAGGGCAACGCGTTAAATGACGGAAGAAACACGTTGAGAAAGAACTGATAAAAATCACTTCAGTATTTCCACAACCTACGAGTATGTCATCAGGAGAAGAAGAGATCGGCTAGGTGGCTCTGTGCAGCCTAAAAAATAGCTAGCCCACAAATGAAGGAAACGGGATATGCTGACAAAATAAATACTAATTCCTAATTAATAACACTAATTATTAATAATAATAATAATGCTAATAAATTAATGAAAACCATAATAGATAAATAATAAACACTATAAATTAATAACTAAATTAAATAATTACTTATTGGCACTTAAAATACAAATAAGAAACTATAAACAAAAAATAATGCACATACTTGAGCTATAGAAACTATGTCCCTGGGCTGATATTGCCGCAATGAGTTTGTGCTTGTTCTGAAGCTCTCAAGAAAACAAGAGTAATAGAACAACGATTAAGGATTTTAACACCTTAACAGTAAGTAAAATCGAGGCCATGAGAATTCGCATGGAAGGTGCAATAGGAAGGTGCTGCGCTGGCCAACGGGTGCTCTATGACAATTCATACGATGGCTCAGCTTAGTTGAACGTAACTGATATAAAAATGCGTTTTAATTTCTATAAAAGTTCTAGTTTAGTATCACTCATGAAAATCAAAATAGAGGAAAGGAGAATTAGTGTATGTCCATCCAACCAGAATAAAAAGCTGTAAGGAATGAACAGCTGTTTTCTTTATACATCAATCCAATTACGTAAAATAATTATAAAACTTTACGAAATTCAACTAAATGGGCGAGATGAATTCAGGTTAAAAACGAGACACCATCTACTGCTCTTATACAAGGCAGGATCGATCGTTTACGGACCACTGACTTGACAAGAATAACAGTATTGGCGACACGTTATGTAAACGGGATGGCACCTCCAAGGAATATTCGAATATGCTATTCATAAGGACAAACTTCCTATACAGTATTCCTATAATAATGCCAGATATACTAAAATCAAGTGGGAAAAATCAGTCATATGCCAACCTTAAAAGCAGGTTCTTCTTTTTAATCTTTCATACAAACACAACTCGTTTTCAGCCACACTAATTCTAAATTGAATGTAATTATAGAACAACCTCAGTTGACACTTTACTCAAAGTATTATTTCCCATCAGCCTCAGACCATCACATGGAATATGGCATACTCTTACATGAAAACGTGTGTATTAGTAAGAAAAAGATTTCGTTTTACTAGCCTTGTATACTTGAAGAGAACTGGCCCTGAGCCCACCCACCCAACTTTCCCACATTTATTCAAACCCACATGTTATCCACCTGCTACTCAGTCTGAACATACAAAAATATGATTATGACGTTTTAATATAATATTATTATTAGCGGAAATCAGCCAACTTTTCTATATCTATTAGACCGAGTCTCTTACTTAACCTCGATAACTATTACAAAATATGAAGTATTTTTAAGGGCTCTAAACTAATTAATAGTAATTGTTCAAAATTATTCTTTAAATTCATACGTACAACCATAAATTCAAAGATAAACTTTTATCTATTACATTATATTTGGTGCCTTAATTCTAACAAATTCCTATTCACTTGGAATTTAGCACAGATAATCCAGAGCACCAAACCGTCTAGCGAAACGTTCATTACTCTTCACACCTTCTCTTCAAATCTCCTACTGATGACGAACGCTGGTTCAATATATCAATAATGGTAGGCGTTTTAAAAATATAAAAAGTTGCTGTTGTATTCGTTGTTGTATTCATCACTGTTTGAAACAACAACTGAGAAGTCACTAAGTATACTGTATTTAGGGACATCTTCAGTTTGATTCCAAACAGATATAATTAATAATCTATACATAATATATTCTATTATTATGTAAATATATGATTCATTAATGGTCCTTTAATGATACGTTTGAAATGTATCGAATTCACCAAAATGTTTATAATCTACTCTTGATGTTGAAGACAGGCTAGATAGTAGCAAAATTCTACTGGAGTCACTTCAATAATGAAACTAAAGAAAAATTAAAAATAGTTCGTCCTTATTAACGATTTTTACGTTACAAAGACCATTTTATGCATAAACCAATATAATCAGTAAAAAACATTTATTTAAAAAGGAACAAGGCAATAAAAATAAATACGTGGACCAGAATCCAAAATAATTTTGGTAATCAAGATGAGGACAGTGAAACCGAATAATTAGGAATTGAAATGTCATAGGATTGTCAAAAACTGAAAAACGAATGTCCATTAATAAAAATTAAAATAATTATAGACAAGAAAATTATAGAAAATGGTGGAGTCCATTTATGATAACTGTTCCAACTGTTCATTAATTAATGAAAATCTTGCCAGTTTGTTGAAATTAAAATATAACTGGTGTGCATTTTCATAAAAGCCGATAACATGCATTTAAAAATATGTGAAATAAAAAAAATTAAACCATTTAAAGTGAAGAACAGTAATTATAATTACTATTTGTTACTTGATTTAGATACGATAAGGAAAATCTAATTAAACAGATATTTCACATATATTTAATAGATATTAAACAGATAAACTGTTAAATATTAAGCAATAAGAAATAAAAAAATATGGAAATAAACTGCTTGAAGTTATATGAAAAAACAATGACAAAGTTGAATATGCAGAACTTAATGAACTTTGTATCAAACTTTGATCAACAGAATACGAGTATGCTGATGGCAGGCGAATAAGAACAAAGAGATGTTCCATCGACTAGTAGTGCTGAGTCACATATCCAAGGGTATAACAGTACTCTTCAAAGAAGCACCACAATCTCTCCTCCATATCTCTTATGTGGAGTAAAATCAGAAATACTGCTGACTAAACTGATTGTCAAAATATCACCATGAAGTGCCAAAAAAAAAAAGAAAGGAATAGAACAATAAAAAGGACCATGAATTTAAATAAGGTACAAACTATATCACGAAAAGGACATTTTCCTATTAGTAAAAGATATCACTCACACAAATATAAAGTTGAATGTGACAAACAAAGGGCTATAAACTAAGTCCATAGACGTTAGTATGGACTAACACTATGTTATAATGACACTCTCTAAAACGAGTGAGTTTGCTTACTCGTTTAGAGAAAACGAGTCTCAAAACAACGAACGTCTATATCAACTATACTTCTCAATTAATTTAGTTTTGATAATCTCTTTTTTTCTTCTTTTACAAATATAAGCAAGTATAGCAGGCAGTGTTAAGTTTAGAAATGAGAAGAGGAGTTATACATTAAAAAAAGAAAGAAACGCGAATGAGAACTATAAACTGTAACGACTTGCTTTCAATATTTCAACTTCGACCTCCTTAATGGTTGTTATTGGAAGTCGTATGGTGAGAAGAGAATAGTCAACATATATAAATTCACTAACAGGACGCACACAGAAGAAGAATCACAAAAACTAACTAAGATATTCATCACCTCATTATCTTGATTACAACGGTTGTCAAAAAATCATAGTCATGTTTTCCTGTTCTTTTGTTTGTCTCCTCTCTGTAAATTTATTTAACTGGCTTGGACTGTATACGATAGTCACTTCTTGATATACAACAGAGGCCATTTATACATAATATATATTCCTCAACACAGTTATTCTATAAGAAACAAGAATAATAATGCCACAGCATTAGCAGCACACAGTATTAATGAAGGCAATAATTTTGATTTTTATGAAATAAAAATAATAGCCAAGAAATGGATGAACAGAGAAGGAAAACTCTGGAAATGTTATATATTGCAAAGGACCAGTCATCCATTAATTATAGAAGTGACATTTCAAATTTAAATAGTATTTATTAAATAGTATTAATACTATTTATTAAATAGTATTAAATAGTATTTATTAAATAGTATAAATATGTAAACTTAAACATTGTTCCTAGATGAAAAATTGTGTTAGTGACTTTTTTTGGTTGTCTGGTGAAATTTGGTTACCTTGCTTGTTTATTTCAGTTCAGTGTCACGCCTTCATTTGACTACAGTTGTTGTTGAAATCCACAGACTATTTTTCTTTGTAAAATAATTTGTAATGTAATACTTAGTTTTTCTGTTTCAAAATGTATACTTCTGTAAGTTTTCTCACTAACCCATTGTCAAAATTTCTATTGTAATTTCTTAATTGTAACTAATTGCACTTTTATGTATGTTTGATTTTTGAATGATTGAATTATTTCTTATATTTCCTCTGTTTTGTAGGCCTATGAAAAAGGTTTTAAATAGGAACCGAAACATTGACAATGAGAGTTTAATTTGAACTCGAAGAACTGACTCAGTCCCAATAAACTGTAATTTTGTATATATATATATATATATATATATATATATATATATATATATATATATAAATAATTCACATAAACACGTGAAACAACAATCAATGATCAAACCACAATAAGAAAATGGGAAAACAAGAATAAGATCTTTCAACCGTAACAAGCGGTCTTCGTCAGAGTCAAAAACCCATCAGTTGGGTTTTTGACTGTGACGAAGGCCACTTGTTACGGTTGGGAGATCTTAGTCTTGTTTTACCATTTTCTTATTGTGGTTTGATCATATATATATATATATATATATATAGACGACAAGTTTGTGTGTTTCTTTACTCTGAGTGTTACTCTTATTCGATATATACATTATTGAAAATGACACCAAACTTAGCTGAGTCATAGCTGATTCATCTTCACGTCCTAAATGAATGTTGATCATTCGAAACATGCCGACTATAGGAGATATACTTTATTATGTAGACGAAATAACGAGAGTGTTAATTAGAAAAATTGAGAAACTTGTTAAGAACAGGTATCAGCTAAGTTTGGTGTCATTTTCAATAATGTATGTGTTAAGGAAGGACTGCTACAAAAGTTTACAAATATATATATATATCTCAATGATCAAACCACAATAAGAAATGGGAAAACAAGACTAAGATCATTCAACCGTAACAAGCGAACTGACTCTGACGAAGACCGCTTGTTACGGTTGAAAGATCTTAGTCTTGTTTTGCCATTTCATGTTGTGGCTTGATCATATATATATATATATATATATATATATATATATATATATATATATATACAAGAAGAGTAACACACAGAGTAAGGAAACACACTTACAGACTCAATTTTCGGGTAATCCGTCTTCAGGAGAAAAGAGAAAGGCAGACCAAGCACGTTGTAGACGCAACGAAAAGTCACCCACTGATAAACTTTAATTTTATATCTATTCCACGGTCGATACTTTTATCAATGCTATGTTATATACATAACATAGGGGAGAAGAAATTCTCTCACTTCTAATGTCGAACTACAAATCGAAATATGGATTATGTTTTTATGTTATTGTGTAGTGGTTTTCAACCGGAGATCACCGTTTTAACATTTTTAATTTTAGATGCATATTATGTATATGTACGATATGTATTTTACATTTATATAAACGTGATAATAAATCAAATTTTATTAATTAATTCAAATAGAATGACATGAACATTGACTCCAAATTTAAAGAACAGTACCATATATACAAATTATTTCGAACTATGCTTATAAACTAAACTACAAGACAAACACAGATAACAAACCAGACCTTGCTTCTATCAACTCCTAGACATAAAACAGTTATGGATTGCAAACTCACATAATTCAATAACTCAAGCTCAACCGCACTACAGAAGCACTGCATCAGTTGAATCTTAAAACATACCATTGACCATATACCGACATTAACTATATAAATGAGTCCTCTGAAAACATACATATACCATATAACAAAGTATTTTCTGCTTTTAATCCTAAAATTCCTTCAAGACAATCTAATATATTCAAATCGATCGTTTATCAGCAATGATTTTTTTCTTCAAAACAAAATTTCAAGCCTGTTTGTTCACAGATGCTGGATTACAAATGAATAACTTTCACCATTATTTAAAAGATTACAGGTATGATCAAATGTTTGACCCAAAAATTAAGTTGTTTTATTTACTGTTAAGAACTATACAAAAATAGATAACAGTGTTTCTACTTGCATGGTAAGGGTAATTATGTAAACTGTTTCACTTTTATTTTACTTCAGATGATTTTTCTAAGGTGAGAGTATGCACAAAATTGAAAACAGCCGTTCGAATACTCATCTTTTAAGGAATATTTATGAATTAATAAATTATTTCCTAGAGCATAAAAATATGGGCAATATAATTTTATAATTATACAACGAACTTTCATTATAATATTCACTAGTAAATACTAAATTATCCAGATCGCCTGGATAATTAAGTCGTTAAGATAGCTGAATCAAAAAAATTCATAGTTTTTTCGTACCTGACTTTCTCTTCTGTAGAGAAGGTTGAGGTTTAGGAGTTTTTTTAATTCTAAGAGATCTTCTGCGGAGAGAGTGAATTAGGGAGGACGCTGTGGATGAGGACTGCGTCCGGTCCGAGGGCGAGGCGTTGGAGGCACTAAGAAGCCACTTCATAGCCATGTGAGCAGCGAACTTCAGAGAGTACAAGACGCGACTGCTGCCAGCTGGACTTGTCCCACCCCCTCCACTACGCTAGCACCTCCCAACCAAGCCGCCCGCCGTGTCAACATATCTGCCACTTCATCAAAACTCAAGCACTTTTCAAACCAATATTCGACCAGAACTCCATATAGGTTCAACGAGGTTCTAAGCTTTTTGAAGCTAATGAAGCCATTTAATGTCCTTCGCCAATAACAATTAGTTACTGCTTTTTGTGTTGATTTTATAGGGTGTGGGAAATTATTATACAAATGACCATTACACAAAATATATTTTATCAAAATAATTATTAAAATGAAATACAAGTAATAAAAAACTTAATAATGAGTCTGTTATTTGATAAAAAGAAAACTTCCTTCAGGAACACAATTTACAAAAATCATAATCTGCACTCTCAGATCATGTCGTAACATGAAATAATGAATGAAATATATGGTTCAATCTAATAATTACAACATCAATAATATAAACAATTAATAATACTTCAATTGAAAGTATCAACCGTGTGATAATAAAATCGGGACTAGGTCAGATATTAAGGTTCAAAGCAAACTCTCATACATCGACGTTTAGGTTTATAATTAAAACCTTTTTGAAAGGCCTACAAAATGGGTGAAAAATAAAATTATACACCAAGCAAGTTTACACACATAGTTAAAAATGAATTATTACGAAGTTTGGAGTAATCGAGGTAAAACTAATTCAGTAAAACCATACAAGACACATACACAAGTAGGAATTCATAGAATAAGAAAACTATGAACTTTTACATTACTGGAGTAAAGCAATGCTAACATTACAAAGACATCCAGCAGACTGATGTTAATAAAACCACAATTATCAAAGGTTAGCAAAGGTATGGACTACAACGACATTAACAAGCAAACATAGGAACAAATTTCTCTCAAGATTTTAACAAGTTATAATTAAGAAGTCTATTAAAAAACAGCTCAACATATATGAATAAATATTTTTCGAACTCGATAAATCACTTTTACAATTAATCAAAGTTTGATACTTTTTAACATACATTACCTATGTTCTTCTATGTTCATCTGACTCTTTATAAAAATCGTGTTCTTATATACAAAGTGTGCTGTCCGGTTCAAGCGTGAGATGGCAGCGTTCTTGTATTACTTTTATACTGAATAACAATGTTTGTATAATCTTTCTTTCAGAAAACGGCTTGCTTCTCCATAGAACTGTTTGTTAGAATGTTTACATTTTACATTATATAGATAAATCGGGTTACTTTGTAACTCCTTTGTTAATTTTTTTTCAAGTTGGAAAACAGTGATTTCAGAAAACATGAAATCTATAACATTAGGTAATAATAGTGTTGATGAACTCAATAGACAAAATGTATAGATCATCATCAAACTACAACAGTGAAATAATCATACAACGGAATAGCGCCACATACATGTGCTTTAGTAAAGTTACATAAAGCAGGCTACTGCAACTTTCAACCCCAAGAGTGTTAAATGTGCTGATGCACACTATCATAAAGAGTGCAAGAAGCCAAAGAATGCACCACCCTCTTGCTCAAACTGTATGGCTCAGCACCCTGCCAATTACAGAGGCTCCACATACATTAAGGCGCAAACTACGAAGAAGAAACTTAAGAACTCCCTCCACCAAACCCGTCTTCACAGATTGGGTGCGGTTTAAAAGGACACTTCATTACATGTCCTACCCAACAGAAGTTAACATACGGGCAGAAACAGACAGACAATTTACAGACATCCAGTTTGATTGCCTTTGACATTATTAAGAAACTAAGAGACTCTGGACTGCCCCAATGGTTCCAAAGAATCGTTCACTCTTATCTAACTGAACTATCCTTTAGAGTCAAAGCCAGAGACACTTAATCCTCGCAGTACAGATTGAGAGGGGGGTTCCCCAGGTTCTTGCCTGGACCTAACCTTTTCAACTTCTACTTACAGGACTTTCCCAAGTGGAATAAACAAACCAGAAATATACAAACACTAAAGAGTATCTATGCAGACAACATTTTCATCTCGTGTCGGTCGTACTTCATAGATACCCATCTAAGACGATTTCAACAACATATTGACAGAATGATGCAATGGAGTACGGTATGAGGATAGATATTAATCCATCGAAATGCACCTTAACTGTCAACCTGAGCAAGAGAATCGGATACACACCTACACTGCGCATTCATGAACAACACATACCAGTTACAACTACTTTTAGGTACCTTTGTGTTAAAATCGACAAGAAAATGTGTTTAAAAGAATCCTGTCGATGCCAGATCTCCTGGACACTTGTCTAGGCCTGCGATGCCAGTAGTGGCATTTATTATTTATTAGTGTCAGGATCTGGCCTCTTCTTCAGACCAGTGTAAACATGTATAAATAACTTTTGAGGCCAATCTTTACATACGGGGTGACAACCTGGACTAAGCCGGCGAGTAAGTTAATGAGACACATTTACGTGTTTCAGCATAAAACCCTTCGACTTATCCTGGGCGTACCAGGCTACGCGACTAATGAGTTCCTCCATAGGGAAGTCAAGCTGGAGTGTCTCTCCAGGTTTGTCCTCCTGGAGGACGCAGGTTAGGCAGAAAAGCATATCTAAGAAATGCAGACTTGTGCAACTCTCTGATTGTGGGCATTCATGGGCTTTTACCCCAAAGGTGTTATAGAGGAGAAGGAGGGTAGGATGGCCAGCGCTGCGCTTGCTACAGCTTCTGGTCCAGCAGGGGACCAGGTAGTGGGTGAAGTCGACGTTGACCAACAGCTGGGAGTGAAGGAAGGAAACACCTTGTTTGAAATAAAAGACTATTAGTAGTCAAGAAGACTAAAATCACTTATACACATTAATATACTAGCATTAATGCTACTGTTATCATCATTTTACTATTAATAATACCATTAATAATTATTATTAATGGTATCATCATTTTACTATTATTACTGTCATAATTATTATACTGTTATCATCATTTTACTATTATTATTGCCAGAATTAACATTACTGCTATCATCATTTGACTATTATTATTGTCATAATTATTATTAATGGTATCATCATTTTACTATTATTACTGTCATTATTATTATTATTATTATTACTGCTATCATCATTTTACTATTATTATTGTCAGAATTATCACGACTGCTATCATCATTTGACTATTATTTTTGTCATAATTATTATTAATGGTATCATCATTTTACTATTATTACTGTCATAATTATTGTTACTGCTATCATCATTTGACTATTATTATTGTCATAAGTATTAATACTGTTATCAAAATTTTAATATTATTATTGTCATAATTATTATTACTGTTATTTTTGTTCTTGTTCACAGATTACGATCATATAGTAATAATTATAATTACTATTAGTTATCATTATTAGGATTAGAGCTATTATTATTAGTATTTCTAATAATACTAATACTATACATTAGTGTAATCATCGCAATGTAAACATTTAGTGTCATTAGTTTACAGTTGTATAAGTAATCTGTAGTTTACTATTAGTAATAATACATTACGTATAGAACTTTTATACAGTTTATTAAAGCAAGGGAAAACACCTGATGGAGAGTACCTCGAACCCTCTGTCGGCTACCCCAGTCATGCATATGTATGTAGCGTACATGCTCTCAATAAAGGTTCATTCAATCATACATAAAGCAGGATATCAGCTAATCCCTATCCTATCTGTTATATTATAATCAAAAATGAATTAAACGTAAAAAAACTCATTATAATTCAAAGAAGCCCTGGCCAGTCAAGTATTACATGGTAAGCAATTATTATTTCGTTTCATGTTCAATCGCTTTCTACTAATGTACTGTTAGATCTAACGTTCAACTTTGTAAAAAAGCGAAATAAGATTAGAGTATAATCTCGAATGTCAAGGAGCCTTCCCTTTCGATGCCAGATCTTACATGTGAGCTAAGGTCTTTTTTTACTTTGGATAGAATTGTGCATAAAGAAAATTTGGATTACCAATGAGATCACCATTATCAACCAGTTCCTGACAATATTGTTATGCTTGAATTAGTAAAAGAGAGTATTAACAAACTAGACCCAAAAGTAAAAAAAAAAACTATACGCGGATAATCTACTTTTAATTATTGAAAAACGAGATGAACATATATGTCAAATATTATTAATTATTTTCACTAAGTGTCAAACTCTAATAGTCTCTGAGCCACTTCGCTTCTTCACATTTCTTCTGAAGACATATATAAAATAAATATATAAATATTTACTGTCCTACTAACTGTGAAGTGCAACTTCCTCAAGTAAAGTAAAAAAGAAATGTATTTTAATTTCCACGTGTTTTTCAATAACTTATTTTTGATGATTGTTTTACATCTTGGTTCTTGATTAGTTATTATAATATTTATCAACTTATTATACGTTATTATTATGTTATACCAATATTTAAACCAGAGCAAAAAATTATGAAAGGACAAAGATCTTTTGAACAAATATAACTGGTCACTTTTAAAATCTCACCGGACTCTGACGAGAACCAGTTATTTTCATCGAAAGATCTTTTGATTTCATGGGATCAATGCGAAATTCAGTTATTATGTTATACATTTAAGAATTTATTATAATTTATTCTGTTTTCATAACAAACCCTAATTACGATAACAAGAAGCAAGTGGAATGTTATCAATCAAATCATGTTTAGTAGGATTTGAATAAAAGCGTATATCAGCAATCCACATGCAATACTAATAATCTGTTAAGTGTAAGGGTTACCTCACTTCTAAAGCAAAAAAAAAACCACCTATCAATATACAACCATGAACATCAACAAAATAAAAAGATACATTACATGTACAATTAGGTAATGTGTAATGGTTTTGTCAAATATTATAATACCTATTAATATCTTCAAGTTCCAAGATGTAAAACGAATTTGCAAAAATAAAATATTGAAAAACATGGGAATTAAAATACGCTTCTTTTTACTTGACATGAGAAATAGTTACACTACACTACACAGTTAGTGGAACTTTAAATAATTCAATATATGTTTTGAGTAGTTTATATTTTGGGATAATATTTTGTCAAGACTTTTCGTTTTCGAAGAAATATAGTGAAATAAAATCATTATTGATAAAACAAATAGACTGAATAACAGTAAGCATGACTGTGAACACAATTATAATTAGTGGTTACTGCTTTTAAAGTTCAAACTAAATGGAAACTAAACTAAATAGAATATTATATATTGTAGTTACCAATTATTATATACGCCTTAGAGAAAAAACAACAAAACTCAATACAATAAAACAAATATATATATATATATATATATATATATATATATATATTATATACCAATTATTGGGATCATATTCCAATCGACACATTAACAGTTCAAGGAATCAGGGGACATACATTACTCAATTTTACTTTTCAAACTGCAAACATCAGTAACAGAATCCTCATATAGGAACAATTCACCTCATAATCGGTATTCATGTTTTAAGGTCCCCTAAGTCCATTCTAATTTACCATAAGCAGAGTAATCATGAAAAAATCAAATCTCGAGATTTTGACGCATTTAAATGTTTTGAGGTCCCCAGTGTCACCTCATTTTTTTCACGCATTTTCGATGAACTCTGTGTCTGTGTGGTTGGGTATGTTTCTAATAGTTTGTGGGTACACTGCAGTCCACACTGCTTGATGGATCAAATTCAAATTTTAGCGTAGACGGCTCCTATTGTTGGGGGGGGATATTGCATGTTAGGAAAGTCACTTTTTTAAGCAAAATATGTTTTTAAAAACTTTTTTTTTTCCTAAACTACTAACTCTGGA
Organism: Hermatobates lingyangjiaoensis; assembly: GCA_026182355.1. NCBI lineage: Eukaryota > Metazoa > Arthropoda > Insecta > Hemiptera > Hermatobatidae > Hermatobates > Hermatobates lingyangjiaoensis. The sequence goes on from JAPFBL010001938.1 coordinate 131,120, forward strand.
GTCTTGAAATTAAGCTATTACTATGATAATCAGAGAAGCAACATACAAAAAAGTCCTGAAGATTTTTAAAACATCCCTAAAATGTATTTTTTTTTCAATAAAATGTAAAAATTTTAACCTATGATAGAATCTGAAAGCTTATACAGAATACAAGCCATACAGTTTGACGGATCAAAATAGCTTTATACCTTTAAAAATTGTACTTTATGTGAGGACGAGCTCAATACTCTTTTGTTTGAATCACATGATTCAAACTAAAATCGGACAAAAATGAGTGACATGATAAATTTTCTAATATCAGAAATCTTTTTTTAACGCTAAATGGCTAATTATATAACCGTGAAATTTCGCCAAAAATTGAACTCAAAAATTAAGTAATCTTTAAAAAAAATTTAGTGATTTTTCTTTTATTCTAATGGTCAACAAAGTTATGAAAACTGTAAATTTATCTTGGACTAATAGATCACATGCTGTACTTGTTGAATTTGTTTCCCATAACAAGGAATTTTTTAAGTGAATCGAGTGAAATAAATTTGTTTTTTAAAGGTTTAATAAAGACAATGAGAATGTTTTAATGAGTAAATATAATACGTAGAAACAATAAAATTCAAAACTATAAAAAATCAAAGCCAATCAAAGATATGTTCTACGATGCTTTCTAGTGTAAGATGGATTACTAACAAAGTGTTCTAATCGAACTACATGTACTCTTGAACAAGACATAATATCAAATATGTAGCTCTTGGTGTGTTTAAGAACCACATAGTCTTTGAGTAATACTTGGGAAAGGTGCACTTTCGTTCTTAATTACGAAACGGATACTAATTTTAAGCTATTTTTCGCTGATTCGATTAACTTGAAATTTTGATAATATGCTCTTGAATTCATCATATTAGCACGAATACATGGATGTATTACTCCAGGACCTGTATAATGGATTACAACAACTGAATGCAAGAATTATTAACGCAATCGTTGGATCTATAACTACAAAGGTGTTCCTCAAAGGAGTCGTTCCGTCTCTACGATTGTGCCCTGCTAGATACTTTAAATAACCAACTTTACTATACACTAGGATAGGTAAACGAAATTGCTATAATGAGAAGTGCTATGCTAAATCGTATCAAAGGTTTCTTTGATAAAAATCGGCAAAAGTTTCTTAATAATGATTAACATATAAATCTTGCTAAAACGGTCCTTTTAACTTTCTAAATGAGAAAGAAGGTAAATGTCTAAAACGCTTTCATTGAAAATATCACAGTAGAAATATCGAAGATATAGAAATCCTGTTATAGTCATTTAGTTGAAAGAATACACTGGAAAAGCTTGCAACAGTAACTTTGAGTAACGTCACATATGGACTATCCAACTGAAAGATATTCTTTGGTAGAACGTGGGGTCTAAACCACAAATCTACACTTTTCTATATAAAATGACTACTCCTGCTACCATAAAACTAAATATAAATATAAAACACAGATAGATAAAAAAGGTATCCTATATAACCTTAACAAACTGCACATACAAGTGTGTCAAAGTATAAGAGGAAGATGATCTACTGCACTACCTTCTGCATAGATAAGTTATCAAACGTCTTCCTTTAAATATTTTTTTATCAAGAAAAAAATTCCAGATTATTCAAATTGGTAGAGAATAGAAATTCCTCTTCCTGATATAAAATTTACTAAAATTTAATAGAACAGAACATTAATATTGGCTTATATGTTTTCACTGACCTCATAAATATTCTACAAGTGCGTCAAATTGATCACAATTGAACACCTTTGATTTTAAGTTTGCTGTTCTTGTTTGGTATATTGATAAATCACGAATTATTAGTATACAACGAAAATAAGTTCACTCCCAGGAGGAAACCTGGACACAAAGGAGTCCAGGGTAGTGGGGAGTACAGGGTTACGCATGACACCGTAACCTTTTCTTTTGTTTTATTGTGACTATACTCACAGTCATTTTATTAACTATAACTAACTTGAAATCATTTATCTAGAACAATATCATACGTTATTGCTACTATAAAACTGAGTCCTTCGGTCATTGTACATGGTTCACTGTTTTTCTAGTTTAGTATTTCATCTAAAGAAGTATTAAAAAGAATATTCCAAGGTATTAGCTCTGAGAACTGTATTTAGTCTTTTAATAAAGAAGGCATAAGGTCTAATTTAACTGGATTTATCCAGAACTTTCTACTTTACCCATCGTTCAACATTTTGGTGATCATGAGGCATAAACTCAAAGTTAGTACCATCAAGCATTCATCTTCATAAACAAAGCCATATGGGTATCTTTGCGTATCGTAACATTGGTCACTTACATTCTTACAGAGGGTTATCCACTGTGCAATGGCACAACTCCCTGAGGGCAGGTTCTAGATGTAACAATTTGAGTATCTTCTTCACAAGCTTTCAGATTGAATCATACGTACAATTTTATACATTTTATTGAAAAAAAATATATTTTCAGTAGTTTTAAAAATATAAGGATTTTTTCAGTTATTACTTTTGTCGCTTGCATAATAATGCCAAAATTCCAAGACTCTAGGATTATTAATTTAGGAGAAAAAAATGACCAAAAAAAATTACTTTCCCTTCATGCACAATTGCTCTCAAACTATACAGTACATCTACACTATGAGGTTCATTTTAGTGTAAAATATTATTTTGATCCATCGAAGAATTATGTAGCATCCTCACAAACTTTTGGATACATACTAACCCACCTACCCACACACAAACATCATCTAAAAACGACTTTGGGAACCTCCAAACATGTAATTCCATCAAAATCTCGAGATCAAATTTTTTCACGATCACTATACTTTACATATATTAAAGTAATAGGCAAATAACAAAACTCTTGGTGTGTCTCATGTCTACGCAGTTCCTTTGAGTGATCCAGCAATAACCTGCTATCAAGGGTGTGCTCCGTCTGCCTTGATATCTTGATGAAAGCGCTCCAATCACACCATGATCATAACGGAAGTTTCTTAAAACTGCAGGAAACTCAAGGACATTGCTCTCTCTCCAGAAAATGAATCATTACGCTAGGTTCCAACTTGAACATTAAAATTATCAAAGTAATGTCCTTACCAAGCTATGGTACTTTGGAATGTTTGGGTCTCCAAAGGTTTTATACAATATCCAAAAAAAAATCTCATGTTCGTTTTTACTTTACTATAAGTAAAGAATATGAATCGTGAAAAAATTTGATCTCGAGATTTTGTCGGAATTACATGTCAGAGGTCCTCAAAGTCGTTTTATGACGTTTTTTCGATGATGTTTGTGTGCGTCTGTGAGTGGGTGAGTGAGTGTGTATCCAAAAGTTTGTGTAAACGCTACAGTCAACAATCTTTGATAGATCAAATTAATATTTCACACTAAATATCAGCCTCATATTGTAGATGTGCTGTAGAGTTTGGGAGCAATTATGCATGAGGGGAAAGTCAATTTTTTTGCCAAAATGAAATTACACCTAAAAATAGAGCACTATGTGGGGAATGAGATAAGATTATTTTTTTTTAAAATTACATTAAACAAAGGGGCGTTATAGTACATTTTCTATTTTTAGAAAATGTTTTTTTGCGCCTAAGGACTCATTAAAAAACAATGAAATTTTGCAAAAAATGAACAGAAAATTAGCAGTTTATAAACAAAAAAAAAATCAGTCATATTTCAATCACCACAAAAGTCATAAAGCTATAAAAACTGAATATTCATCCTGGACTAATGAATTATTTGCTATATTTGTCAGATTTGTTTACATTTATTAACATTGTTTATATTGACTTAGAAATATTTTAAGTAAATCGATTGAAATAAAATTGATGTTTAGAGATTTCAATGGAAAAATTTGAAACGATTTAATGACATAATATGAAATGTAAGAAGAAAAGACTCGTACATATCAATAAATCAACAACTATTAAACATATAATATCTGCTGCTTTCTATGATATGATGGATTTGTCTAAAAAAATGTTCTAACCAGCTGTATTTTGCACCCTTGAACAATAAATGACATTAGATGTAGATTTTCTTCTATTTATGAATCACATTGTCTTTGGGTAATATTTGAATAAGTAAGAGGAATGGAATCTTTTGTTTTATTTACAAAACGGATACTAATTTCTACCCAATTCATCGGTGATTCGATGACACTGACTGTATTTCTCTAAATATTACATGTTTCTGACATTTTTTCAACAAAATAGGAATATTTTGAAGTCTTAAATGGAAAACTTTGGCTTAAATATTTAATGTACAGAGATCACCCAGAAGATGATTCTGGGTGAATTGCCAAAAATCTGTTACGTTTTAAAGCGATTGTCTCTTATTGATATAAAATGTGTTCAAATCTTTGTCTCTTCCAGATGAATTCCGCAATTTTCTTCATTTGTGCAAGTGGTAATTAAGGGAGTAACGCCATGCTAGGTACTCCACATAGATGTTTAGATCTTGCCTTTTAATATTTACTATTCATTTATACAATGAACTTTTTATTGTAAATTACACCTGTTTGTGCTAGTCATTCGGCTTAATATTCCTTTATTAAGTACTTCCATTTAGGAAATAGTAAAACCTGATTGACAGGGTGGCTTTTATATTTTAATAGTGGATCCTCACTATTTTTTTGATGTTTTTTTCTCTACAGCCAAATTTCATTAAATTTATATCATAACACACAGTTATTTGGGAACTTAAAAAAAATCAAAATCCATCATTATTAATAGCTCAACATAACAAGAAATAGTTTTTGTAATGACGTAAGTACCATAAAGAACTCCTTTATGTATGGACACCAAATACAAACACAATGCACACACACACACACCAAGACATCAAAATATTAAAATGGGGTTTGGGACCTCAAAATATGAAAATCAATTACAAATCAAAGTCGTCGCTATTTATGTACTATATTTTACTTTGAGTAAAGTAAAAACTAAAGTGAATCGATTGTAATTTATAAAATATATTCTCAAAATTCCCAAGAAAAAGTTTTATACGTAGCTCACAAGAAAAAAGTAAAAAATGCATTAACTTGTATTAATATAGTCCTTCAACAGACTAACTTTAAATAGGTTATAATGAACTCAGTGTATTCTCTAAATACATTTGAAGGTAAATCATTGTACAGTAGAGTGTTATCAACAGAAGGGATGGGGTCTACTCTAACTTCGGCTTCTATATTCCATTTCGAGATATGTCTAGATTGCAGTGGCCTACTTTACCTTTATACCAGAATTACAACAATTCTACTTCATTCAGCTTTCCAAAAATAATACTCCAAAATTCGTTTTACCTTCAATATACATATATTGTATCTTTCCCATAACTATGAGAGATTTTCCCCAGAGTCATCACATTATTTTTAATAGATTTAAATAGATAACTCTACAAATTATAATCTACAAAGTGCTTATGTTTTAGTTCTTCTCCTGAAAAATAAAAATATTTAATAAACTTCATTGAAATTTGAGTACAGAAGGGTCATCAAAACCCTTTATTTCAGAATACGACATAATAGTATGTCGTTGTAGAAAAGTCCTAGGTACTTGCAGAAGTCATTCTACCAAACCCTTCAAGAATTCAATAATCAAAACTTTTTGCTACATCAAGATTGCACAACCCATAATACCACGGCTTGTTAGAAATATACGTAGATTTCACCTCAATCTTTAAAATTGTTATTAAATCAATGATCACCTCATTTACTGCAGGCTTAAGATATTAGCACTAATTATGAAACAGTACACAATTTACAAGATGAGCAACACAACTTTATAAATACTTGAGATGAGGGTTGATTAGTTTCACTTGTACTCAGAGTGGATATTATTTCATAATTACTCAATTCTTCATTGACTGTCTACAGTTTTTGATTTCCTTCTAACGATATTTTCATCTAATTGTACGGCGTCTAATAAAAGTCATCCAACTTTATTAGTGAAGATCCCCAAACCACTCTGCAATATTATTTAATCCTAGGAGTATCTGGCGAAATTACTGGGGAATCACTACAACCCATAAATAACTACAAGAAAAATTAGAGACAATCAGTAACAAAGTCGTAAATCTAGAAGCAGAGAATTTCAATACTACACTACACATAAAAGGAACAGGAATATATCCCACAGGTTGGAGGAAATAGATCATCATTCCAATTACAGAGAGTGGCAAAGACCCAGTAAATGCACAGAATTACCAGCCCAATATCTTTGACATCAGTCTAAGCATGTCACTTGAAATATGTATGATACCAGACGTGCTTGGTTTCCATAGGAATAACCTCATTAGCAACAGCCAAGTAGGTTCCACGAAATGTTATTCAATTTTAGACCAACTAGTTAGATCAAGGATCGACTACGGCGGGCAAATAGATAGATGGCTCTGCAAAACGGTATTGGTAGAATGTATTCGATTATAACTCAAGGTATGAGATTGACCCGATCCAACTGAGGTACTGAGATGTCCTCTACAAATTGAGAAGAATAACGAGTAGAAGAAAGTCTTAAAAAAACAAAGGTAGTAATTGACGTATTACTTAAAACCTCTGCTTCCAATAATTTTAGAACGCTATTGAAAAACTTGGAAGTTCCATACGATAATATGATCAAAAGGAAGATATTGGTCTCTAGTATCGCCCGTATATTCGAAAAAATCTGATCAGAGTCATAGGTGTTACATTACACTAGATAGCAGTTAGAAGGAGAAGAAGAATCATTAGGAAAATACCTAATGCATGTTTACGATGGTGGCAAATAAAAAAATATTACCAATACAGCGAGTATAAAGGAGAAGAAGAGGATGTCACCGGGAAAAGAAACCTGGGTCTGACTTAGACATGAACTAGTAAAGGAGGAGTCCTTCATCGTATCCACAAATACAGCCTGAATAACAAGAAAATTGGTGGAAAGAATGGCAATGCATTTAAACCAAAGGTGTTCAGTAGTACTACAAAGAACATTCATGGTAAGCATAAGAATACGATTATCAAAGGATGTGTGCAGAGAAAGAATAATAAGTTGTAGAAAGATGTTATTGTAACTTAACTGTAACTTCTTACAAAAAAATACTGTAAGAAGTAGAAAACCCTACCGAAAGACCACAATATCTAATGACACTCTATCTTGACCCTTGACATTTCTGTCATTTGTACCACTCTGACCAATATGGATATGCCGTGAATGATATCTCCGAAAGGCGTTCTTCTTCCATCAGCAAGGACTTAGCTCTGAGCATATGTGTTGCTTTCATTGAGCACACTGTCTGAACGCCGCAAAGTTCTTCCGTATGGACTCCATCGTTTTCTCTCAGATTCCTCTCGGAGTGAGTGAGTATTGCGCTATCATCATATCGACAACTCGATATTTTTCTTGACAGAAGAGACGGAAGTTTTTTCCGTGGGTTGACACAGAGAGAAATTTTTGCCACGTAGAACCCTCTTTCATATCTTGCTATGTGAATGTTGCTTGTTTCCACTGCATTACTTCTATGTACTCTAGATGGCTCAGGTCGGACAATATTTACCTACACTAGTCATGATGAATCACTAGACGATTATTATAACATCATTAACATCATAACATCATTAACAGAAGTTAGCTCGAGTGCGTTTCTTCAATATCCAATTTAAGCTTAATTTATGATTTATGCTATAAAATGTAAAGATCATAACAAGTGAAACTACGGGGAAAAGCTATTGTTTTTTTTTCAAGAAAGATTATACCAACACTTTTACCCAATAAGCAAAAACAAAGTAATGCAATAGCCCAAAGGTTGTTAACATCTTACGCATAAACCAAATGGCACAGTTTTGATTTATAAGATTACTGTATATAAAGAACTAGATGAACAAAGAAGAAGGAACACCAGAAACGTTGATAGATATACTCAAGTCATACTTATCATGAAATTATGGTGAGGTATTTTTCTCATGATTTCCCAATTGCTTGCTGGCAGTAACAATTAAGTTGTCAAGTTATCAAGTTGTCACTTTGCAATATAAACTTTTCCATCAGAGCAATAATCGAAAGTAGCTCTTTCCTCTTTCTTGAAATTCTTATAGCTAATAATCTTCTCTGTTGCATTAACACTCCTATTTTTTCTTACTAACTAGTTACTCTAACACTATTATCACATAGTTCACAAGAAACTGATAGCTATTAACAAAATTATCAAAGAATAAATGGTGGAAAGTAATATCTGTAATTAATATTATAACGTCTACCATACGACCACCCTGGTACCAAGAGGCAGGTTTTATAAATTACCCTACTTTATTTTTCTTTACAGAGTGTTTTTTTGCAGTAAACAAAGGTTACACATAAAAACCTTTATTAATATTGAAGAGCATCAAATTGATTAAAACCTTCTCTCAGATATATGTATATATATATATATATATATATATATATATATATATATATATATATAACAGATTCAATAATATATCGACCGTTTGATAGAATAGGTGTGTTCTCTAATCGGGGTTCGGTCAATTTTCCAGGATAAAAAATCAAACTCTCGTTGCCAACGTTTCGGTTTTATTTAAAACCTTTTTCATAGGCCTACAAACAAAGGAAAATAAGAAATCACATATCAACATCAAACATATACACAATATGAAAATGGATTGTTACAACTCATGAATATTACAAGCAGAAATATTTCAGAGATACATAAAACAATATTACTTACAGAAGTAAGAATTTTTTAACTAAGAAAATGAAATTTACATTATTTAAAGGAACAACAATGTTAGCCAGACAAAACCTTCGACTAGACTAGACAGACAAAACCTCAGTCTAGTCGAAGGTTTTGTCTGGCTAACATTGTTGTTCCTTTAAATAATGTAAATTTCATTTTCTTAGTTAAAAAATTCTTACTTCTGTAAGTAATATTGTTTTATGTATCTCTGAAATATTTCTGCTTGTAATATTCATGAGTTGTAACAATCCATTTTCATATTGTGTATATGTTTGATGTTGATATGTGATTTCTTATTATCCTTTGTTTGTAGGCCTATGAAAAAGGTTTTAAATAAAACCGAAACGTTGGCAACGAGAGTTTGATTTTTTATCCTGGAAAATTGACCGAACCCCGATTAGAGAACACACCTATATATATATATATATATATATATATATATGTGTGTGTGTGTGTGTGTGTGTGTGTGTGTGTGTGTGTGTGTGTGTGTGTATACTGGCAGCAAGTCTTCTTTTAAACAAGTGTTGTTAAAAAGCACAGCGGCTTCAGCATTAATAATCTTTTTATAATCTTTAATAATTTTAATAATCTTTTTAAGTAAATAATAAGGCAAATAGAACAACTTTCTAAAAAGATTATTAATGCTGAAGCCGCTGTGCTTTTTAACAATATATATATATATATATATATATATATATATATATATATATATATATACTTATACTTTAACACAGAGAAAAGAACACAGAAAGACACTACAGAACTCACTTCGATATTCATCATCCGTCGTCATCGGGAAGAAGTGCGAAGTGAGTTCTGTATTGTCTTTCTGTGTTCTTTTCTCTGTGTTAAAGTGTTTACTGTCCACACGGACCTTTCATTTTATTCGAAGTTATATATATATATATATATATATGATCAAACCACAATAAGAAATGGGAAAACAAGACTAAGATCTTTCAACCGTAACAAGCGGTCTTCGTCAGAGTCAAAAACCCAACTGAACAATACGAGTAGATGCTGAAAACATCTGGTGAGGAGTTGAGGAGGTTTTCAGCATCTAGTGTTCAGTTGGGTTTTTGACTCTGATGAAGACCGCTTGTTACGGTTAAAAGATCTTAGTCTTGTTTTCCCATTTCTTATTGTGGTTTGATCATTGATTGTTGTTTCACGTGTTTATGTGAAATCTTTTTATATATATATATATATATTATATAATATATATATATATATATTGATAAAAGTATCGACCGTTGAATAGAAACAAAGCTACAGTTTATCGGGACTCGGTCAGTTCTTAAAGAACTGAACTAGTCCCGGTAAACTATAGTTTTGTATATATATATATATATATATATATATATACTATTAAACTAGACTATAGTTTAATTTATTTAAACTATAAAAAAATTAAAAGATGTTTTCGAAAATGTGGAGTGAAATCAAATTATTTTGGAGCAAAAAAGTGATAAAAATCAAATTGGAGATAAAATTACGACTTCTACTCTACTTTAAAAACATACGAGTAACTTAAGGGAGCAATGGTGGAGAAAGTAAATGTGATTTCAACAGACCTGTGATTGATTTACCCTATTCCCATTTCTTCGTGCATTATAATTAGATAAACACAATTGCATTCAAGCAGCAGCAGCTTGTTGCTGCTGAAATAAAGATATAACCGTTTCTAGTAAACTACTTCACAGCATACCTATGAAACTTCTGGGAGGATTGCTTATTCAGATTAACTATCATTTCATATTTTTAATAATCATCTATTTAGTCATGAAGTATTATAATAAAAGGAGAAATCAGAAGAAAAGAGGAAACTTAATATCCAATGGACATACAAATATTTTGTAACTGAATCATTTCGTAATATAATTAATTGTTCAAAGATTGGTTTCTTGAGGATTTTTGGTCAAAAGACATTACACTCCTGTTTATACACCAACGTTTCGCCAAAAATTGTTTGGCATTTTCAAGGCTAAAAACAATTTATTAATGATATAAGTAGTGAGTATAAATAAATCCACGGAATATCAAACAGCAGAAAACAAAAAACACAAAAAACTAAACCACAGTAAAAAGAAAAACACAAAATGACCACAAAATAGCCAGTGTTATTGTTTTTTTTTTTTTTAAAAAAAAACCATGTCTTATTAATTATATCAATATAAAAACAAAACTAAATTTTATCGGGACTCGGTCAGTTCTTCAGGTTAAACACTGTCGATAGATGAAAAAATTGTGTTAGTGTCTTTTTGGTTGTCTGGTGAAATCTGGTTACCCTGCTTGGTTATTTCAGTTCAGTGTCACGTGTTCATTCAGACTACAGTTGTTAAAATATACTATTTTTATATTATAAAAAAAAAATATTTTTCTTTGTAAAATAATTTGTAATGTAATACTTAGTTTTTCTGTTTCAAAATTTATACTTCTGTAAGTTTTCTCACTTAACCTATAGTCAAAATTTCTATTGTAATTTCTTAATTGTAACTAATTGCACTTTTATATATGTTTGATTTTTGAATGATTGGATTATTTCTCATATTTCCTCAGTTTTTTTAGACCTATGAAAAAGGTTTTAAATAAAGACTGAAACGTTGGCAATGAGAGTTTATTTGAACCTGAAGAACTGACCGAGTCCCGATAAACTTTAGTTTTGTTTCTATTTCACGGTCGATACTTTTATCAATATAATTAATATAAGTATATATTAATATAATTAATAAAACATGGTATTTTTTTAAAAAACGGTTGAGCATTGGAAGGAAATACTGACCAAGATCATACTGTAGAAATGGTGACTTTCATGAGAGGAATTGAAGTCGGCATTAATGTTATTGTCAATGTTAATGTTGGACTTATGTCATATGAAGGGCACAACGACAGGTAGGTGCATGTATGAATATGTTATTATACATATCGAACATTAATCGAAAAAAAATCATTCGATTACAACTTATAGTACTCCTGTTTTAACTGGTAAAAACAATGGTTCTATTCCTTTGCTCAAATAATAGGTTGATCATGAGATAATCTACCACCATTTCTTAAATCATCAACAGCAATTATATGCTCAAAAGTTAAATATTGTTAGTTTGTTCTCCAACGCCCGCACTTATAAGGCTTTCACCTTTTTGTGTTGTTATAGGGGTGGAAAATTGTGGCTCATTTATTATTTGGCACTCAATTTAGTAATGGGCGAACCACATTACCTACTGATTCTACATTGGGAGCCCTAAATGTTGCTCAACTCAAGTGTATTTAGAAGTAGGGATCCTTTAACGAATGCCTGACATTACACAGGCTAGGGACTACGAGCTAGGTTTAATGTCCTCTCCGAGGAACGAAGAGCTCAGAATTATTCACCTTCTATGTGAATAAATCGAGGGCCAGGTGGGTATCGAATCCTGGACCTACTAGTTCAGAGGTGAGTACGTTAATCACTGAGCTAACCTGACCCCTCAAAAGTTTAATATGAAATAGTTGATAACTAATGTTGTTAAGGTTGCAAATTTTGTCACATCTCGAGCATTTAATCATTGAGAATTCAAAACACACTTGGACAAAGCTAGCAGTGAGCATGAGGACGTGTATAGGACGTCTCAGGAGTAAGACGGCTTACTGAAGTGACAAATTCAAACAGATTTTCATTGCCAGAAATAAAACAATGCGGAAAAAAGAAATGCAATGTAGATTTTTTTAGAAAATGAAGAATGGTTGAATAATACGTCTTCCTTACTAAACATCACTGAAATATTAGCTCAACTTATTTGCATTTGCAAGCAAGGGACCAGTTATTTTGTTCAATGTTTGAGCGGACAACAAGTTTTACAAAGAAATTAGAACTTTTCACAGCACAATTGAAAGCTGGTAAAGTTGTACACATTCGCCGTCTATTTGAAGACAGGAAAACTTTTCGACGAACTTTAAGAAGTATACTAAATTCTGTGAACATTTGTTTGAAGAGTTTATATCCAAATTTTCTATCTTTAGTGAACCATTTTGATTTCAGTATGACGACGCGCTAGAACGTACCAACTCGAACTGATGAGCTACGAAGTTGGGAAGGTTTGAAAACTTTCCTAGAGAGATACACTTGCTTTATTTTATAAGAAATTACATTCGTTCAATGAACTGAAGACACTATGAATTTATGCAAAAAGTTATCATCTAAGTGGGGCAGTACATACTCCTGCAAATCATTCTTTTTAACGATGAAAAACATAAAACTACAGAAAGAAATAAGGTTGACCAAAAGACAGCAAAAATTCTTAGAATTAAGACAACATCCGTAGATACAAATATTTCAAAAAAAATGACTGGAAGATGAAAGTAAAAAAAATTCATTGATTTTATACTGACTAAGTCTATTTCATGCATTTCATAAAATATGGCCTCCAAATACTCCACATGAATTAATTTTTTTTTTATATAATTTAATAAATGCGTATTTATTTTCGAATAGTTATTTTAATTAATTTGAAATTGTATTTATAATTTTATAATATAATATATAATTATAATCTAAAGTATTTATATTATGCCAATCAAAATTAATAATACAAATTAAGCTCTTTATAATTTTATTAAATCATTTAAATAAAGTTTTCAAAAAAATCACTTCTTAAATTAATCGTATATTATGCAATTTATATTTCTGTTTATTTTTTTTTAAAAAAAAGTTTGTATATTTTCCATTTATTTACTGTTATGCCTGAAATGTACTTCCTTAACATGTAAGAATGTAATGTATCTGTGAAGCATGCTTAAATAGTAAAAATAAGTGCATTTAAATGCTTTTGCAGTCCAGTAAAATATTTCAATTTTCAATGCGACCCATTGGAAAAAAGGTTCGACATAGCAAATCTAAACCCTAAACAGTTTTAACACTTTATCACTATTTTCGAATTTTATAGCAAGATTTCCCTGTGGGGTTGCTAGTCCCCCATCGGACGCCTCCCTAGGTGGCGTATAGGAGAAAGCCCACCAGATATGGCGGGTACCAGGGAAATAAAATACCCGGGGCGGACCAAATACTAGCACATGCTGCCTTGCAGGAAGGTATTGGCGTGCCAAAAGGGAAGGGCACCCCGAAAGAAAAGCCGCAGGCCCTCCAGGTTGGGGGTTGAGTGTGGGGCCAAAGACCCCACCTCTTAAAAACTAACCAGTTACGACAACACTACAGATGCCTTGGATGTCGGTGTTAATGGATCAAGACGTAGGCGTGTTAATGGACTGAAACATAAAAATGACTTATTGTTAGTAACCTAGAATGTTAAAACGTTGCCTAAAGTAGGAAAAACAGTAGCCCTTAAACTTCAAATGGCGAAGTACAGGATAAAGTTGGCAGCACTCCAGAAAGTTAGATGGACAGGAAGTGGTACAATGCAAATAGGAAACTATACCATGTTTTACAGTGGACGAAAAGGAAGAAGAAACGGAACGGGTTTGCTAATGGGTATTTCCATTGAATTAGCAGTTTTAAAATTTGAGGCACAACCAGATGGACTTTGCATGTTAAGGCTGAAAGCAAGATTATTTAATATCTCCATCATAGGCGCTTACGCTCCTACTGAAGAGGCTGAGGAAGAAGCTAAAGACCATTTCTATGAGGAGTTAGAGCGGATATTGAGCATGTTACCTAGAAACGATGTAGTCATGGTGGTAGGAGATTTTAATGCAAAAGTGGGGAAGGAAGAAGTCTACAGGAAAACAGCAAGGAGACATAGTCTGCATGTAACATGTAATGATAATGGAGAAAGATTAATTGATCTGGCAATGGGGTACCAGTCTGGTAGTGAGGAGTACCTACTTCCAGAGGAAGAACATACATGCTACGTGGGAATCCCCAGATGGAGGAACGATGAATCAGATTGACCATGTCCTAATCAGTTCCCATCACACTTCAGATATAATAGATGTAAAGTCATGTAGAGGAGCAGATATTGATTCTGATCACTTTTTGTTTAGAATAAGGTATAGGCATAGACTCTCTCTTATTAGAGCTACTAAAGCAGCACCAATTGAAAAATTCGAAGTAGGAAAACTTAAGGATGAGAGGATATTGGAACAGTTCACTACAGGAATGAGTAAAAGGTTGAGCAGCACACAGGAGGCATGGATAAGACAGGATGTGTAAGGGAAATCGGGAATGTTAAAGGAAGATGTACTGAAAGTTACCAATGATGTAGTTGGCAAGCATCAGAAAGGACGGAGAGTGGAGAGTGGAATGATGAGGAGTGCGAGACAGCATTGACCAAGAGAAACGAGGCAAGGAAGGGGATGTTGCAAAGAAAAACAAGAGCAACAACAGAGAACTTCAGAAAATGCAAACGAGCGGCAAACAAGATATGTAGGAATAAAAGGAATGCATGGAAACAAGAAAAGCTGGCAGCAATGGAAAGAAATCGTGAAAACGGGTAGGCCAGAGAGATCTACGTGACATTGTGGGAAGAAAAGAAGGGTTTTCAACCAAGGTCTAGATTTTGCGAAAACTATTGGCAGAGTACTTCTGCGAGCATCTAAACGGTGGCGAAGAGCTGACTGTATTAGTTGAAAACCAGGAAACGGAATCCAAAAGAGACACTGAGGAGGTAATAAAACTACCAGGAAGAGAGGAGGCAAAGGAGACCATTAGGGACCTGAGGAATAATCGAGCTCCAGGATCGGATAGCATCCCGAGTGAGGCTCTTAAATGTGGGGGAGAGGGAGGAGAAGGTATACCAGTTAATCAGAGAAATATGGGTTCATGAGGAACTTCCGCAGCAGTAGTAGGAAGGGATAATTATCCGCATTCATAAGAAAGGAAATAAGGCACGCTGTAACAATTACCGGAGAATTACACTCCTTGGTGTTTGCCAAAGTATTAAATAACAAGATATGCCCAATTACCGAAAATATACCAGGAGAGTACCAGTGTGGGTTCAGGAAGAACCAATCGACTATAGACTAGATCTTTACGTTTAGACAAAAATTCTTGAAAAATGCTATGAGTTCAATGTAGAGAATAATCATCTCTTCATTGACTTCAAACAAGCGTATGACAGTGTTAATAGAGGAAGCCTTCATCTCGCATTAAAAGAATTTTTGGGGTACCAGCAAAATTAGTAAGGCTCCTAAGCTGACATTGACGGAGACAAGTGGCAGAGTAAGAGTGGACGGCCAAATGTCAACCATAAGGCGTGCAGTCAGACAAGGAGATTTTCTCTCGACGATGTTCTTCAACCTGGCTTTAGAGAAAGCAATGCATCAAGTAGCACGCAACCCAGGAGGCACAATTTTCTATCGAGAATTAGAGTGTTTAGGGTTGGCTGACGATGTGGACATAATGGCAAGATGGCTCAGAGGCCTAAATGAAGGGTACAGAGAAATAAAAGGAGCTGCGGAGAGAATGGGTCTCCAAGTAAGCCAGAAGAAAAGTGAATAATGGCTATGACGAGAAGAGAAGGAAGGGTGCCATTATTAGAAGTAGATCTGGGAGGAGATAAGTTCAAGGCCACTAGTCGGTTCAAGTATTTTGGTACTCATGTCAACAGCAGGAATGACATGGAATGACATATAACGTAAAAACAAGAATATCAGTAGCTAACAGATGTTATTTTTCCCTCATCCGAACACTAAAAAGCAGAGTAATAAGCCGCAACATCAAGATACAAATATATCTCACAGTGATATATTTGGTAACCACCATGATATGACCTGTGGTTATGCAAGGAGCTGAGACATGAACACTGACAGAGCTGGATGTAGAGGAAAGTTCTTCGACGTATATTTGGACCAGTATGTGAGGAAAGAAGGTGGAGATTAAGGACCAATAGAGAACTGGCTGAACTTTTGGGAGGTTGGACATAGTGGCGGAGATACGTCGAGCAAGGCTCAGATGGTTCGTGAATGAGGAAAGGATGCCGGAAAATAGAGCAGCCAAGGAAGTCTACAGAGGGATCCCCGGAGGTAGAAGATTAAGAAGGCGGTCCAATATGAGATGGCTGGATGGTGTGAAGGGAGACCTGAGAGCCCAGGACCATCAGAGGTCGAGGCAAGCTGTGGTGCAGGCCCAGGCTCTCCAAGAGCTGTAGCACCAAGGATGATGATGATAGCAAGATATGACCTCCTTTTCTGAATAAGTATCGTTACAGTTATTTTATATGTATGGTAACCTCGTTCTTTTTTTATTATATTCGTTCCTGCTACAAGTATTTCTCTCGTTAACTTTACATTATGAACCTCTCTATGTCTTTTGGAGACTCCAACCATCATACTAGGTTAGGTTAGGTTGCAGTGGCAGTCCCACAAGGGAACACACTTAGGCCAAGCATTGGCCCCATTACCACACAATGAAGATTGATTCTACAGTGGGAGTCCTAAATTTTGCCTAACTCAAGTGTGTTTAGAGTAGGGAGCTTTAACGAGTACCTGACATCGTACAGGCTCGGGACCGATAGTTTAACGTCCTTCTCCGAGGGACGACGTGCTCAGATTTATTCACCTCCCGCGTGAATAAATCGATGGCCAGGTGGGGATCGAACCCCGGTCCTATCAGTTCAGAGGCGAGCACGTAACCACTGAGCTAGCCTGACCCCAAACCATCATACTAAGTCTGTTGGAAAGTGCGGTCGCAGTCACTACTCCAATGCACGAGTGTAGGCGAGATTCACAGTCCCTATAATTATATTTGTACTGGTGTATGAAATTCCTTTCTTTCAGTGGAGAGCTCTAGTTATATATGTTGTTTCTCATAAACAGACTGCTGATTCTAGGGCTGAATGCAACAAGAGAAACTATTACGTCAGCGTTTTTGATATCTACATTCCTCCTTATGATGTCAACCATACAAATGTCCATAGAATATCCATAAATATCCCACATAAAAACGAAAAAAACACTTTTAATAAAAATGTTCTTCCATGAACGTCTATAAGAGATCATCAACATCGTATGTAATACTTTAAAGTTGGTAAATAACTTTTCTAACCTAGGAACACAAACTCTTCTAAAGTCATAGTTGTACCATATTACTCGAAATGGTACTCGTTACACAGTTTTTCCTACTATGATAAGTTAATAAGTTAGCTACAGACTCCTCAAACGACTAGAGTCCAGGACTATTTATTAACTTTTGTATACTCGTAAATGTGGTGTGGAGTTTAGAAGCCTGACCATCAGAATTACTACTTTTTGACTTCCAAAAGAATTTCGAACGGAGGGATCTACAAAACATTTTTAGATCCTCTAAAATGTTTACATGGTCTACCCTACGGACAGAGCTGGTGAAATATTACATATATTCCAGTTAAAGTTATTTTGAGTGGTATTACAAGTGAAATGATGTTAAGGGCGAGACGTAAAGGTGTATGTTGGGGGTAGGAATTACTTTCAAAAGAAGATGAAGTATGCAAAAGAGGGAAATTGAGAAAAGATTCAGGCAAGGAAATAGGGAGTACAGGGAAAGGGACCTGGAATGCTAGACTCAAACCTAGACGCAGATAAGAAATGTATAATTTCAAAAGTTTGTTATAATTAGCAATTCGGTACTTTTCTAAAAACTTATGAGCACTTAATAATGTTATTAAACTTATGAGCACTTATGAGAGTTATTAATAGGTACCAAATGATGGTGGGAAATATTACAGAGAATGTTAATAACAGAAGGGAGTTTAAAGAGATAAGAATTCCTCAACATAATATAATTGTGTAATGTAATTTTACTTAAAATAAACTGTGAACAATAGAAAGAAACGTAACAAAGTACTCACTTTTCAAATTTCGACCTTTACGGAGGTCATCCTCAGGAGAAATGAATTAAAGGAGGGAAGACAGTCAACTGAAAAACTCTCTGGTTAGAGGACTGAAGCAGTGCTGCCGCGAAGGGGAAAATAAAAAAAGGAACCAAGAAGTCAAGATTTAAAGAAGAAAAGAAATTACAGGGGAAGAGAATAGAAAATATAAGAAATTTATAACAAAAATATTAACAAAATTAAATATACTGAATTAAAAAAAAGTAAGAAGATAACATAAAAAAATAAAAATAATAATATAACTTACAAAAAACTAACAGTTTAAATTAAAGCCAGGTTTGGAGCGTGCCCCTACGAGCTATGGGCTTCCTCAGAAGCTTTTAGAGTAATTTCTCTGTTATCACTACAGACATGATTTAGTGCTTGGACTGTGGAACATTCAGTGGCGTGAGTGGCGACAGAGAGGCTGCTGCGTTTACCAACCGAAAGCCTGTGATTATTAATCGGAAGAATAAACCAATATAGAAAGCATCACATTGGGTGAATTTCAAGATGTAAACACAACTAGTGGAAGAGGAGGTATTGTAAATAGGGTAAGAATTAAGATTAATAGAAGACGTGAATGAAAACTCAAGAGTTAAGAATAGGACAGGTGAGACATCTCCGACATTCACAGCGTTGCAGATCACCGCCCGCATCTCTAGAGATTCTGAATATGTTTGCCAGCTATAAATTATATATATATATATATATATATATTTTAAACAGGAAAACGATCCAAAAGGACAACAAACGTTTCACGATGAATCACAAACACAGAATGAATCACAAACCACCGCTTTACCAATGCGCTTGGTGTCCCTATCTCAACTCTCCTGATGACGGTTCAACCGAAAATTAGAGACAGTAAGTCTGTTTGTTCCTTAGTTCTGTGTTTGTAATTCATCGTGAAACGTATATATATATATATATATATAATATATAATGAGTCGTTATCAGCCTTTGGAGCGATTCACTTCTTTTCCTGAAGACGAGGACATCGAAATATAGTAGTGAGTTCAGTGGTTTCCTTTCTATGTGTTCTTTTTAAATTCGAGTTTATATATATATATATATATATATATATATATATATATATATATATATATAGAGAGAGAGAGAGAGAGAGAGAGAGAGAGAGAGAGTGAGAGAGAGAGAGGTCAAAATAAGAAAATAAGACTCTACAATTAAAGATATCACCCCAAATTCATTTCTTTTTCTTCAAATTTTCATTTTTCTATTGAATTACGGGTGACTTCTTTAATTATATGAATGTACATGTAGAAGGGTCACAATTAACACACGTGACTTCCTTGAAATATATATATATACATATCTTTTAATCAAGAAATAGCCGCACTTACCAGAATCTTATTTATTTCCTCACCAGCTCTTCAATCTTCCTAAATTAAATAACACACTCGTTATTTCGTACCATCACAATGTATTTCCAATACCCACACATTTTTTAAGTGTTCATCACCCGTCATCACAAGAAAAATTATTTTGTTGGTCAGATTTTCATTTATATCATTAGTTTAAAAGGTCATAGATGGGAAATGGGATAAAGATAGTCGTTCATAATGTAGATGCTGATGAAAAAAACAATCTCAGTCTAAGTGTGGTCATATCTTTATTAATGTATGTCCTCAAGGTCTCCTATCAAAATTTACAAATATAATTGTGTACATATAGGACTCACATTCAATATTTTCGACCCTTCACAGCTTTACAGAATATGTGCAAGTTGGCCATAACGAAAACGAAAAAATGTAATAGAAATAGAAATAGTTGAAGAAAAATAACAATGGGGAAAAAATAATAAAAATTAATCTTTATAAATATAAAATATAATTGAAAACAGATTGATAAATTAATAAAATATAAATAAAAAATAATAAACAAATTAAAAAAATTGAATTTAAGAAAAAAAACACCTCTGAATACTACTTAAAGGTTCAGGTTGAAACCTGGGTTTGAACAAGTTCTAGGAGCCATGTATGGACTTCTGAATCTCTTAAAGTGACAGATATATAGTGTTGAGGAACTGTTTTTAGTATCTGAACTCTAAAACATTCATTGAAACTTGGACTATGGGAATAGTCCAATATCATAGCTTGTAAATCGTAACAATACAAATGTTAACTAGTTAACAATCGTTACATTTCAATCTTTCAAAGATACACAATTCGCATGTTATTTAGGAATGCCACAAATGCAGATAGAAAGCCCTGCATTTTTTTTAACAACGAACGCCTTCATAATTTCAAAGAAAATCGCTATCTTTTCTTGAAAGATCTTACTTCCTCTGTAGAAATTCCTAAGATATAATATTGACATCAGTTTAATAATACATATTACTGGTTATAATATGGTTTTATATATATATATATATATATATATATATATATATATGCATTATGTACCAAACATGAAACCTCACTCATTTTAATTTTATACAGTTTA
This sequence comes from Hermatobates lingyangjiaoensis, assembly GCA_026182355.1. Taxonomy (NCBI): domain Eukaryota; kingdom Metazoa; phylum Arthropoda; class Insecta; order Hemiptera; family Hermatobatidae; genus Hermatobates; species Hermatobates lingyangjiaoensis. The sequence continues at coordinate 152,091 of JAPFBL010001938.1, forward strand.
ACAGGTAAACATTATCATTAATCTTCTAAATATTCTACTTTCAAAACTCAGGCACAAATAATAAATACAGCTATTGAATTAATAAATGAGTACTTATACATCTTGGAAATCTGTTATTTTTGTGTTGAAAGAATAAGCAATAACCAAAGACATGATATATGTAACGAGGGGTTAAAAAAATAAAATAACTAAAGCTTATAAGATAATCAGAAAGTAAAATTAAAGAAAATGATAAACACTTAACAGAGCCAAATAATTGGGCTAATAAAAATATCAGAAAAACATTAATACGAAAAAGATAATTTAATCAGAGTGGAATGTTATAGATAAGGTAAAACCCAAGTTACTTATTACATTCGCTCCTAGTGGGGTTTATTAAATTAACGTTAAAAGAATAATATTGGATAAAAGATCTTAATGTCTAGAATATCTTTCAAACTTCAATTTAGGAGTACCAGATTTAAAATTAAAAATTGTAACTACAATCATAACTAAGATTACAATCATAGTCATACATACAATAAAACAATGCAGTCATACAACTAATTAAAATAGCAGTGCACTCGTAATGAAGTAAATATGAAATAATGGATTAATTACCTTCTATGCAGACTACATGATCTCTTATTTGTTGTGCCACAACAGGGTCTGGAATAAGTTCAATCAGATCATATATAGCATATATTGATGGATGAACACTTTCAAATCGTTGTATTTCTTGTCGGATAGCCAAAGAATTATTCACACACAAATTCATGTGAGAACGGGAATTCATTTTTCTACAAAACTACTGAAAGCCATACTACGAAAAAATAGTCAACTTTCAAATCCCATTTCAACTCGAATACCATCTTCCTTCCATAACAAACAAAATTCTATTAGTATATCAACCGAACTAAGCCAAATATAAAGAAATACCAGAGACAATGTTACACGAAAAAAGCATTTGTTTAAAAAAATGCAAATGTTTGTAAACAAAGACCGTAATCCAGGTGAAGTTGATAACTGAAATGGGATGTGTTAGGCTATCCACTGCCTGCACAATATTTTTATCACAATTGAATTGAATATTGCATTTTAATGTTTCTAAATACATTTTTGTTTACAATAAATGTTAAAAAAGAGAGTAAAATAATATTCTTATTGTATATTTCAAATAAACATAACATCAGAGAAAATAATGATTAGAAGTGTTATTATTCAGAAGTAATTTCTCTTTTAGTTAACTCTATTTTAAATATTTAAATTTTCTTTCCTGATTATAAAAAACTAAAATTAGAGGAAAATAGTTTCCACTTGCAGTCCAATCAGATTCAGGGTCAATAAAATACAGTAACTGTTAAATATGTTAACAACACTAAGATGATGTGTTGAATAACATTGAACACAAAGTCTACGAAAATATACTCTTTCAGTCTGGAGACTGAATACTTACCAAAAAGATTCTAATGTACAGACAAAATAAAATTTCTATGTCAATTACCACAAAAATTCTTAGTTCACCTACTAGTAAAAACTTCTTTACTCTCACTTATTCTACGAGTAGTAAAAGAAGAATTAAGCTAAATAAAATTACAAAGTAATGTGATAATTTACTTTAAAATAATTATCTTTAGAATTTAAGAAACACTTTTTAGTTAAAAGGTTATATATATAAATGAATTGTTTATATATAAATGAAATATAACTATAATATTTTTAACAAAACAATCTACAACCTACATAGGGAACTAAATTATTGAGAACAACACATACATACAACAGGTTATTCTATAATCAGAGTACACATCTATTCTATGTGTATAATTCTAAGTACACATCTATTATAAAACACCTACATCTATTTCAAAATTAATTTCCTTTGGTTAGTGTTTTGAAATAGCTGTGTACTTAGAATTATCAACTCTGATTGGAGAATAACCTGTTGTATGTATGTGATGTCCTCAATAATTTAGTTCCCTACGTAGGTTGTAGATGGTTTTGTTAAAAGTATTATAGTTCTTACTCTAATTTTAGCCCTGAAGATGATGTACAAATACATCGAAACGTTGGCCTAGCAAGGATTTTCTTTTCTTTTATATGACCTGGCCCTGAAAAACAAAACCTACCTAATTCAATATATATATATATATAAAGGTTTCACATAAACACGTGAAATAACAATCAATGATCAAACCACAATAAGAAATGGGAAAACAAGACTAAGATCTTTCAACCATAACAAGCGGTCTTCGTCAGAGTCAAAAACCCAACTCAGTTGGGTTTTTGACTCTAACAAAGACCGCTTGTTACGGTTGAAAGATCTTAGTCTTGTTTTCCCATATATATATATATATATATATATATATATATATATATATATATATATATCACTTTATTTTTGTCTTAAGTCTGAAATACTATGTATTATAAGGCGCCCACCATAAACCCTAACTGTAATTTACTGTAAAGTGAATGAGATATAGTAATTTTAAAAAAATATATGTCAACTTTGGATTGATTTTCAAGTTTCAGAAAATTCTAAAATATCATTTTGATCCATCAAAGATTATGAACCGTGGCGGATACACATGCTTTAAATTGACACCCACCCACCCACAAACACACACACACACACACACAAACAAACACACACACACACACACACACACACACACACACACACACACACACACACACACATACACATACACCGACATGATCGAACAAATTTTATAAAACGACTTTGGGAACCTCAAAACATGTATATCTGCCAAATTTCGAAAAAAAATTGTTTCACGATCACTATACTTTATGTATAGTAAAGTAATAAGCAGTCCTTATTTTAAGTAAATAAAATGTCTATAAAAAAAAATTATTTTGTATAAATATAATTTCTAGCTTATCTTACTATCAGTTGTACAGAATATAAATCATGCAATAAAAATTAGAAAAGTGTTAAGAGTTATGGCTAATGAAGTTAGAAGAGTATTACCAGATCTCATGAGTGGTTTTACACTGTACTCTAAGAGAGGAAGGCTTTAATGCTGTTCTAACAGGTGAAATAATTGCCTGAAACTGTTGAGTTGTCAATGAAGTTCCGAAAAATACAAAAGTAAAATCGTTGAGGGAAGAGGATGTATTTATATGAGAAGGAAGATAAACTTGTAATTAATTTACAGGATGTATACATAGTTTTAAATAAATTATTAATCTCTAAATATCCATATTCATAAAGTAATTATTTGCGTATGGCGCAAATAATCAACACTCATCAAACTGCAATGCAGCTTTAATAGTCACCTCAGACAGGACAAGAGAGATAGTTACTGAAAATAATTACGTTTAAGTCGTAAATACATTTTTTTAATAACGAAAAAATATTGGGAAAGAAATCTTTTTTTTATAGAGTATTTGCCAGCTGAAAAAATGGAATGCTTAATATTTCCTTACTTCTTTCAAAATTAGATCTTATAAAAGCCTGATAAATGGATTTAATCTGATAAACATGATAAAAACAACAAAAACATAATGCTTTCATTGCTTTGAAGATTTATTTAACAATTCCAATAGCAGTGGCATCAAGGGAAAGTAAATTTTCAAAACTGAACTAATTAAAAGATATTTCGAGTCTTCGGTCTTACAGGAGAGCAGGAGAGACAATACTGTGTGGAAAACAAGATCACTGAAACCATTGAATGGAAAAATATTGTGTAAGATTTTGTTAATAAAAAATAAAAGTTTTTTTTTCTAAAAGAGTATGTCTGTAAATACATTTCTTTATATTTAATATAAAACGATAAAACCTTCATATTGGTTTTCAGAATTTTATTATATCAACAAAACACACAAAACACAAACAAAACACACACACACACACACACACACACACACACACACACACCGACATGATCGAACAAACTTTATAAAACGACTTTGGGAACCTCAAAACATGTAAATCCGCCAAATTTCGAAAAAAATTTGTTTCACGATCACTATACTTTATGCATAGTAAAGTAATAAGCAGTCCTTATTTTAAGTAAATAAAATATCTATAAAAAAAAAATTATTTTGTATAAATATAATTTCTAGCTTATCTTACTATCAGTTGTATAGAATATAAATCATGCAATAAAAATTAGAAAAGTGTTAAGAGTTATGGCTAATGAAGTTAGAAGAGTATTACCAGATCTCATGAGTGGTTTTACACTGTACTCTAAGAGAGGAAGGCTTTAATGCTGTTCTAACAGGTGAAATAATTGCCTGAAACTGTTGAGTTGTCAATGAAGTTCCGAAAAATACAAAAGTAAAATCGTTGAGGGAAGAGGATGTATTTATATGAGAAGGAAGATAAACTTGTAATTAATTTGCAGGATGTATACATAGTTTTAAATAAATTATTAATCTCTAAATATCCATATTCATAAAGTAATTATTTGCGTAAGGCGCAAATAATCAACACTCATCAAACTGCAATGCAGCTTTAATAGTCACCTCAGACAGGACAAGAGAGATAGTTACTGAAAATAATTACGTTTAAGTCGTAAATACATTTTTTTAATAACGAAAAAATATTGGGAAAAAACTTTTTTTTATAGAGTATTTGCCAGCTGAAAAAATGGAATGCTTAATATTTCCTTACTTCTTTCAAAATTAGATCTTATAAAAGCCTGATAAATGGATTTAATCTGACAATCATTAAATTAAACATTAAACATTATTTTATTAATTAATTATGTTTATGGATAAATTAGTGCCAACGTATACATGCTATAATCTGTCATCTTTGCACAGGAACAATATTCTACTTTTCTCTGTAACTTTCTGAAAATGCAGAACATACGGTCGAAACGAGTACAGTTAGAATCAGAAGTTTTAGAATTCAGAATAAAGGTTTAGTCTATTTGAAGTGCAAGCACTCAGTAATGAAAACATGCATAACATAAGTCATTGCTAACAAAAATAGTTTTGTAAGTAATTTTGTATGTAAAATTATATAATATAATATAATTATAGGATTAGAATTAAATTTCTGTAAGATATAAGGTTGAGTTCATTTTTTGAGATATGTCTACCTTTTTTAATTTTAAGTTGTACATTAATACTATGTTACCACTTACGCCTATATAAGTCCAGTATAAAGGAAATTAATTCATGACAAAAATGTATACCACTTAAGATATCTCTTTTACTTCTTTAATGTTTTTTTTTCAATAATCATAATCTAAAAGTTCTAAAATAGTTTAAATACAACCGTTTTAAATCACTGAATTTGCTTATGCATATTTTATTAATACAAAATTATAAACAATTTGTTGTTAATCTATTGACCAAATTGAACAAAAATTGTGAAGTTGTTTGGATAAATGACTAATTTAAACTAATACGGTATTTTGGAAAACGAGTAAAAAAATCATCTAACTTGAAAGGAAAATAAATTTTTGTGTTTTATATTTTGAAAGAATATAAGGATGAAATTAAAAAAAATCTGGAGTGGCCTACACTCTACTTTACTATAGGTAACTCAATGTCAAATTTCTTGAGTATATAAAACATAACGTATCATTTAAGCATAACATAAATATCTAAATGGGATATAATTATTAGCATTGCATTCGTGAGTTAGTACAGACAGTGATTGAAGGACATATCAATTTATAAGCTTATTTTTGTACATCACAAATAATTTATTATTTGCAAATAATTTCATTAGTATAACTACAGCAGTAATAACATTTTTGAAAAACCAATTTGAACATTTCTTGAAACGAAATATTATCCTACAAGAGAACATGGCTATTGTTCAAATAGCCAGTAGATTTCTTACATCGTTTACTTGACATCCTCGTACATTGAATATTAATGTAAAATTTTCACATTTGAAACAGTAAAATACCCTTTTTTTCTCTGAAAAACATCTTAAACAGCGAAGAAAATGTTGTTTTAAGGTGATTTGTTAATTAAAGATGTACGATAATTACAGTTATTAATCTCTAAACGAAAGATTTATATTTGGAATTATCTTTTACATTTTTGGTTTTTAACAGAATTATTATACTGGGAATTTTATGGCTTCTTAGTATTTAATAAGATCATTTTCCTTCCCCTTTGTCAAATAACATATATACGAATTTTTTTTAATGAGTGTTATCATTTACCTCCACAATATTATTCCTCTTACATCTCTTATAAGTCAATAATATATTTTCATTTTTCCATTAGAAACATCAATTTATCTCAGTGGATTCGCTCAAAAAATTTCTAAGTCAATGTAAACAATGAAAAAAAATACAAAAAATTCGACAAGTATAGCAGGTGATCTCTTAGTCTAGGATAAACAAAGAGTTTTTATATCGTTATTACTCTTTCCCGTAATTGAAACTTCATGATTTTTTTTTTATAAATTGCTAATTTTTTGTTCCATTTTTGGTCAAATTTTCATTATTTTTTAACGAGCCGTTTAGCGTCAAAAAAACATTTTCTGAAAACACAAATCGTACTGTAACGCCCCTTTAGCGAATGTAATTTTGGAAAAAAATATCTCAACTCATTCTCCACATAATGTTTTATTTTTAGGCATACTTTCATTTTGATCCATCAAACAGTATGGCTTGTATGGCTCTCACAAGGTTTGAGATTGCATTATAAGTCAAAATTTTTACATTTTATTGAAAAAAAATATTTCCCGTTGTTTTAAAATTCTGAATATATTTTTCGTTTGTTCCATTTGTAACCTCAAAGATAATGTCAAAATTTCAAAACTCTAGGGTTATCAGTTTAGGAGAAATAAATGTTTTAAAAAAAACGGTTTTTGGCAAAAAAAGTGACTTTCCCATCATGCATAATTCTTCGCAAACAATAGGGATCTTCCTCCCTATGAGGCCCATTTTTGTGTAAAATATCAACTTGATCCATCAAAGATTCTGGACCGTAGCGTGGTAACAAGCAATGCTAACACACGCACCCACCCACGCACCCACCCACCCACCCACACACACACAGACATCATCGTAAAAACGTCATAAAACGACTTCTGGGACCTCAAAACATGTAATTCCGTTAAAATCTCGAGATCGAATTTTTTCACGATCACTATACTTTACTTATAGTAAAGTAAAAATTACCACTACTATTTTATCATTACCTTATAATACGTGTTAGAGGAATAATTTGTTCATTTTTATGAATGAGTGTAATGAGTAATGTCATTTGCATGTTAAAGGTAATGCTTCACAGTTTCCAGGTATGATGAATGTCTATGATGTCACAAAAAGGAAAGTCTCTTTGCAAATCCATAAAATTTCAGTTTTGATAACATGTTAACAGAGTTATGGTTGTTCTCTCAAGTGTGATCCCCAGTATTCAACTTCTTAGAGAAACTTCGTAATCCCTTTTAGTTGAAAGGGTCTCAAGTTACAAATTTTTGACATTATTTTAAAATTTGAAACCATTCAGTATATTTTCCAAATTTTCGGAGCTATGATTCTGTACAGACTATGTGATTTATCCAGTGTTACTCATATGACCAGCACTCCATCAATACGGTGGCGACATGCACTGCTGAGTCCTACACTCTACTGTCAATCCTTGTAACTCTGCTCTACAGAGCATTTTTTATATTATTTGTCGCATTATTAATATTTTGAAATCCTCTGTGATGGGAGAGATTAGTATCACTTTAAACAAATTAAATTTCTGTAGTGAACTTATTTTTTTTAGTAATTATGGTTTAAGAAGAAATCTATATAATATTTTTTAATGTATGTTGATCTGTCAAATCAGCATAAATTAAATACAAATTTAATAAATAGAGGCTGAATGATCAAATCAATTTGGACAGCAAGGGTATCGAAGTATTGCAGTCCGGTTTTGATGTAAAAAATTCTTGAAAAAGACTTTTCATATTTTTGGGAAAAAATTAATGCAAAATTAGGATAAAGTTAAGCCTGATATGACCTCTCAATGCGGTTAGTCTACGCTATAAAAAAAAAAATTGAAATAATTCTATAGGCTTTCTTCCTTATCAAAAATCCAGACTAGCTTTTTCTTTATTCACTGGTTGTAAATAACTTATTTAATTAAATTATGTAAAATTAAAGTAATTAAATTATTAAAGGTATTGACATTTTATTTAATTTCATCCAGTGTAATGTAATGTGGAATAATAGTCCCATTATCTCTCTTTTTCTTCATTGAATTGATTAAATGTGTTTCCTCTATTTTGATAACCTAATTAATATTAAAAAAATGTGTTTAATTTAATTGTGACAGAAACTGAATTTGATTAAACCAATCTAATCTATTATATTCAAGTTGTCCATAGTGTTTTTTTTATAATTTAAAATGTTTAATGCAAAGACATTTGATAAGACATATTAACCACATTTTTTCTATATATTAAATAGATATCAACTTTTTTAATCTTACTACATTTGTATGTTTGGGGAACCTTATTGATGAAAAAAATGTCTTTAAATAAGAATTTAAAAAATGACTAATCATTAAAATAAAAAGCAATAATAATTTTGGTTTTTGGATCTCAAAATTAAGTGTTCAAGATAATACAACGTCACTTCTAAAAATGATTAATTCAAAGAAGAAACTTATAATGATATGAACAGTATATATATGGAGTTATATTTGAAAATTTGAGATTTCACCATCCAACGTTACTTCTGCCAGGTCATTTTAAGGCAACTTTAATGATTCCTTGTTTTAAGGAAGGCTCCCACAAAGAGAACACATATCTTCTGAAGACATTGTGATACTATCAACCGGGAGTTTGATGGGAGGTGATTTCTACATCAAGAGTATTAAATTTTGATTTACTCAATTTCATTACTAATGCCAGTGCTAAAAATGTGAAGGCCAATTTAGAAAACTAATGGCGAGGCCCCTACTCTATAAGTAAAATTTTTGGTTGCTTATATTTCATTTAAAAAACACATACAAAACAGTAAAAGAAGTAGATTTAAATGAGAGATATAATAAAATTCTGAAAACCAATATGAAGGTTTTATCGTTTTATATTAAATATAAAGAAATGTATTTACAGACATACTCTTTTAGAAAAAAAAACTTTTATTTTTTATTAACAAAATCTTACACAATATTTTTCCATTCAATGGTTTCAGTGATCTTGTTTTCCACACAGTATTGTCTCTCCTGCTCTCCTGTAAGACCGAAGACTCGAAATATCTTTTAATTAGTTCAGTTTTGAAAATTTACTTTCCCTTGATGCCACTGCTATTGGAATTGTTAAATAAATCTTCAAAGCAATGAAAGCATTATGTTTTTGTTGTTTTTATCATGTTTATCAGATTAAATCCATTTATCAGGCTTTTATAAGATCTAATTTTGAAAGAAGTAAGGAAATATTAAGCATTCCATTTTTTCAGCTGGCAAATACTCTATAAAAAAAAGATTTCTTTCCCAATATTTTTTCGTTATTAAAAAAATGTATTTACGACTTAAACGTAATTATTTTCAGTAACTATCTCTCTTGTCCTGTCTGAGGTGACTATTAAAGCTGCATTGCAGTTTGATGAGTGTTGATTATTTGCGCCATACGCAAATAATTACTTTATGAATATGGATATTTAGAGATTAATAATTTATTTAAAACTATGTATACATCCTGTAAATTAATTACAAGTTTATCTTCCTTCTCATATAAATACATCCTCTTCCCTCAACGATTTTACTTTTGTATTTTTCGGAACTTCATTGACAACTCAACAGTTTCAGGCAATTATTTCACCTGTTAGAACAGCATTAAAGCCTTCCTCTCTTAGAGTACAGTGTAAAACCACTCATGAGATCTGGTAATACTCTTCTAACTTCATTAGCCATAACTCTTAACACTTTTCTAATTTTTATTGCATGATTTATATTCTGTACAACTGATAGTAAGATAAGCTAGAAATTATATTTATACAAAATAATTTTTTTTTATAGACATTTTATTTACTTAAAATAAGGACTGCTTATTACTTTACTATACATAAAGTATAGTGATCGTGAAACAATTTTTTTTCGAAATTTGGCAGATATACATGTTTTGAGGTTCCCAAAGTCGTTTTATAAAATTTGTTCGATCATGTCGGTGTATGTGTATGTGTGTGTGTGTGTGTGTGTGTGTGTGTGTGTGTGTGTGTGTGTGTGTGTGTGTGTGCGTGTGTGTGTGTGTGGGTGGGTGTCAATTTAAAGCATGTGTATCCGCCACGGTTCATAATCTTTGATGGATCAGAATGATATTTTAGAGTACATCCTCATAATGTAGATGTACTATATAGATTGGGAGCAATTATACATGATGGGAAAGTCATCTTTTTGCCAAAAAATTGTTTTTAGGCATTTTGTTTCTGTTACACTACTTATTCTAGATTCATGAAATTTTGCTATTATCTTTGAAGCTACAAAAGCAGTAAGCAAAAAAATTTTCAGATTTATTTTTTTCAACAGTATTAAATTTTTCAACACAAAATTATTTTACAATAAAATGTACAAATTTTGATTTATGATTCAATCTGAAAGCTTCTGAGGAAAATGCATGGTATACTGTTTTACGGATCAAATTTAAATTATACCTGAAAATAGAGCCTTATATAGGGGATGAGTTCAGATATTTTTTTAAAAATTGTATTACCCAAAAGGCTGTTAGGGTCAATTTCATGTTTTTGGAAAATGTTTTTTGACGCTAAAAGGCTCATTAAACAACAATGAAATTGGCCAAAAAATTTAAAAAAAAATTAACAATTTGAAAAAGAATTTCGTGAAATTTCGATGATGGCAAAGAGCAATAAAGCTATAAAAATTGTATATTTATCCTGGACTAATGAATCCACCTTCTATACTTGTGGGATTCGTTTTCATTTATTTACATTATTTGCATTGACAGACATTTTTTAAAAGAATCGACTGAAATTTATGTTTAGAGGTTTAAATAAAAAATGTGAAATGATTAAATGATTTGGTATGAAATTTAAGAAGAATAAAATTCTTACATGTACAAAATTAACGCCAATCAAACATATAATTTTCTTATGCTTTCCACGCTGTGATCGATAAATAAATAGGCATGTAAAGATTATTTTTACAATTAACAACATTACATAATAAAACCAAAAATATATTATCCTCATCAAAATTTATGTTCTTCTTTTATTTTTAATTAAGGGATGCACCATTCTGGAAATAAATAATTTAACAAACGTTCTTTTAAAATTGTTTCATCTAGCCTTACTAATGAATTTTAAAAATTTCAAACCCTTATTTGAAAAAGGTTTTAGCAACTCAATCTACAAAATACTAAAAAAATTCTCTAAGTGAATGACTGACTTGTTAATAATTGAACAAGTATTATTTTCTAACACTATTTTATACAACTGAATGTTGTATAGGATGAATGGAGTTGTCTAACTGGGTGGATGTCTGCAAAATTTCATTATTTTGTAAGAAATAATTGTTACAAAATTTGTAACAATTGCAAAGTAACACTAATAATTATAAATATCACATGATTTAATTTATTTCATCATGAGACATTTATTAAAGTTTCAAACCGTAAGAGCCTATTATTAAACTTGAGTTAAATACAAACTTTACTTACCAAAATTTATTCACTTAGCAAAAATTATGTAAAAATTCTTTTTGCTACGAATTTGGTAGTGTTATACGAATTTGTTAACTAATTACCAAATGATTAAGAGGTACAACTTGTACATATATCTCCCCAATATTAAGTGGATAATAAGGAATAACTAACATTTGTTATTCACCAGTTAATTGAAAAAATGGACTTATTTCATTTATTTATTAAAAAGTGAACAAATTATATCCTGAATATAATTTTTAATAATCTGAATATAATTCTGAATATAAAGGAGCCTTTTTTGAAATTATACTGAGTAAGAACAGTAACACAAGGTATCTTTACAGCCAATTGTTTGTTATTTCACTTTTGAAACTAAAACTGTTTAATTTACCTTGGCATAATATTTATACATATTCCTCATATTTATTTTTAAATGAATTTTGACCGCTTGAATAACTTTGTAATTTACTACACTAAATTATCTAAAAATGTTATTAATATGAAACATATTTGTTAACTTTAGAAAGTTACTTTACTTATTTTTTCAAAATGATTATTAATTTTTCAATTTACAAATATCTGTATAATATTTATTATCTACCTCTTAATGAAGCTTCATTTTTACATTTTATGTAATTCTAAATTTTGAAAGCAAATTCACAAAGCAAAAGTGTGGTTTTAAAATTGAACATTCATGTTAAAATTTTTGAAATACAGAAACAATCATTATTTAAGTAGTGAAATAGAGTTAAAGTTATACCATTGTTTGGATCAATCAAAGGATTTTTACACAATGTTTTTACATATATAAGAAGATTTGTATACTTATGTTCCAAAATATTCCTGTATAACGTAATTTCGTCAATTCTAATGTTTGAAACTTTAATCTGGTGTAATATTAGTAATTTTTGGGTCGAATTAAATTATGGACTGTTTGTCAGCATCCCATATTTGATATCACCTTCATCTTGCATTTGTAGGTTAAGTAAGCAGAAATAATATCCATTTATTGTGCCTTGGGGACTGGACAATCCCAACATCATTGCAGACAAACAACTTCCTTTCTAATTTAAACCAAATCTCTTAATCATGACGACGTTAACTGCATTTAGCAAATAGTTTTATACAGTAAATGCATATTAAATTTTTAAATAAAAAAATTTACAACATTAACAGCAAATATTTTTTTTATCCCCATACCTAGTTTTAAATTTAACTATATATTATTTTAAGGAAATCTTATACTACATTCAGTACACTAGGAAGTTATTAAAATAATCAATTTATTAGGTCTGAAATAGTGTAATTCTATTTATATCATAAGTTTATAGAATACTTGTTTTGCTGTGGCAACACTTCTAAATAGTATTTAATTTAAAATCATTTTATTAATGATGTTCCATATGATAGCTCATACATTCAAAATCTTTATCTGAAAATTGTAAGCATATATTGTGGTAAATCAGTTATTCAGTTTAATTCGTTAAAATTTTCAGGGATAGATATATATAAAACGAATTTTTAAAAAAGAAGAATTAGCATTAACCTGTAAGTTAAATAACCATGGAGCTGTCATGTATTATAGAACTTGTCCTCTGTACGTATTGTAGTTAACTATTTTCCAATAAGTAACTTTTTATTACAAAATTTAATTATCCTTTTATTAACCTTTAAAATTTGGAAATAAATAGTGACACAGAATTATGCTTTTATTCATGATTGTAGATAGATTATAGCAAATTTTCATGATTGTAATTGAGACAAGATTTGAGGGAATTTATTTATTTCTACTCATATTGTTGACTTATAAGCAGAAAAATTGAAATTTACAGTAAATTTTGGTGAGCAGAGTTGGAAATTGACGTCTAATGCTGATAATGAGGATGGTTCCGAGGCCGCAGCTCCACATGTTTCATTTGAGCCTTAGCTGGTACCTTAGGAGCCTTTGCATTCACCTTCTCCGCTTTTGCTTTTTTAACTGATTCTTCAACTTCTCTGGCTGAATCAGATTGTCGTGCGAGCTTTTCTTCACTATGTGCCTTAGGAGTTGCTTGGTTCAAAGTAACATTGGTGCGTAATCTCTGATAATTGGGTAATACCAAGTAATGGATGGGTTTATTTTCATCTTTGTCTTTTGATACTAGTTTATTTGGTCTCCTGGTTATATAAAATTTAGGAAGTGGTCCCGGTAAGTCATTACCTTTGATGCAGCTTTGAACGCAGGGGCAATATTGTCTGGCCTTTTTATCATCTTCTACTAACTCTGTGATTTTCGTAATATTAAACTCACTAGCACAATTTGGTTGCTTCTTATGAAATTTTAATTCTACTGGTGGAGGATCCAGAAAGGGTTCATAGGCTGTGAGTTCTTCAATTTTATGCATACGAGTGTGAGAGTTTTCAAGATCATGGTACAGTTCTCCGAGGTAAAACAGGGGATCATCCATCTCCTTTTTGAGGCGAATTCTGCTGATTGTCTGCAAATACCTTTTGTTTCTGATGTTAATGAAATTCGTCTTTGGTGGTTCATGCGATGGATTTAGGTGACGTCTAAGGTGAGTGGCCATACATGTACCTGAAAAACAATTTTTTTTTCACGTTACCAAATGATTTTTTTTTACTTAAAATATTTATATATTTCTGTTAATAAATTAAATAAGCCATTAAAGGAATTAAATAACTCATCAAACAATTATGACTGCGTGAGTTTCTGTATGAAACAATTACTTAAACATTTGTACATTAGTACATTGTATGAATATTCATTCCATATCCATTTCTAACCATTTGAAATGTCGCTCGATTTGGTATCAGATATATAAAAGTCAGGATATGATATCGTAATGTAGGAGGAGCTTGTTTACTTCTCACGACTTATGGATATTTTTAAATATTTAAAAATATATTTTCTCTATACATTTTGTCTATACAGCCCATAATTTGATAACCCATAGTCGAAAAATATATGTCTGAGTTTAATAATATTGCTACTCAGAGCTTTTAATCAAAATGGATGAGACATTCAATTTTTAGAACTATTTGTAAAAACCTTATCAATTACCCGTTCGGAACTGGTGATTCTAATTAAAAAACTGAGGAGACTTTATTCTTCCTCTAAGATTATATTTAATAGTAAATAAGCAAACTCCTTATTCTTAGCTGATAGAAACTATTTTATCAGCACATTAAATTAGTATTAGTTACATCTATCAGTAAGTAATTCAGAAAATGGACTAACATTTTTAACCAAAACAACTGTCTTTGCCAGAGCCTCACTAAAACTGTACCGTAAGTCAAACTGACGAAGAGCAGTTGTTGGTTAAAACATTCCAGTTACATTGTCGAATTTCTTACTATGGTTTAAATGGTTATATATATATATATATATATATATACTATGATAAACGAAAAACCGGTCCGGCAGGACAGATAACAATTAAAATAAGCAGTGACACATAAACTGAAACACAACAAAGACTCACTTTTCAATATTTTGACCGAAATGGCGGTCGAAATATTGAAAAGTGAGTCTTTGTTGTGTTTCAGTTTATGTGTCACTTCTTATTTTAATTGTTATATATATATATTCCAAAATTTATTTAGAAGACAGGTTTTTAGTGGCTTATCTTTTTTTTTTTGGATGCATCGCCTGGACTTCATGAAATACATTTATGGAGATTTGGAATATAAAGGAAGAGAATGCAAAATCTGAAATTAAATTTTTCATGATCAGGGCTGCAAAAGAAATTCCATAGACTCGGGTATAAGTAGTAAAATGGAATAAATGTGAAAAATTAAAGTTTTCCAATGTAGTGACGGAAACACGTTTAATGCCAAATGTCATAGTTGACATTTGGGCCCACATGTCATAGAGTTATTGGACTCACTTCCTAAGCTTGTTCACCATTTCAATGTTAATATAGTTTTTTTCCTAATTTTTCTAACGTAGGAAATACCTTAATTAAAACCCCTAAGAACTTTAGTGTTATAGCGTTGATAAATTTCCCTATAAAGTTTAACGGTAAGTCATTAAAATTACGAGTCACACATCAGTATTCAATATTATTGTCATTATCCAATTGATATTGAATTGATGTTCAATATATATATATAAAATATCCTACCTTTAAACAACAGTAAGAAATTCAGAAATGGGACTAAGTTCTTTCAAAAAATTTAAAAAGATAGAGGCAAACGATGTATCTTAATCAGAGTCACACTCGAACTGAAAGATCAGCTGTTTTGCTTGTAAGATCTTAGTCGCATTCCTGAATATCTCACTGCTATTTGTTTAGCTGTTGATTTTAATTTCATAGGTTTACTGTGAATTCTTTATTATTTATATTACTAATCAATGATCAAACCACAATATGAAATGGGAAAACAAGACTAAGATCTTTCAACCGTAACAACCTGTCTTCGTCAGAGTCAAAAACCCAACTGAAACAGTAGATGCAGAATACATCTGGTAAGGAGTTGAGAAGAGTAGGAGGGAAGAGTGGTATTTTAAAAGGGTGAAAAAGTGCAGCAAAGGACAAATGTCCAGAAAGGGATGTTTGGGGAAAGAAAGGAGTATAGTAAGAAAGAGTAAAAAATTATCCGCTGGCTGTCAACCCTCTTCTAAGAGGGCTATTGCCCTCGAAACAAAGGTATCAAGTTTGAAGTAAGATGTTACGGTTGAAAGATCTTAGTCTTGTTTTCCCATTTCATATTGTGGTATGATCATTGATTGTTATTTCATGTGTTTACGTGAAATTTTTTTATTACTAATCAAGAAAATTATCTGTTAACTGCAGTAATAGATCATAAAATAAGAGATAAAATAATTTAAACAATTGTTAAATTGAGAAGATGGTAAATTTGGAGAAAATGTATCTCTAAGGAAAAGCTTTTTATATCTTTTGTTCTTTGTTCAGTCATTCATAAAATTATTCATTGCTTGTTTTTACTCGTCCTAATGTTTATAGACACATCAGGAACTGTGATTTTTACCACCTTCTGAAACCAACCATTCAAAATATACAACCAAGGACTAAAGAATTCAACACTTCCATGGTCTTTGTATTTAATACCAAGACAAGTACCAAGGTTTTGTCCATATCATCCCGGGTAAAAAAAAAATTAGGCGTTCTACATTCGTTTATTTATTGAAATGTAAATATAATTCAATAGGCCGTGACGAACTCAAATTGGTACGTCTAATACGTGACGTTTGATTGACTGCCTGAAAAGAATTATTTATGAAACTGTCATCAGAAAGTAAAATTAAACACAGAAACAAAGTTCAAATAATAAAAAGATGTTTTAAAAAAATTATGGAAAACATACACGATTAATGATAAAAGTGTGTTTTAACAAACATTTTGTCCCATCAAATGGGTAAATATTAAATATTTTATGTCCTGACGAAATTGGAAACATTTTATGGGATTATCTAAGCAGACCAGTTCAAGAGATGATTAAATAATGAGGCTATACGTACAGGATGCCATCCAGATGAGAACTATCCGCAGCAACATGGGGAGTGGATTCCTACAACATTTGTTCTGTCCCACCAGTATGAAGTTAAGTCTCACTAACCACGTAAACTGCTATTGTTTGTTTTTCTGATAAATAAGAGGTAACCTGTTGACAACTACAGGTGAAACTTAAAACTATTCATAAAAATATCTAAAATAATAAAATACATCAGGCGTATAAAAACTTTGTTATTTTAATGGTGTCGACAGAAGTTTTGTTGGGAACAGATGTAATTAAACAAATCAAAAAGTTATAACTACAAATGAAATCATATTATGTAAGTAGGAGGTTATTGTTTCTACCCGCGTCTGAATTCATTATTGCTGAATGGATTATTCAGCCCCTGATATAATTTATGTGTTTGACTAAACTGATAATTTTTCCAAAAACTCCTTTAATTTTATAACTGAATAAAAAGTTATTAATAGAGTTAGAAATAATTACATTGCAATTTTATGCTAATTTATTTATCTTGAATTAATTATAGTTTTAAACTCTTATTTTATTTTACGATGAAATATATCTATTTATTATGAATTTATTCAATACTCTCATATACTGTAGATTCTATGATTATTATTCTTAAAGTTTTTCAAACCCATCCATGATACCAATAAAATTATTTAAATTTTAATTTTTTTTTACACATTTTTGGGTTCTATTTGAAAATATTATTGATTCTTTAAAAAATTATCCTTTTCAGTATTTAGTGTTACAAGTATTGGTATCTCATTTTTAATTTACTATAAGTAAAGTATAGCTATCCTGAAAAAAATCGATCTAGAGATTTTGGCGGATTTACATGTTTTGAGGTCCATTAAGTAATTTTACTTTACTGTAAGTAAAGTATAGTGATCAAGAAAAAAAAAATTGATTTTGGGGTTTTGATGGATTTACAAGTTTTGAGGTCCTCAAAGTCCTCTTTTGACGCTATTCGATGATGTAGTATGTGTAGTTGAGTGGGTGAGTACCCAAAAATGTGTGGGCACGTTACAGGTTTCACATTTGATGAATCAAGTTTACATTTTACTAACAGTTGGACCCTACAGCGTAGACGAGCACTATTGTTTTCTGGCAGTATTGCCTTATTAAAAGGTTTTTTTTTTCGGCTAAAATTTGATTTTAGAAATTTTTTTAATTTTATACTACTGCCTTTAGGGTCGAAACTTTGGGATTGTTAGGAAACTAGCACTGGCTATAACTTGAAAAATCCTCAGACTTTTAAAACAACAGAAAAGTTATTTCTTGTCTTAAAATGTAAAATTCGAGCATTAACTGAATATATTTTTTATTAAAATTACATGAATGGAAATTAGCGTTGGTACATTTTATGATTTCTAAAGATGTTTTTCACACTAAACGGCTTGCCGTAGAAAAATGAAATTGTTGGAGATATCAATCACTACATAAAATTAGTATGTTATGAAAAAAGTTTCAAGAAAATTTGAATACCACAAAAGACAATATAGCTATAAAAACTGAAATCTCAAACCGGACTAATAGGCAACCTACTATTCTTGTGCATTTGTTTACATTGAACTTTTTTTCTTAAAATTGACTCAAAAATAATTCAAAATCTCAAAAAAAACTGTAATGTATAAGTGTAAAAAGTTTGCTATTTGTTTATATTTTTTTTATTTATCCGTCACTGATGGAGGTATTCTTCTTGAATTAGAGATAATTTTATAATGATTAAATTTTTGCTATAATTGTCAAAATGAAGATAGCACGTTGCAATAAATGGAGTCATTGAATTGATTATTAATGTACTTGATACATAATATTAAGTTTACCAGCAAGCCACATTAAAATAAATTGAATAATTAAATTGATCAACATTAGTTGTAGTTAAGTTGATTGCAGACCACTCCAGAGTTTTAATGAATTTTGATTTCAATCTATAGAATGTAAATATTTGTTTAATAAAAGTCATAGAATCTATTGAAGGCTAGTGCGGAGAAGTTGGATTAGTGACCCTGCTGTGATGTGGTGTTGACCAGGCAGGGTGTCAACAAGTGGTTGATGTTGGGAGGAGATCGATGTGGCAGTCGGGCACCGCCCCCGACAGCCAGTCCCCCTCCAGTGCTGACCGATCCGCTCTCTCAACTTCGTCGCCCGTCCTGTTCCCGACCTACCACCACTTATTCTACTTTGCTTCAATCCAACCAATGTAAGTTAATTTTAATCTCTCCAGGTATATATGCTATATCTCTCTCAAATATTTTATTTTATTAAAAACATATTTCTTCCTTTTACCAATCGAACTTTTAAATATTATTATTGGATATATGATTAATTTCTTTGTAATTCACAAGTTTCCAAGTATACCAATAAAATATATATGATTCTATGATATTAGCTTATGTATATAAACAATTAAAGATTCGAATTTCAACTTGATATATTAGAAATAAACAGATACTGTGTTATTTTAATTAAAAAAAAAATCTTCTCATATAAACCTCTAATTGCTAAGTAAAATTTTTCTTTTAAAACTAAATTCTAGAGTTCATAATTTCATATCATTAATTTAAATTTCAAGTTCTCAAAACCAACATAATAAAATAAAACGATTTCTTTACATTTATTAGTGTTTTAGAGATTCTTTTGAATTAAAAAAAACATAGGTATTGCCATTAACTGTATTATTTGAAACAAATTTTAGTGTTCTTTCAATAGCCAATACTTCCTTAGTATATTTTCTTATCATAATGAAAATCCACATTCCTTAAAACCGCCACTTTGACAGTTATTAGCATTAAAAGTGTAATGTAATAACTTTTGTTAACATAGTAACCCTATATTGGAAACTTGTCTCTGTCAATGTTGATATTCATTATTAAATTTTAGTATTTAAATTATTATGCATTCAATACTTAAATCTCAGTTTTCTTGATCGTTCGTTTGTAATTTTTTTTCTTGGTATTTTTATCATTCAAAGGAGAAAAAACATCCTGTTAGCTTTTTTAAAAAAAGATACACACACTCATACACCCTCCCTGCACATGTATTTGTTTAGATTGTTACCCCATAATAGTTGTTCCTGGAGGTGAATACAGGTAGTCCATAAAGTCGTTTCAGATACCCCTGTCATCTTCTTTCATTCCTCTACCATAAACCGTCCATCTAGTTAGACCCTGAATCGGTTATGCTAACTTTCCTAAATTTTCAAAACAATTATATAGTGTAGTAAGATGAATGAGGAAGAAGTGTTAAAGGAATGAATTAGTGCAGTGAAACGAATGGGAAAGTGAACTTTTTGTTTTTTCCAACTATTTACTCTTTGTTGAAACATACACCAAACAGATCCCTGATAGACCATTCTCATTCTGCAATATTTCCTTCAGTTTAATCATTTTAATAAGATGCCAGTTTCACCACTGATTTTTGCGATTTTTATAACTAATAAAATGATTACAACCAATTATAAACAAATGATACATATTGATAGCAATGAAAATAACACCAAACATGAGTCGGTGGTTAATCAGTTTGATATTATGTTTACTTATAGTAAAGTTGAGGGCAGGCTACTCCAAGTTTTTTAAATAGTTTTTAAATTTTCATAATTAATATTGCTTTATCACAGTGCATGTGAAACCGCAAACACTTATATGTATATGATTACAACTTCTCTAACTAGGAGACTCACAATGCATTTAATGGCTGGTACCTAAGAAGCAGGAAATTTTAAAATTATTTCAGTCCTGCTGTGTCAACAAGAACCTTTCCAGGTATTCGCTCACCAGGACCGTAAGGATAATGAACCAGGATTAAGAACAACCTTTTCACTTAATACCTGTACGTTATTTATACTAACTAGAAACCTGAAACCATGAGTTATTCACTTTTTGATGATGACTGGTGAGAAGTTGAAACAAGTCGAGTATAGAAATGTGTTCAATTGTGTAGATTAAGTATCGTTACTCTTATTTAGCAAAATGTAAAAATTGATTAAGAAACAGGTATCATCCAATTATGGATTTTTTAACAATTTAACAACATATGTTAAATCATCAATAATGACTGCTACAAAAATTTACAATTTTTTACATTTTACAATATACACATGTATTTATACTTTTATTATATACAATTAAAACATTTTTTAATTAAAACAATAAGAATTAGTCGTTCCTTATTTGCGTTTCTTTACTCACGTTTAACTCGTGTTTATGAATATATATTTTTGAAGGAACTATATAAGAAACTCCACAATTGGTTGCCTTGAAAATGATTGCAGATGACATTCGAAACGTGTCGAGCAACGGTATATATCCTTTCAAAAATTGTTTAAAAAAAAAAAAATTTCCGTAACTTGGAAAAGAACAAAAAGAAGCTCATCGATAGAAAATATTCGGTCGTGTTCAATCAGACATGCATCTTAGAAAATCAGATACAAAGTATATTCGTCTAAACTACGCAGCAGCAAAGTGATGAAAATTTCACTTAGAAATTCCAACAGAATCTTGTCAAACGTTAAATCATGAATGTACAGTTAAACATTGAAAAGCTAAAAGTGAAAATTTTTAGTAAACGTGTTACAATGGTCGTCTCACCCAGAGTTTTACTGATATTCTCGCGAAATTATTACCATAAGATATACTTTAAACCTTCAATACATTGATTAAACTGTACAAAATACACGTGTCTGACGCAATCTAAAAATTTCTTCATCAGTCTTTCAAAGACTAAATTACTGTACCCTGCTAAATCTCAAACACCAAGACGTTGACATTTCAACAGGCCCCTGGAGACCAACTACGTGAGGAAAGCAAGAAAAACGAGACAATGACAAATCGAGCTGACCCACACCTGAACTTCTCCAAGCAGGAAAGAAACTAAAACACTATAGAGAAATTAAATTTCACAAAAATAATAAAACCTCCGCACAGTTACAATAAATAATTTTGGCTTTTCCAACTGTCGCAGCATAGGCATTTGGTTTCTCTCCCATTCCTGTCGTTGAGACAATAAGTTTGTGTTTTCGTTTTATCTGTGTTTTTCAGTTAGATAGACGTGCACCACTCCGAAAACAAGCGGGACTGAAGTCTCATCAAGAAGTGTTCTACCAGTATTACCTACTTAAAATGAATGGAGAGAGGGGGAAAAATAATATAAATAAAATGAAATGAAATACATCGAAAATAAATAAAAAAATAAATTAAATATAGATTAATAAAAATATATTAATGGAACATAAAAATATAGATTAATAAAGAAAATTAACTAAAATATGAAAAATAAATAAGTAAATAAATGTTTAACATGAATATATAATAATAACGAATACTTACCGACTGATGTTAAGCCCAGGAGGAGATTTTCTTCTGGGAGGTAGGTCTTCTCCTAGGCTTAACCTCAATCGTTAATTATTCTTCATTATTATTTATTTCTTGTTAATTTAGTGTTTAATATTTACTTTATTTCATACTTTTTACCATAAGAGGACGATACTATTTTCTTTTTCAATAGATGAATGTATAACACTGGTTTCCCCTGTCTGAATATTTACTTGGTCCAATGCCTTTGTAAGATTTATAGTTTGTTGCCTGGTTCCTTCTATGATTGTTTCTTCTGCACAAGCACTTCTGTTTTCTTGCTAGCGGAGGGCACACAGTCACTACTTTGTTCAGTAAGTTGGAAGAAGACTTAGATGTCTACTCTTGGAAACTCACTAGAGTTTTATTAATTTTATATTTTTTTGAAACTATATTCGTTAGCTATCCCCCTGCAGTTATCTTTGGCCTGAGTTAGTTTGAATTATATCCACCATATTTGGTCAAGCTATCTTAGCTAAAAAAAAAACAATCAAAACATGTCGAAAATAAGAGGAAATATCCTGCCAGAAAAAATGAGAATTAGCATGGACGTAATTGCAGAGAAATATAGAACTAGCCAAAAGGAATTAGTGTCTGCTCTATTCAGTTTTTAGTAGTACTCGTAGTAACAAGGTGAGGAGACCATAGGTCTGGCGAACAGATCAGTGGCCTGAGACCACCACCGGACTATCTTGTCATCATCAAAGCAACCCACCTCCATCCTAGGTGAAATACACCTGATCTCTTAATATAAATCAGCAGATCTCTCCACTTTGAACCTTTAAGCTGATCTGTCTTAATCATACTCTGACTTAACAGTTTCAATCTAAATTGACTGTATATTGTGCGTTCAGCAAGAAATTAAAAATGGATATCCACATACTGTCAATGAACATTTTTATTTTGTCTACTCCCTTGAATAATTTTCTTTTGGTTTCTCTTCCAGCCATATATTAAGAAAACGTTTAACTCTTAACTTAGGGAGCAAAGACGCTGGTTCCAAATCCCAGAAAGGATTGCTACTGGCAAGTTTAGCCTACCATCTGCGTCCTCATTGTCTTCAACACCACTGTGATCAGAGACCCACATACATTTTAAAACTTTCTTATACATAAGTACATTTAGTGCCTCTCCCCACCTCTCCCTGAAAAGAGATGAAGGTGTAGAAGATTTTGCATTAATTTATACATACATTCAACATAATTCAGCCATTAAAAATAGCATATATTTCTGTCTGAACGACCGAATTATGTAAAGAACTAAGTTCTTTGTTCACTTCTATTTTTATATTACTTCCCCTGTTCTTCCTGTTTTTCCAAGTTTAGAGCAATCAGCGAAACATAGTAATTCTTGCAGTGGTATAAAAATCTTTTATTGAAAACAGCGTGATTGTTTTTCTACTAACTCTTTTTTTAGGGACGGATACATCTATTTTTTCTCTTTGTGAAATATTGGCATGGTTTAGGTATACGCCGCTTAGATAAGGTTACCCACTTTCTTCCTTACTACTTCTTCAATTTAAATGTGGTTTCTTCCTGCCACAAATTTCCTCAATACCACAATAGGTATACAAGTTATGCGTTGGATTTTAGCTAATAATTTTTTACGTTAATCTTTTTCACCATCTGATACTAAATAAATGAACCATAGAGAGCACTCGGTCTTATTACGGCTAGAAATTCCAGAGCCATACCAATGGTTTCAAGCACCATGTTACTTGAACAGCCCGTCTAACCTACAAAAAGGTTTTAATTCACTTTACAGCAGCCTTTTTCATGTGTAGCTTCTAAATTAATTTATTGTCTAGAATAATCACTAAATATTTAATTTGCTCAGAGAGGTTCAGTTTCTCTCCAAACAGTTTAGGGAATAGATGTTCATTTATCTTCCCTTTCTTTGTAAAGGGTATATGGCCAGTTCATTAGTTCACTGATAATCTAATTCTTTTGCACCAATTCACTATAGTGTTACAGGCTGTTTGCATAAGCTTACTAGTAGTATCTAAAAATAGACCTGTAAGAAGCAAGTAACAATCATTTGCGTAGCCTTGACAATAGAAGTTTTCTTCTTTCAATTCGCTAAAAAACGCATCCACTATAGGCACCAGAGTTTGAGGGATGAATATCCAGCTTGCAAGTACCTTTATGAGATAAAATGCTTTACTGTTACTCGACTAATATTGGCAATGACACCCTTTCTGTTTCTGACATAAAGTGCCTTTCGACTCTGCTAGCTGATGCATGTAGAGCGGTCTCAGTAGATCAGTCGTTCATGTAAAAATGTTGACTGCAGTTGAATTTTTAACCAGCACCTTGTCAGTTATGAACATATTAATTTCTCTAATATGATTAAAATGATTGAAGTAGAGCTCATTGGTCTGAATAATCTTTGATTCGTAAATTTTCATAATATACTTGGTAATAAAAATTATTTTGAAAACCTTAACAATCAGGCACATTCTATAGAAATAAGATTATTCTATATATGCCAATAAACTTTGGAGAAAAGTACTAGATTAATGTCTGCAGAAGTACAGAGAGGATACCATCTTCTCCAGCTGCTTTATAGGAAGTAAAAGAGTCTGTCGGCCTTTTATTAGTTTCCGAGGTAACTAGTTGCCCTTTAATGTCCACTTCTCGAGAGAAACTCTTTTCTTTCTTGCTTTCATTGATCTTTCCTAAATAATCATCCTCTTTTTATAAGCTGAGTATTTTAACAAACCTGGAAGTTTCTTCGTCACTACCAATTTCTTTCTACTTTTCAACCAAATTCTATTTCGGTGACTACAAATTCCTTCCAAATTTTCTTTTTCATTTGCCATAGCAGTTTCTTAAAATGCATTTATTTGGCTTTTCTGTAGTTTTTATAGTTTTATTGTTCTTTGTTTGCTTTCTATTATAAGTTTCTGTTTCACATCCTTCTTACAGTTCTCAGGGGTTCACAATTCCATTTTTCAGGCTCGAGTCGTTCACAAAAGAGAAGCTCTAGTGAGTTTCCAAACGTAGACTCTTAATATAGTGGATATGGGTCAACCTATATTATCCCAAAGATGACCAGAAAATGGTCAACACATTTTGAAAATAAGAGGAAATAGTCAGTCAGCCGAAAAAGGAAGTTGACATGGGAAGTAATTGCGGAAAAATGTGAAACAAGTCAAACGTAGCTTAGATATCAAAGTCTTTTTCCAACTCAATGAACCAATTAGGACATGTGAGCCCACCCCAGGTGAGAAGACAGGAAGTAATTAAGCAGAAAAAGGATCTAACGGAATAGTATTCGAACACACCTACACAGTAGAATGAACTAGCCAACATACCTTAAGTCCTTTGACAACATTGGACCAAGTGAATCTATAGGCACGAAAGCCATTGTCATTTGCCAATCCATTTAAAAAAAATTAGGATAAAGATCCTCCGATCTTTCTTTTCAAAACACACACACACACACACACATATATATATAATATATATATATATATATATTGGTATACTTTGGGAGCAGACCTTCTTTTAAACATACCTCAGAGATGGAAAGGTAGCATTCGAAACCTTGAAAAGGTATGTAGGAAACATACTAAACTTAATGTTGGCAAGATCTTTAATGAGGTATATATATATATATATATATATATATATATATATACATTTATGATGAAAATATGGTCCGAAACGGACAAATAAAGTTCAATGTAGACAAAAAAAAACGTAGAGAAATTAAAAACACACACCTACTGATTAGTTGAATAGTACGCCACATTTTCTAAAAACCAGTTTCTTTGTACATTTCTATAAAAAAGTTTCTTTTTACATTTGATGCTATATAATACATCTCCAATTCTTCCTTCATGTTCAGTTCTCCTACAATCACTATATAATACAGCTCAAATTCTTCTATTAACGACTCTTTTCGACTGTTCTTCAGACGTCTTCAGAATACTGAGGTTCTGTGCTGAGTTGTATGGTTTTTGTGGTTGTTAAGGATAAGCTGTTGGTGATATTATAGGTGGTCTTTGGGAATCAGTTTCTGATTGGATGGTGATAGGCTTTGAGAAGCTGTGGTTATGCAGGTGATGGCAGCTGGTGGCTGGTTGATGGAGTTAATGAGGTCAGAAACTTGGGAACTTTGACTTGCTATTAAGTTAGGTGTTGAGGATCATTTTCCTATAGTATCAAAAAGGACGCAAGAAAAATATTCTGCACTCTTGAAAAATGTACAAGGAGACTTATTTGTAGGAAATATGGCGTACTATTCAGCCAAATATGCATAAATTGACTGTTTCCAAAATATACCAACTTACGACCCGATAGTCATTCAATATATTATTATTCAATATAAGAAAAAAACGCCTGTAATATGGACTATGAAGAAATCAAGTAGAATGCTACAAACTGAACACGGGTTTGAAGAATATAAATCAACATTAAAGTATGTATTCCTGACCCTACCATCAGTATCATTTGTTTAAACGTCTTACTCAAGTTTCAAACAGTGAACGCCCATCACAAATTCTCAGGTAGAATTACGAAAAAATTGAACAGCATGTCATGGGAAAATAATTCTACCTCAGGAAAACTTCAACTTTGTTATCTGCCATGCCATAATCTTACGGAAAAGCAGAAAAAACTTTTGTCATTTGGAATTCAAGTCACTACAAACCCAAATTTGACTTAGTTCAGAAGAAACTTGAACTTGATGTTTTATACAACTCTATCTTGAATAATTTGAATAACAAAATATATCGACCGCACAAAGTAGGTTACAAGATCAACTGACAGCTGAAGCCACATAGCAGAGAGGATTCAAGCCAAGTCAACTCGTTGGTGAGAGCCTAAGTGAAGCAGCCAACCGACTGAGAGATAACCAACCAAAACATTGTTATCAATCTAACTGATAAATCAAACATCTTTATTATAATGGATCACTCCAAGTATACGTACAATGGAACCGGAAGTATACAATTGAATGACACTACCAAATTCACGAAAATTACAAGAAATCCAACCAAGCAGCTGAAAAGAAATATCAACATACTGATTATGAAGGCAAACAAAGGTAGAAGTGAAAAACTGCTGTAATCCATTAGAGGCCACTCGAAATTTTTTAAAATCCATTAATATTTACAAATAATGAGAAAGTAAATAATATATGTTTATTTTAGTTTTTATGCTAATTTACTTGAAGATATTGTTCAATTCTGATATAAGCTCTTATCTCTTAAGTGAAATTATCATTTCTTAATTCTGACTTGTTAAGGAGTCTTTCCAGAGGCCTAGTATAAACGGTCAGGGTGAGGTTCATGGTTATTCAGGAATACTCTCTTCCATAATGGAATAATGAAAAAGATAAACTTAACATAATATTTAAATATAGATAGAGGTGAAATGGGCACTGTGATGTAATTTCACTTTCCTATTGGCAGAGTTTCAGAGCACCTGCCGACAGTCAGTCGTCATAATTATTCTATTACAAATGCCTTTTATTAGCCCTCAAAACAAAGTACTTCAAAGTTTACTATTTATAAATTTGAATTTTGTATTTTAAAGTAATTTAAATAAACATAAACGAAATTAAATCAATTATTCAAAAAGTACCTCACAACATAGCAAACCTACATTATTCCATACTTAAGCAAAAATTATATTACAATTATTATTTTAAGTTTAAAGTAACCTTTGTTTTTTTCCTGCTTAAAATAGCAACTTTAGAACTATGGATCCTCCAAAAAAACAAGATATAATTAATTCCTTTCACTCTTTTTACTTTACTATAAGTAAGCTAGAAGTCATAAAAAAATTTGAACCCAAGATTTTGACGGATTTAGCTTTTTTGAGGTCCTCAAAGTCCTTTTTTGATGTTTTCTGTGTATGCGTGTGTGCGTGGATGTGGAATGCAATTAATTCTGTATTCATAAGGGACTACAATTTTATTTTTGGCCAAAAGTAAGGCAGGTAGATTGTTAATAAAGCAAAATGTTTCGAAAAAACTTCATAAATATTATTTTGTAAGGATGTCGACGCCTGCAGAGTATTTTATGTCTTATTTAAAAGTAATTTTTAACTTCAATTAATTTATCTATATTATAATCTTAATTATATTTTGAAGTTTATAGGAATAATATTTTGCTGGAAAGATTCATAATCTTTGGCTGAGATTGCGTTCATTTTTTCCTAATTCCTACTCAAAATTAGGGAATTAGTAAGAGAAATATATTTAAACAACATTATAACTTATAAATTAATAGCAAAAACATAGTAGGCTACAATTACTAGTAATGTAGATATTGTTAATTTTTGAATCAAGCTTCCAATTTTAGCAAGATGTAGCTGTTCTGGTTATTAATTTGTCAACTATGTTGACTGACGGTTTTGTTTATATCAGAATGAAAAATATACTATTTTAAGATATATATTATAGAAAAGTGTATTTGAATTCTAATATTAGTAGAGAGGCAAGAGTTGTAAATATCAATGGGATACTACGAGCTCAGGTGGTTGTTTAAAATTCATTTAGGAATGCCAAGCACAATTAGGTCTCGATCAACATCTGACATTGGCTCTCAATCCAGCACATCTAAGAGTACAAATTCGCGTCCCCCCTAAATAATCTTCCATTCAGCATCCCTTTCTATTTATATTTAAAACAGAAGACTCTTAAACTAGTATAACATATTTGTAATTATCTGTATTTAATATATAAAAAAAATAATATACATATTATTATAAAAAGATTTCACATTAGTTGGGTTTTTGACTCTGACGAAGACCGCTTGTTACGCTTGAAAGATCTTAGTCTTGTTTTCCCATTTCTTATTGTGGTTTGATCACATATTATTATATAATAAAAATATAATAGACTAAATCGATTATATATAATTTCATTATGGACAATATATTTCATACTATTGATAGTCGTTATCTTGCAGGTTAACTTAAAGTTGTTATTGTAGGATATCCATTTAACAAATATAGCTGTCATCATTGTGTCTATATATATTCATGTTGATCTGCATTTGAAAAGCTCTGCATTAACTACCATGGCTTTTTATACGCAGTATGAGAGGCAGTATTTTTTCTATGCAGTGTTCATAAAAAGTGGAATGGCACCTATTACCTTTGTGATAAATGTTATTTCATAATCAAATAAATAATTTGAAAACTGTAAGCTTCAACTTAATATCTTTTAGGTTACGTCAGGTGACAATCCATGACTATCCCTCAACAGAATACAAACAGGTCAAATTTTGTTCCTTTGTGACACGACACAATCAAAATTCTATATTGGGAGTCCTAAATTTTGCTTAACTCAAGTGTATGTAGAGTAGAGATCTTTTACTACAACCTAACATCGTACAGGCACCAACAGCTTAAAATCCTTTCAGACTGACAACATACCCAGATATTTTTCACCTCCTCTGTGAATAAATCGAGGATCAGTGTAATAAACCCTATTTTTTTTTCAGTGTGGAAGAATATTTTTAAGCTTCTAGAATGTGATATCCTAGTGATCTTTCAGCGAGGACTTTGTTAAGATGGTTTAGATTGGACTTTAAATCCAACACTGGAAGCTTATGCATTGGCAAAGTAGTATATCTACAGGATAGCCATCCTTATTATTTCGGAATTATATAATTCCAGAACACCTTACGATAGATAAAATTCAAAGAAGCATACATTTTTTTAAATTTTAAGCATTTAAAAGCCTTTCCTTGATTATTACAAGTAAAACTCTGTTTACATTTTTGAAAAAATGTTAGGACTCATTGTTTTTAGTTATAAAGTTGTTTAATAACTATGATTATAAGTTTTTAAGCTTAAAATTATTAAAGCGTTACAAAAACCAATAAACTATTAATATGTAATTAAAAATACTATGGAATATTCTTTAATACCCGATATGTATCCGAAAAACAAACTTCCGATTATCTAGGGATTACTACAAATGTCAATACCTACAATATTCTGTCTATATTCCATAGAAGCTACTAAATAATTCTATTTAGTAAGATATGCGTTCTATCTTACCTTCCAGAATGAAGAAGTAGCATGGGACTATATCTAATAACAAATTATCACATAAAAATTGCCCAGCATTGTAGTGCCGAAGGCAAATTTACAAACGTAAGAGCAATGATTTTCCATTATATAGAAGGCAGACCTAGCACACTAATGCTTCATCCCAATATCCCTACTCTCCCCATTACTATGTATTAATAATTGAAAACTTGAAATTAAGTCTAGTAAAAATTACATTGTATAATTTTATTTTGATCTGTTAAATGGCATGACATCTATTCTGGTCCTAAGCTTTCAGAATCCATCATAGGTCAACAATTTTACATTTTAATGAAAAGAAATGTTTTTTTTTTTAAAAAAAAAAAGATTATTTTATCACGTATTGAATCTGTTACTTATGATGATTATAAAATTTTAAGACTCTAGAAATAGCAGTTTAGGGTAAAAAAGTTGTTTAAAAACACATTTTGGACAACAAAGTGACTATCTTATCATGTAGTATTGCCCCCCATTGTTAGAACTACCATGAAACGCTCATTTGCGTGTAAAATATGAATTAGGTCAATCAAATGGTGTGGACTGCAGGGTATTCACAAACTTTTGGATACACGCCCACCCACACTCACACACAAACACACAAGAGATCATCCAAAAAACATCAAAAAAACAACTGTGGGGACCTCAAAACATGTAATTCTATTAAAATGCCGAGATAAAATTTTTTCATGATTACTACACTAATAGAAAATTAATAATAGTTCAAATAAACATTTGTCAAAAAAAAATCATTTTTACGTAATAAAATTGCTATTCTTGACTGTTACAACTAAGATGATATAATCAACAAATAATGTAGTATTTTCAATCAGTACTGAGTTGGATTACCTTTAAATTACCTGTTCTAACAACTACTGGCCCACTAAAAACAAATTGGTTTCTTTATGTTATGTGTGCCTTTATGCGTGGCGTTTTGGGTTTGAATGATGCGCGTGTGTTTGTGTGTGTGTGTACGCGCGAGATACAGGGCACGAAACGTTGGTACTTCTGACATTGTTTTCTATTGATTGAATGTAAAACAATTCTGTCTTAATAACCCTTTAGTGAACCTAAAACTATCTTTATCCCGACAAATTATTCCGGACTTTTTTACTATTACAGTTATTTAAATTATATAAAAAGATTTCACATAAACACGTGAAATAACAATGTTATTGTTATCATGTTATTGATATCAACAATCAATGATTGAAAGATCTTAGTCTTGTTTTCCCATTTCTTATTGTGGTTTGATAATTAAATTATACAATTTTTAGATAACATAAGTATATCTGGAACCAGATTTTTATGTGAATTGTGTGTACATTCAACGATTCCTTCTTTTCTTGTCAATGAGGAAAAATCAGAAATCAACTTTTCTTCATCCATTTTCTAAAATGATAGACTGTTAATGATTCATTGCTTAATTTATTCAAATATGACTTCATTTTGCCATAGTATATTAGTATTTGTGCAATCAATATTTCTACCACTTAATATTATATTTATAATTTGCAAACTGTTTCTGTTAAACTCAAATAACTTACTTGTAAACTTCTCTTTTGTGGAAGTACTCCATCTAACTAGTCATGGCAATCTTGTTTCTTTTTTAACTTTCTTCTGATGTGCTGAAACAGTAAGTTTGGAATAATTGACCATTTTGTCTATCTACACCTGATTCTTTCATCTTATGCAGACAGCTTGGCTAACTGAGTGTGCTCATTTTTTTCAGTGTTTATATTAATCCATAAACAACAGATTTTTGTTTGTTGAACTTTATTTATCAACTTTGTAATTGAACATTTTGATAATATTCCTTTTATTCTAGTAATAGCTAACAGATAATATATTGATTTATAAATGTGCAGTCATTTATCAAGTGTCATTTGTTAAAACAATCATTCAAAACATTTTAGGATATTTTAGTTTGTTTATTGCTGAACATTAGTTCCGGTGAAACAGTTTTCGATAAACACCAAACTCATGTTTCACTTCATATCATTCATTCCATCATCGGTTAAATCTTCAATGTCAAATACTTGTTCTTTGTGTACTGTTTCCAGGGAATTTGTTGGAACAATGACAACCCTGCAACTGAGCTGGAGTCTCTACTGTACGAAAATTTCTTTCCTATCTCTTTACTTTAAAAAATAAAGTTTAATTTTAAATTTTAGGTCAGTATAAAGCGAATATGAATACACAAATTCATCTTACCTCGTAAGTTGCATGACGAACTCAACCGATTTAGAGCAATGGTTTTTAAAGACGCACGGGGTCCAAATCTGTGGATAACGTCATATCAGATGCAAAGAAAAACAGTTATATATATTTATAATTCCAATTGGCTTTCAATCATGACAAGAACTACATACAAACTCTTCTTAAAATCACCCAGTTGTAGATTACTTTGTGACTTTGTTGACAAGGATTTATCTTGTATAAAGACTCCTTTAACGTGATCTCCTTTAACGGGAAACTAAATTCGTTTAGGTGTTCAGTCTGCCTGAAACAAACTGTACAGCAGTTTTGTACAACAGCTACGTTGTACTTTGCTTTTTTTGTTTCGAGATGAACTTATCTATAGTTTGTCTACTCTATTTATATCTATGTTGTATATTAATGCAACTATCTAGCACCTGTATGCTTAAAAAAAACTGGAGTGGCTTGACTCATCTTTGCCATAAATAAACATAATATCAGAATTCTTGGATATATAGTATATACTTAATGCCCCATTGAGGCATACTGTAAATGTCTAAATGGGAGTTATTTTAGTCTTTCAATCATTAGTAATTAGTCTTTCATTCCTGGAGGTAGTACAGATAGTGATTGATCCACTTATCAATAAATATGCTTATTTTAATATATCACACCACTGATGCATAAAATATCATTAGTATAACAGCAGCAATACTAATAATATTTTTCATTAACAATTTTTTATTTTTGATTTTGATTTGAAAAACGAAAGTGTAGATTTCCTATCACGAAATAATCTCTTACAGGAGAACATGACTTTTCTTCCAATAGCCAATAGATATCTTACATAATTTATCTGACCTCCTTCCACAAACAAGGTTTTCCATTTGAAACTAGAAAATATTCCTATTTTGTTTGGAAAATGTCAGAAACATGTAAGAAAATAATGTTTTAAGATAATTAATAATTTAAAATGTAGGATAATTACATGTAATATTTTTCAAATAATGTTTTCAATTTTAAATTATGTTTTACATTTTTGATTTTTTATAAAATTATTATACTGGGAATTTTATGGCATGCCAGTGTTTTTTAAAAAATCTCTTTTGTTTCCCCTTGTCAAAAATCATAAAAATTCAATTTACTCTGAGTGAGTGTTATTTTTTCTGCGTGATGTATTATTATCATGCATATTGTTATTACCACTGAGGTTAGTAAAATTAATATTAGAATTAGACAAAACCGTCATACCTCGTAAGTTGATATCGGAGATGTTGGAGCAGTTGCGAACGAAGATGGACAAGATCCGAAAGCGCTCCAACATCTCCGATATCAACTTACGTGGTATGACGGTTTTTTCTGATTCTAATATTAGTATTATTATCAAAAAAAACTTCATAAAGCGACTTTTGGGGCCCCAAAACATGTAATTCCATCAAATTTTGAGATAGAATTTTTTCACGATAACTATACTTTACTTATAGTAAAGTAAAAAGGTTGTTGGATCTGCAGAATATGTTCATGTGAGTCATAAGCATATGAATCTCCCTTATACGGTAAGTTTTGTTGATCACAAACGAGTTTCATGTAAACTGGTTTTTAAGTTTTTAGTTAACTTAAATTTTAACTTTCAGTGACTTAAATGTTTATTTTTTACTTTACTACATGTTCAGTAGAGTGTCTAAATCATAATATTTATTTAATTTTGGTGGTATAATTTTATTTATTGAGATAATTTCTGGATACGAATATTATTTTGTCCGGTACTTATCATAGCGGGCTCAAGTTATTTTAACTTTACTTTATAATAACATCACAGAATCTATAATATTTATTATAAAGCGAGCAGACGTACCCGTCTTTGATGGGCATTTTAAAAAAAATTAGAGATGATACGCGGTATTCCAAAATATTATTAGAAATTATAGAATAGAAGGAAATTTCAATACTAATAAGTGCAAAGTAAGTGCCTCTGTATGCACCACATTAGCTCTTTGTCCTCAGAAGAACTTGGCCTCTGACTCTTGATTAAGCAACATACAGTGTACCATGTGAGAAACACTTGGCCTCGCTCACTTTATTCTTGCCGGGAAATCGCAACAGTCTGAATTGAAACGGATAGTTGTTCTGAATCAATGGTATACTTGGTATAAACACAGGCTCCCTAGTACTACACCCAGTCATGATGTCAGCCTCAATGACCTGCCTGTGTAGAACACGATTTGGAGTTATGTCTCGTTGCACATTTTTGGAGGACTCAAGTTTCGTAGCAGCATGATTGGTGCCCCTACTTTAAGTTCTAACTCATAAGCAGGCAGTCCAGGAGCAGTTTCAGAGCCAAGAAATTCAGTTGGATAATGAACTGCTTCCTCATCACTAATCACTCTGTTTACTGACTTGTAAGTTCTTTCTTCGGCTTGATATAGTTCTATAACAAGAACTTGTTTTTTACTTTTTGTTCATTAGTAAGTTTGAGAATTGCTCGTTCTCGAAGTCAGTTATTCTGAATAGATGGCAGATCTTGAACTCCGGGAAACACCTTGTCAATAACCTCTTAATGGGATCTTAAAGTCAAATGAATTTAAAATCAACTAACAATACCTACGTGCTACAGTATCAGACACCTAAAAATATCTATATATTTTTAAAATAAAACTATCTGTGTAGCTAGCCAAACACAGCTTAAAAGTTTATAACTTTGCTTCTACGTTGAATTTTTAATCCATTCAAATCTTAGCTTGTAAGTTAGACATAAACAAATCTACTATCAATGTTTCAGCTTGCTATGACTTCCAGTGGCTAATTTTTGGATAAATAAACAAACAGAAATTTTTCTAATGGTAGATTTGGTTTCTCTAATGTATAAAACATAAAGATAACTTGAAATGGACAATACATTTTCATAAACATAATATGAAAAATGAATTCTGCCTTCAAAAATTAACAATTACATATACAATTTTTCACAAAATATATAAATAATACAAATTAAGTACTTAATATAAACTTGTAAAGACCTTTCAATAGGTATCTCATTAGCAATTATGCAGCTAGATTTGTAGGAAATGGTTTAGGATGTCTTCATAACTCTAAGTAGAAAAAGTTCTTCACCCTGTCAAACAGCCCCCTGGTGAGAAAGCTTTTTGCAGCGCATTATACCATATAGGCACAGCATGGCCTCTGATCCACAGCAGGGGGATCAGAGAACCCTGGTATATAATATGGTATCTGACTCTATTCCACAAATAACTCTAGGCAAGTTGGCCAATGTATTTATCAGTTTCATACTTTTGTCCGTAATATTAATGGTGTGACTGTTCCAAGAAAATGTTTTGTTAAAGATGACCTCTAAGTATTTCATTTCATCTACAACTTGGGAAGCTTGTTATTCAGGAAAACTGCAAATCATCGGCAACTGCTCTGCGGGACACAGAAAGAACTTTAGACTCTTCAGCTCTAAACTACAGCTTATTTAGGCTGGACCATTGATGGACATGATGTAAACTCTCATTTGCCCAATATTGTGTTTCAGCAATAGTTCTACTTCTGACTGTTCAATAAGTCATCAGCAGATGCTGATGTTTGAATGTTAACTTTTGAGGAGACTATCGAGTTGAAATTATTTTCGTCAAAACTTTTCTGTCATAGAACACACTAATGTTATGATTCCTCTACAGCGTTACCAATACAGGTTTATGTTTACACCAAACAGCCTGTGTCAAGCTAACGTCAATCCACGATCACCTGGAACTTTTTATTGGACACACGTGAGCCAAATAGCAGAAGCACTCAGAAAAGGGTGGGTGTTTTTTTTTAAAAAAATATTATAATTATACCTTTTAAACCCAAACTGATTAAGTGAGAGCTTTTTTCTGGAATGTAAGTATTATACACTAGCTAGGTCTATCATAAGCTCTTCGAGTATTTGTTTCTTAATAGGAGTATCTTTATTAAGTACAACATGAATAAACCCTTAAATCCTTTTGAAATCTACTTTCTGTATTGTTAATTTCAAAGTTTAGATGAAATATATTAAGCAACTCAATCGTCATTTAAATTTAAACTGTGATTTATGTTAAAAAAAGTTATAATAAATATACACTGATTACCAAATTAATCATGTGATAAGTTAGTGTAGAAGAAAATTTAAAAACAGTTAATTCAATGTTAACATAATGTATTGATTTGAATTATTCACAACCATATTATAAAAATAAAATTCCTTAGGTCCTCTAAGTGACTGCATTACAGAGTTAGGTCTGTATGACGTAAATAATTTTGTCACAAGACATCTAGAACAAATATAAGATCTACTGCCGTAATAAATTCTACGAAATCAACATGTTGACTGCAGCCCAGTAGTTGAAATGGGTGTTGGACACACCCGTCTATTGATGTAGTTATATAAGAGAACTCAATAAGAGAGTGAGGATTTCTGCACCTCTAATCAAAAGCAAATTAGATAAACTCTCTTATAGACCTGCTGTAAAAGGATCAATTGTGTTCATGCAGTCTTCTAATGAATAGAAGAAGGCGATTTGGTATTTATTAATAAGGTCACTCCAACGTAAGAGAGGCAGTGAATCACAGTTCTATTGGTGCTGCCTCTTTATTTAAAACGGCTTCGCGCAGCCTGTCAATTGATTTATGATCTGAAGAAAACTTAATTTGTTTCCCATAATAAAACTAAATATTCTCCATATTTTCTATTTTTTATCACATGTGATTTAATTGCCAATTATTGATGGGCGTTGATTTTTTATTTATAAGAATTTTATTCATCTTATATCTCATATTAAGTTATTAAATAATTTAAGTTTTTTTAATGATTTAAAAAACATCAATATTTTTTTATTCGATTTTCTTAAAAAAATTCTAAGTCAATATAAACAATGTCAATAAATGTAATCAAATCTGACAAGTATAGCAAGTAATCCATTTGTCCAGGATGAATATTCAGTTTTTATAGCTTTATTCCCTTAAAGTGTAGGAAAAAGTGTATAATATAATGATGAATCTGAAAATCATGTGACATCTGATACAAGTATTTTTTTCATAAGGCCCACTGCGTATTACAATACTCTATAGTAAAAACTTCTGTTTCTGTTTTTAACATGGCATTTCTAGTGTTTTGTGTCAATGACTGTTGTATTTTAAATATTAAATACTTTCAATTAATTCAATAAGGAAAAACTTATAATGAATTAGTTTTATCATTTTGGGAGCTGTTGATGTTGTAAGAAAATGTTGTAAGAAACCTTCGTACGAAATTTGAAAAAAAAAATGTTAGGACATGTGAATTAATTATGCCTCTTGTATAGGTAGTTAAGGATAAACGAAAAGAAAACCAATTGATTGGTTGATTCAGTCTCGTATAGAGTACTAACTAATAAAACGAATGTATGTTAGAAATTACATACGAGTATAACACAGACCTGAACAATTCGCAATTGCCAGGAAGCCACATTGGTTACAGAAAATCAGTCGGAGGCCGTAAAATAAAATGTTGAAAGTAATTATAGAATGTATGCTGGAAATAACATAAAAACATGCAGCATTCGAATCAATTTATTATAAAGTAATTAGTATTTATTCAATTCTCCATTAATGAGAAATGTTGCATCTCCTTTTGTGCACAAGTTTGTCAAATTCGGAAGCATCTGGGAAGTAGATACTTTTAAAATGTCTTCCAAATGTTCGTTGAAGACGGCTACTTCCTTTTATTCAGATTTATGATGAAGTTCGCATATATAAAGTAATTAGTATAAGTGTTACCAATAATTCACTTCGTAAACGAAATCTAAAGTTTTAATATGATTCTGAAGATTTAAGGACAATTGAATGTAAAAACGAAACATAGAATAAATAAATTAGCAAGTCTTTTTGTAATTCAAACTGGTCATATTTAAAATACGAGTATATCGAAGATAACCTAACCTAACACAGTAAAAGAGTAAACATGAAAAATAAACAATCGAATGAAACAGTATGGCACCTAGAAAATTAGTAGAATTGTACTGAAGTCTTACCGAATTTGAACTCTAGACTGGTAATGTTCGAGGATAAGGCAATACCGTAGCAGTAATTAAAAGAGAAAAGCCCCAAACAAACAAATGGCAACATATTAAATGTTCCTTTCGAGGAAATGTAAGGCTGACGATAATACGTTTTAAAATGTTTTACATTGTTTTGTCTTGACATCAGCAAGCTTTGAACGAACTGGAGTTGATTTGTCAAATGTGTGAAATTATTAATTGAAAAGTAACGATTTAGCTTTGTATTGAAATGTTCTTAGTCGTGGTTCAATAAAACAGAAATAAAGAGAATAAATTGGTAAAATATTAAGCAAAAATTGCATGGATTAAAAAGATGCAATTAACGCTCTGTTGAAGCAAAAGTAATGTAATTCCCAAATCCTCTTGATGGCCACATTAGATGGTCTCGCGAGCCGTATGTTATACAGGCCTGCTACAATAGCTATATTGTGAAAAGACATCTTAAAAATGGACTAGCCCAAAAAAATTGCTAATTTGTGATAAAGTTTCTGAAAGAACTTTACTCCTCAACAGTAGCGTAATCAGGATTTGTCCAGGAGGGAAATGTGTCATGGGTGGTGAGCGAAGCAAACCTAAATAGCTGAGGACAGAGATGTGCTGTAAATCCTCGAAAAAATATTAAAAATTTAAAACCAGTGGTATTCCTAGATGTAATTTACGGTAATATTTTGCAAAATTGTGCCCCTTTCTCAATCCAGTGTTTGTTCCTCTGCTTTACAAAAAAATAAAATTTGATATAAACATTAACTGTTGTGAATACTTTAATATATCTATATACTGCATAGTAAAAAATAATGCTTTTTGAGACTATGAATAGAATACTACTGGGCTTGGCAAGAAGGCAATAGTAATTTCGTGTGATGATGCCTCGGTGTACGTTACAGCTGAAATTGAGATTTGTATTTCAGTTTGTTCTAACCTCCCAGATTCTTTGAATAACTTAACCCAGAAAATTACGATGTGTATTCCATTATTTGTTATACAACCCTCTTAGTAATAAATGCCTCCAATTTTTAAATGTGCTTAATAGTGGTATAATTTATGTAATAATTGCTCATTCAGACATTTGAAACAGGTGCTTAACTTTCCCGTCGCTAAAATGTCTCAATTGAGAGCGAACAAAGGCAGGACACACTAATTTGCAAAGAAACCATGATTATTGTGAAAGAGATATTTCTTTCTTTCAAACAGACATCTGTTGGTGTAATTATGAATAAGGACAATTGTAAATCATTCTAAATATGCTAATGAAAAGTCACCACTTACCAATTGACTAATTATTGCTCCTTGAGATTGAAGAAGGAAATGTATCCTGAAACAACTTTTGCTAGTAAGATGAAGTTTTGATATGACTTTACAATATAACCTGTCATTACTAGAAAATTCAGACTGTTCAAATGTTCAATAAAGATTATGTTGCAGGTACATTTACATTCCCCTTTTTTACTATAACGAAAGTTCAAAATAAGTAGAAATATATCTTGACATTTTCCTAGATATGTACGTTTCAAGGTTTAAAAAATTTGTTTTTGAGATTCTCTGGATGATATTTGTAAGAAGATTGGTGCTTAAGCGTCACTTCATTTTACTTTATTTCAAAAGAGGTACTAATTTTTTCTAAAGTCATCTGATCATTCTAAAGTCCCAAAAATTCATAGCTAGTATGATTTTTACCTTAATATATCTATTCCATGATCAACATTTTACAACCTTTGAATTCCCACAAGAAGCAATATACATTAATAAGGACAACTATTAAGTTTCATACGTCAGATTTCTTTACTTAATTTTATTAACTTCTGTAGAAGACAAAATAAATAATTTATTACAAAAATTTATTTCCGAAATTAGGGTAGTCATTTATAAATTAATTGACACTTAATGAATTACACACAAATTTACATAACTATTAATACCATTTAGAATAGAATTAGGTACTGCAAAATGTCAGATACCATATGACTTTCATTTACCTTGTTATAAACAGCCCCGCCAGTTTTATTGCAGAGGTGATAATGATGCCAATTAATTTGACATTTTTTTTCTTTCAAATACGTATACCTGGTCAGTCATTTCACTATGGCAGACTATCTCTATTACTTTTCAAGAGAATCTGAATGTATTAGAATTAAAAAAAAAGTATAATTCATACTAATAACAACTAAAAGAATTAGTCATGAATATTCAGTTTATAGTCTATTATGTGATTTTAACCCCATTTTTTTACTGATTCTGAACTACTAATTCTAGAGAGCTGAAAAGTTGTATAGTTTCTATAAAAGTTACAGTGAAAAAAATGTGTTGTTATAAATGATAACAGGCATTTCCGTTGGTATAATCCTGTTGATAGTAATCATTAACATTAAAGTAGATTCTTGCAATTAAATGAACTGTATATTTTTAGGGGGAAATAGCTTCATAGAAAAGGTGTATTAAAATTATTTTGTGAATTTAAAAATAATTTTTTTTCACGAAACTAAATGTCAAAATATTGTAGAAATCATATACCCAACATTTGAAAGTTATGATAACAATTTCAAGAGGTTTTAACCACAGAAAGGGGCAGTGTATAACGTAAATCACAACTTAGAAAGCTACCTGTCTTACTTAAAGGATATTTACATTACTTAACAAAATATTTAGCAGAACCAAGTCATAAAGTTCATTATGATTTATAACATTAAGCCAAAAATGTTGATGTGTTTTAATTATTTAATTTGATGTGTAAAAAGAAGAAATTTTTAAAACTATTAAATGTATGTTTAGATATAAACATAGTAGATGTTTAATTTTTGGGCCAATAGATTTAAAGGATGTGTTTTTACAACATAAATGTTTTATATGTATTTTTTAACATACATCTCGTTTTATTAATTGAATACTGTACAAGTCTTGATGAAATATATTTTTGTAGTTTTTAATAGATAT
The DNA here is from genome assembly GCA_026182355.1 of Hermatobates lingyangjiaoensis. Taxonomy (NCBI): domain Eukaryota; kingdom Metazoa; phylum Arthropoda; class Insecta; order Hemiptera; family Hermatobatidae; genus Hermatobates; species Hermatobates lingyangjiaoensis. The sequence goes on from JAPFBL010001938.1 coordinate 193,738, forward strand.
ACTCGTTAAGATCACTAAATTCACTTTTGTTGATGTCTGTGTGAATATCTCTGTACCTGTTGTCTATCTCAATACTGTAACTTCTCTATAAAGCACTGTTAGTATTCAGTTACTATGTAACCATCATTAACATTGTTTGACAAATCTTAATGTTATTTGACAGATATATAGCTCTTTGCTTGGAAAAATACCCCATTGTTTTCAAGTAATATTGACATATGGAAAAGGTACATATCGGATCCTAAAATGAATTCTAATAGAGCTCGATCTTCTGTTGACTCTACAAACGTTGAATTCCGTTTTAAGTAATGTCTTACAATTAATACAACCTCATAAAAGTTGCAAATTTAATTTAAATATTGAAAAGGAAAATTACACAATTAATTTTGACCTAGTAGCCACTCTTTGATTGGGCTGTAATTAAGATTATACGTTTTTGTAGTTGACAACATGAAGCAAGTCATATTAAAAATAAATTAAGTTCGTTACTGGAGTTTGATAAGTTTGACAAACATTTACTTGATAGCAATACTTAAATAATAATTTAATTGTATAATTGTCGATGAATTTTTGATTGAATTGTATATTTTCTAATATGTTTACTTATGGTAAGGTATAGTGTAGATCATTTCAGAATTTTTTAATCTATATTAAAACTTGCCATTAAATAGTTAAATAATCTCCAAATATAACCACTTAGATGATAATATCGTTCAACACTGATCATTATAATTGATTTTCTCATTATCATATCAACATATCAAACATTCACAACAATCTCTATGTTAGTGGACATAACAATGAAGGTCACACCTGGGAATCTTTGGTTCTTCGCCAGACAGAAGCACTGTGAGCTCTCTAGGCGGTTGTATCTATATTTGCAGGCGTATTGCGCAAGGTAAGTAAAATTAGATGCCCACCTCCCCTCTTCGCGACAAAGGTTATTGAGATGGATCCATGACCATGATCTGTAAAGATTCTCATTAGTGGACTAGTTTTCATTAAAAAAAGTTTAATTCAACAATGTTAAAGTAAATTGTATTCTTTCTATTATTTAGTCCTAATTTTTAGACCTCTATCATTTTGATATTGTTGAAATAAGTTATAATTGATCTTTCTTCAATCAATGATCAAACCACAATATAAAATCTTGTCTTTTTTTTCCATTTCATATTTTAGTTTGATCAGTGATTGTTATTTTACGTGTTTATTCTGAAATCTTGTTATTTAGGTTATAAGTTTGTTGAAGGTAATTATCATTTAGATAATCATATTGATGCGTAATAAATGATTTTAGTTTGTTTATTGTTGGCAGTTTTAATATATTATTAAATACCAGTAAATTATTAAATAATAGCGTTGAATGAAGAAATGAACTTTTGAAAACTTGAACTGGGTATGAATAAACTAGTCCAATTTGAAAGTATTTAAAGGAAGATTTCACTGGAAGCTCGTTGGAACTCTTAGTGATAAAATTCAGATTCTGAATTGACAATCAGTGAAATGTTCACTATGATAGCAAGTAAAATATAAATTCAATTGCAAATACAATCTATAATTATATGGTATTGATAATACCTTATTGTTATCAAGTAGGTTAGGCTAGGTGCAATGGTAGTCTCGAGAGGGAATAAACATAGACCGAACGTTGGTCCTTTGTGATACCACACAGCACAAATGGTCCTCACATACCACACATTGTGAGTCCGAAATTTTGCTTAACTCATGCGTATTTAGAGTAGGTATCTTTAACGAGTACCTGACATCGTGCCAGCTTAGAACAAAGAGATTAATGTCCTCTCTGAGGACGACGTGAACAAATTTGTTCACCTCCCGTGTGAATAAATCGGGAGCCACAGTGGTTATTGAACCCCAGATCTACCGGTCCAGCACATTGCTATTAGAATACCTTGGTGTCTTGGTTTCATATAACAGATTAAGAAACTTTATGGTCTTAAACTATAAATTTCAGCAATAAAATTACGTACTTGTACTTGTTATACCTTAAATGAATATTAAGTTGTTTTCAATAATATTTCGAATTGTATATACTCATTTAACCATAAATTTAAAAGTTTTTGTTATTTTTGATGGTCAGGTATAGGATTATGTAGATACGCGTTTCTTCTTTTTTCAAATAACTTTCGAAACATTAATGAATAATTAATGTAATAATTAAGTGAACAAATAGAAAATTATTTTTATTATAGAATTGATTAATTCATAATAACAGAAGAAATTTAGTTATATTAATTAAAAATTTTGTATACTTTGTGATTAGGTTACTTACTCTATGTGTATTAAAAGATTTAATCTAAAAGATAAGAGCCAAAGATACATTAATACTTAATTTCGCTTAATAATATGATTTTTTTATTGTAAGTATGAGAAAGTACAAAATATTGTTCTACAGCATTGCATATGACATAACCCTTGTCATGTGCATTACATATAACGTAAGCTTTTGTAGCTCTCTGACCGGTTTCGGGTGTCACCCATCTTCAAAATGCTGAGCTACAGCAGCAGTATACGAGGTAAGACGGTGTATTATAGGTCTAATATTAATAATACTATCCTTAATAGTAGTAAAAAAAATGCATGAATCCATATTACAACTGCTAAAAAGGTTGAAGAATACTCTCAGTAATCCTGCTTAATAAACAAGTTCAATGTTTATGAAGAATCATTTACAGTAGTACGTACCTTTCTTGATTAAATTAATAGCCTTATTTTTTTGATATAACTCATGTGAGTTAGTAAATGGTATTTTGGGTGCCCTTATTTAGTAATAAAAAATGCTACTTCCCAAACAACTCAGCTGGTTTCCAATTAAAGTGAAACGCCTTCAAAATTTATTCACTCCAATAAGATACTAACCTGTCTTTGATTGTTTGATTGAAATGAAAATATCATAAAAAGTGTTAAATGACTGTAATGCTGAAAAAAAGGTCAATGATGTCTTACAAATGCCAGTAGATGTAACAGTATTAGGTATATCTATTACGTATATAGAATATTGATTTATTCTGACTAGTATAATCCTGACGTCCTTGTGTTTCCCCAATATTATTGTAAATGTTACAAAATATTTTTAAAAAAAATGCTTGGATGTCTGTTTTGTAAAAACAAATTGATAATTAATTGTAGTACAGTATTGAAGGCAGGTAGATATTCCTAGACCATTACCTTAACAAGCAGTTCACAGCTCAAAAGCGCTAATTCATCAATGAAATTTATTATTATTGCAGTATTTAATATTTATAAAGATATTTTAGCAGATAATTGGTTAATAAACTTGGTATTATTGGTATATTAATATATGTAGAGTGATGTAGAACGATATTTTGTAACAAATTTACATATTATAAAATAAATGTGTGAATTGTTTCAAGATAGACAATCTGAGAATTTTTCTTAAAGATAAAGAAATAGTGTTGTAGGAAGATTAGTAATTTGCATTTATACCATCAATATTTTAATAACAAGTTTTGTTGATGTCAACTTTTCTTTTTATTTCGTAGGGTCTAACATCTCCATTTCTAAAAAAATTTGAGTGGCCTCCACTCAACCTTACTATAAGTAAATATAATATCAAACTTCTTGGGTATATAATTTCCCATTTAGACGTAATATAAATTTCAGTATTGGAGGTATTTATTAGAATTTCATTCCTGGAGACCACCGTACATATACAGATTGAACTAGTTATCAATATACACGCCTGTTTGTGTTTGTCATACAACTTATGCGTATAATATCCTTGGTACTACCATAGTAGTAATAACACTTTTATAAAGCTAAAGAAATGAAAACGTGTCACGAAATAATCTCTTAGAGGAGAACATAGTTTTATTCCCTTAGCCAGTGCATCTGTTACATTTAATGTCGTTTATCCAACCTCCTTATACATTAAAGGTTAAAGCCAAGACGGCTTAACATCCTCTTCAAAGGATGACGTGTTCAGATTTATTCACCATTCACATTAATAAATCGGGGGCCAGAGCGGGTATTGATCCCCGGACCTAGCAGTCAAGAGGCGAACTGACTAGTCCAGTCACGTTGTTACTGGGTTAACCTGGCCCCTAACTCATACTACAAAACTCAGAATAATATACATCCATATATTTATTATTATACTACGATCATTTAACCAAATAAGTACAATACAACATTTAACGTATCTGTCGAAAAAACTCTAATCACCATAAATGACAGAAGCTAATGCGTCCCTATCATATTCGCATTAATACTTACAAATATATAGTACTTTTCACTTTACTTTAAGTAAAGCATAGGACACGTGGAACCACTGATCTTGGCATTTTAACTGAATTCCACTTTGTGAGGTCTCCTGATTGAAAGTACAGTGGAACCTCTACATACGAGATTAATTCGTTCCCGGATCGTGCTCGAATCTAGAATTTCTCGTATCTTAATTTTCCCATAAGAAATAACTGAAAACCAATTAATTTGTTCCCGGCATCCCAAAATCAGTCAAGTTAACCTAAATAACTATTAACACATCTTCTGATTACTAAAAACACATTCAAATAGTGACTGAACATAAAAATACATTAATAAGATAAATAAGATGATATTAACGAAATAAAATGCGAGTTTATTATGAGCATTTATTATGAGCACTTCAACTTAAAATTAAAGTTAACTTTATGAAAAACTAAATTTTTTTACGGCACTAATTTATTTATGCACTTTTTTCTGCTTTTTTTTGCTTTTTAACATTACTGTATCAGTTTTTACTTTTCTTCGCTTTCTTTTGCCCTTTTAGCTGGAATCGCAACACTTTCATTTTCTATAGGTCTTTTGAAGAAAAACTTATTCAAGGAGGTTTGTCTCTGCCTCCCTTTCAAAATGTTACGGAAATGTGTAAGGCAAGTGTCATTAAAAAGAGCTGTAGCACGACTAGTAGCCACTTTTTTGGAAATTCTCGTAACTTAGCCACCTAGCGGAACCATCTGGAAATTCTCGTAACTTGGATTTTCTCTCGTATGTAGAGCAAGATTTTTGCTCGAAAGACCTCTCGTATCTCGAGTTTTTCGTAAGTAGAGTAGCTCGTATGTAGAGGTTCACTGTATTTTCTATGAGTGTATGTATGCATGTCTGTGCGTGTTTTCCTCAAGAGAAATAACCCTAACACAAGGAAGTTTATTATTTCTGTATATTACTTTAATGCGTAATGCACATAATACTCATATTTACATTTAACATATACATCAGTTCTGAATTTTGCCTTGCAATGATATCAACAGCGTTATCGGGGGAAAAGTTTTCAGTAAGATTATAAACAATTAAGCAGGGTCACGTTCTATTGCTTATGTGTGCTTTTAGTTCATCATTACAGTTAAGATTAATTTCTTTTACTACTTTCTCAATATCTTGTTTTTTTTTTATCACAAGTGCCCATCTTGTACCTTTTTTTAATTGCTGAATACTCAAATTTAATTTTGCAGGATCTACTTTTCTTTAACTATTTTTTTAGATTGTTTGCGGCTCAAATAAGTAACTGGTTTTACTATTGGTTTGAAAGTACCAATAATTTTTTCCTGTTCCGTCCTTTGGTTTATAGCATTAGCGAAAGTGCCACTCCTACATTTTGCAGCAGTTAGTTTATTATTTTATAGAGTAATTTAATTTACTTTGTTGTTGTAAGCCGAATTTATACCACTTATATATTTAAACGCTTCTCCTTTGCTATTTTTCCAATATTTTGAAGAGTATTGCTGAACAAAACGTCCATATCATTTGTCATTTTTTGACCCTCAAAAATCTTTGAAACGTCTTAGATCTAGTTGTCTGTATAAAACATTCAGAGTGCACTGCCCTGTAAATATACCAGCAGCAGAGAAAGTGAAACAGGTAACGAGGTTATTGACCAGAGGGTTTAAAGAAGCTCAAGGGTCCTGTGTAACTGAAACTCTAGCGCAGGTAGTGGAGACGCCGATAAAAGGTTCACTGCCCCCCCAACTCAGTTAGGTTTTGACTCTGAAGAAGACCGCTAGTTACGGTTGAAAGATCTTAGTCTTGTTTTCCCATTTCATATTTGTGGTTTGAATATTGATTGTTAGTTCACGTGTTTATGTGAAATCTGTTTGACGAATAATTGGATGTGACCTTCTATGAGCACTGCTCAAAAACAAAGCTCAATCACTAAACAGATAGCTAGGAAATTTGTTGGTCTCTAGAAATACCGAAGAGCCAGGAAACACAACTCGTCACGAACAGGAAAGCACAGATTCACTACCATCGCACAAAGAGACACTCTTGTGCGTGCATGCGTGCGTGTGTCTGTGAGTCTGTGCGTGTATATTTATATTTTCCCCAAAGCCAGTAACCCTCCAGAGGGAATTTATTTTAACCTGTTCCCTATTTGATTGCAGATTTACTCTATAGTTTAATATATGTACATTTACATTTTCAAACATAAAACTAATGTTCATATAACTATAACTCATATTAATATTCAGTTATAAACAAGACTATAGCTTTTTATACAATAATAATAATTAATTATTAATAATTGAAAATTCTTACTAATAAAAATGTAACTTTTATATAATTTATAAAAATAATAAATACCATTTTTATATACAGTGCTATACCTTTACAATTATTATTTGACGTATATTGTCTATGGTTAATGCACATACTGTATTAATAAATTTAAAATGACAAAATGGTAGTTCATACTCTTGTAATGTAATAAGGTAGTCATAGTTCATTAATGGACAACCTAATAATAAAATTGAATCAATAAAACAACATTATTAATATTATTGTTTTATTATTATTATTATTATTATTGTATTAATAAAAATGTAAAAATTATCACTATATTTGAAAATCAGGTTTTCCTCTCTTTCTTCATTACAGCATATATACTATAATTATACTTCATTGAAGTATAATTTGTCGTCATAGTGAATTTCTTTTTCACAGTATGCAATTAAATAAGTGTGTTCCAATGTCTGTTTTTCATCCAAGCATTAATAGTCTCTGGATTAACAAGTTTAAATCGATACAAATAGGATTTGCTAAAAATTAATAATGTTAATCAACACTGAAAGGAAATAAGAAGATAAACTAAGGTTGAACGGCAGTTTTTTTAAGAAATATAAAGGAATTTAGAGGTAAATAAAAAGGAAACTCTCAGATTAAGGAGGAGATATATAAGGAGTTATATAACTATACTAAGCTATATAACTATAACCTTAATATAAGTTATATAATTATACTAAGAAGTTATTTGTTATATATATATATAAATATTGATAAAAGTATCGACCATGGAATAGAAACAAAAATAAAGTTTATCGGGACTCGGCCAGTTTTTCAGGTTCAAATTAAACTCTCTTTGCCAACGTTTCGGTCTTTATTTAAAAACCTTTTTCATAGGCAGAAGTATACATTTTAAAACAGAACAACTAAGTATTACGTTACAAATTATTTTACAAAGAAAACTAGTATGTGGATTTTAACAACTGTAGTCTGAATGAACACGTGACACTGAACTTAAATAACCAAGCAAGTTATTCCTCCAGGTGTCCTTATATTTTCGGTTTTTTTGTCTGTTAATCGTATAACCGTTCTTCGGTTACCTGACAGTCAAGAGTTCCTGGAAGAAAAAAAAAATCTAACATTCAACTATCCAGCTAGAACAGCGAAGTATAAATTCAACAGTTAGCCCAGTTTATATTATTATAAATCTGATAGTAGGATTAACTTTAAAAAAAAAAAGTAACTGCAGGTTATTTTCAATAACAAGAAAGATCAATTTTATGTTAAACTGAAAATTTGTTGACCTATTCTTCTGAAAGCTTGTGGACACTATAATGATTACACAATATTAGGTTCATAATGAAATTATAACCAAAAATTGCTTCATATGGGAGGAAGGACTGTATAATTTTTGTTTAAATATTCCATGAAAAGGAACATTATGGTACATTTTATGAATTCAGGAAATAAGTTTCCGCAAAAATATTACTTAGTGGGGGAATACAATTTTGTGAAAGAAACTTACCTTAAATTTGTATACTATAAAAAAAATGTCAAGAAATTTGAAATGTGTTTAAACAAATTATCGGTATGTTTAAAAACCACATTGTTTTTTGCTAATACTGAACCATGGGAAACGTGCTTTTTTGCACTTTATGACAAAACGGTAACAATTCCAAGCCACTTCTTTAGAGATTCAAAAAACGTAATATTTTGTATTAGGTATTGCTTTAACCAAGAATATTTAATGAACATAGAATATCGAAAGAGCCATATTACACTAAAAATAACTAATATTAAGTTCCGTATGCAGTAACATGACAGATGTTCTAGAACAATGGTTCCGATTTTTTTATAACTATAAATTTGATCACTTTATCACATTTGATTAATAAATCTGCCTAAACTAACATATAATCATATTAAAATAAAACTAAAAATTAAATTTGTTCTCAAAGGTTTGACATTGTGTTTACTTATAGTAAAGTTGAGTGAAGAACACTCCAGATATTTCATTTAAATCAACTGCTTGAATGTATGAATGAAAATAAAAACAAATAGACAAATTTAAAGAAAACTACAAAGCCGTAAAGAGTCTCTCTCACATCTTATAATGAAAAATTTATTAAATGATACTATGAGATATTTTAATTTATGATTAACAGAAGCATAGCTGGAACTATTGAGATACTTAACTGAGGTGAGAAATTTCGCAAAAGTAATTTGTTAGTTCAAAACAATACTATTCATGTACTGGAAGCTAAGAGAGTAAATGTGAAAATTGTAACGGAAACCATTCAACCGTATTATCAGAGGTTTTCAAATGTTGAAACACAATTAAGCAGTTAAGGTTTTACCTTTAAATTTATTTCCACATGAGGAAGCAAGAAAATATGTAAAATGAACATTAAAGTTACGTTAGGAACACATCTTGCTCTGGTTTCTCAAGGTTGAGATATACTGATAGTATTTAACAGGAATTATTTACAAATTAATGGAGTTATTTAAATTATTTACAAAAAACAAATTAATTGGATTACTTAAGAAGAAAAAGAAAACTGAATACCATTCACTGTGAAGAAAATAAAAACGTATGCACTTTTAATAAAGAAACAAAACAAGAATATTTAAAACTTCTCCACTCCCATTAAACATAGGATAACTTGCCTTTTAATTCACTATAGGGTAAATCTGAAGAACAGACTTATGCTTAAACAATTATCGTAAGTAGAATAGTTGGTCCAGAAAAAATCATTAAAACAAAATCAACTCACATAAATTAAGTTTGAATCTTAGATTAGATTATTACACTTATAAGTTTGAAATCGTAAATCAACATGAGCGAATTTTCACCAGATATATATATATATATATTATATATATATATTCGGGTAATCCGTCTTCAGGAGAAAAGAGAAAGGGAGACCAAGCACGTTGTAGACGCAACGGCACGTAACCAACCCCATTTTATATGTATATTTACATTTTACATTTACATTTTATACGTATATATAAATATTGATGAAAATATCGATGTCAAATAGAAACAAAACTAAAGTTTATCAGGACTCGGTCAGTTCTTCAGGTTCAAATTAAACTCTCATTGTCAACTTTTCGGTTTTTATTGAAAACCTTTTTCGTAGGCCTACAAAAAATGTAGCAATTTTGCATGATGATTGAATTATTTTTTATATTTCCCCTGTTTTGTAGGCCTATGAAAAATGTTTTAAATAAAAACTGAAATGTTGGCAATGAGAGTTTAATTTGAACCTGAAGAACTGACCGGGTCTTGATAAACTTTAATTTTGTATATATATATATATATATATATGATCAAACCAATAAGAAATGAAAAAAAAATGGCTCAGATCTTTCAACCGTAACAAGCGGTCTTCGTCAGAATCAAAAATCCAACTGATTTTTTCTTTCCAGTTGGGTTTTTGACGCTGACGAAGATCGCTTGTTACGGAAGATTCATGTACTGGAAGCTAAGAGAGTAAATGTGAAAATTGTAACGGAAACCATTCAACCGTATTATCAGAGGTTATCAAATGTTGAAACACAATTAAGCAGTTAAGGTTTTACCTTTAAATTTATTTTCACATGAGGAAGCAAGAAAATATGTAAAATGAACATTAAAGATACGTTACGGTTGAAAGACCTTAGTCTTTTTTTCACATAACTCCTTAATATCATTGTATAACTTATATTAAAGTTATAGTTATATACCTTAGTATAGTTATACAACTCCTTATAGTTGATATATATATATATATATATATATATATATAGATAGATATATATAAAATCGATAAAAAGATTTCACATAAACACGTGAAACAACAATCAATGATCAAACCACAATAAGAAATGGGAAAACAAGACTAAGATCTTTCAACCGTAACAAGCGGTCTTCGTCAGTTGGGTTTTTGACTCTGACGAAGACCGCTTGTTACGGTTGAAAGATCTTAGTCTTGTTTTCCCATTTCTTATTGTGGTTTGATCATTGATAGATATATATTTAGATATAGTTATATATCTCCTTGATTTGTGATTTTCCTTGTTATTTACCTCTAAATTTCTTTATATTTCATAAAACAATTGCCATTTAACTTTAGTTTATCTTCTTATTTCCTTTCAGTGTTGATTAACATTATTAATTTTTTATCATGCTATGAATATTAGTAGATAATTATTTGTTTATTGTGGATATTAAAGAATTAATACAATTAGATGAGTTTAATTATCTAATAATAATACTTAGTTTGTTTTTTTGGTTTATCTTTTGAGATACATTTATTATTTTAGAAATAAGAAACATAATCATGTTCCGCCTGATGATGAAATATTTGTTGTTGCTTGTAACTAAGAACCATTGTTTCTATTATTTTATAATATATAACATAATATTTTATGTAACATTTTGCCTCATAGTATTGTTTTGGTTGTTGTAGATAATGGGTGAAGTATATTGGATCAAAGAGAAGATAGAGAAGCCGAGAGTTAACCTCGTGGAAGATCCGGAGGCAGGATCAAAGCTTGAAAGAGGGGGTTGGTCGAACAAGCTAGACTTCCTTTTCTCTTGCATTGGAGTTTCTGTAGGACTTGGAAACGTCTGGAGATTTCCTTATCTGTGTTATAAGAATGGTGGAGGTTAGTTATTTTTAAAATTACAATTATTTTTGTGTTGGTAATATTTGAGATCATATTATACAATGAATCAGCGAATAAGTAATTTCGAGTTTCATCATTTTGTTTCAATGCTTTAAAGTAATCAAACTGTTGAAAGATCTTAGTCTTTTTTTTTTCATTTCATATTGTGATTTGGTCATATGGTTATATATATGGTTATTATATAACAAACATTACTTTATAGACAGCAGTATTCTATCAAAGCAGAATTCCATCAAAATGAAAGAGTAATTATGTCTTATTTCAATATATGACAATGATGGATATAGCCTTCAGTAGTGTAAGATCTATTTTATCGCAGCTCCTCTAGAAGAAATTTCGAGAACTAAACGATTTGCCTGTACTGTAAAGCAAAAGGCCACTCCTGATCTTCTTTATCATTTACCATCTCCCTTCCTGCCAAATTCTTAATAAAAACTAAATAACAAAGAAAGTTCACTCCCCAACACTCTTCTGCTCCGACTAAAAAAACCTGTTTGCTCGCAAATACTCATTTAAACACCCAGGCCTGCAACGAGAGCTACGTGGTGATCCTCCATTTACACTTCTATAAACCATTTCTGAAAACTCTTCATTTGTTCCTTCTCCTTGTAAAGACTTGTTAGACTGAAGCTACTCCAGGAAGGGGGCCGTACTGGCCTTCGCTCTCTCTCTCACATGATCATAAGGACTAAACATTCTGGGATGATTTGGGGTATCAGAAAATACAAAACTGAGCTGGCTCAAACTTCCTGGATGTAGTAATTACATCTACGGTCATAATAAAAATTATGACCCGGTCTCCGTATCAACATAGAGATTTAACCAGAAAACTCGACTAGCTTAACAGAGTTTTTTTTGTTTAACCACCCTTGAGAGGCAAAAGAGTCTAATGATATATAAACTTAATATATTTACTTAATGACCATGGTCAAATATTTAGCAGTAGATATGGAGAGGAAGAGTTTATTAGTAAAAGCTTTAGAGCTAAGACCGGCAGGTGGTGTCCAGGCAGCCTAACTTCTCCTGGGATTAACGAGATAAACAGTTCTCTGCTCTCATCCACTGTTTTAGATTACTCTCAAAACCAATCCAAACCATAAAAAAAGTCTTATCATTGAGAAGTCTGCTGAGTATTAAAGTCACAGATGAAGAATCTCGTAGGAGGCCTGGTCTTACACATTGTTCGGATGGCAGTGGCTGGGACACCCTCAGACCTGGAGTTAGGAGTCCCCTCACTGCCAACGATACCCAGAGTATCATCACAATTCCTCGTGCCAGTTCATGCTGTAAATTTTTAATGCAATTCAAAAAGAAACAGCCTCACTGTGTAAATTTTTTAAGTCTCACCCTACCAATTAACGAGGCTGCTGAACCATCACTTCTTACAATATAGTAAAAGAGTAAATTCAGCAGTGTTAGGTCCATGATCTGAAACTTCTAATTACGACGTATGTGGGAAGATCTGCTGGTTGTTGTTTGTGGGTTCTAAGTGCTGTTTTATAGTTGTTGCCGAGGCAGTGGGTCTTTTAGAAAAATCATGGGGATCTTCATATATCTCCAGAGAATTGAACTATGTATCTACTGAACACACATCTCATAGCGTCTGGTTTTTACAAATAAAGAATGTTCTGAGTAACCTTGTCTGAAATAAGAATGAAGTCTATATTTCAATAATATTAAGTACTAGACTTAATATTAAGTACCCGTGACCCTTTGTGTCACTCAGAAATTATAAAAATAGTTATTGAAATAAATTCACTGAACATGATTGACAGGGATAATTTTAATTGTTGTTTCTTATTATTAAGGTATGGAAACAGATTCTTATATGGCCCAAGCTTTTGATATTGCATTCTTAACATGATTGTAGATATATACACACTAAGTATATTTAGCAAAATAAAAAGCATTTAAAAGTAAAAAACAATCTTTTATTTTATGACATAAATAAATAAAACATCAATTGAAGTTATTCAAGTTAAATAAAAGAAACAAAACTTGTAAATTGAAATATTCAATTTATTTACCCAAAATAAAATAACATTAATGAAAGGAATGTGTCTTTATAATATTACCTTAGAACATTCGTATTTTATCTTACAGTTGTATTCAAGTTTGTTTCTAAAATTATTCATTTTTAAAATCTAATGTAATAGTTTATTATATAACCTAACCCCCTAATGAGAAATATAATTAAATAATATTGTAGAAAGTCGAGGCGAGTACGCAAGCCATTGTCCTACCTTAATCTCCTAATACGATTTGTTATTATGTAAAACAACTAAAACAAAGCCAGTCACAACAAAAGTAAAGATTATAATAATTTCAGGTCTCTATCTCAACGGAAAATCGGTGAACAAACAAACCCACAAATTTTATATATATAGATAGCTCAGATCAGAACGTTACTACTTGGCTGTAGCAACGAATAATTTGTAATCTTTTTCACCACATCATGATGCTTGGGATACATTCTAAAAGAAACAGTAAAGCGTCCCTTGATGTACGTTAAGTGGACTTTGTGAAGGCAATCTCTGAGGACACTAACTCTCACCAAAATAGTACAACGAGTATAACAGATATCCAGAAATATTGAAAATAAAACTGAGAAATAGAAATAACTAACCGATAATTCAATTAACAGCACTGTAATTTTACAAACTGAAATTAAAAATCTGGAGTGGTCCACACTCAACGTTACTATAAGATAACTTAATATCAAACTTCTTCGGTATAATGTCCCATTTAGGCTTATTAAGTTTCCCGTTTAAAGCTTGAAAATATTCCTACTTTGCCTGAAAAATGTCAGAAACATCTAAGAAAAACTGTTTTAAGGTAATTTTTAATTTAAGATGTAGGATAATTTAATTTTTATTTTTCAAAGAATATTTTTAATTTGGAATGATGGTTTACATTTTTAGTCTTTTATAAAATTATTGTACTGCAAATTTTATGGCATCCTAGTTTTATTTTAAAAAAACACTTTTCTTCCTCTTTGTCTAAAATTTAATTTACTCTAGGCGAGTGTGTCCCACAAGACCAGAGTAACTTAAAGATTTTTTCTATTTTGTTCACCAACATTTTTAGAACTAATTCTGTCTTGCTATGTCAACTCTTATGAAGATGCTTATTTACCTAAAACTTCTCATGTTATCATTGATAGCACTTTAATAATTTTTAATGTAATATTGCTCATATAATATTGTAAACTCATGAGATATTCGTAATGTGAAAATCTTATAATAGATAAAAATTGTATAGAATCACACGACAAGTGATTTACAAATATTAACGGTATTGTCATACATAATTAAATTCTTAAATACACAAATATATATCAGGATATAAGCTTGATAATGAAATATGTCGAAGAGTAGGACATGTCGACAGATTGAAACATTCTCGCTTACCAACCATCCTTCGCCATATGGAGCATCATAAAATTTATGGCTGTTTAGCATTTGTATTTTTATTTGAAGTATTTTATTGTTCTTACATACATTATCAAATCACCAAAACATTTTTACTTCAAATTTTCCTATTAAACCTTAAAACAAGAATTTTGTTTGATTGAATTCTGAGAAAAATTTTCTACTTCAACAATCATATAGAAAATCAAATAGAAGATAGGGCTATATTGCAAATAAGATATCTAAATTTTGATTCCCTTGTTTATCAAAGAATCAAAGTATTATGCCTTTAATACTTTTATAATCATTGTGCTTTTGTCATAAAAGTCTTACATAAAATCATATGCTGATATTCTGTTAAAACAGTAATTAAGGTTTTCCAAAGTATTTTCTCTTCTACAGTCCATTTTTTTTTACTGCTTTTGTCAAATATCTTTTATACATTCCCTGTTTTTCTTGTTATCTGGAGTTGAAAGTTTTTTAAGGTAATATTGAATAAACTTAACACTGAGATCCCAGTTTGCCAAATAATCTCATGAATCGTTTGAAATGCAATACAATTTTTACTTTACTGCAAGTAAAGTATAGTAATAATGAAACAATTCTATCTCGATATTTTGACGGTTTACTGTTTTATGTCCCTAAAGTCCTTTTTTGATATTATTTCGTGGGTGAGTATGAATCCATAAGTTTGTGAGCACTCTGCAGGCAACATTGTTTGATGGCTTGAATTCACATTTAACACAAAAATGGGCCTATACAGGTATATTTAACGATACAGACACATCTTTGGTGGATAACAATGAAATTATACCAATAAATAGCACATTTTAAGAGGATGAACTGAGTCTTTTTTCGTTGAAATTAGATGGTCAGAAGGAGGTGTTATAGTACATGGCAATATTTTAAAAAATGCTTGTTTTTTCCGCCTTTCTATAGTTAGCGGCTTAACTATAGAATAATAACGAAATTTTGTGAATAAAACCATTTTAAAATCAGTAACCTACAAAAAAATTTTCATGAAATCCTTATTGGCGAAAATCGTAATTAAACAGTTCAACTTGAAAACTGAACTTAGAAGATAGATAACCCGCTGTAATTCCTGGATTTGTTTACACTGATTTAACAATTTTTTTAAATTGAGTCAATACTCAATTTAAAATACTAATACTCGTCTTAAGCTTTAATACAAGGAATTTGAAGATATTTTAAAGATTTAATATGATATGCAAGAACAATATAATTATTAAAACTATAAACTCTAGAGCAAACTACAACATATTTCCTGATACAATCAAAGGTGAAGGACTTTTTTCTAGCGAAAATGTCGGAATAAATCTACATACATGTTTAATTGTGATATATATAATTCTTGGTATATGTAAGGACTCTATTGGTTTTCCGTAATATTGTAGTTTGGGAAAGGTCCTTTCCGTTCTTTATGGCAATAAAGCTACAATATGATAAGGGAATTTAGATATAACAGAGTACAGAATAGGACAGAAATGACACCAGTGCGCACAAGTCCAATGGCATTCGATCCCTCAGATAATAATAATAATAATAATAATAATAATACCAAGTCACAATTATATCACAGTTTTAAGTTTAATTAATAAAATGGATATTACTACATGTAGACAAATGATATATTATTCTTGATCTATGAGTTTGATATTACATCTGCATGATAGCAACTTAAAATTAAGCTAAAATTCAGTTTTTGTCAACGAGTTTGATATTCTGCTCACGTATAGTAAAATTGAGTGTAGACCATTCCAGATTTTTAATTTGCTATAAGTTAAGCATAGTAATCACTAAAAAATTGTTCTTGAGATTTACATGTCTCAAGATGCACTATGGTAAGTCCTTTTTTGACGTTTTTTCCATGATTTCTATGAGTATGCAGGTGGGTAGGTGAACTATTGTTTTGTGCTAATATTGCATCAAAAAGTAACGTTTTTGCCCAAAATATGATTTGGAGAAAACTCTTTTTCCTCTAAGCTACTAAGTTTAGCGTCTTGAAGCGTTTTGATTATTATGTAATTGACAATAGCATTAACAGAAAAAAATCTTCACATTTTTGTCAATTACAGAGAAGGTTAGATTTGCTAAAAAATGAAAAATTTGTTACATATGGTTGATTCTGAAAGATTGTGCGCGACAAAAGTCAGACTGTTTGACGGATCGTAATTAAATTACCATAAAGTAGTAAATTTTTATAGAGGTTATGAGCTGAATATCTTTTTATTGAAATTATATGAACGATATGGACGTTATGGCACATTTTATGATTTCAGAAAACTTTTTTTAACACTAAATGGTTATAAAAACAGAAAAGTCAATTTGGAATAATGGATTAACCTGATGTACTGGTTGGTTTATTTACATTGATTTAAACATTTTTTCTCAAAATCAAGCTAAATATGATTATTATTTTAAGGTTTAATACAAGGCGTTATGGTAAATTTCAAGATTTAACAAAATCTGTTTTTAAAGCAAAACGGCTAACTATAGGGAAAGTTTGCCAGTATTTAATTTTTAATTGTTTGAGGGTGACTATAGCACTGCGTCTTAAAAAAAACTATTGTCCTTCCCCTCTTCTGCACTAAAGTACCCCAGCAGTTAGCTTCAACGCCTCTAAGAAACTCAGCACTTTTGCTGGTTCCAGCGGTAAAAGTTTTTCTATGGTTTGTTGAGTGTCCCGTAGAACCTGCCTCTCTGCAGCAAAGTTGCCGTACAAGTTATCAGCAGGTGCAACGGTGTTTCTTCTTCTTTGCAGAATCTGCACAAACCATCATTGATAATGTCCATTCAGGCTCCCTATGTTTCGGGAGAAAGTACTTCCTTTCCTTCTTCTGGATGGACTTCTTCGGGTCCTCAGGTGTACTTGTGGGAGGTTTCCACTAGTTAGCGCTTTCGGACCCTCTGCGCTTCCGGAGAATGGTCTCCAGACTTCAGAGATTTTCTTCCTTACAGGGGAAAATCCCTGAAGCTCTATCGGTGGTATTTTGTCCGTTCCGGCAGAGCACCGCTTACCGGAGTAAGGCTATTTACTCAAGGGGGTCGCCTGGTACCCTTGAGGCTCCATTCATAATACAGAAACCCCTGTATCATCCATCATTCGGCACGGATCGCATAACACCTTAGATGGGGCTGGTATAAAAGGAGGGGATTTGGGCTTAGGAAGGATGGGAAACGAAGGTGGTCAGGCCCAGCCCCTGACCACCTTCTCCTCCTCTTTCGTTTGTCCCTGCATATAGCAGGTTAACAGGGTAATTTTGTTTTGATAATTGACTGAAAGAATATTGTGACTTCAATGTTTAATAAAGAAACTTGAGTTGTTTTAACGATTAATACGATATATAGAAACAATAAAATTATTAAATGTATTAAATCAACACCAATCAAAAATATATATGTTAAGATGTTTTCCTGGGTATGACAGATGACGAACGTTGATTAACGAAGTGTTGTAATCAAACTACTTATTCCTCTCTTGAACAAAACTTAATGTCAGATATATAGTTCTTGATGTGTTTAAGCACCACTTGGTTTTTGGATGTATTCAAGTATGGGAAAGGTACTCTTTAGTTTTTTAACAAAACGGATACTAATTTTAAGCTACTTCTTCGGTTCGATTAACTTGGCATTTTTTATTAGGTATTGTAAAACTAAAAATATTCATGAGATTAAATATTGGAAGAGTAGTATTAAATAAAAAATGATATGTTTTTAAATAAACATCTTCATAATGGAGTACATTCATATCAGAAGAGCAAATCAGTTCATAACCAAATTTGGAACAGAATCAGTTCTAAACTTTTTTGTTCACAAAATATGAAACTACTTAATTATTAAAAAATTCACTCCAAACTGCTTCATGGACATTGAAGAGGCTTTTCATAATATGCTCTCGAATCCATTAAGTTAGGACTAATACATAGATGTGTTAATCTTGGTAATCTATACTTGATTACAATAATCGAATGCAAGAAAAATTAATGAATGTTTTAGATCAACCAGAGTTGTAATTGTGGCTATTAAAGGCTCTTCTCAGGGAGACGCTCCGTCGCCACTAACTACGATTTAGTTTCAGATGATCTATTGTATAACCTAAATAATCAAATTCACAAAATAGGCAGATAAAATTGTAATTATAAAAAGTGCCCTGCTAGATCTTACTGCTTTTGGGTTTAAGAAGCATGCTCTTCAATTGTTGAAAGATGGAAAAAAGAAACGATCTGAATATAAATCAGTTAAAACGATCCTTTTACTTTTCTTAAGAATAAAGAAGGTAAATATTAAAACACTTTCATTGATGATATTAAGCTAGAAATATGAAAGACATGAAAATTCTTTTGGAGTTTTTTAGATAGAAGACTAACTGTAAAATCCTGCAACAGTTAATTACACTGAGTAATATCACAAACACACTATCCATGGGGTTCTATTCATAAATCTACACTTTGGTTCTATAAAATTCCTATCACTGCTGACATATAAACTAGTGGTACATGCATCGGTTGTGTACTATCCTAAGATAAATGAAAATTATATCCATATTAGTCTGAATAAACTACACAGACAAGCGTGTCAAAGAATAATAAGAGAAATGATCACCTAAACTATCTTCAGCATGGGATAGTTATTAAGTGACTTTCTTCTAGATATTTCTTTGTCAAGGAAAAGGATTTTTCTGATTATTATGATTAGGACAAAATGAAAACTGTTTTATGCTAGATAAAATTTACAAAAATTTAATGCAACTAACATTTATAGTTAAGTCTATCAATGATCAAACCACAATAAGAAATGGGAAAACAAGACTAAGATCTTTCAACCGTAACAAGCGGTCTTCGTCAGAGTCAAAAACCCAACTGAACACTAGATGCAGAAAACATCTGGTGAGGAGTTGAGAAGAGTGGGAGGGAAGAGTGGTATTTTAAAAGGGTGAAAGCACAGGAAAGGACTAATGTCCAGAAAGGGATGTTTGGGGAAACAAAGGAGTACAGTAAGAAAAAGTAAAAAACTATCCGCTAGCTGTCAACCCTCTTTGAAGAGGCTATTGCCCTCGTGACGAAAGTATCAAGTTTGAAGAGACCGTTACTAATGTTTATAATATTAGATCTATTAAATTTAATTAGAGACGATTCAATAATATTTCTTAACAACATTGATTTTTCATAGGTAATAAATTTAGCTCCTGTCCAATCAATATGATGATTTTCATTTTTTATATGCAAGAATAAGGCACTACTATATATGTTGCCAAATACACTGCCACTCATAGAATATTCCAAAAAAAGTCAAAGTGATCACAAATAATCACCTCGATGTAAGTTTCCTCATTTCAAGTCAACTTGTCGGCTATACTGATAGATCAAAAATTGATTGTATAACCAGTAAAAATAAGTACACTTTCACGTGGGTACCTGGATACGTAAACGCTAAATAGTTAAGCGTAAAATTATGAAATTTTGTCATAAAACTTAACACAAAATTAGTAATTTACAAGAAAAAAATCAAGAAATTCTTATTATCGCAAAGAGCAAGATATATACGTACACAATAAATAAAATTAATCTTGGACTAAAGGATTACCTGCTGTACTAGTCGGATTTGTTTACAGTGAGTTTTTTTCACTGAATTTTTGTTCCCGGAAGATAGGTTTAATACAATGAATTTTCAGAAAAGATGATTTAATGATTTGATATGATTTGATTGTCTAAGAACAATAACATTTTTAAAACTATATAAGTAAACAAACGTCAAACAACTATGTATTTTATGTTTGGATGCTCTCCGTGATAAAGGATGATTGACTAGTGAAAATATTGCACGTTCAATAAATCTACATTATGTTTGGAGTTTTCAGTATATTTAATTCCCGGACATATATTTTTTGAGTGTTTAAGAACTCCATTATTTTTTAGTAATATTGCAGTATGGGAAATTTATTTTTAATTCTTCATGACAATACAACTACAATTTATAAGCCAGTTTTCATGTGATTCTATAAAAACATTTTCTAATAGATATTGTCATAATACGAATTTTTTTGAGATTATAATATTAGATGAGAAATATTGCATTAAATTGACAAAGTTTTATCTGCAGTAATTGAGAAGTTTTAGCAAATAATCATCTTTGTAAGGAACACTATACCTATCACATGGACCAAACAACAGAATCGAACCCACAAATTTTGGTTAAGTTAATAGTAAAATCATTATTGCTTCACAAAAATCTAGGGTGACCTACACTCAACTTCACTCTAAGTAAACATAGTATCATGCTTTTTGGGTATATAATATATAATGTTCCATTTATATTTATTTCATTCCTGAAGGTAGTACAGATAGTAACTGATCTACTTATCAATATATATGCTTATTTTTTAATATCACACGACTGATGTATATACTGTCATTAGTATAACTACAGCAGTAATAATATTTTTTGAAAAATGAAAGTGTATATTTCGTGTTACGAAATAATCTCTGACAGAAGAACATAGCTTTTGTTCCAATTGCCAGTGGATCTCTTACATAGTTTTCCTGACCTCCTTCTACATTGAGTATTTAAGACAAATTTTCCAATTTCAAACTGAAAATATTCCTATTTTGTCAGAAAAATGTCAGAAACATCTAAGAAAAAGTGTAATTTTAAGCTAATTTTTAATCTAAGATGTAAGATAATTACATTTATTATTCTTGAAAAAATGTTGTCAATTTTGAATGGTGTTTTACATTTTTGGTCTTTTATAGAATTATTATACTGGGAATTTTATGGCATCCTAGTATTTAATAAAAATCACTTTTCCTTCCATTTGTAAAAAATCATGTGTACCAATTCACTCTGAGCGATTGTTATCTTTTTCCTGCGTGCCGTACTCTGTTATAAGGTTGCTATGAATGTATGTTGAGAAAAAAATGTATTAATAATTAGCCAGTTTTACATACTCGAATCAAAGTCAAATCCGGCTAGTCAGTATAATTTAAAACTTTTATTGCTGGGAGCTTCTAATTAGTGAAAATAATAGATATGATCTATTAGACTAGAATAGTGAAAAAACTAGATATTTTTCAACAAATATAACTCCTCTTTTTTTAGGAAAGAGTCCATTCGTCACACTTCAATTTTACCCAAAAATACTATGATTCACACACACAAAATAATTTATAACTGACATTAAGTTTTGTTCAAGAGTGCAATATACAGATTGATTAGAGCATTTTGTGAGAAAAATCCATGATACCATGGAAAGCAACAGAAATTTATGTTCATTGGGAGTGATTTTTTACATTTAAAAATATTATTCCTATTATATCTCATATATTACAATAAATTATTTAATTTTTTTCATTATAAAAATCACTTTTATTTCAGTGGATTCACTCAAACAATTTCTAAGTCGGTGTAAATAAAGGAAATAAATATCAATAAATTCAACAAGTATAGCAGTTGATCCTTTAGTCTAGTATAAACAATCAGTTTTTATAGCTTATTGCTCTTTGCCGTAATTGAAATTACATGAATTTTTTTATAAATTATTTATTTCTTTTTCAATTTTAAGCCAGATTTTTATGGTTTTTTTAATGAGTCGTTTAATATCAAAAAAACATTTTGTGAAAACTGAAACGCCCCTTTGGTGAATGTAATTCTGAAAAAAATTATCTCATCTCATCCTCCACATAATGTTCTATCTTTAGGTATTGTTTCATTTTGATCGGTTAAACGGTATGGCTTGTATCACTCTCACAAGCTTTCAGATTGAATTTTACGTCCCAACGTTTACATTTTATTAAAAAAAACTATTTCCTGGTACTTTAAAAATCTGAATATATTTTTTATTTATTACCTTAGTAGCTTCAAAGTTAATGCCAACATTTCAACACTCTTTAAATGTGTTGTTAAGAAGAAAAAAAAGTTACCTAAAAACAGGTTTTTGGCAAAAAAAAGTGACTTTTCTGTCATCTATAATTGCTGCTAAACAATAAGGCTCATCTAAATAAACTACAAGGCTCATTTTTATGTAAAATATCTCTTTGATCCATCAAAGATTCTGGACCGTAGCGTGGCCACAAACTTTGGATACATACTTACCCACACGTACACACACACACACACACAGATATCATCGGAAAAATTCATAAAACGACTTCTGGGATTTCAAAACATGTCATTCTGTCAAATTCTCGAGATCGATTTTGACTATACTTTATACATGATACTTTACTTGTAGTAAAGTAAAAAAATCCCTGAACTTCTTGAATACAGCTACGGTTCGATATAGATACTCGAATGCTAGAAATGTCGATATTCAGTATGATTTGAGTTGGGAATCAATTGATTACTACATTAGTCGACTTGCTAACAATGAAGACAAAAAACTGTCCACCCATCCAAATCCCCTTGTTCGGGACCTGAATCCAACAAACAACCCTTCCCAATCCCATGACTCCTAATAGATCCCTTCCTGAACTAAATATGCGGATTTAGCTCTATCTATAACAATATTTATTGCATGCTACATTTGGTTTCCCATATACTGTATGTTTTCTCCACTTATAAATAGGCATAGATCGTCAACAAAGAGAGACCTCATTATTTTTGTTGGTAACCTGTCAGCAATTCCATTTATTGCTATAAGAAAGAGGGTCGTGCTAAGTACAGATTCTTGAGGAATTCCTGTCTCTTGCTTTTTTTCCTTAGACAGGGAGGATCCAATTCTCACTCGAAAACTTCGATTATTCAGAAAACTCTTAACAAATTCGAGAAGATTCCCTGAAAATCCCCAATATTCCATTTTGTTTATTATTGTCATTGTTTTGGTCGTGTCGAAAGCTTGTTTTATATAAAAGAAAACTGCCAAGGTGTGTTCTCGATTTAGGAAAGCATTTTGGATATTCTTCTCCAAGAGTGCAAGTTGGTCAATGGTGTTGTAACACCTTCTAAATCCTGCTTGATACATGCTGAGGAATTTATGATTTTCAAGCAACCACATAAGTCTCCTGTTTACCATGCTTTCAAACAATTTTCCTAGGCAACATGTTAAAGAAACTGGTCGATAACTGCTTGGGTCACTTCTATCTTTTCCTTCTTTTGGAAGGAGGATGATCACTGCTTTCTTCCACTGTTTTGGGTAGTTGCCAGTTTTCCATATACGGTTGTATAAAAGAAGTAACCTTATCTAACCTTTATGCGGAAGGTTTCGAAGGAAGGCATAAGGGATCTGATCTATTCCTGGAGTTGTATCTTTAGTCTTAAGTAAGGCCCATCGTAATTCATTCATGTTAAAAGCAACATTGCACCTCTTCAGGGTTTTTAGATCTACTACAGCTCTGTTGTAAATTCTGTTATGATTACTGTTTTCAGATCTTGGTATGTTTAATTTCATTCGAGTGCCACAAACAAATGCAAAATAATCTCCAAGGATTTCTGCAACTATGGCCTCTTTGGCGTATATATGTCCATTTACATTTAGTACTGGTATAGCTGATGGTCGGTGTTTACCACTGATGAGCTTAAATTTATTCCAGATCTTCTTTCGTGGTGCTGAGCGGGTCATAGATGAAACAAACTCAATCCAGGATTTTTTCTTCGCTTGTGTCATCACTTGACGTTCTTTCACTCGGTACCGTTTAAATTCTATCAAGTTCTCAGTGGTGGGAGTTTTCTTAAATCTGTTAAAAGCTCTTTTTTTTTTGATCTGTTGACTTCACTGCATTCACTGTTCCACCAAGGTACTGAGTTTCTTACAACAGAACCCTTTGTTCGTGGGACTGTCAATCTGCTGTCGAAAGTATTGAAGCTGAAAAAGCTGCTACATCATCATCAATATCACTTGTGAGCTCTGGTACGCTGAAGATTTGCATATATGTTTTCCAGTCTGCTTCATCAAGTTTCAATCGAGGGTATCTACGAAGTATATCTTGACTAGAGCCTAAGGTTATAGTTATAGGGAAGTGATCACTTTGATATAATTCTTCAGTTTCCCAATGACTAGTAAGACACACAGATGCAGATGCAATACTAAGATCAATAGCACTTAGGGATCCAGTGGCAGCACTAAAATGAGTCGGCTGACCGTCATTGAGAAGACATAAGTGTGTATCGTCTAGTAGGTCCTCAAGATCTACTCCCTTTTGACAAGTTCGTCCTGAGCCCCACCATATGTTATGGCAATTAAAGTCACCTAATAATATTATTGGTGTTGTTAACTGATTAATTAGTGAACGAAGTTCTTGTTGACTCCAGCTTGAGTCAGGGTTATAAAAGGAACAGACTGTCAGTGGTATTGGATACATTGATTTTACTGCACTGCTTGTAATGGTGTGTTTAACTTTATTTCTTTGCTGGGTATATTGTCTTTGAGGAAAATAGCTACACCTCCATGTGCCCGTCCCCTTTCTACAGGGTGTACATCTTTCCAGAAAGATTTGTAGCCCCGTAGGATAACATTCTGTCCAGGTTTTAAATGAGTCTCTTGTATACACAGTCCTAATGGATTGTGTTTTTCCAGTAGATGTCTGAGGTCTAGTTGCCCGTTAGTTAAGCCTCTTATGTTCCATTGCAAGATTACATTATGAGATACACCTTTAGCCATTTATTGTTGAAATTTCTGTTCTATTCCCTTATCCTTTCCTTTCTTCTTCTTGCTTTTTGTTCGTTCTGTTTGAAAAAAATTTTTTTCCAAGTCCTCATTTTGTATGTTTTTACTCTCGTGGGAAACTTCTGGAGAAGAACGACTCCCAAGAGATTGCTGAGAAGAGGGACTACATCTTGATTGTAGTCTCTTTTTTAATGTCATTGAGGTGTTACAACACCCTATGTCAACTTTCTCGTGAAAAAGTTCTAGTTGTTCAGTGTTATTTTTGTTTTGTCAATCCACATTTTTTCCGTTTTCTTCATCTACTTTTTTACCTTTCAGGGTATTATTCGTCGGTAAGTCATCTTTTACTGGCATAGAGTAACTTTTTGACACCTTCTGAGCAAATGAAACAAGTGGTTTTACATATGAAGGACTAGTTACTAAACTCTTTGCTTCCCTATATGATAACTTGTTCACAATCTTCACTCTTTGAATTTCTCTGGTAAATGAGTTCTTGGCATTCTTGTGACCTGGAGTAATGCTCACCTTTGCAGTTTACGCATGTTGGGGGCATTACACATGGTGTTTGGTCATGTTTTGGCCTTCCACAGTTACAAGTTTCATAAACGTCACGACATCGAATCGTGATATGCCCAAACTTAAGACACTTAAAGTACCTCATTGGAGGTGGAATATAAGGCCTCACTTTAAGGTTATAGGAGGCCACATTTTTTTTCTCTGGTAATACTGGGGTGTTGAAGGTAGATGTTTGGTGTATTCAACACCATTTCTCCTACTTTCTTAGTAATTATTTTGACACCTACTACTCCCTGTGATGCTAGTTCTTCTTCTATTTCCTCTACTGTGCCATTCAATAGGTCTCTACAAAAAATAACTCCTTTAGAGGTATTAAGTTGTTGATGTGGTTCGACTTCCACAGCAACATTGCCAAGTAAAGTGAGGTTCAAAAGCTTTGTTGCTTGGGAATCACTAACAGTCTCTACTAACAGTGTGACACTTCTTAATTTTCTTATGTTGCCAACTTTCCCAATAATTCCTGTAATACTTTTGTGTATAAAGAAAGGTGAAGTGTTATGGAACGTTCCATCTTTCTTTTTCACAATTAAAAAACGAAGAATTTTTCCTGTTGGAACTATTTCATTATTTACATTCATACTACTTTTAATTTTTTTATTTACGTTAGCATTCTTAGGTTCTACTATATTGCTGTATTCGTCATTTGAACCTGCTGATTCCTGACTCTCTCTGCTTATGCTTCTCTTTTTGGTATTTATTGAACCAAGCATATCTCCAGGTTTCATTTCTAAGTAAATCAATCATTCTTTAAAATATAATATAACTTCTAGAATATTCTATGCAGGTGGGATAAACAAATATTAAAACAGAAACAGGTAGGAATATTAAATGTAATTAATGTGAAATTAAATCTTAATAGTAGATTTGTATATAAAGGTGTAGTGTCTTCCGACAAATCACTCACCTTATAGTCTAAGGTATTTAAGAGAAATGCGATGGTATCAAACTGCCTCTAGGAATCCATAATCTTAAAGAAAGGGAAAGAGCAATTTAATGTGAAGTTACTAGATACTTCTTAGTGTATCAGGTAACTTCTCACACTCAAATAAACAGTGATTTATGAAATGACTTTTGAAAGTCAATTTTTGTAGAGCGCACTATCATACAACCACCACTTGTTCAATCCAGCACCTGTTTTCCTATAAAACTTATTCCAACTGAACTTGCATTTGAAAAAAATACTACATCTTCAAAAAAATGATTTAAAAGATATAATCTAACACTGATGATAAATTGCACACATTGTTTAATTCAATTGGCAGTTGATAGATTAGACTGAACAAATAATAAAAAAAAATATTTTTGGTCAAACAATACAACAAGAAATGTTGCAAGAAGTCTTAGCTCTAATTATCTGTTAAATATTACACGTATTATATTATTAAACCACAAATTATTTCAATTAGGAGACAGTTGATGAGGCTAAACTATATCACATTCATTTCATTCAGTAATTTCAATTTGAAGACTTCACACAGTTTTAAATGATTAATTGAAATTATATCAGTATTTAAACTGTCTCTTGAAAGATTGAATAAGAATATTTTGGTGAAATATTATTTCTTTATAAACAAGCATTGTGTTGAAAAGAGTCAGTTGAGTGCTAAATGTTAACTTGTACCTACATTTTTCATTATCTTATATTAAGAGTTATTATGTTAAGAATTGTGTTATGCACACAGTACATACAGTAATTAAGTTTTATATATGTATATTTTGATTTCAATATTTCACAATCAATTTTTTATGCTGTACATATCTCTATATATAAAGTTCGTAAGTTGTTTGTTCGTTTGTTAACCCATTTCCGGTGGAGATAGAGACCTGAAATTAAATATATATTATTTATTACCTGAATAATGTCAAATAAAAGAAAATTATCACTATATTCCCAAAATTGGAGCCAGGGTAGCAAGTATCTTACGTGCTCGCCGATGACAGTAGTGCAAATGTATTATATATAAATATGACAAAAAAAATTTTTTTTAATTTAATATTTGCGTAATATAAACACTGGTAATAAACTAAAGTCATGGAGCCAGGGTAGCCCACTGGCTTGCGTGCTCGATGAAGACAGTAGCACAAATATATTAAAAATAAATTTAGCAAAAAAATTTTTGAATTCAAAATTTGAATAATATAAACAATGGTAATGAAGTAAAGGCATGGGTCCAAGGTAGCCAGTCGTTTACGTGGTCACCGATGACAGTAGTGAAAATGAACTATATATATATATATATAAAGATTTCACATAAACAAGTGAAATAACAATCAATGATCAAACCACAATAAGAAAATGGGAAAACAAGACTAATATCTGTCAACCGTAACAAGAGGTCTTCGTCAGAGTCAAAAACCCAACTGACTCTGTTGGGTTTTTGACTCTGACGAAGACCTCTTGTTACGGTTGAAAGATATTAGTCTTGTTTTCCCATTTTCTTATTGTGGTTTGATCATTGATATATATATGTATGTATGTAATAAAATTATTTCAAAATTTGCGAAATATGAACACTGGTAATAAAATAAAGGCATGGAGCAAGAGTAGCCCAGAGGCTTGCGCGCTCGCTGATGACAGTACTGCAAATGTATTATAAATAAATGTAACAAATATATAATAAACTACTACATTAGAGTTTAAAAATATAATTTTATAAAGGGAGCTGATCAACTCTGATTTTAAAAAAAATGTCATATACCTTCCTGGGGATATACCTCATAATTTCCTAAATTTTCAAGGCGATTGGATGTATGGTTTTGTGAATCTATCGAGTACAGACAGACACACATTCCTTTATATATATATAAATTATACATACTGAAATTTTTCATAATGAAATAATTGTTATAGGTGCTTTCCTAGTCACATATGGAATAGCGATGATTTTTTGTGGTATACCACTTTTCTTCCAAGAAGTTGCTATTGGACAATACCTTGGATCTGGAGGAAGTACATTGGTTGGACAGCTTTGTCCAATTCTTAAAGGTTAGTATATAACATTCTTTTTTAATGAATAAAAAACATATTTCCATTCTGTAAAAATTTAATTTCACTGAATAGAATATTTTTAAAGCCTTTTGAGTGTAAACGGGAATGATTAAAATGTCAAATTTTCAATTTAAAAACAAATATTTGTGTGACGTACTTCGTACTTCTTCCTGATGACGACTGACGTCGAAATATCGAAGTGTGCTGTAGTGACTTTATCTGTTCTTTTCTATGTGTTAATGTTTATTGTACATACGGATGTTTCATTTTATGTACATATATCGGCTTCATAAGACCTGTGTCACTCAAGCTTAACACTTCATCTATCTGAAACAGACGAATACGAAATATCGTAGTGTGTCCTTTATATAAATTTTTTGCGTTCTGACGACTCCCTGTTCTTTAAAGCTTTGATTCTGAATCAGTCACTTCCATGAAATTAACTCTCGGCTTCTCAAATTATAATGCAATAGAAATAATGGATCTTACAAACAGAAATACATATTTCATCGCCAGGCAGAACGTGGTAATGTTTTTATTTACCATACGTAAACAGTACAGGTCATGACAATATTCGATCCTAAAATTTTGACGGATTTAAATATTTGAGGTCCCCAAAGTTCATTTTGGACGTTTCTTTAATTATGTTTGTGTGTGAGTGGGTGGAAAAGTTAGTATGAGAAAGCTATAGGCCTCACAGTTTGATGGATATTGAACTCTTACCAAAATTAGGCCTCATTGTTTTTGAGCAATATTGCATTATGGGAAAGTCACTTTTTTTGTCAGTATTTGATTTTAGGCATCTTTTTCTAGTAAACTACTAACTCTAAAGTGTTAAAATTTGAGGATTACAATGAAAAAACATCAGCATTAACTGAAGAAAATTCAGATTTTTTTATTTAAATGGAAGGTCAGTTTTGCAGTAAGACATAAATTTTGGCTTACGATTGATTTTGAAAGTTTGAGGGCATGATACAGGTCACACCATTTGATGAATTGTTATGGAATTATACCCAAAAATAACACTTTATGAAAGCATGAGCTGAATACCTTACCTATTTTTATCAAAATTACATGAACGGGAAGGGTTGTCATGACACATTTTGTGAGTTTAAAATTTTTTTTCGCAAAACGGTTAATTATGGAATAATGAAATTTTGACTAAATAATTAGTTAATTGGTATGCCACATAAAAATTTGCAAGAATTCTGATTACTGTTAATGGTAATACAGTTATAACCACTGAAGGCTCAAATAATGGATAAATTGGATTACTTGCTGTATTTGTATCATTTCCTTATACTGACATTTTTTACAGAGTCTAGTGGAACATAATTCCTGTTTTCAGGTTTAATAGAAGAAATTTTATGATTATTAAAGAGCGGGTGTGATATGTAAAAACAACAACATTCTTAAAGCAAACGCCAATCAAATAAATAATTTAAGATCTTCCCAAGGGTAAAGGATGGCTGTTTAGCAAACGTTTTCCAAACAATGTACATCTTGTTTCCTTTTTCATATATAATTGGGAGACATATAGTTATTAAGGTGTTTTTAAGAACTCCATTGTTCTTAGGTAGCATTGGAGCATGGGAAAGATAGTTTTTCATGTATTATGCCATTATGGCTACTATTTTAATGCTACATCTCCAGTGATCGAACAAATATAAAATTGCGTTTTTTAGATGATTTCTTAATACGATATTTCATGATCTTACAATATTGAAAAGGTAATATTACTCGATAAATTTCAAAAGTCCTATCTATAGTAACATAGGAATTTTAGGTGAGTAAAAATGTTCATAATATACATCTAGGGTCAAGGGTAGTGCCAACAGAATCAGTCCCAAAATTTTGATTTTAAAAATAAAAGAAAAATTAAAGGCTTAAAACGATTACTCTGGGCTGATCCTGGATAAACAAGGAGCTCATAATGCATGTCTTGAAATCCATTAAATCAGATGGATAAATTAGTGTAGGAACTATAGAATAAATTACAATAATGTAATGCAACAATAATTATTGGGTCTGCAATTTCCTCTATTGTGGTGAATAGTTGTGGATGATCTACTGGATACTTTAAATAATCAAGTTTACGATACACAAGGATAAGAAGATGACCTTGTTTTCATAAGAAGAGGAATGCTTCACGTGATAGCATTTGAGATTATGCTCCCTAAATTACAGAAAGATGGGTAGAACGAGAAAAATCTAGATATAAATAGAACTAAAAAAGTCAATTGTTTTGTTTCAAGGAGAAAAAAGTAGACGTAAGAAATGCTTGCTTTAAAAACATTAAGTTAAATCTATCAAGATGTGGAAATACTCTTAAAGTCTATTTTGATAAATGGCTTAACTGGAAAAGTCATGTAACAAATACACTGAGTAAGGACAATT
The DNA here is from genome assembly GCA_026182355.1 of Hermatobates lingyangjiaoensis. NCBI lineage: Eukaryota > Metazoa > Arthropoda > Insecta > Hemiptera > Hermatobatidae > Hermatobates > Hermatobates lingyangjiaoensis. The sequence goes on from JAPFBL010001938.1 coordinate 224,918, forward strand.
TCTGATTGTAAAAATTCATTAGTAGATATGTTGTCTTAACTACAAATATTTCTTTTGGGTCTGCAAAATTACTATTCCTTCAGTGATGAAACCAAAAGTATCATATGAATCGGTTGTGTGGAATCCAAAGGTACACAACTTGACCTTAATAAACTCCAAAAACAATCTTGTCTAGATATAACAAAAGCCATGACGATGAGTCTTACTTCCAGCATTAAAAATTTATTAAACGTCTCTCAGTCCGATATTTTTACAATAAAATATTAAATTGCAGCCCATTCAGACTGGTACAAAATGTTAATGCCTGTATGGATGATAAAATGCTCAAAAAATTAATAGAATGAAAATTAATGGTTTGGCCTATATGTTCGAGATATAATGCCTCTCATCAAATAGTTTAGAGTATAATAATTAGAGATCAGAAATAATAACCTGGATTGGAAACTTTCTAATTTTAAGAAATTAATAAACAATGGTAAATAACAAGGCAGGTAAAATATGGCCAGAAGAACTACTCACTTTAGCTGATAACCTCATTCTAACTGTAATTGAGTTTTTAACCAAAATAATAAATCTCGAAAGGAAGGATTTAGAAAATTGTCTAAAAATTGTTAAAAGCAGCAATTAATATCATACGAAGAATGCATGCTCTGTCTGGAACAGGCGGAAATATGTGAACACATTCAGTGTGAATGAGAGGTAATTGTTATTAAAAGGTAAATGATTTTTAACAAATGGCCTAAGCAGAATAGAAGTAAGATATGATACTATACAAAATTATAATGTTCATTAAGTAACTTAAAACCTCAAGTTTATTTTGAGAACGAGAATGGAAGGATAATAGGGCAGATATGACAATGGTGGAAAGGTTCCAATGGCACACAAGCACTCGGTTTACGAATATCAATAATATCATATTAGATTATTCTAGATCAATGATTTCAAGTTTGTAATAACTCCTAAAATTCTCAATGTATAATAAATAGTTCAAAACAAAGGAAATCATTAAATTGATTTTTTATGAAGTTCATAATACTTTACCAGATGGTTTGTGATTTCATCTACACGATATATAGCTACATTAAAATAAAAACCAAAACTGCGTTGATTATCAACAAGTTTGATATTCATACCTGATTATGTTTTGAGAATAGGGCATTGTATCTCAAAAAATGAAGCAATTAAAAAAAATTTTTTAATTAACAGTGATAGAAAATCACAACATAAACCGAAGTTGAGCAGGGGTTGTTTTAACGAATATAAAGAAATATAGAGGTAAACAGAAGGATTGAATATTTCCTGTTAAATATTCAAGTATTTCCTGATTTTAAAAGTAATTGTCTATGTGCTTGAGTTTTAATGTACTATCTTTATATTTAATTTTACAATGGGAGAATTTCTGCACCTACAAAATTTATAAAAATATTAAGAAATGTAGGGTTTGATACCCTAGCTAATCTACCGAATCATGGATCTCATCCTATATAAGAACTGACGGAAGCAGCTGGATAGATGGTCTAATCCAGAGTTTGGTGAAGTTTTTAAAGCATAAAAATTAATGATGGCTCAAGAAGTGCGCTCCTAATTACATTGAGTTTCAGAACTCAATAAATATGATTTTTTGACAAATCAAATGTTTGACATTTGAATGTGAAATGTTTAACATAAAATAAAAAATTCTTCCATTTTTTAGTTTTTTGTAATTTTTATAGGTGTTCGACATTCAATTGAGAACAGATTCGCTAAACGTCTTGACATTTCAAGAACGGGTTCGCGGGAACCCCCCTGGAACAGTGATAACGTGTCATAAAAGCCATAGAAATCAATTTAATGACTTCACTTGTTTTATTGTAGCTAGATCATTTTATTAGTTATAACAAAATTGTAATCATTGTTCTAGAACATTCTGACATGTTACTGCATCCAGAACTTAATATTAGTTATTTTTAGCATAATATGGCTCTTTCTATATTCTATGTTCATTAAATATTCATGGTTAAGGCAGTACTTAATACAAAATATTAGGTTTCTTTAATCTCTAAAGAAGTGGCTTCGAATTGTAAACGTTTTGTCATCAAGTGCGAAAAAGTGACTTTCCCATGGTTCAGTATTAGCAAAAAACAATGTCGTTTTTAAACACACCAAGAATTTTTTGAAACACATTTCAAATTTCTTGAAATTTTTTATAGCATACAAATTTAAGGTAAGTATCTTTCACAAAATTTTATCCTCCCCTAGGTAGTAGTTCTGCAGGAAAAGTGAAAAGTATTTACTGAATTCATAAAATATACTATAATGCCCCTTTTCATGGAATTTTTCAACAAAAAGTATACAGTCCTTCCTTCCATATGGAGCAATTTTTGGTTATAATTTCATTATGGAACCTAATATTGTGTAACCATTATCCTGTCCACAAGTCTTCAGAAGCATAAGTGAACAATATTTCAGTTTAACATAATAAAGTTAATCCTACTATAACTTTTATAATAATATGATTTAAACTTGGCTTACTGTTGAATTTACAACTATAGTTGAATATTAGATTTTTTTTTTCATCCAGAATGGTATTTTGATTGATTTTATTCCAACTTGTTTCAACTATAGATAACCTAAGTATGATTATAGGAACAATAGACAAAGAACGAAAAAAGAAACTTACTTTTCAAAGAAACTGTGGTGGTAAAGTTAATAAAATATTATTAAATATAATACAATATTTAATTATATTATGTTTATTTATTATATATAATAGAATATACTAAGTTATAAAGAGAAATGTGACTTAAGAAAAGTATGGTTTTTATTGACACAACGAGATTTTGAGGAATAATGCAATCGGAATGAACAATAACACATTTAGACATCTTCTAGCCATCAAGCATGATTCACGTTAGGGACAACATAGCTTGTGATTCCTTTAGAAAATACGCTTTCTTCTTGAATCGTTTAAGTACATAAAAGAGAGGTTATACACAATATTTCTATTTGATAGAGAGATTAAAGTAACAGTTTTTCTTTAAAATACATTTTTAAACAAGTTTATTAATAGAGAAATAGCACTTTCTGATGTACATCGTAGTTCTGACCCTCCCATCAAAACATGTTCGTTGTGAAACTGAATGAAGACTAGATGAATAAATGATGACTGAATTCACTTATCGTAATCAATTTGACATATGACTTTATATCAACTCGTATAACAACTGCCTACGATTTTGACCTTGAGATAAAGGATCAATAATTTGCCTGATCGTAATTTCTGTTAAATTTAATTTAAAATTTGTTGTATTACGTATATATTTATCATCAAACAATCTGCTAAAACATATTATCAAATGTAAAAAAAAATGCTTTCTCTTTAATTCAAGGGAAAATAGCTGAATAATCTTTAAGGTTAAACACGTCTGAGGCGCAATAATAGCTCAATCGGTGCTTACCTAAAAAGCAATAATAGCAATAATAAAGCAGATTATCAAGCGTTGTTCATCAATATATGCTTGGATTAACTTCATTCACAAAAAAAAAAAATTCATTTTGAGCTAAAACCTAATACAGGAGGTCTGAGAGGATGACATCTACTTTTCAAATTATATGGTTAACCGATGTATGTATTAAGCAAAACTGAAATATTGAATTAAGGAAAATTATAGAAATGCACTTGTTCTAGGAGTTGGATATGCAACGATGACTATGGTATTTTTCCTGGATTTGTATTACTGTATAATTATTGCCTGGACACTCTTCTACCTCATGAGTACCTTATTGAACATACCAGTTCTACCCTGGCGTGGCTGTGGTCAGTGCTCCCAACAAAATATGTAAATAAAAAATATTTATTTGGTTAAAATGAAGTAAAACAGAAATCTGACAATCATTGCAGACAACTGGTGGAACAGTGACCGCTGCTACATGCCAGGTCAGAATCATACCCATGTCCACCTCAACACCTCAACCACTACTCCAGTAGAAGAATTCTGGGAGTAAGTCCTACAAACAACAAATTATAATAACAGAATTATTACACTATTTTACTTTTAATGTAAGTTGATTCATATTTTATTACTATATTGAAGTGAGTATTTTTATATTATGTCAAATTGATAAGCATTTAAAAGTACAACCTTAAACGTTGTGAAACGTTGGAATAATTTAATGTATAGTTTGTTTGTTTTTAGTTAGGTTTAGAGTGTATTATTCGATTACTACTATGGAACTCAAGATAAATCTTTCGGAGAGTTATTGTTTAGTTTACCTGTAGAGTTAAAAACCAAGTTTAGAAAACTGGAGAAATTAAATAAAAAACGAACGAAAATGAATATCGGCATACTCTTTAATAAAACATATATATGTATATATACCATTTTTACACAAATATAAATGTTCTACATTTTTAAAAATGGTTTAATATATTCTTGGTTGGATTGGTTACTCTTTTTGCTCTATTAAACTATAAATTTTTTATTTCAAAAGTACTAGCATGTTATGGAAAAAAGCATTAGTGCAAAAGTTACTCCGAAAAAACAGTGATTATTGTTCCAGAGCCTTACAGGTTTTGCCTTCTGTGTTGTTCTACATTTGGAAAGATTAACACATTTTTGAATTAGCAGCCGTTATATTTCTGAACACATCAAATGACTGATTTGATTCTCTATCAGGGGTCCTAAACATCGCTTAAATCAAATTTATTAGAATAGGTATCTTTAAGAAATACATGACAATGACAGAATAGGGAAAAGTAGTAGTATCCGAGAGACGTAAACTAGTGTGATATCCAGTAATTTATAAGTGTATTTAAAACATTTCTTATTAGATACAAATACTTAACCAAACATGAATTTCATTAATTATTCGATATTGTTTGCACTAAGTTTCAAGAACACATACATAAAAATTCCATTAACCGAAAGATATTTTATTAACTATAGAAAACTTGATACTGTATCTTTTGATACTCTAAAGATACTGGAGAAATTACGCAACTAAGAAGTAACGTTGAAACTATTAGGGAAAGAATTACATTCTTGGCTACGACTTCAAGAGTAAACTATACATAGTTTGGGAACCATCCAAGTTTCTATGTATATTACTTAACAACTCGTATAAATTTACGTTTAACAAAAAGAGATCGACAGGAGATGCTGAAGCTTTAAACTTATTGAAGTAATAATTCTTTTAACAAATCAGTTTGAATCAAGTTTTGTCAACAATAAGAAATGAAATAAATTATTATCAGTTATTTTTGAAATAACTTGAATAAAGATAAAATTAATTTCTTAAATAATTTTTTTCACCTTTATTTTGATGCCATGTTTCACTGTTACCGTTGTGAATGTTTCGACCTCTTATACTGGTTGACTTGAAGTAAATCATGTTTTAAATGAACATAGATAGCTTCCATTTAATTCATTGTGATATGCATTAAGCGTTAACTCAGGGAATTTCATTAAATTAATTAAATCATACTTTATCGGATAACTTTCAGAATAATATTTACTTTTGTTCTAAACAACATTGTTACCTGTCAGTGGATCCAGTATTGAGCATTTATTTATTATCAGGATAAATCCGGTAAAACTATGAACTAAAAGGATAATTAAAATTCTAAACATAATTAATGGAATTTAAGTGTTTGTGATTTTTTTGTCTATTTTTTTTTTATCAACAAACCATGTTTGTTGTGTGTCCGATTCAGGTTTGCAGTTTGTGTGGATTTTTGCGATTTATCATTTTACCCTCTTGTAGATAATTATGTAAATGTTACTGAAATCATTGACACTTTCTAGTTACAACTGAAATATTGTACATTCCGGATAAAATCCATAATAACATTTTCTCTAAGTGGTATTAAGAAACAATAAATATGATTTATTTTATTATAAATACGCTATGCTATGTCAAATATAATTGTTCAAATATGCTAATTATTTAGCAATAAGTAAAAAATTGCTCTGAACATTACTAACTTTCCTTAAATAACTTATGTATTCTCTTTTGTAAAAATTATCATTGTCGAAGAATAATATCCATCAGTTGTTTTTTTACACATTTATTGAGATTCATCAGAATGTAATACGAAATTTTAAATATAGTTGTAATACTAATTTAATTATGCTTTAAATTTCACGTTTTATATGAAAAAGTAGGATTACACTGTTTTAAGGCAGGTTGCATTTCCCTGCAAATACACTTCACCCTTTTTCTTCGTAAGATGGCTTTGAAGAGGTCATACCATATCAGTCTGGAGTTCCTGTGCTCTTTCAGGTTTCAATAACTACTTACATGGAATTTTAAATCAATCAATTGAAAAAAAAACACATTTTGAACTTTTGGTTAACCTTCTGTAAATTCAATAGAAAACATATTACTAATTCTTCCAAATTTGTTCCCTAACCTTAAACAATAATGAAAGTAAATCAAATCGAATGTTGAATTGTACTTTCTAGAATTGTAAATTAATCATTATTTTTTGTTGATTTTAGACGTCGTCTTCTGGGCATCACTAGTGGTATTGAGGAAATAGGTGGAATGCAATGGGAGCTCCTGGGATGTTTGTTCATAGGATGGTCCCTTATATATCTTATTCTTTGTCGTGGACTCCACCAAAGTGGAAAGGTGCTCTGACATCATCATTAACTTAAATATTTTTTTATAAGAGATGATAACAAAAAATGATTACAAAATTACAGATTTCTATTTTAAGCAAACCTTTTGTAGAAAACCAACCTACCTAATTGTTTAGATAACTTACAATAATTTATAATGGATTAACAAGAAATATCATCTTAGTTTAAATGTATTACTATCATAATTATAGTCTATTACAGGAGTGAGTACTTATTCACTTGTTTCACCAATGTATCTGTCCACATTTGAAAAACTCTTAATCCATATATATTGTCACTAATTATAAATATTAAAACATATAATATTTTTTAACGTTATATTTAATTTTATTGTGAACGTTATTAAATTTAATAAACCATACATATTTATTTAATAACCAAAAATATATTTCAATAATAACTAAAAGTATTTGTTTCAGTATAAGCAAAACACAATTAATATATTTTTAAAACATCAGCAATACTGACTCGTAAATAACTTTTAAATAATATTTAATTTACGATTAATTGGTTATTTATTAACTTTCAAATAAAGTTAAATTACTGCATTACTGCAAAGTAATCCATAGTTTGAAAATAATATAATCCCAAATGAAATATATGAACTTTCTTGAATAAGGAAGGCATTTATTATAGAGTACTAGTAGGACATTAAATCAAATTTATTTCCTGTAGGTCTTCAAGAATGTATAAATACTTGGGACACTTTTGATGCATGTTAATTAAAGTTCAAGATGAGAAAATAATAAACTTTGCAATAAAACTAGGATTTTTATTTAAATACATAATTTAGAACAAGTAAGGGAATACAAACATTACCATGGTCAAAACTAAGTTACTTTTGCACACACGAATATAATATTTTTATATTTGCAGATAATATGGTTCACAGCGCTCTTCCCATATGGAGTTCTGTTGATACTACTAGTTCGGGGTGTTACTTTACCAGGTGCTGCTGATGGTCTTCTGTACTACGTGACACCAAGATGGAGTGAACTTCTCTCACCAGGACCTTGGATAGATGGAGCAACTCAAATTTTCTTTGCTTACAGTGTCGGTACGGGTGCTCTCCCCGCCCTGGGATCTTACAATTCATTCCACCACAACTGTTATAGGTGACATTAACATCTTTTTTTTCTTGTTAATATGTAAAGTTTAAAAAAAATAAAGAACTCTATACAAACATATTTAATTGGTCAATAACATTGTTTATTTAACGTAGTATAACGTTTTTTAAATCTAAAACTAATTGATAACTTTCAATTAAACCTTGGAAATTGAATGATTAAAAAAGGGTGGCAATCAATTAAAGATGAATAGAATGTTTATTTATAAGTATTTTGGTTTATATGGATTAAATTAATGGTTAAATGTTATTAAAACAAATTGTAGCACAATTAAACTGTTAAAAAAATTTTCAAAATGGTAAATAAAATATAAATAAATAGTGTTTTTAATATTAAATAGCAAAATATTTCTATTTGTTTAAAACTACTGATCAATTTGCTTAAAATTGCTCTGGTATCATCAGGGATGCTGTTGTAACATGCATCGTCAACACTCTGACCAGCCTTCTTGCTGGCCTCGTCACCTTCTCAATACTGGGACATATAGCATTAGAGCAAGGCACTCATGTTTCCCAAGTTGTTTCTTCAGGTCCAGGATTGGTATTCCTAACATATCCGGAAGTTGTTCTCAAGTTGCCTGCAGCAACTGCATGGGCAGCTATCTTCTTCATCATGCTTCTAGTGAGTAGTATGTTAAAGATTGAAATATTCAAATTAAATTTGTCATTTGTAATTTTTATCTATATTATATGTTCTATTAAAAACTTTTCAATTGATTCATATAGGTAAAATATTATTTCTACGATAAACTGAAATTTACTAATAGTTTCAATTTGTGTTTGTAATATATTTCACTCCAAATATAAATGCTATGATTAACATAAAAAAACACCATTTTAAATAATTTTGATTTTTAGATCAAATTGATAAAAATTGCTAATTATGAATTAATAATTTAATAAAGTGCTTCATATGGAAAAATTATGTGATGTAATGCACAAGTCGTGGCTAATAATTAACTACTTTTCAGATTCTTGGAATCGATAGTGAATTCTGTTTGGTTGAATCATTTGTAACTGGTATGGTAGACAACTGGCCAAAAAAACTCCAACCCCACCGAAAGAAAGTGGTTTTTATCATTTGTCTTCTCCTCTGCCTTCTTGGAATTCCTATGGTGACTCATGTAAGAGTTTAATTCTACTTAATAAAAGTTAAAAAAATTAGATCTCCAGATGTAGACAGATTTACACATTTTGAGATATCTAAACTCCATTTTTGAAGTTTTCTCAATGATGTCTGTAAGTATGTAGGAGAGGGAGTGTATTGAAAAGTTTGTGAGCATGCTACAGGTCAGACCTTACAAAAGATCAGATTCATATTTTACCAATACGTTGTGTATAGTTTTTGGACAATAGTGCATCATGGAAAAGTTACTTTTTTGGACAATATGTAACATTAGAAAATAAATGTTTCTCCTAATCTACTAACTATAGAGTTTGTATTTGTTGGGATAAATATTAAACTGATAGTGGGTTGAACTTAAAAAAAAAACACAAACCAGATTTTTTTTCAATAACAGAAGAGATCAGTTTAATTGCTGCTTATGAGAGAAAAGGCTGTATACTTTTCGTTGAAAGATTCTACGAAAAGGGGCATTATAGTACATTTTATGTATTCAGGAAATATTTTTTTCGTTAAACTGTTAACTGTGAAAGAATAAAATTTTGTAAAAAAATTTACTTAAAATTAGTATTCTACAGAAAAAAATTCCAAAAATTATTACAAAAGGTAAGATAGCTTTAAAATAACATACAAATTGAAATATTGACAACCTTTTGTACCTGTTGCATTAGTTTACAAGGACTTATACTTTTTTTATCAAAATTAAGATTTAAATAAATCTTGAAATTGTTATTCAAGATTTATTTAAAGAAATTTGAAAATCTTTTAAAGAGTTAATATGATCTGTAAAAAGAATAAATTTCATAAAACTGTAAAAGCAATCAACCATATATGTTTTTCAGTGTGTGATGGATGGTTGTCTAAAGAAAGTATTGTAATCAATCTGCAGATCACACCCTTTAACAAGTATTAATCTCAGACAGAGTTCTTGGTGTGTTTAAAAATCGCATTGGATTTTGGTAATATTGAACCATGGGAAAGGTACTTTTTCGCACTTTATGAATAAATGGTTACAATTGAAGTCACTTCAAAAAAAAATATAAGGAAATTAATATTTCATATTAGGTATTGTCTTAACTATAATAGTTCATGAACATACAATATTGGAAGAGTAATATTAAACTAAAACTGACAAGTATTGTGTTTCATATGCAGTAACGTGTCAAATTGTTCTATAACAATTATTCCAATTTTTTATAACATAACAAAAAAAAATGTAGCTACAATAAACAAATACAGACATTAAATCCATTGTCTATAATTTTGATAATCCTTTATCACAGTTTGATAATACGTCTGTCTAAATCATGGCCACATTGACATAAAACCAAAACTAAACATATATTATAGTAAAGTTGAGTGTAGAGCACTCCAGATTTTTATAATAGTCTGAATGTCTCTTCAAATAATTGACCTTTGATCAAAAAAAGGCATAACATCTAAGTACAAATTTTATATATAAAGTATAGGAAGTATGATAATGACAGTAATGATGAATTTTTATAGTACTAAGATAATTGCTCATTATTATACGTTGATTATAATTTTAATATTGATTAGTGCCAAATAGAATGGTATGAATGTGCAAAAATAAAACAAAAATTAAAAATTGTGCCCCTCTTAAATGTTATTTGTTATTATTTTACTGTTACAATTTTTAAATTTAAATCTTATTTAAAGAAAATTAAAAAACGATTGAAAATAATTGTATTCTGTGTTTATACATTTAATTAATGTAAAACTGCTTTTAGGGTGGTGTGTACATTTTCCAACTAATGGATTACTACTCAGCAAGCGGAATGTGCCTCCTATGGGTTTGCTTCTTCCAGACTATTGCTATATCTTGGATATTTGGAGCTCAAAGATTTATGGACTGCATTGAAGACATGATGGGTTTTAGGGCGTCCTATTTCTGGTATTTCTGTTGGGTATTTTGTGCACCTTTTGTCATGATGGTAAATATATTTGTTTTTATAGCAGAATATAAATTTTTCATCAGTATCAATAAAGTAATTTTAATATTAACATTAAAGAATAATTATTTGATATGAAAAACTAGGCTATTAAAAGAGATAAAATATTTACTCTTTACTATATTAATTATTTAGATTTTATATAAATTAAATATTTATTTTTCTAATGCTTAAATTTAAGGAATATTGTGTTGTTATTATTGAGATTTTGAATGATTTTGTTTTGGTTTAGGTATATTACCTATTCAACATGTTTTCATCGATATATTTTTTTAGGCAATTTTTGTTTTCTATGTGATGGAATATGTGCCAGCAAAATATGGTAATTACGAATACCCAACTTGGGCTGAAGTTCTAGGAATTTCTATAAGCCTAGCCTCAATGCTGTGGGTTCCAGGATATGCACTATATTATCTAATTATTCGTCAAGGAACACTCAAAGAGGTAAACAAAAAAAATTCCAAAAATCATTATTTGAGTAATTTAAATAAATCTACCCTTTATTATGAGTTTTTTGTGAAAAAAAGTTAACCAAGCAGTGTTAACCAATATAAAGATAAATATTGAAAAATCACAATAGAATCATGTGACTGTACAACCATAGAATTCAATGAAAAAATTTATATAAGCAAATTAAATAAAAAAAAAGAGTTCTCAGGCCTTTCGAGGAAGCTTGACAGGAAACTAAATCAAGGAAGAAAAAAAAAATAAAAGAAGGGCAAATGGGTGGGTCATATGCAGTATGTAATACAAAAATTGAAATCTTAAGACATCCATAAGATGTCAACAACTAATGGATCCAATTTAAACATACCAGGGCTAATATTAATTGAACAATCAAGATCATGTTTCACTAATATAAATTTTATCATGTTTTATTTATTAATAGACATTTGGTGAACTATTTCTTGGTTTGTATCCAGCTCATTGATTTATTGAATTAACTAGTACGTTGAAATGATTAACCTGCTTGGGCAGTGTATATTTGAACTTCAGTCTGGGTAAAATTAAAAAATATATTACCAAAGAAAAACAAACAATATATAAGGAAAATAAAAAAATATGAAAAATTAATAAACCAATAAAAAATACATTTATTTCTATTATTAAATATATAATTCTATTATTAAAGAAAATAAATATTTTAGAAAATCGTTCATGGTTTAACTGCTAACATCAAGCCAAGAAAAAAGAATAAAACAGCAGGAGGAACTCTTCCTATGTCTGAGAGTAGTGTTAAACTTTTAGCGAAGAACGGAATAGTTATTAACCAGTAGCAAAAATATTCCTGTATTTCTACAAAACTATTTTATATGAGTCAATGTTAGTATCTAAATTGACTTTATGGAGAGTATTAAATTATTTTTATAAGGGAAAAAAATATTATAAATGTAAAACGTTGTAATCCAGTCAAAAAAATGTCTCTTTCAATATGTATAATTTTATGTTTATATCATTCTCACAAAATTAACAATATGTAAATTTTTTTTTAAACTCTCAAATTTAACTTCTAACAATTATGACATTAAGTATTTTTTTAATAATGCATTGCAATTTATTATTACATAGTTGTATATACACAAAATTTAATGATAAAACACAGAAATATATTAAGTTGTTGTTTTTAAATTCTGTTAATTTTCTATTTAATTCCTGTTAGTTAAGTTCATACTAAAACTTAATTACATAAATTAGTATTTAAATTAGATTATTTACATATATTATTGTAGCTGTAATTTTTTTTTTTGATAATTATAAAAGTTCAAACAAATGTGGGAGAAAAAAACCGAAATCATATAATCATTTATTTTAAGTTTAAAGTGTGTTCTGTTATAAATAAAAATATTTATTGACCTATGTTTTTAAAAATTTCAATTTCGTGATATATATACATAGGTGTATTAGTAATCAGGATTCGGTCAATTCTTTAGGTTCAAAATCGAACTGTTAATGTTGACGTTTCAGTTTTTTTGAGAACCGAAACGTTGACATTGAAAGTTTGATTTTGAGCATAGAAAATTAACCGAATTGAATAATATACCTATTCATATCAAACAGTTGATGTATTATTGAATTTGTTTTGTATAAATATATATATAAAACTTGTAGTTGTGTATGTGTCAGTGTGTAATCCATAAACTAAGTATGAAAATGTAAAAAAAATAACGTTTTGGATCAATAATAGTAACAGCAAGATTGTCACCGATCGAAAGTAGTTAGTTTATAGTTTAATTTTATTATTTTCGATAGTTGACATGTATTATATGAGTGATATGTGTGTATGTAACCGCCTGTATGAAAGTATAAACTTTTCAAAACAATCAGATTCGTGAAGAATTTATATGCCATGCAGTTGTAGAAAGCTAGTCGTTTTATTGCTAAATGTTGTTAATTGTCCCTTGTTAAATTGATATGTGTATATGACACCGTATACAATACTTGTATTATTAGTTACTCATTGTGGGATTTTTTATCTCCCTAGGATTAAAATATGTGTCCTTTTTTACATTATAGTTAATGTTAATTTACAAATTTTGTAGATAAACATTTGTTTTAAATATTTAAATTTTATTTCATAATCGGTTTCCTATTGCACAAATATTATGTATATATAAACTAGATTCACAGAAAGAACACACAGAAAAGAAATCACAGGAACTCACTACTATATTTCGATGGCCTCTTCATCAGGAAGATAGAGCTGAGTCGCTCCGAAGACAGGTAATGACTGGCTGGTGTTCTTCAAGAACCACTCAAACGGCGTAGCCAACTTTCGGAGGGAGGATAAATAAAGCAAATAATAACAAAAATAAATAAATAATAAGTGAATAAAAACATTTAAGTAAAAATATTAACAAATTGTAAAAAACCAAACTAAAAATAAGTAAGTAACCAAAAGATTATTTAAGTGACTAAAATAAATAAAAAGAACAATTAACGATTGGGGTTAAGCCCAATAGCAGATCTATTGTATATCCCAGAAGACTAATAAGTGCTTCTCCTGAAGCTCTCAGAGTGACCTTTGAATTAGTTTCATTAATCTACCTAAGAACCTGATTATATATATATATATATATATATATATATATATATATTTCACACAAACACGTGAAATAACAATCAATGATCAAACCACAATAAAAAATGTGAAAACAAGACTAAGATCTTTCAACCGTAACAAGCGGTCTTCGTCAGAGTCAAAAACCCAACAGATGGGTTTTTGACTCTGACGAAGACCGCTTGTTACGGTTGAAAGATCTTAGTCTTGTTTTCCCATTTCTTAATGTGGTTTGATCATTGATTTATATATATATATATACTTCGAATAAAATGAAAGGTCCGTATGGACAATAAAAACTAACACATAGGAAAGAACAGAGAAAGTCACTACAGAACTCACTACTTTGATATTTCGACATCCGTCGTCATCAGGAAGAAGTGCGAAGTACTTGTGTTTGCCCCCCCCCCCCCCCAGCGAAAGAGAGGAAAATAGAAATTCCTCCAATATTTATTTATAAAACAACATAAAAAATATGATATGAAATAATAATGAAGACAACCATAAGTGTGCAAATAAAATTAAAAAAAATAAATAAGACCAGGAGGAGAGCGAGCCCCAAGGAGGCATATGAATGTCTCTTCAGAAGCTCTAAGGGTGACATGGGAATTAGACACGGGGATTCGTTTGAGGATTTGTACCCTGAAACAATCATTGAAACTGAGGTCATGGGAATTAGCATGGATGGCTAAGTGATGGATCACTTAGTGATGGATGGGTAAGTCACTGCACTGACCAACGGACCCCCTTTGATTGTTCATACGCAGGCTCAGCTTCGTTTAAGCCAAGCCAACGTTAAAAGCATCACATCGAGTACAATCCAAACGATAAATGCAGTTACAGGAGGTGCAAAGATTTATCAGAAAGAACAGGATAGGAGTTGTTACTGAGAGGGGAAGTAAAGTCAGGACTGGAGAACGCCGTAGCTGCCAAACCTGTCCCCTAATTAACTCCAGTCCTTACTTTACTTCCTAACTTACTTACCTTACTTACATTTCTTAATTTTTTTGCAGTACATCCATTTCCAATTCTTGTCTACAATCTTGACAATTTAGAAATTATTAATTGGAATACCAACTAACAAAAACAATAATTATCACATTAGAACTCATATATTTCAGTAAAGGGAATTAAAAAATCATGTATTCCAAAGAACGTAATGTATACAAAACTTTTCTAATTCTTACAAGGAGAGGTGGTAGAAAGATAACACGTCAGTTTACTTTCCAAGTTTAGAATTTACAAAAAGGGACAGATTTCTCTGTACCAGTTAAGTACAAATCAAATTTAATATGTATTACATTTATCAACTGCCTTTTTTTAGTAGTCATCCGTGCATTTAAAAAGTCAGAAATCCATAGCAACTCACAATCTGTGTAATTTAATTCAAGAAAACCAAAGAACCTTATAATATCAACTGTAGTATTGGGAACTTTCCATCAAGATAGGGCATAATTTCTGAAGTATACAGAAGAATAAGATCCAAAGTATTATTTCTTCTATATGTGCAGTTGTGTTACTGCTGAGAGAGGTCTTTTCGGAAGACAGAGTTCTGGCGGAACACAATATGATTTTGCTTGAGTTTCATATTCAACAGTGCTTCAATGGACACATAACATAATAATATTCCAAAATATTAAAAGTTTTAGAAGAATCTGAGATGGTAAAAGTCACAAAAATCCTGTTTCAACTAATGGGATGAATTCTAGTGATTTTCTAGTCTTCAATTAGACAGGGTTCATATGAATTACATCGAAGTCACCTGGAAACTAATCCAGTTCGTACACAGTAAATTCAAAGGATATTTACATATGTATAAGGCAGAACTTACATAACAGAATGGGCGGGGTATGCTAGATCAATTTGTAACTACTTCCAAGTCCCATTAAGAGTGCAGTATATTGTTGCGGAGTGCTCGTCACTTCAAAGGTTAAGAGAGAAATCAAGAGTACCCCCCCCCCCCCCCCCCCCGGACCTGACATCAGCATTAAAAACAGGAAAACATAAAGAATAATAAACTTTTTAAAGGAGTGCAAGATTTCATGCAAATATAAGTTTCAGATAAATGTTACTTAGACGAGGATTGAATTGATTGTGAATAGCGGTAATGTCTCCAAGGCGATGCGTTGAGAGAAAAAAACAGAAGGGCAAATCAACAGAGTCAGTTCAAAAAAATTTTCGTTAACAAAATAGCAAACTTTCTAAGTCTTAAAATATTCAATCTGGGCTGCTTCTTTAATATTGAAAGAGCTTTTGATAACATTCTTTAGAATTCAATGTTTCAGAACTAATATATAGAGGTTTTAAATGAAGAGCTATATAATTATAACAATGGATTACAACAATCTTGCACAACAATAATTATAGTGTGTGTAGAATCTAGCACAAATGAAATTATGACCACTGAAGGATGGCATTAGGATGTGTGGTAGTTCACTGTAGATGACCTACTGGATGTTCTAAGTAATAAGGATACCATACACAAGGTTATGCCGACATCCTTGTCATTTTAAGAAGATCAATGCTTCATAGCAATGCCTTGGAGTACATGCACCATGCTGTTTAAAAATATAAGTAAAGAAGAATGGTATTGATATAAACATAACTTACCTAAATAGTCCTTATAAATTTCTCAAGGAGAAAGAAAGTAGATCTTTTTTTGTTTTCCAACGTTGATACTTATAAGGCTTTTACCTTTTAGTGCTGTTCTAGGGAAGGGGTCTCCAAACTTTTCAATGTAAGGGCCTCATTATATACTCCCCACATTTATGCAGGCCGAAGGAATAAAAAAAAATCAGTGTCAGTAAGTTAATTTCCTCAAATATTAGAGGATGAACATGGAAAAATTAAAACATATATTGTTGGAAAAAATCAGGGTAAACTATACAGATTCCTGTGTTTAGTCTTGTGCAACCAAATCAGTGTGACGTATGATACTGTCGTTTTGATTTCAAAATTTCATTAAAATCAGGTTCCAGATTAGATGAGGCAATTATAAGAATTAATTTCAAATGATCATCAGACAAATTTGCTCGTTAGTTAGATTCCACATATTTTATTTTGGAAAATGTTTGTTCACACAGGTATGTTGTACCAAAAATGGACACAAAACTACCAGTAAACTTTATCAAATTTGGAAACTGATCTTGCTGCAGGCATTTATAAAACTCAGTCAGATTTCCTTCTCTATACTTATCTTTCAGTATGTCATCTGCCTGGAGATCAATAATTTTGATAAAAGTTTTAAATTTAACTCGTAATACTTTATTTTTGTTCCAAGGAGAACTTCAAAAGTAGATATTGTCAAACTACGGTGAAATGTAGAGTTCAGAGCCATCTGTACGTCGGGTGCATACTTACACCATTTATTTGAGTCGTAGCTTGACAATATCAGCTTGTTGAGAATGCAGACTATACTAAATATACAGTTATATACAACTGATTGCTTGTAATACACAGCACATACTTACCATTTCTAGTCTCTGTGCGTCACACTATTGCGAGAGGGAAACCTGACTCGGGCTTAGCGCCATCAGTCAGCAGCCCCAGCTTTGAATAATTCAGCAATACCCATTTTAATAATGGGTGACCCACATTAAATGTTTATTCTACATTGGGAGACCAAAGTTATGCCTAACTCACTTGTATTTAGAGTAGGGTATCTTTAATGAGTACAGTGGAACCTCGCAATAGGAGTTTAATTTGTTCCCAGACCGAACTTGAATTGCGATTTACTCTTGTTACAAAACAAGGTTTTTCATTGAAATTAATATGTAAATAAATAATCCATTCCATCCCCAAAAAGCCGGTTTTTAAGTTTATTTTTTAAACAGAAAATGTGCAGTTCGAAAAAATAAACAATACCGTACATGTAGCATGAATAATGTTACTTGAAAAATAAATGCATGCAACAAATAATCATGTTTTATTAATCTAATAAACTTAAAACGGAGACCATCTAGGCGTTAGGAAGATGGTCGTAAGATCTCATAAAAACTCGTACTACGAATTTTTACTCATCTTAGGAGACAAATGTTCTTACAAGTGGCTGCTCATAAAGTGAATCCCTCGTACAAGGAGGCACTCATACTATGAGGTTCTACTGTATTTGACATCGCACAGACTCGGGACCAACTATTTAATGTCTTCTCCGATGGACGAAATGCTCAGGTTTATTCACCTCTCAGGCAAATAAATCGAGAGCCAGAGGCGAGTACTTTAACACTGAGCTAACCTGGCTCCTAGAAATAGATCTCAATGAGTTATTCATTAGAAGTACTCAAATTGAACTTTGAGAGGGAAGCTAAGGCGCTATAATATAATGGTATTTATATTACTTATTTCGTAGGTTACGCACTTTAATAATACGGAAATTATTATTACTAAGCCAGCAGTCTGCTTGTACTGTTTCCATCTCGTCATTTTGTCCATATCATGTAATATTTTAAATTGACGAAGTATATCTTTCTTAATTCCAATAACTATTTCAGAGACCACTGGTCTGTTTTTCATGCTAGTGTACATCGATTAGTTGTCATTTGCTAGAATTGGGTCAATTCTGTGGAGGTCCCAGCTTCCAATATAATGAATACATCAATGTTATTGTTAGTTAAAACATGCTTCGGCGTACTGAACTTGGAGCTGTTCACTCCACCTGCATTCAAAACTAATATATTAAATTATAATGACTAATATAAACTAATACTCGATAGTTCTTCGCATGGTGAGGGTGTCGTCGTTATTATTGGCCGTGGCAGCTTTGCCTTGACTGTGGCATGATTTTAGACGAAGACATGAAGTTCATTTGGCATTAACGAGTGGTACACCACTCGAAGGCGAACTACATTGACTCCACCCACCACCATACATGCAGTATGCAGTGTTAAATATATTTAAAATATATAAATATATTTAAATACATTTAAAATGCAAGACCGTTTAAACATGCGAGCCCGTTTATGTATGCAATACAACATGAGAGAGTACACTTGAAATAAGGATATATATATATATATTAGTGTATATTGGCAGCAGATTTTCTTGTAAACATATTTTATTAAAGTAGACGGCAGCTTCCGCATTTACGACTTTTTTGCTCGTTTTCTCTAGTTTTCTTACTAGTTTTTTCTGGTAGGGAGTGATTTCATGGAGGAGTTGTCCCAGAGACATCAAAGAAATAATCTTTTAGCTTAATCAATAATATTATATTTTTTTTTACACTTACAAGCTTTCGATTTTCTCAGAAATCATCTTCAGGTATATATCATTATTAAACAGATTAAATTCACAGAATAAAATTTTTCTAAATGTTAAACAGACATTAAAAGGAATAAAAATTTAGATGTTAATAGAACTAGATGAACTTTGTGAAAACACAAAACAAGTCCACTGTGACAAGTGTAAGGTTACAACTTGTCATTCACATTTCCTGGGGGTCCTGTCAATGTAGGCTTATTAAGTTTATAAGAACTATCGAAGTTCTTACAACTTGGTATTATGCCTATACAATTGGCCTGAATGTTCATAGAAGGTTGGACGTCCTTGATGTATAAGGCCTCGAGGATATGAAGGCGGCTGGTATTATTTTCTATTCTTAAACTTGTTGTTCCTTTTTCTAACATTTCCCTCGTTAATGTTGTGTTATGTGCTTGTCTCGTATGGTTTTTCGGAGTACCTGCTGTAAGGTGGAAGGTAAGACGTCTTGATAGTCTGGTTGTGGTCATCCCGATGTACTTTGTAGGACAGGCTTCACAGTTCCGGTATTACATGTATATTGGTACACCAAGTGACTTTTTTGCAGCACTGAGACATCTCTTTGGGGGCGGTTTTTAAGGAGAAGGTTTTGAGTCTTTCTGCTTTGGTAGTAAATCCTAACTAGGAGTTTATCAGTTTCATTTGTCGGGAAAACATTAGTGCGAATGATTTTTCTTAGTGCACGTTCATCTTGTTTGTAGAAACTGTGCATATATGCTCTATAGTAGAGATCTATTGTTTCTCCTTGATTGGTTACATTTGGTTCTCCAGACTTAGCGTGCCATCGGTTCATGAATTTTTCAATAACGTCAGAAACTTCTTGGTTAGAGTACCCATTATTAATAAGAATCTGAGTTGACTTCTCTAACTCATCATTGAGGGAGCTCCACTCGCTACAGTGTGTGAAAGCTCTTTTAACATAAGCATAAATTGTCGCGCTTCGGTATTGTTCTGGACATTCACTCTTTCCATTTAAGCAAAGACCGAGGTTTGTTGCTTTTCTGTAAACTGTTGTACTGAAACTAGTGGGGGTTTGCTTCGTGATGATGTCCAGAAAAGGCAGTTGTCCTTGGTGGCTGTGTTCTATTGTTAGCTTGAGTCCTGAGGCTTGTTGAACTGTTCTCATGAAAACACTTCATGAATATTATTGATTTATATAATATTATTCATATAATATTATTGATTAAGCTAAAGGATTATTTCTTTGATGTCTCTGGGACAACTCCTCCATGAAATCACTCCCTACCAGAAAAAACTAGTAAGAAAACTAGAGAAAACGAGCAAAAAAGTCGTAAATGCGGAAGCTGCCGTCTACTTTAATAATATATATATAATATATATATATATAAACATAATTTAAACATGTTTTATAACTCGACAGTTGATGTTACATGAGACAGTACATTCTGCAATACAGATATATATTTGTATTATGACGTCATTTAAAAATGTTTTATACCTCGATAGTGTATAATATATTAGATAGTACACCTGAAAAAAGGATATATATTTTTCAAATGATATACATACATACATACCTACATATATATATATATATATATATATATATATATATCACCACTCAAAGGGACTACTTCTACCCGATGACGACGACTGTCGAAATATCGTTGTGAGTCTTTTGTGTGTATCTTTATTTGTTTTTTCTCTTTCATGTGTTAACTATATATATATATATATATATATATATATATATATATATATATAATAAACTAAACAGATAGATATGTTTTTATTCAAACATTCTGTGCAACAAAACCTTATGTTAAGTGTCAGCACTATTATATATTTATATATTATATATTTAATTTTATCAAATTCTGTTAGGATCATAGTCCATGTAGATATACATATAATTGTTGAATTTGAATTTTGAAAATATTGGTCAGGTCATCAAAATTCAAATTCAACAATTATATCAACAGACTGGTAACAAAATAATAGAATCCTATATATATATATATATTGCAAGAATATACATATTGTTTATGTGAAAGAATAAGGCACTACTTTTTTCCCGTCTACTTACGTTGTACTGGTGTTGTTTACACGTGTCTTTAATGATTTACCACTTTGACCAATATAAATTTTATGGCAATTTGGCACGGAATTTTATAAATACCACCGGACTCCAGTTCCCTGGGAGAGTTTTTTATTAACATATTGCCCACGTTATTACAATTAGAAAACACTATATTAAAATCAAGTTTTTTGGGTAGTCTTGGAAGGGGGTTCAATGAGTCATGATACGGTAAAATTATAGAATTTGACAATGAACAGGAAGTTGAACTATTAGAGAAAGTTTTTTTAGCACCCTTCAAAGCTAAATCGATATAAGAGGAGGGTTTTTTAAATTATATAAATATATATATATATCTAAAGAAGAAAATGAAATGATTTAATGATAAAATGGGGAAGAAAAGGGAAGTGGGGATGACACTGTTACGAATGGCGAGAGGGATGCATGAGAATACCCTGCTCTTAATAAAGTCAAGCAAGACAAACTATAGGACTCCCGATATGAAACTGCAAGGCTCCTTCTGCAAAATATTATCAATTACAATTGTTAAAAGTGATTCTCTAATTAGTGAGCAGTTGAAAAGTAGCATAATTTCAATAATTGGTGTAATAAACTTACTTATGTATTCTCAATTTCATAATATAATCAATTTTATTTAAATATAGTTATTGGATTAGTTCCACTGAGGTTAGTAATATTAGAATTAGTATACATATTAGATTAGATTAGTTATATTATAATACATTCCGTCATACCTCGTAAAGTCTCTGTAAAGCTCGACCGGTTTCGGGTCCACCTGGATCCCATCTTCAAGAGCACCTAACTGACTGTGAATGTTGTTTTCCTATAACCTACCTATATATAGCATCTACATTGTGGAACTGGAAATAGATAATGAAATAAGCAATAAAAGAAAAAAACATAGCAATTAAAGAAATAGGAAAAAAAAAATTACCTACACACACAACACTGATTACACAATGTAGATGCTATATATAGGTAGGTTATAGGAAAACAACATTCACAGTCAGTTAGGTGCTCTTGAAGATGGGATCCAGGCGGACCCGAAACCGGTCGAGCTTTACAGAGACTTTACGAGGTATGACGGAATGTATTATTACTAATTCTAATTTTATTTAAGTACTGTAGAGAATATATATATTACATTGCATTTGCACATTGCAAAAATCTATATGAAATAACACTTTTATGAATAATGGCAAAACAAAGAAGTAGTATAATAACTTCCATTTTTACATTTATGACCGGTATATTGTGTAAAATACTGTTTAGAATACATCCTAAAGTATTTAAAAAGAATAGTGATGAAATATAATATAAAATGACATTATCTATAAAGAAATAAATAGATATTACATTTATTTGCTGAGCAGTAATTTGACGTTTGTCGCTCTTGCGAACCGACACAACACGACTGGCTTAGTCAGGCACCTACTATTACTAGAGAGTCCAAAACTTCGCTTGCACCCTTCTGACAAACCTTCCCCCACTATAACTTAACAATTACGACTTAACTTTATTATGAGAGCAAATAAAATTTCTCATACTATTTCAAATATGGTATTGTATAAAACAATCTTCTGCTGTTTTATTAAAAAAAAAAATTATATTTTTTAATTTTCGCTTTTTGAATGTTAATAAGTAACTTATCAGTTTAAATATATTGATATTGCTGTTGGTTTAAAATATATTTTTTTCAACAATAAGATATTACAAATAATAGTTATAATTTATTTTAAAATATAATAATTACTTCCAATAAATTATATATTTCATCCATTGGTTGAAAATATATGGTAAATTTACTATAAATAAAATATAGAGTCAAAATAAATTTTATTTGAATATTTCGACGTATTTAAACGTTTTATACTCCCCTAAATTGATTTTTCACATTTTTTTCATATCTGAGAGTATGGCGGGAATTCAAATTGAAAAAGACCACGCTATAGAATTCGTCCATTCAAAAAGTAAACGCTGTTGATTTAAAATAAATTTTATTTTTTTTTCCAACATAAGAGATCAAAATCTGGAGTAGCCTACACTCACTCTACTTTAAGTAAACATAATATCAAACTTCTTGATTATATATATCATTTATAATTTATAATGTCCCATTTAGGCACAATATAAATGTCTAAATGGGAGATGTTTATTTGTCTTTCATTCCTGGAGGTAGTACAGATGGTGGCTGATGCACTTATATCTTCTTATCTATATAAATCTATATCTTCTTCTTATATATATATCTATATCTATATATCTATCTATATATCTATATCTTCTTATTTGTGTATATCATACCACTGATGTATATAATATCATTAGTATAACTACAGCAGTAATAACATTTTTGAAAACCGAAAGTGTATATTTCATGTTACAAAATAATCTCTGATAGGAAAACACGGCTTTTGTTCCAATAGTCAGTCGATCTCTTACATAGTTTATCTGACCTCCTTCTAGACTGAAGATTTAGACAAAGTTTCCCATTTATAACCTGAAAACATGTAAGAAAAAATGTCGTTTTAAGATAACTTTTAATTTAAGAAGTAATTACATTTATTTTTTCAAAGAATGTTTTCCATTTGAATTAAGTTTTACATTTTTGTTCTTTTATAAAATGATTATGCAGGGAATTTTATGGCTTGTTAGTGTTTTTTAAAAAATCACTTTTCTTTCCCTTTATCAAAAATCATAAAAATCCAATTTTTCTGAGTGAGTGTTATTTTTTTCCTGCATGCTTTTCTCTGTTATAAAGTTGCTGTGGGACCTCAAAACATAATTTGTAATTCCGTCAAAATCTCAACATCGAGTTTTTTCACTATGCTTTATTTATAGTAAAAGTAAAATATAGGTTATGCTATGAAAAATAGTTTTCATGGAAGAGTCCTAATAGAATTTTTATATGAGTCCGGTTCAAAATTATCATCCAACAAAACAAACAGAATTTTTCGACTAATTTGAATGGAATGTACGGAACATATACCTTCCTACGTAGAATTAAAATTGGTTTGACACCAGTTGAAACAAATAGATTGAGCAGACAATAAAAGAACAAAATAGTGACATATTTCAAGCAGTGGAATATTTACACTATGTATACTACAAGAAGAACGATAAGTACTTAGTTCTAGAGGTATTTTCAAGCTTCAGAACTAACTTCCTACAGAGAGGTGTAAAATTATTATGAAATGAGTTAGAGTACAAGAGAACATATCAATTTCACAGTACTGTAAATGCATAGGTCATTTTACCCTTCACTGTAGGGGGAGATAGATATGTCTTCTATATTTATATTATTACGGCATAAAGAACTGTTCTGCAAAAACCAGACTATAAATGCAATAACTGTAATATATACAGCCACCATTTACCCGTCTGATTAAAAGTAAGCAGTGAGAACACCGTTACATTTAAAAATTGCCCAAGTTATCAATATGAGATGAAACAAATTAAACATAATATAGGCTATGGATAATAATAATACAAATAACTTTTCTATATTAAGTTAGTGTACTTTATGGTGTCTCTAAGTTATCCTATAAAATCCATAAAAGTAACAAGTAGTTTATGCAACTTTATTACAGAAAGACAAATAAATCTAGCTTTTGTGCAGGAGCTTTACACCATAAACATAGAGTAGCAGACTTTCCACCTAACAACAATATTTTCGCTACAGGTCAGAACAAAACATGAGTTCCTATGATTATTACATCTCGATCTATAGATCGAGACACTATTGTAACAAATAGATAGGTTAAATATAGTAAATAGATAGATAGTAGTAAATATAGATTACACTATTGCAACAAATTTCCTCGGAAGACAAGGTGGTGGTAAACATTTAGTCTTGTCCTTGCCCGATAGAAGGCTCACGATGAAGACATGGAGGCAGATTATTACTAAGTTAGATGACTGCAGATTAATGCCGTGATTGATAAAAACTAACACTGCCGTAGTCATACCAAACAGGAAGGTGGACAGAAAGTTGAAGAAGAAGAAGAGTATAAATGGTGAAAGATGAGCTAGATTCAATCAGAAAGAAAACAGGCTTATCGCAGGCGATACCAAAGAAATAAAAACAATAACCACCTTCAAGAAATAATAAAATGAGAATAATTACCCTAAAAAAAGAATATCAGTAAGAACTATAACAAGTTAAATTAGACTTATGGAGAGAGTATTGCAACACAATCGACCCAAACAACACTTGTATTTAGAGTATAGGAAAGCAACAGGTAAGTATCTATCTAGGACAATGTTATCCAGCCTCAAGTGGCCTCATGGAAGCTTTGTGGGCAACACAGACGATGTTCTTGACATTTTGTTGGAACACTTTTTCCTGAAGAGCACACCTCAACTGGAAGACGATATCTGCGCTCTGTGCAGGCAGGAAGTAGACAAGCCACTTCATACCAAAGCGAGCTGGAATTTTCAACTAATGAAACACGAAGTTTTCCATAAATAAGCAATGGATTCGATGGAATAAATATTAGCAAATTTTAAATGCAGTTCTCTTAAAATTTCCAGAAACAAAAAATGATCTATATTGGGGAAAGTATTGTTTCCATACAAAAAAGTTTATTATAAGAAAACTAACTACGCGTTCGAACACTTTATGTTCTTCTTCAGGTTACATCAAAAAAGTATATGCATATATGAGCTTTAGGAACATTGTGGTGAATGAATTAAAAAGTTTATAATAAACTTTTTTGTGTGGAGACATAATAGTTTCCCCAATATGAGTAAATACCACACTATAACAGATTCCGCAATTAATGAATAAAAGATCCCTACAATCAGTGTTTACGTTGGGAAATACTCCTAATAATAAGAAAAACTTTAAAAATAATCGTACTATAAAAAACCCGGTAACGCAATTTCCCGGAGACTACAAAATATCGTCCAATTAGTCTTTTGCTTATTGCGGGAAAGGTCTTTAAATCCTTATTGAGACAGAGAATAATATTCTATTTAATGATAAACAATCTACTTTTCAAAAAATAAGTTAGTTTTTGTCCTCAGAAAAACAAAGTGAAGGCTTTAAACATGAATAACCGTTGGTAGAAGAATACTTGCAGTGAAATGGGAAGTTTTGCTCTTTCACTCTCAAGGCAAAGGGACACTCGATACAGCTTGGTGCCCGAGAGCACTGGAGCCTTCGAGAAGTGAAGAGCCCAAAAAATCTATACCATCTTACAAGAAACTATTTATAACAGGCAGGTAAAAATATCTCTTAACTACACTACTAAATCTGTCATATTTCCAATGATACCTGTAAGAGTTATGCAGTACTTCTATGTATTGGAGCGTCCTGTTCAACTCTCTACTGAAACTATTTATAAGTAGAACAACAAATACTTATGATGTGAATAATTAAACGATACAAAACAATATCTTATAATGCTACCTTATAGTTGCCGGAATCACCCAAATTAGGACACCGAAAAAGCAGTCCACGTATAGAAGATCAAATCAAAACTTAAGACAGATGATATGGCTGGTCACAAATACACAGTACTATTCAAAGAAGGTTCTGAAGGCTTGGGAATTTCAAAGAATTGAAGAAGAAGGCGCATCTGAAAGCAGTAAATTAGAAATCTATACAGATGGCAGCAAAGATGGGGACAATAACAAATGTGGATTCGTCGATTTACTTTCAGGTTACATGTTCACGAAACAGGGATATCGTCTTGTTCCAACCTGGTTCAAATATCAGGCCAAACAGTTGGCAATACTAAAAACAATGGCATGAATGGACTACAGTCTCTAAGCAATTACAAAAACCATTTTCCACTAAAAAAACAGAATAACAGTCAAGCTGTTATTGCTGGAGAACAATATAGCTTTTTCAATGTAGCCATACGAGGGAGTAGAAGGAAACGTACTGAAAGACTCATTAGCCACTATCAAAAATTCACTGAAGTTAGTCGAAACGCTGTAATACATAAAAATACCATATTCAGTAATAATTATATGTTCAAACAAAAAGAGCAGAGAAAATTGACACAAATTGTGGGAAAATTCTGAAAGAGATAAATTACAATATTACATTATATTTTTATTAATAATAGACATTGTTTCCAACAATGAATATAAAAAATAATTGCTAAAAATGCATCACAAAAATGCACACAACACACACACCCAAACAAACCTATTTTATTGGACTTATGGGACCTCGGCGCATTTATTTCTACTGATAACTTGTTATCAAATTATAACTCCGAATGAAATACTTGTACACTTACTTCTTTATTAAATATGGTGGTTAATTGTCAGTAAAAATATGTGAATGGTAGTGCCTATATTTAAAAAGAACACCCAACTTGTTTTTGAAATAAAAGTATTTTATATAATTATTTTTTAATTTCAGCTTGATTGATTTTATACTTACATTTTACTGTAAACTTATGCTGGACATATAAATGAAAATTCTGAAAGTCAGTTAAAAAATGACTCTTATAGCTTTCACCTCTTGACAGCACTGAATGAATCGTATGATAATGATACACAGAATGTATTGTATACAATACAACGTTGTATCGAATAGATACCTATTCGATGAAACATTGAATTAACTATCGCATGATTACATATTCAATTTTTTGTAACTCAATATTAGTGGATGACTTGGTAGTATTATGCAGTACTTCTCTTTAAAATTTTCTCCTCTCTTTCTTTATATATCTTTCGTCTTCTTTTTATCTTAATTACGTGTCAAGAAATGTGTTAAATATATTGTTAAGTATTTTATTTCTGGCACACTCTCAGAAGGAATGTTCTTTCTTATAGTTTTACGAGTTATCACTTCCAGAATGTAAAATTTAAGAAACATCTGTTAACCTTCCCTAGGCGTCCCTCTCATATTTTTCAAATTCATCTCGTGAAGAACACATTTAGATCAGCTAATTATAAACAGGGATCTGCACATTTTGTAAGTGCATATCTGCCTTTTAAAGAAATTGTCTCATTGAATGGATACCATGTAAAGTTTCATTTTAAAAATTCAATCATGAAAGTTAATTTTTAGCTTTTGCATATTATCTGCAATATTGTTAAATTCTTTTCTAGCGTCTGTTTATTGTAAAATTTTAGATGCGTATAAAATATCAAGGAAGGATTTAGAAATACTGATCATGCCATGGCAGTGCTTCCAAATCGCACACTTTAAAGAACAAAATTGAGTCAATGAGCTGGGCAGGGTACACACATAGGAAACTTTTTTTTTTGTACAACAAACCTATCCTTTCGGTGGTGGATGAAATTACTAATCTACTTTATTTCTCACAATTAACTTCCGTTTCAATTACAATTTTTAGTGAACAATGCTGTACTTCATTATTCTTTGCCAATACTGGAATATTTGTAAAACTTTTTAAATGGCTCATAGTAGTGTCCACAACTACCGTGTCTAAAAAACATCAAATATAAACACAATAACTCGGCATAATTTGGTAACTGGTATATTTGGTATATATTGTGCATCTTTTTCATAGACAGAACAATTTAACCATACTTGCCTAAATCTACAAAAACATATTATTAGTAAATGTTTGATTCCCAGAATATACAATTAAGTTACTCGTTACAAGTAAGTGGGTTTGTTACAGAGGTACCGATCAGCATCATGATACTTTTCAGGGGCATCAGTGAGGGTGAACCTTCTTGTGACTTGGTGGATTCAATATTTTGAAGCACGTCTTCATATTTGATTCTGAAATTATTAAAGAAGTACCTGAAAGTTATTAATGTGTATTTTTGAACTAAGAAATTGGTTTTGGTCCAGAATCAGGTTTTGGAACGTTTAGTAAGAAACCTATTAACTTTGCAGGTTGAACTTTGATTTTAGAGTCTAGAGTCTGAGTCTAGAGTAAAAGAATAATCTTTAATCCAAATTAATACAATTCTATGGAATAATGTATCATATTGATTTCCATTCGATTAAATGATCAATTCCAACGTTATTTTGGATTCGTGAAACAGCCCCTTTTAACTTCTACTCAATGCATCATTAACTTGTTTAATTGCATGTCTTACATAATAATTATTTACTTACTCAAGTAGAAGCGTTGATCTAACTGATTATGAAGGGGGAATTTTATTTCCCTTGCCAGTAATGTTGGTAGCATTGAATGATAATAGTCAATCTAATAAGTCGAAACGCTAGCGGCGATGCATGTTAGTTTCATTTGAGTAGCTGCGATCAGAGTTGTAAGTTTTTTAATTTCACTTTTCGTTCTTTATAACTCGTAGAAATTTTTTATCCCGCGTAAAATAATCATAATTTCGGTCTCAGATTCCACAGCAATATTTCTATCACTAATTACCTTTTCGAAGTTAGATGTTCTCTATGACTAATTTAAACTCTTTCAGATAAATTATCAATTCAAACATGAAGTTTAACTTGAATAATGAAAACAATGTCAATATGATTCTGATAATACTAGTCGATGGCACAATGTTTTGGAGGAATAATTAAGTGTTCAGATAAATGAAAAGTTACTCTAGAAGAAGATTCTGATATTGAGAGTGGTTATCTTATGGATTATAAGCATTGGTTCTATAATCTTGAAACGATAAAACTTCGTATCGACTCTCCTTATTCTATGAAATATTAAATAAACTATCGCATGATTACATGCAATTTTTTTACTTTCTTTTAATATTTTAAGCTCACTATTGCATTCCAGTTAATGAACTAAATCACTATAAGATAAATGCGGGGAATTAGGGAATTACGAGTACTATCTTCGACTGGCAGAAAGGGCTTGAAGACAGCCAGCTAAAGAACTCATTGATGCATTCAAATATAATAAAAATAATCTCACCATTTAATGACATATTTAATTATACTGATATGAACTGGAAAACAGAGAACTCTCACACAGAAGACAAACATTGACAATAAAAGTTATTTTATATTAGCACAAAACAATTCATGTGACCATGATAAATGAACAAACTAATCACGCAACAAATGGCTTATTAAACTTCGACGGACTTAGCGGACGTTAGGAAAAAGTCAAAGTGACTGATAAGTAACAGACGAAAATGACAGAGCTAATAAGAAATTAAAAAGTTAATCAATATAAATCGTAGAATAATATTAAAATATTGCAATTTTTTTTAATATAGAAGTATGTAATGCATTAATGCAGTGCATGCCGGATCAGTGAACTCTCTCTTGGTCAGGCTACTGCAGTTGAGGAAAGACACACATACACTCGCAAGTGGTTTCATTTGGTCACAATATTAGTATACATGACATTTTTATCATGCACTATTCATATTCAGACAAAATTTAATTGGAAATTTAAGTTGTCTGGAATCGCCAGAAAAACCGATTAAAATTAGTCCTGCTTTTTCTACAAAGTACGATAAAGAACCTTTCCCATTTTTCCATGCTACTCAAAAACAATAGGAATGTTTACCACAAGCACAACTGTATATCTGCCAAATTAGATTACGATTGTTAAACGGTTTGACTAGAAATGAACGGTAGACACTCACTCGCTATGCAAACTAGTCTATAGAGACGTATACAAATATCATAAAATGTGTGTTTAGCAGACCTCGAGACGTATAAACCTTTAAATTTGTCAAAATATATTTTTTTGTCATCATCCCTATACTTTATAAAGTCAACAAAACGAAATGAGCATGTGTGTGTTAGAATCTATAAGTCATCTATGAAATGTATTGTTTCAAAAAATCCTACTACGATAAGTATAGTATATTTATATTTAATTCTCATAAACATATATATCACTCATGTTTTTAATTATTGTAATATTATTTATCAAAAGCGGTACGATACAGGAAATAATAATCAATGTCTCTCTCAAATAAACGTACGCCACCAGGAATGGTACATGAATTTATATACTTCCACGTATTATTCACTTTTATAGTTTAAAATTTTACATATTCTAGATACCAAATTAACTTTTTTCAATCAATCTCCGATTTTCATTAAATTTTTCTGGTTTGATTTTGATAAAAAATTTTCTAAGTTGAAGTAAACAAAGCCCACAAGAAGTACAGATTGCCATCCTTCCAAGTATAGTTTCCCACTTGTAGGAGTATATTACCTCTTCCAATGATCTAAAAAAATGCAATTTTTTTAATAGTATAATAATTTTCACGTGAAATGTTTTAACATAGTGCTTGGAGCAATAATATAGTTAATAGTTTTTAAAAGTACAGTCTGAATTCAAGAAACATAGCTTTTCTATGATGGAATTTGGGGCCAGGGTAGCTTAATGGGCATGCGTATTTGTCTCTGAACTGGTAGATTTGAGGTTCGATAGTTACTCTCTCCTTAATTTTTCACGCGAGAGGTAAACTAGGAAGTCGTCCCTCGGAGAGGACGTTAAGCCATCGGTCCCAATATTTGAAATTCATAATAAGTAAACAATTTTAAAAATTTTTAGGTTTTTGACGTTAATAATGACATTTCATAATGACTGCAACATTTCAACCATCCAAAATCACAGATTAATAGAAAAAATTGTGTCTGGGAACACCAATGGGCAATAAGTGGGTCTATGAAACACTAATTAATGTATATTCTTTATTAACGTTGATGCTTGTTTTTAATATTACTGCTGTAATATAGATGGGTAACTGCTCATCCCCTCCTGAGTATATGGTATGTTTTGAAACTAAAATATTAAATTCATAAAACTGTTCTCACAAAATTAATTTCATTAGTACCAACAAACTAATTCTGAATTTAAGTAGAATCGTAAAGTAATAGTTACAGTTTAGTGCATATAGAAATCCTACCAATGTAATAGCTTATGTCCACTTTTATTCTGCCTATGTTGAAATGTTTGCATATCTCTTTTTAGACATATGTTTTGGGATCGTTGAGGGTTTTCTCCTAAAAATTCCTTAATGATGTAATTAACATTAATATTTCTATTGCGAACTTATTTAAATGAACCCCTACCATCTTATATTGATGTAAAAACTTTAACAGGCTTTGCAAAATATTTTCCAATGTAGTAAATTGTCAAACCCATTTAATAGCAGATGTCATTGGAGACCCACTTCCTGGATTTACTCGAAACTTTGGCTTTATATTGCTTTTTCTAATGCTATTAACGTTGGTAATTATTTAGTTAAAAACTTTCATAGATAACTGGAATGTAGTGGTATTAAAAATATTCCGTGTAAATGTTGTCATAAAATATTCATAAAAGGTCAGATTGGTAAATCATTAGAATGCTTGACAAAACAGCCTTAGTACTCCCTAGTTAGAGATGAACAAAGTAGTGTCTCACTTTTTCATATAAATAATATGAATTATAATACATGAGTTTTATACAATTTTATTACTCTCTAAATGAATTTTATAACATAGCTAGCAGATGTGCCCGTCTGTGACTGGTACTTTACAAAAATTCAAAGATGATATGTCGTATTTCAAAAAACTATTAGAAAAATTATAGAATAAGAAAAAATATATTTACTACCACAGTGTGAAGTAAGTGCCTCTGTATACATCACACTGGCTGTCTGTCGTTCAGGTGTATGGAAGAACAGAGAGTTGGAAGCTCTGACTCTTGAGCAAGCAACATACAGTTGAAACACAACCATGTGAGAAACACTTTGTCTCACTCACTTCAATTCCAACCGTAGACAGAGTTTGGCCTTGCGACTTATACGAGTCGCGCGTATACTGTCATCGCGAACAGACGCAATTCAAATGATTTCAAAGGCACAGTTGCTAGGTATCAATGATACCAGTTATGATCAGCCTCTATGACGTATCTGTGCAAAGCTCGAATTCGGAGTCGTGGTCCGTTACAGATTATTAGAGCCTCAAGTTTTGTAACAACATGATTTGTGCTCCTACTTTAAGTGTTAAGTCTTGAACAAACAGTCACATAGTCAAGAAATTCAATTGGATAACGAACTGTTTGCTCATCACTAATCACTCCGTTTATTGACTTGTAAGTTCTTTCCTTAGATTGATATAGTGCAAGAACTTGTTTATTGATTTTTTTCCTGCCTGCTCATTTGTAGGTCTGAGAATTGCTCGTTCACAAAGCCAGTTATTCTGAATAGATTGTAGATCTTGAACTTCGGGAAACACCTTGTAAATTATCTCTTGCCGGGAGCTTATATGCAAATGAAATTGAAATTAACTAACAAAACCTACATGCTATACCTGTATATTTCTAAAATAAACATTTCTGTGAAGTTAGCCAAAGACAACTTTAAAAGTCCATAACCTCGCTTCTATGTGAAATTTTCAATCCATTCAAGGCTTAGATTTTAAGTTACACATTTGAAAATCTAGTTTCAAAGTTTCAGATTGTTATGTCTTATGGTGGCTGTGTTTACTTGTGATAAAATTTTGCGGACAAACCGACAAACAGAAATTTTTCCAGGAGTAGATTCGGTTTCTCTGATGTACGAGTATGAAACGGAAAGATAACTTAAATGAGTCAGTTCTAAGCAATGTACAAACAAAACCTTTCTTTTATTTATATAGATGTGTCATAATATAGAGCAAAAATAAAATGACACCGCATAAAAGATCAATGTTAAGAAATATTATCGAGTATACAGTTTACATATAGACTGATGAAATACTTTATAAAGAGCAGTAAATCATTAGAATTGCATATCAAGCATTAATATTCTACAGCTAGAGCTGAACAAAGTTTTGTTTTATTTTTGTATATCAATAATAAGAATGATATAAATTTAACAAAAGTTAAAATGATGACTTTTTCAAGGTTAATGTAGTTATTGGTAATGGCTTATTGAGTTCAGTACCAACGCGAACAATAGCTTTATCTGTCTGGTTAACATCTAACCAGTAAATTAAGCTCAACTCCTTTGTTTATTCGGATTCGAGGAGAATTTTTTTCTTTTCCCTTCCTTCACTACCTTTAGCTCTCTCTCCTCTTAACACTACACCACGTATCCTCTTTCGCCTGCTTTAAATCGTTGTGTGACTCTAACGCGAACCAGTTATTTGACTCCCATCTCCGAATTTCTTACGTGAAAAATATAGTTATCCAATCCAATAAAAAAAAAAAAGAAGTTTTTATATTACTCCACATCCCCTTCGTGCACATTGGGAATCACTGCTCCAGACCTGATAATGTCTGTGTTTGAGTGGGGTGTATAGGGCTTTTAGAACTATATTGGAACATCAAATATTGGATTAATTTTGGTAACTAGATCATTGATTATTATAAAGCATACACTGATTATTATATAGTTATAGAGAACATAATTGAGAATAACATTAGAAAAGATCGTATTAATTAAATTGCTAACCAAATTACTATTTTTTACTAAAAAAAGGTAAAAGAGGCATTTTATAATAAATTATATTAATTTATCAAAATGGCATTTAACATGATAATGAATGATTAAATAATGTTAAGATACATCCATTGATTGTTTAATACGTAGTGACAGATGTTCCTAATATTTATATAGGTCAGCTTTTTTTTTTTGTCTTTGTCATCAGTCATTAATCATCCAGCGATCGTTATCTTGAAATTATCTGCGTGAAGCGGGTCTGGATGTGATAAGCAGCAGTCCTAAATGAACTCCTCCGGCAATCTCTCCATTGAAAAGATGATTATTATTCCAGCAGGTAACATAAATATTATTAATTACCTTATTTCATTCATTTTTTTCAACTTGAAGAAATTTAACGAGTAATAATTATGTTTAAATTTAAGTATTTATTGTGCTTAAGTGAATTAATGATCATATGACATTCATTTAATTTTGATTTTACATATTCCAAATTCCTGTTTCAACACATGATAAAGTTATTTGTTATTTGATGATTGAAAAGTTAATATCAATTCCATCTGTTACGTAAAATAACGTTTGATATCTTTACAGTGAAATCCAGTTCAACTAGGCTAAACATAATCATTGCAAAAGAACAAACTGAGATGGCCTACACCTTACTTTACTAAATATCAGAATCTATTGACAATCAATTGAGTTTTGGTTTTATTTTTATGTGGCTCTCGTTTAGGAGTAATATCAAACTCTCTGGTAAACTATTATCAAATCATAGATAATCAATTTAATGATTTCATTTGTTTGAATGTGGCTATATCTATTTTGTTGTTTGTAATATAATAAAATAAATTACTATCTAGTACTATCTACATGTCTCTATTTAAACTGAGGACCTGATTCTGATCCCATGCTTACCGCGCCCATATCTGGCTATTCTGTTTCCCTTTGTCGTTTCGTAAATAAACATTATATTTTAAGTTCTTTAATAAACTTCGTAATTGTCATTAGAGAAATATCTCTAATTATAAATAAATAAATAACTTAATTATTTATTATAAATAAATAATTATTAGTTATCTCTAATTATTATAAATAACTCTAATATGCAGAAAATAATGAGTTACATTTTTAGATTGATAGCCTATTGTTCTAAATATCTATTATTCCACTCACTCTTCATTCATTCATCAATTCTATTATTGAGAAGGAATGTTGTTCAAAGAGGCTCCTTTCCGCAGGTTTACTAGGCTTCAGCCATTTACAACCAGACCGAAGTTTCATTCCCAGTATTCCTTTGTGCTCAAGTATCCAGAAAAAAAAATCATTAATTTATTTTTATGGCTTTGTTATTAATATTCGACATATAATTATACCATACAAGAGCTTCTTTCTTGAAATAAAGAAGCTCCCGACCCTGGTGGTAACTTATAAACACTTCTGGCAGCGTATAGCCCAGTAGTGGTGAACCTTTGACTAGTGGGTCAGTGACCCACGAAAGATTTGTAACTGACCCAGATAACTAGACAACCAGTTGTTTGTTGACGCGGGTTTATTTAGATTTTTTTCTGTTTGTATTTTTTCCAAGGTCTGCATAGACACAATAGCAATTAAAATGCTGTGTATAACAATCAGTTTGGTCATTACAGTTCTAAAGGTATGCAAATGACGACAAATTCGTTTATAGTAGTATTTGAAATAAAGGAAAAGTGTTTAAAAAATATCAAATAAAGAATATAATTTTAAAGCACTTTCTTTAAATAAAATACACTTTTTAAAGGTTATGTTCAGTCATGTTTGTAGAAAGAGAATTCCAAAGCACTTGTATCGTCTCCTCTCTGTTTCACCATTGAGACGCCTCGGGTGAAGTGCGCATGTCTCATTTTTCTCGATACTCCCGCTAGAGACTTCATGTGCAATACTGTAAAAAGACATTTTAAAACGTCGCAAATCTAATCTCGTTATGTCAACAGATAAAGAAAGAAAAAACGTATTTTTTACAAAAGAAAAAATCTGGAGTGGCCTACACTCAAATTTACTATTAAGTAAACATAATATCAAACTTCTTGGTATATAATATATAATATCTAATTTTGACATAAATTAATTGTCTAAATTGGAGATGTTTATTGCCTTTCATTCCTAGAGGAAGTACAGATAGCGATTGATCCAGTTATCATATATATTTATATATGATCAAAACACAATATGAAATGGGAAAACAAGACTAAGATCTTTCAACCGTAACAAGTGGTCTTCGTCAGACTCAAAAACCCAACTGAAACACTAGATGCAGAAAACATCTGGTGAGGGGTTGAGAAAAGTGGGAGGTAAGAGTGGTACTTTAAAAAGGTGAAAGCGCAGGAAAGGACTGATGTCCAGAAAGGGATGTTTATATATATATTAGTGTATTTAGGTAGTAGACTTTCGGTAATACATGCACAGTTAAATTTCTTTCCAATTTCTCTATGGATGATTTTTCGGTATAGCTTCTCAAATTTTCTGATCTGACACTTCCATTCGTTAGGTACTAAGTGCAATAAATCTCCAAAAAAATTGCTTGTGAATTCCATTTAATTGATAGATATCTTGCAATTTAAAATATAAAACCAATGTTTCAGTCATCCTTGACTATCTTTAGGGTGTAATAATATATAAAATTACTAAGTAAAAACAACTCAATACACAAAAATAAAAGTTATATCCTACATACTGTATAAGAATTTAAAATTAACAATAGGTAACATGCTACTAAACAGGAAACATCACAAATTGGGAGGTTACATTAGGTTTTTACACAGTCAATGTAGTCCTTTCATTCAGATGTTCCTACGGTATCCTCACTCTGCAACTCCAACTGCTGTCTGCTGTGCCTGTCCCGTATATAGTTTTAACATATTGTTGAAGTTTGTAGTTTCATGATTTATGTTAGGTCTTCGTTCTAAAATGTTTAGGGCTTCTAATATTATTAGCTTGTTTTTGTCTTTTTCGTAGAATAGAACCTCTGTGTTGTTTACTAACATCTCTCGTGTGAGTTTGACTGTATGGGCATTAAGTGTATGGTCTTTAGGACCACCTGCTGCTAGGTGCATAGTAGGACGTCGGGACAAAGTTATAGTAGTCGAACCAAAGTATGTGGATTTGAGGGACTCACAGCTCCCTATCATACAATTATATTGGGACACCACATTGGTCCGTTGGAGTAATGGTTTCATTTGAGAATTGTTTCTGATGATTAGATTGGTAGTATTAAAACCTCTGCAATATATATTAATTTTCAATCTGTCCTGGGAATTCACATAAGAGGTGTTATTTTTAATGATAGTTTTCATTTGATAATCGTGTACTATTACATTTGATGTCGTGTAATTGAACTCCTCCTACATTAAAAACAAAAGCCAAAATATTACCTCTAAGACTTCAAAATATTCCTATTTTGTTTGAAAAATGGCAAAACATGTGAGAAAAAATTTTAGTGTCATCAAATCACTGAAGAATTAGCTTAAAATTAGCATCCGTTTTGTAATATAGATCGAAACAGTCCTTTCCTGTCATGCATAATTTCTCCCAAACAATAGGGCACATCTAGTTTAGTATTTTTAATGAAACTCCCCTTGGGTCCTACTTTCTTTCTTCTTAAAAAATGTATAACAACTGTTTCGGCTGGATTTACAACCAGTCTTTTTCTTCTTTAACCATTGTTCACCAATTTGGAAGCATACTGAATAAACTCAAATGCAGGACTATCAAGGTCACTGCGTACCATTGTTCATCGAAAAAATTATTGTTTAGAGTATCCAGGAAGTTATCCAAAACTAACAGCAATATAGGTGATAGCAAGGAGCCAGGGTAACTCAGTGAGTTGAGTGCTCGCTTCTGGACTTGTAGATCCGGGTCCTCGATTTTTCTAAGCAGGAGTTGGAAAAATCAGAACAAATCATTCCTCGGAGAGGATGTTATGACTTCTGTCCCGACCTTGTACAATGCCAATATTCGTTATAGTTCTCTACTCTTAATACACTTGAGTTTGTGAAATTTGGGACTCCCAATCTAGAATCGTTATAGAGATGCAAAATCCCTTAAATCATCGACAGAGGAGTAGCTTTCTAGCAGACCCTCAATCCAGCCTGGAAAAAGAAAGGAAGTGTGAGTGACAGCACACATCCCTGGGACAGCCTTTAATGGTTAACTTTTCAGTTACGGTAGATCCTACTTACACTTATTATTTTAGAAATAGACTACCGTAATCCAATATGCTGTTCTTGGATTAAAACATCTATCTAATAGTTCGGATTCACTGGGTCCTTCTGCGTCCTGTCGATAGCTCTTTGTGTAATCGTGAAGTAACCCACAGTGATTTATTTAAGGCTTAAGAATTTCTATTTTGTTAACCAAAGTCTTTGAATTGACTCTGTTGAAATACCCTTCTGATATGTTTGTTGACCCTTATGACTGCACAACTTACCAATCACGTTACTATATATATAGTAACAATACACGTTAATTTTACTCGTAATCGGTTTTTCTGGTGATTCTAGACAACTTAAATTTTCAATTAAATGTTGTCTGAATATGAATAGTGCATGGTAAGAATGTCAAGTATATCTAACATTGTGACCAAATGAAACAGCCTGTGTGTGGTGTGTGTGTGGGCAGCCACAAAATGATTGCTGCCACATTCCTTCCTATTTATTTATATTTTCTTATTAAAACCTGTTACTCTGTGACTGCTTGGAGTGTTTCTATTTGTGGTTTGAACGCAAATTGTTTTGAGACTATAGGACGTTGCTGTGTATAGACCAATGTATATAAAGTTCAGTATAAAGCTGTGTATAAAGTTGAGTATAGACCAATCTAAATTTTTGGTGATTTACTTCGTGAGAGGGAGACCAGGTTAACCCAGTGGCAATATGTTTGCCTATGGACTAGTAGATCTGGGGTTCATTACCCACTCTGGCCATCGATTTATTCACACGGGAGGTGAACAAATTATATACGTCTTACTTCAGGGAGGACATAAAGTTGTTAGTCCCAAGTCTGTACGATGTCAGGTACTCATTAAAGATCCCTACTCTAAATACACTTGAGTTAGGCTAACTTTAGGATTCTTAATGCAGAATGTTCACTGTGTCGTGTCATAAAGGGACAATTTTCGGCCTGTGTGTGTTCTCTTGTGGGACTGCCAATGCACCATACCCTAACCTACTTCGTGTGACTGGATAGGTGTCTATCGATAATTTTGTATGCAAACTCTTTTATTTTATTTTGGGTAATAATGGAACATGGAAAGGTTCTTTATGTCAAAAAAGTTTCTAATTTTAACCCTCTCTTTTGTTTATTCAAGTAGCTTTTAAGTTCGTATTAGGTATTGTTTTTATAAATACAATAGTTCTTCAGAACATTTAAAAAGTTTTGAATAATGAATGAGGAATTAATCCACGACAAAGGACAACTATCAAGTTTTATCTGTAGTCACTTCTAAGATTGTCCCATACCAATGATTGCATTTTCATTATAATTGATAAAATTAAGATAGCTACGTTAAAGCAAAACAGTTCAATAATTTTATGGTGAATGAAGTTGATAACACATTTTCTTTTAGTAGAACTGAGTGTAATTTTTCTTTTCAGTTTTAAGACGGTGGTGGTGTACTTTTGACCCGTGGGTCAGATACTGACACATGCAAGATTTCTAACTGACCCACAATTGATAGGCAACAATTTGTTTGTTTACACAGATTTATTTAGTTTTCTAATTTGTATTGGGTAATTAATATTTTATTTGTATTTTTTTTCAATCACTGCATTGACACAAAAGCAATTTAAATGCTATCTTATAACCTTCAGTTTTGATCATTACACTTCTAAAGTTATGCAACAGTGCTGAACTCACTGACATCCATTTCAAACGCATTTAAAAGTAATGTATATTCGGTATGAGGATAAGTCAATAAGTCTTAAGAAAATCTAAGAGAAAGCGCTCGTAGCGTCGCAACTGGCTTATTATCAATAAGCGTCATTCCTTTCTAGCTATCTGTCAAAGTTGCATTAAGGAATGTTGTTTTTATCGTTAGTTTGAGTTAACAACTTTTGTTTGTTTGGACGAATGGAAGAAATTGATTAAACATTTCTATTTAAAAGGTTTTACAGTAAAACAAATAAAAGATGAGTTCGATTCAGTCTGCCCTTGTATCTGCAACAGTTTAAAATTGGATCAATGAATTTAAACGTGGCCGTAAATCAACAGCAGACGAATATTGCTCAGGATATGCCGCAGACGTGAGTACTGCGGAAATGATTAATAAAATCCATGATATCGCGTTAAGTGGCCGAAAAAGAAATACGCAAAATAGTTGAGGCAACAGGGGTTTCAAATGGTTTAAAATCTCAATTTTATGCAATAAATTTAATAGGAAAAAAATATCCGCTAGGTGGGTATTCAGATGAGCCGTGTTTACTTTCAACTGAAAACAAAAACAACCGCGTGGTCACTTCAAAGGATGTTTTGAGGTGGATCCGTCGGACCCGTCCATTAGTAAGTGTGGATGAAACATGGATACACCATTTCACAACCGAGACGAAAAAACAATCAACAGTGGATTGTCAAAGGCGAACGAGCCCTAAAAAAGGCAATGACGGTAAAGTCAGCCGGAAAGGTTATGCCACTGTATTTTGGGATTATTGTGGTATTATTTTTATTGAATACTTGGAAAAAGAAAAGACAATTACGGGAAAATACTATTCCACATTATTAAGCCAGCTGAATGAGGAAAAAAAACCATCCTCATATGAAGAGAAAAAAAGTCCTCTTCCTCCAGGACAATGCGCGAGTGCATACATGTGGTGTTTCAATGGCTAAAATCGAGGGACTAAAGTTTGAATTGATAGACCAACCACCTGATCTATTGTATACACCTGATCTGACTTCAACCGACTATTTTTTGTTTTCTAATGTAAAAAAATAGCTCCGTGGACAATGGTTTACTTTGAATGAAGAGGTCATCTACAAACTAATGCGTATTTTGAGAGACACCCACAAAAATACATTTCTGAAGGCTTGAAAAAGTTAAATAAACGTTTATCGAATTGCATTGTACTAGAACGAGATTATATTGGAAATAAAAAAGGTGGTTGAAACATTAAAACACGCGATACAAGTTCGAGACCATATCAATCTGAATGGTTGGATAAATATGAAAAAAAATAATGAAAGGAATGAAATGGTTAATGTGTAATTTGTAATGAATAAGTGACTTCAGGTACATGTAATGTAAAAAGGCACTTTGAAACGTTGCATTCTAATCTCAGCATGTCAACAAATAAAGAAAGAAAAACTTTTTTTTTACAGAGCAAATAAGATAATTTACTCAAAGCATTGTTTTAAAAAGATTTGTGGTTCTAAAAAATAACATTACAGCTGCTAGTTTCCAAGTTACCCATTACATTGCTCGCTACGGGAAACCACTCTCAGGAGGAGAAGTTGTTAAAAAAAAGTGTTGTATGAATTTAGTCCTACACTGATGCTGATTTTAAAGAAAAAGGCTTGATTATAAAGTGCGGAAAGGGGTAGTCAAGAGATAAGGTGACAAAGGAGTTGGGTATGCTTACCACCAGTTAAGTGCTATAAAGCAAGCCAGAAAACACTATTGTAGAGGAAAGAGTCATTTGTTTTTTTTTTTTATCATCACGACTTTTAAAGCAACAGTTTGAGAAAAATAAAATGAGTTAAAACAGATTAAGTTACCTTCTCTCTCGGTCTG
The DNA here is from genome assembly GCA_026182355.1 of Hermatobates lingyangjiaoensis. NCBI lineage: Eukaryota > Metazoa > Arthropoda > Insecta > Hemiptera > Hermatobatidae > Hermatobates > Hermatobates lingyangjiaoensis. The sequence continues at coordinate 267,185 of JAPFBL010001938.1, forward strand.
TTAGATCAAACCGTTGGACGTCGTTTGAACGGTTTTTCAACAAGCAATGAACTTGATTCGAACCAATGTTTGCAATGAGGTTTGGTAATTTTGAGTAGATAATATGCATAGAGTAACAAATGTGTATAAAATGCTCGAAATAAGCATTTTAATATATTATTTTAATAAGCATTATCATTATATTAAGCTTTTACACCGCTTTTCTTGTAAAAACTAGATACGACATGGGCCGATTAGCGTCAAAAAATCATTTTCTGAAATCATAAAATTGACTTCAACATCCTATTGGGTAATGTAATTTTGAGAAAAAAAATTAGAAAGTGAAATTTTCAAATGTTTAAAACAATAAAAAAAAAGTTTTTTTTTCAATAAAATGAAAAGATTTTGACTTATGATTGAATATGAAAGCTTTTGCCCAAAAAAACTATGTTCTTAACCAGTTTGATATTTTTTTTTTATTTATGTAAAGTAGAGTGAAGGCTGTATCAGATTTATCATTATATTAGTAGGCTAATACTGAGAAAAAAAAACTGCTGATTGTGCATAACGATTTTCATCATTACTCTAATCTGAAGCAATTGAATACATTTGAATAATTTAAGTTGTTATACATTTACAAGGACATATTTTTTTCTAATTCTATTACTCGTTCTTTAATTATATTGTGACTTGTAGATAACTCATTTCTGCACCTTATAATCAAGTTTTTTTCTTTAAAATCAGTTAAATCAAGTTAACATCTTCAAAAAAAGAAAAAAAAACGCTTTCTTTTTAACATATTCTACTTCTGTAAGAGGTTTCTTGTGGTGAACAATGTAATGGGTAACTTGGAAACTTGCAACTATAATGTTATTTTTAGAACCAAAAATCTTTTTAAAACAATGCTTTGAGTAAATTATCTTATTTGCTCTGTAAAAAAAAGTTTTTCTTTCTTTATTTGTTGACATGCTGAGATTAGAATGCAACGTTTCAAAATGTTTTTTACATTACATTACTCGTATACATGAAGTCACTTTTCTATTACAAATTACACATACAACCGTAGTATTCCGTAGGATGGTCTTCGGACTTCTTTCTCCTTAGTATCAAACAGGGGAAAATCCCTGAAGCTCTGTCGGTGGTATTTCGTCCACTCCGTCAGAGCACCGCATACCGGTGAAAGGACATTTACTCAAGGTGGTCACCTGGTACTCTTGAGACTCCATTCGTAATACAGTAACCTCTGTATCATCCATCCTTTGGCACGGATCGCATAACGCCTTGGATTGGGGCTGCGATAAGAGGAGAGGATTTGGGACTTTGGAAGGTGTGAAACGAAGGTGGTCAGGTCTAGCCCCTGGTCACCTTCTCCTCCGCTTTCGTTTGTCCCAGCATATAGCAGGTTAACAGGGTAACCTCACGAAGGCCGAACGTCGGAGTTAAGTGATAGAGGACATTAGAGGCGCATAATCACTCCATTACTACCCCTTCAGAACTGTTGCATAACTTTAGAAGTGTAATGATCTAACTGAAGGTTATAGACAGCATTTAAATTGCTTTGGTGTCAATGCAGTGTTTGAAAAAAATACAAATAAAATATTAATTATCTATTATTTAATTAATACAAATTAAATTAATTTTGAAAAAAAATATCTCGACTTATTCCCAACATAATCCTCTATTTATAACTAATAATCTTGAAAGAAAAGTGTACCGGTCTTGACATTTTTAAAGAATTGGATATTGCATTTAAAAAAAAGGATATTAATCTTCAGAAAATAGCTTCTGCAACAACAGATATGGGTAGGTAGCATAGTAGGGAAAAACATTCAATTTATTCAGTATTTTGATAAAATATTTCACATTCTCTGCTTGAATTTCATTGTATAATACACAAGCAGGATATATGTGGGGAGCATAGTTTAAAATCATTTTCCAGTGTAATATCATTTGTAATAAAAATTTTAAACTTTATAAACGCAAGAGCTCTTAATGAACAACATTTACCACAAGTCTTATAAAAATTTAAAATCAATATTCAGGGATTTTGACAAACAACAATGTGAGATGGCTTGTTTTGGTCAAGTACTTAATCGCTTTATAACATTGTTAGAAGAATTTAACCTTTTTTTTACTTGAAAATGAAAATAGTTTTGATGAATTATCCAATGTACGAGTACATTATTTAAATGGTGCAATGTTTTTATGCTACATTACTCAACGTTTTAATGAAATCAATAAATAACTTCAAGGGCATGGACTAATTGTTTTAAGGATGCTTGAAAATATTAAAGTATTTATAACGAAACTTGACCTCTTTACTAAGGGTTCCGAAATGAAAATCCTGAAATATTTTGCTTATTTATAAATACATTTTCAGAATACAATAGTTTCTGAAAACTTGTTTCAATTAAGAAAATGCAGTTAAAAAAATTTAATGATTATAAAAGAAATAAACAATTGAGAGGAGACTTAATACATTTAAATTTTTAGAAAATACATTTCACTTTATTTCATATCAAAACAAAATGGAATTTGAAATAATGGAGTTAACTGAATTTATGTGGCTTGTTATTGATAATTTAGAAATGGAATTAGTTGAATTTCGAAGCAACAGAGTGTGGAAAATAACATTTCTAGACTTGATTTTTAAATTAACTGGAAATGAAACTGTGTAAAACTAGTGTAGATAATATTGAACCCACAGTTAAAGTTGAAAATATTATATTAAACGTATGGGATTCTTTACCAAATAATTTTATATCAATGAAAAAACTAGTTAATGCTCTTTCGATGATGTTTGAATTAATTTTCCACATATTTGTGTAAAAAATTGTTCTCTTCTATGAACTTCATAAAATCATAGAAATATACTTAACAGGGAGTTATCTGAGAAATGCTTTAAACTGATGAATACGAAATATGAATCTAATATTATAAAACTATCTGAAAATAAACAGATTTCTCATTAAATATTTTATGATAAATGTTGTTAATTAATAATATATATATTTATTAATAAATAATATTTCATAATATATACTATATGTAATTTTCCTTACTCCTTGTTCATTCAAGGGCTTATGGCCGTTCACACCAAACACTAACCCCACTCAATATGTTTAAAGTCAAACCACTGGACATTTTTACCAGTTAAGCCAATTGAATTTTAAAGGTGTTTAGTTTTAAAAATACTCAGTTAAAAATTTTTAAACTTAACTCTGGTGCAAATTGGCATTAGAAGCCTAAGAGCTAGGACTAAAAAAAATATGAACAAAATTTAACCCACATCTCAAAAAGGTTCGCTATCGCTGGTTTAAGATATGATAACGGTGAGTTCATTTCCTCTTTATTCCTTTAGTGAAGTTAAAACTATAAGATGACTGAAGTTACTGTTTACAACTCTCATATTTATACCATTGCTAATTAGTAAAAAATACTGAGAGTGGAAAGTTTGGTTCTTTTGTTATATGGCACCCATGTTATTTGCGGGGGTAAGCTACATTACCCGATTAATAGAATTTACTAAATATTATTCTTTTCTGAATTCCGGTGTATAACCATAAACTGATAGAAAATTTTAAAAACAAAGAACTTTAGAAAAATTCTGAATACATACTGGATAACAAATTTCATCCTCTGCGACTTCTATTCGTAACATTTTTCTTATAACATCATCTAAAGTCTTGGAATGTTGTCTTCATGTTGTCTGCATATGATTGCTCTTTGGTTCAAGTGCGATCCATATTTAACCTTTTTATTGTGGCACTGTTACATAATAAATATTAGAATATGTTGCTGATGTATACAAAAATAAAGATACCGCAAGAATTAATTACAGCACTAATAAGCCACTTAGACGGCATGAGGGTGTGAATATTATGAGTATGTCTGACTAAGTTGCAAAATAGGATAATGATTGATGAGGGATCAGCTGATTTAGAATATACCAATTATCTGCCAGGTTCCATGGATATTCATATACATTTAGTGTTTCATAATGCCGTGGCAGTGGTAGAGCGTGTTGTGATGTAATAGAACAATGATACGAGTATATTAGTACGTATATTAGAAAATCATGAAATAAACAAGCCAAGGGAGATTTAAATAAAATTTACAGCTTAGCCTATTATCGGCTGTAATGCAAATAAACGTTACAAAAAATTAATGTAGCTTCTATAGTTTCTAAAATTCAAAAACTGAAACCATTCAGTTCTTGTCAAATATTCTTGTCAGTTCTATTCTAGTTGAATTTTAAAGCTCTTTAATTCACATCAAGGGCATCTAGAAACCACCCTTGCAGATAGTAACTCAGGCCAAGAGGCCTCTAACTGTACAAGATTAAGGACCAGCTTATCATAAACTTGAAAGCATAAAAAAAAAAGCAACCCCCACTGTCTTCACTTTGCATATATAATAAACCAGAAAATTCACCCAAGAAGTTATTCACGTCCTGATGATGAATGTTGATAATTTGAAGTAGTATGTCGACTGCGTAGTATACTTTAATGTGTAGACAAAATAACGAGTGTGTTATTTAGAAAAATTGAGAAACATGTTAAGAAACAGGTGTCAGATAAGTTTGGTGTCAATTTCAATAATGTATGTGTTAAGGAAGGACTGCTACAAAAATAAAATTTACATATATATATATATATATATAACTTAAAATTATTTTATTGAAACAGTATAAATAAATAACATAGACGTAAAACACAAAGAAATACGTAAATAGTGACACCTCCTCAATCTAGATACAGTTTTCGTCTTGCCAGAAAGTAATAGCTAGTTTTATTGCAAGTAGTATTTATTATTAAATGTTGGACATAAGAAATCAGCAGAACTTTTTTTCTAGATTCACAAGTCAGTTCATAAAGTTATGTGTATAGTGGTACATTTACCACTAATAACTTTATTAAAGCTTTTTTTTTTTGTTTTACTCAGGGGATACACAATATGAATCGGGTCTCAAAAAGTTAACTGAAGAGGAATCAAGTTACTGCAGAGAAGCTTTAAAAGAAAGGAAAGAATTAAGAGAATTTCAAGTTGCTGAAATAAGAAAATGGTTGCAAAACAGTTACCTCAATGCTAAAACAGGTATTTTTTTTGTTTATAATGAATTCAAAATATATATAAAATATCTAAAGTTAACATATGATAATTAGTAAGTTTTGTGATATATTTGAAATGGTCGTATTTATGCAAAAAAGTTACTCTCAAGTAACTTGTGAGAGTGCTATTATTGAAAAATAATAAACAGTTAAGCAAAAGGTAAAAAAAAAGCCTTAAATTGATTTGTTATTTTGGCTTTTTGAATGCAGTAAATATTAATAAAAGAAAATTTTCTGGCCTCAAAAATGTACGCGTAAACTTAAGGGTTTAGTTTATGATGGTTTTCTTTGTGTCAACTAACTTAGAATTGAAACTTCTCTGATTTGGTATGTGCATGTGTATTGGTAAGTGGGTGGGAGTGAATCCAAAAGATTTTGTGCACGCTACAGACCACACCGTTTGATGAATCAAGTTCAAATCTTACAAAAAATTGGGAACTATACTGTGTTTGGACCCTACTGTGCTTGGGTAATATTGCTTCAAGGTAAAAATCAAATTTTTGACAAAAATTTGGTTTTCTTTCCCCTAAACTGTCACCTTTAGAGCATTAAAACTTTTGGAATTATTATAAAACTGGCAAAGGCTATAAGTAAAAAACTCTCAGAATTTTTTTCGATGTCAGAACAACGAAAAAGGTATTTTTTTACTATGAAATATAGAATTTTGAACTTATGATTAATTCTGAAAGCATGATTAATTATGATTATGATTAATTCGGATCGTAATGACATTGTATCTAAAAATAAAACCTTTTGGGGGTATAGGTTGATTGCTTTTTGTTGAAATTATACAAAAGTAAAAGGTTATTAGGGTTCTTTTATGATTTTAGAAAATGTTTTTTCACGCTAAACAACTAAGTTTAGAGCAAAGAAATTTTATCAACAATATTAACTTAGAATTAGCTGGCATTAAAAAAAAATTCAATGAATTTCGATTATTACAAAAGGTATTAAAGCTATAAAAACTTAAAACTCATCTTGGAATAATAAGAACCTGCTGTACTTATTGCTTTTGTTTACATTGAATTAAAAATTTCAATTGCATCCAGTCAAACTGAATAGTTATATAACGGTTTAATAAAAATATTTGAAGTTATTATAAATAGTTAATTATATACGTAAGAAGAGTAAATAGAATAATTTTTTTTTAATTTTTTTCAGATGATTATAACATAATTCGGTTTTTACGAAGTTGTAAATATGATATTCAAGCAACCAAAACCAAAATTAAAAACTACTATGTTTTAAAGGCAGAAACCCCGGCTTGGTTTAAAAATAGAAATCCTCAAGATGAAATAATCAGACAACTTATACAAATTGGGTGAGTACTAAAATATAAAATTATCGATTTCGACAAAAAAAATAGAAAACTGACATATTTCTGTAATTATATGTAAATGTAATGTAAATATTAGTATTTTGAAGTGACTTTATTCTTTCTCACATGCAATTAAACAAAAATGCATTAATAAAAGTGCTAGGTGACTAATTATTTGAATTTTTAAAATATTTTAGTAATATAGTAATATATATATATATATTTATATATATATATAAAGATTTCACATAAACACGTGAAATAACAATCAATGATCACAAGTATATATATATATATATATATACCCAATATTCACAATATCCCCATTCACAGAAATGGGAAAACAAGACTAAGATCTTTCAACCGTAACAAGCGGTCTTCGTCAGACGGTCTTCGTTCAGTTGGGTTTTTGACTCTGACGAAGACCGCTTGTTACGATTGAAAGATCTTAGTCTTGTTTTCCCATTTCATATTGTGGTTTGATTATATATATATATATATATATATATATATATATATATATATATATATAACAGTTCAAAATTGAGTATATGTAGCACACAAAGTAAAGAAGCACACTTACAAACTCAAATTTTCGGGCAATCCGTCTCCCTTTCTCTTTTCTCCTGAATACTGATTGACCGAAAATTTGAGTTTGTAAGTGTGCTTCTTTACTTTGAGTGCTACCTATCCTCAATTTCGAACTGTTATTGTGTCCAGTTTGAATCGTTTTTCTGTTTATTAAGTGAATATATATATACACTTTTTTTCGTTAGAAATACGATCCGAAACGGACAAATATAATTCAATGTAAGTGTGTGCTTTTAATTTCTCTATGTTTCTTTTAGATACATTGATTTCACATTAGTATATATATATATATATATATATATATATATATATATATATATATATAGTTCAATATAAACAAAGAAACATAGAGAAATCAGAAGAACACACTTACAGTCTCTAATTTTCGGTTTGAACCGTCTTCAGGAGAGATAAGAGAGGGAAACCAAGCGCACTGGATCAGAGACGGTTGGAGACCGAGAGGGGTCTCCAACCGTCTCTGATCCAGTGCGCTTGGTTTCCCTCTCTTATCTCTCCTGAAGACGGTTCAAACCGAAAATTAGAGACTGTAAGTGTGTTCTTCTGATTTCTCTATGTTTCTTTGTTTATATTGAACTATATTTGTCCGTTTTGGATCGTATTTCCAACGAAAAAAAGTATATATATATATATATATATATATATATATATATATATAGTAATATAGTAAATAGTAATTCTAGTAATCGTTGAATTTTTACTATTATTATAGTAATAGTTGCTTTTTATTATATAATGTATTAATAGTTCAAATTTATAATTACACTATTAATATTGAAATATTATTATTGTATTGAATAAAGTGGTAATTAAAATTATCACAATGAATTAAAAGGGTTATTTTGGTTATATGGCAACATATATTGCAGTTAATAAGTTATGTAAGGCTAAATTGATTGAGTGGGAAGAAAGGATAAAAAGAATTCAGATTGAAGTGATAGTATACTCTATGTGCGAATAAATTGATGTTTCCTGAACTTCAAGGCCGTAAGTCTGAATGAATGTGTGTCCAATTGCATAACAGTCATTTGGTTTGCATAAGGATAATTTGAATTTTTTGCATACCGTTCGTAAAGTTAAGTTTTTTATTTTTTTTTTTATTTTTTCATATGAAATCTTATGTATATCCGGTAGTTCTACCCCATGACGAGAATATTGTTTAAAAAAACGTGAATGCTACAAGTACACTCTACCGTTAATTTATATACATTCTCAAGATGGGAGTCTGTTTAAATGTTGCAGGAGTTTGTGGCACACATAATTAAATTTTATCAGTATAAAAGATGATTTTGGCGTCTGTAAAGGAGGATTTCGGGAATGTTAGAAATAATGAGAATAAAGAAAGAACCAAATATTTTCTTCAATAGCCCACAGAATCTTACAGGAAAAACTATAATCTAAGAAAAGACTTGTAGAACGATTTGACTGAAACCATTTTAAAGCTGAACTAGAGAATTAACTAAAAATTAAATTAAGGAGGCTGTGAAAACTTTTTTCAATAAAAAATTATTGAATTTCATGTATGAAAATAAAAACCTCAGGAAACAATTTTAAAGGTTAAATTTAATGTGAAACATCTGAGAGTTTCTAGGCCTGTAGGATAAAAACAAATTGTGATTTTTTTATACGAGTTTGAATTAAGGCGACTTATTAGGGAGAAGGTTTTAATTATTTACTTGTAAAGAAGTTTATAGACGCTATATCACTATGCATTGTTTAAACAGTTACACAAAAATGTGTAGAGCCTGATGTTAATCTATTCTACATTATCCCTGATGAATTTAAATAATTAAAATTAAAGCACAATGTAAATAATGATATATTATTTTAAAATAAACAATAATTAATTAACTTTTCAGCGTGTTTCTACCCATTCCTGAACGAGATTCAGAGGGAAGAATAATCATACTAATTCGGCCATGCGTGATCGACCCGAATCACCATACAATTGACGACATGTTCAAGGCTAGCTGTATGATACTTGATTGGTGTTTGGAGCATTGGCGGTATTCTTCCATCTATGGTGTTGTACCAATCATCGACCTTGTTGGACTTTCTTTTTCCTATTTTAAACTCATGTCCACTTCTTTTATAAGAACTGCTGTTCACAGTTGGCAGGTATCTATATCCTCTAATCATGTAACAAATCATATTCATGCTAAAAAAAATATTATAAATTTTCAAAGAAATGAACAAAAAAATCAACTATTATTTCGATGAAATGTAAAAGAGGTAACTGCTAAAAAACCAAAGTGCACCTTAATTACATATTGAATAACATTAGGTGATAATCTTTAATAATTCTTGGTCAAAATCTGTGGTCTAATCTGTGAATTTAGGCCAGATCTATGGTTTAGTCCAAACCTGTAAAAATTATAAAATCATAAAAAATATACAAAATTCTCAGAAATATATTCATATTAAAATATTTTAATATTAAATGACTTTAGGAAAACTCTGAAAATACACAGTTGATAACAAATTTTATTTTTCTAAAACTTTGATAAGAAATATTCTCCTATTGATGTTACCTAAGGTTTCAAAAAACTGTAAAAGTGTAAGATTAGCCAATTGTTTATATGTTATAGCATTCATCTGTCAGTGATGCAGATGTTCTTATCTAGCAAGTTTGATGGTTTTTTCCCTTGTAGAATACAAAGCTTGATATTTCATTTGTGTGCTCTTAATTTCATTGGTGAAATTAAAAACTGTAACCTAGTTGTTCCCAACTTACTGACTAGGCTTTCACCTTTAATAGTATTTTGGGTAGCAAAGTTACGTCACTTGTTATTTGTCAATTATCTTTGTTATGGGTGAGCAACATCATAAGATTAAAAGTAATTGTTAAAAATTATAACTGAAAAATTCGTAGGTATATCTATTAATCAAACTTATGTTTGATTAACAGATTAACTTATTTGTTAATCAAATAATTACTCCAAGTATAAAATTTGATATTTTAATTTCAGCGAATTACGATTTACGTGATCGATAACTTAAATACTCAATAATATAGAAATAACAAAACACATACACCAGTATTTTAAAAAAACTTTAATTAAGTAATAATTTTTTTTTAATCAGATGATGCTGGGGCTGATAGTCGTGTATAATTGAATTCGTAGTTCTGTTTCCAAACTGGTGGTATATTCTGGTTCAGTGCTATCATTAACTCTAAAACCAGAGTGATTGAGTTAATTGAGGAAAATAGCAAAGCTTGCGAATGACAATTTCAGATCATTTTGAAAAATAATTAAATTTTAAGAGAAGATTCGACTTATCTTCCATCATGGAAAATCTTTTCAAAATTGTTGATAACATTCAAACGCAATATTTTATGAGGTGGTTGCTTTATTTGGGTTTCGGATGTCAGCATTGGAAACCTGACGAAAAAGTCCTGTTAACAATACGGTACCGGTACCAAAAAAAAAAACAGCCAATATTTTACAAATTAGTACTCGTCCCATCACTATATGGCAGTGATTGAACGTATTATGAAGATTGTAAATATAATTCAAAAGAGATAATAAATAAAGAAAATACAGAACTAAAGAGTATTTTCTCCGACTGCTTAATTTTCTTTTATCAGAAATGAAGATATAAAGCGGCGAAATAAGCAAATAGAATTGCGGCAATCTTAATCCAAGGCATTTGAGATGTTTTCAATCATTCATAAACTAATATGGATTAAAGTCATAGGAATAATGGTAAAAATGATTAGTTGCAATAGTTAGATATTATCAGGTAAACAGTAAACTTGGTAAATCATATTGAAAAACACTTGTAGTTAACTTTATTCAGTCGGTTCAAAAATCCCGACTCCCATTAATTATAGGAGTCCGACTCCGACTACATCCAAAAACTTCCAACTTCGACTACGCAACCATGTTAGGTTGTTTTATGGTATCAACGAAAACTCATTCGATACAGACAATCATCTTTGCAGTTGGATTTTGTAAGATATTTTTAGAGGTAGACGCATTAATTATAATAATCATTCTTGTTGATCGTACTTAGTCCAATTAATATGGAGTTTTTCAAAATAAGTAATTCAACCAAAAGCTTAATCTCTAGGCCTAAAAGTAAACAGCTTGAATATAGAAGTTATAAAATGTAACTCCGGAGAAACGAAGAGAGTTAACAAAATTACACTCACATATTTATTTGATATTGATTAATATTAAAATAACATATTTCAGGACTGCTACCCTGTGCGAATTCGTTCATTTCAATTCTACAGCACTCCACCGTATGTCAACATTGTTCTCAATATATTCAGAGGATTTATGAAGCAAAAATTAAAAGACAGGGTATTTGTTTTTGTTTTATTATATCTCCTTTTCTTTACTTTATCATATTTACATTTATTTTAGCACTAAATATGTTGTGTGAAAACTAATTAGTGCGTAAAAGCATTAATGTTCATTTCAGAATGAATTAAACTGTATAACTTTACTGAAAGTAAAGTACAGTTATCATGAAAACCATCGACTTCGTGATTATGACGGATTTATACTTTTGAGTTTCCTGAGTCCATTTTTCAAAAAATTTCTGTTCTGTTCTTCCTGCCAAAAAAAAAAAAAAAAAAAAAAAAAACAGAAAATTCTGTTCTTCCTGCCTCAAATCTACGAGAAACATTTATCTCCTCTGTCCTTCGTTCATAAAGTTTATGGCCGTTCATTTTTCAACTTCCTTTCTGTTTGAGAGCAGTTAGTACAGAATTATAAATTATGGACTTTAGTAAAAAGCGTGATGCCTATCGTGGATGCATGCCTCCGTGAGGTCCACCTTGGGCACATCTGTGGCGTGGTTGCCTCTCTCCTCCTTTATTCGAGAGAGATGAAGAATGTGGATAAGATGTGGTTAAAGGACATCACGTAAAAAACATCGATCTGTGTTTGCTTCATCCGTGATGCGGCCGAAAGGTCGGGCTACATGGCTGTAAATCATACAAGTAGTACGTACAAATAAGGTATCCGATACCTACTACTTCGTCAGTTTTGGGAATACCATACTGTCCAATAGACCTGGTTCGTCCCCCACGAAGGGGAAAGTGTCCATTTCCTTAGGCCCACTTCATAAGAGAGTACTAGTTTTCAAGTACACTTCCCAATATGTGATTTTTTCCTGCTGGTAGGGGTTGGAGGTCTAATTAATCCTTGTTGCCATCCAGGCAACCTCCCTAAAAAGTACTGCTTCTCACAGAGTGAGACACGAGCCTGAGTTCAAATGTCTCAACTGTATCAAAGTAAGGAACCACAGCCACCACGAGTCCATCCGCATAACGATGAATGAGTGCCGACCTGTAGTGAGAGGAGTGACAGAGATAGTGCTGCCTAGAAGTAGGAAAGGAAAGACACTCATGAGCTTGGGGTCTCGTTCCCGTGGTACCGAAAGTATTTTATAAGCACTAGAGTGGTACTCCGGACCTAGGTCCCATTGAGCCTGTTATTGGGAGTAGGCTAGTGTCAATGGCCCTTCAATAACTACAAATAAGAGGAACTACTATGGGAACAATAATGGCATCCTCTGTGCAAATTTGTTTGTGTCAAGGCTAGAGCAAACTGTCCTAGCCACACGACACTTCCTTCCTATTACATCCGATATATTGATGACATTTTTTTTTCATTTAGTTTCATTGTAAACGTGATTTCGACTTATTCCTTACTTCTTTCCAAACTTTCTCTTCCTCTATTACTTCTAAGCCATCTGCCTGATAGTCAGTCTACGCAATCAGCGTAACCTGTTGTCAACTCTCTCAAAGAGGATTCTGACGAATAGGCACATGAGAATCACGGAGTCTACCTCCCCATAGAAGGAGAACCCTCCCAGAGGAGTAGTCGTTGAGGCCTCGAGAAAGCATTCAAATATAATCTAGTATACCGCATGGTAAGTTTACCTCCTTACCAGACCTGTTTCCACCACGCCTACCTTCACGAGTCTAGAGACCACTTTTTAAAGTCACTTCTCTATATTCTAATTCATATCTAGAATAGTAAATTCTTTTTGGAACTTATAAAAGTGCTAATTACAATAGCAGAAGGAATGTATTCAGTAGGCTTGAAAAAATCTAATGCGGAACAATTGTTGATGTTTCTTTTGCTAAATTGAACTTGTTCTTATTATTATGTGCATATATTCACATACATTTCCTTATGAATATATTTGATTTATTAGACATTGTTTTCTAGAAGTTTTCAAAAATTTAGAATTGAATAATAATTTGGAACTCTGTTATATTAAAACAGTCTTTATATTTAACTCTGAGATTATTTTTTTCAGATCGTCATACACGGCTTTAATGTAGAATCACTTCATAACCATGTAGAAAAGAGCATACTTCCACTTGAATATGGAGGTTCCAACAGTAACCTAAGACGCTTAACAGGTAACCAATAGTTAACTGGCTTATTCATGAGAAGTTTGAATCTATAAATATTTATAACATTGTAATTTTAACTTAACTGCTCAGTAATATTACTGCTAATATATCGGTATGTACAATGATTTTGAAATTTACCAGTTATAATGCATCAACCAAACAAATCTATTCTTATACTGTTACCTGTCAATTTATAAGCTAACAAATTTACTTTAAATACCTAATGAAAACTTTAAACAGTATTTGCATTGTAATATCTATAAGAAAATATTATATTTATAAATTTTTAAATATTATATTTATTCGAAGTTTTAGTTTGAAACGAGGTGAAAAATACTTATAACTTGCTCAGTGAATTTAGTGAACACATATTTATGTCCGTAGCATTTCTAATGCAAGGTGATTACTATATATTAACATTTCAGATTTTTGGCTCCAAACAACTTCTTCAGCTACCGAATGGTACACAGATGACGAAAGATTCAAACCCCACTTGGCTAGGAAATAAAACTGAAAAAAAAAATATTTAGAAAAACAACGGGTGATATATTGTGATGAATGATAACATTTCAAAGCGACTGTATGACTTTTTATAAATTTCCAATAATGGAGCAAGTTTTATTTAATTCTTTTATAAAACAATGTTAGTTATATGCTAAGACCACTTATAAATTTCTTTGTACAGCATGTATTTGTATTATATGAGATTAAATTAAATTTTTTCTTGAAATCCTGGTGAAAAGTTTATTATGGACTATAACCATTCATTATTTTGGTATGTATTACCAGTACCTTTATGAAAAATAATAGAAAACACTTTTCTTTTAATTATCCTTTAAACAAAATGTTAGTATTAGTGTTGTGTGGTAATTAAATTAATTTCAAATTTTTGATGAAGACAAAAAATAATAATGTACAGGGAGGTGTAAAAATAGGTATGCAGTAGTAAAATTTATGACATTATACTGAAGTGAACGTTTCATATTTGAATATGTAAACAAGCAGTTTGAATACCTGATGGATTAGAGCTTTATGTATGACGTTCTTCTGTAACGAAGAAAATGCCGCCCATCCCTTGCTACGCCATTGACCAGCGCCGATAAAATCTCGCATTGATTCACGTTTCGTCCAGCCAAGTAATGGATGTCCTAGGACACATTGATTTCTAAACCAATACCGTGGGTTTTACCAAGAGCGATTAGCGTGGAGCTGTTCAGAACAACAGAGCATGACTACGTGGTTGCTCACCTATAGTAGATTCAGGTTTCTCCAGGACCAGAATTCGACTTGGAATCAGCCTATTCAACTTATTCAATTTTAACTTAAACATTAATCCAAAAATTTATCAGTCAATAATTGTTTCTATAATTAGCTTCCAATATTCACTCATCAGTATATAGAAGGTATACGGAAGCAAATTTAAAATAATGTCCAAATGAAAAAAATAGAAATCAGGTCAAATAAGATTTCCAGAAAGCTTTATAGTATTTAATAATAATGAAGGAACAAAAGATAATTAGATGTTACTCTTTATAGGATAACTTGAAGAAAATAATGATTATGTATCAGTGATTTAGCATGATGTTAGATCTGTTTAATTTATGCAGAGTTGCAAGAAATATTGATACACATTCTCTGGCTGGTTACTGCTCTGTTATGTACGAACCATTACAATTAAGTGTCTAGCAATCACTTAAGAAAAGTTCACTGAAAATAATATTGTTACCTTAAAATTATTTTGTAAAGTATAAAAAATTAATAATATATGTAACTAAAATGTTGCATATATTATTAATGCAATACATTAGGGTAATGATCCCTCAGTAGTAACATACTAGTCTATTCTAAGTCAGTTCTATTGTAATGTTGAAACAAGTACAAGTACACACCAATAGGAATCTTAGGTTAAGTACTGTGCAAATATTTTGAATTATAGTAATAACTAGCAAGATGAATTATTCGAGCCAACATTACATGCAAGTATAATTTTCATACATGTAAATGGTGGTTAGTTATACCACTAACCACCTCTAACTACATATTAAAGATAAGATTTTATACTTGCCAGAAAAAGAATAATAATCTGAATGATGTAATGTCGTCATCATTATCATTATTATTATCAACGTAACGGCCTCTTACAGTAAAAGTTACAGAAAAAATTGTAAAGCCTTGTTGTATTGAAGCCTACCACTTTGAAAAAATTATTTTGTTAAATTGATTATTCATGATTTTGGCAATACATTCAATTATAGTACAGTTAAGCATAGATCAAAACAAATGAACTCCTAAAATTATTGAAAATTATAAAAATAATATTTACTTTAAGAAGGCTATACATAAAACAAAACTGTTGCCATTATTCTCAAGTAAAGTGTTACACTTTCGTGAATGCCTTTAAATAAAGTTCTAATAATTTAATTTTTTCACTCAACTTGATATTTCATATAATGTTAAACTTCAAACAGTAAGTACGATTTTCCTTTTACTTTCCTTGTTCAGTATCATAACATAGTGTTAAAAAATATTTAACATGCTTATTATGGTTTATTTATGAATTATAATAATCTATTTATTAATAGTACATATTTGCTACAGAATATTTTACATTATACCTATGTAATTAGAAATATGCTAAACTACTGAAAAATATCGTTACTTAATTTATTTTATACAATTACTATAATTTAAGATAAATGAAGGAATAATATTTTCATTAAGTTATTAAAATGAAATATGAAAGTTATACTTCTTATAATTTAGTAGCATTAATTAAACCGAACATTATTGATACATATCATATTAAAGATGTACACATTCTTACTTCATAAATATAGTATTAAGCATTGTATATTGTAGATATAAACCATATTACGACTTGAATTATCTAAAAATGAGATAATATTCATTGTAAATTAAGAAGGTGTAACTTACTTAGTTGTTGATAAGAATTAAATGTCATATTGCGATTGTAATTTAAAAAATCTGGAGTGGCCTGCACTCTAGGCCACTATTACTATAAGTAAACTTAATATCAATCTTCTTGGGTATATAATATATAATATCACATTTAGGCATAATGTAAACATTTAAATGAGAGATTTTTATTAGTCTTTCATTCCTGAGGTAGCACAGATAGTGATTGATCGACCTATCAATATATAACCTTATTTTTGTATATCACACCACTGATGCAAATAATCTCATTAGTATAACTACAGTAGTAATAACATTTTTGGAAAGCCAAAGTAATAATTTCTTGATACGAAATAATCTAGTACAAGAGAACATGGCTTTTCTTCAAATAGCCAGTGGATTTCTCACATGGTTTAATTGACTTCCTTCTTTTTTAATAGACATTGAATATTTAAATACTATTATTTTCTCTGCAAAACTTCGAAGAAAAAATGTTGTTTTACAATAATTCATAATTAATGATGTACGATAATTACATTTATTAATCTTCAAACGAAAGATTTCAATTTTGAATTATGTTTTACATTGTTGGTCTTTTATAGAATTATTATACTGGGAAATTTATGGCTTCTAAGTATTTAATAAAATCATTTTCCTTCCCTTTTGTCAAAAATCATATATATCAATTTCCTCTGAGTGAGTGATATCTTTTTTCCTGCGTCTTGTACTCTGTTATAAGGTTGCTATAAATTTATATTGAGAAAAAATATATTAGTAATTAGCCAGTTTACATACTCAAATCAAAGTCATAATAATTATAAGACTATAATTATTATTATTATTATTATTATTATTATTAATAGTTATAGTCATAATAATAATAGTTATAGTCATAATAATAATAGTTATAGTCATAATAATAATAGTTATAAGGTTGCTATGAATTTATATTGAGAAAAAATATATTAGTAATTAGCCAGTTTACATACTCAAATCAAAGTCAAAGCCAGCTATTCAGTATGTTTTAAAACTTTTAGAGTTTGGAGCTTCCAATTTTTGAAAATAATAAATATGAACTATTAGACTGGGATAGTGAAAAAAACTGGATATTTATCAACAAATATAACTATTTCTTGAGGAAAGAGTCCATTCGTCAGATTTCAATATCATGGAAAGATTCTACAATTCACAAAGAAACATACAAACAATTACCTCAAAACATATAATTCCGTCAAAATGTCGAGATCGAAATTTTTTCACGATCACTATGCTTTACTTATAGTAAAGTAAAAAGAAAGATATTTTATTTTTGTAATGTGTATTGATTATAATAGTGTTGAACACTGTTTAAAAATGACTACTCCAAACTTCTTTTCAACAGTTTTAAATACTGATTACATTTTTAACATAATCAGTAAAATACTACTAAGCATTCATTAGAATGAATTAATGGAAATATGAATTGTTATTGTTGCTCCTACAAATGAAGTCCTTTGCAATACAACTTATTTTGAAGGTTTAAAAATCCCTCTATTGGAGGTAGAGACCTTCAATCACGAATTGCAAATATTTTTCAAAAATCTATAATTATTGATTATACTCTCTTTAATTTTAATAATGAAGACACCTACCTTAGAATAATCAATTAACTAACTTGATTGTCATTGAATACGATAATATATTTACTCACAGTATTGTTGAGTGCATACTATTTCAGTTTTTTTTTTATATTTTGCACAAAGTATTCTTTGTCCAATATTGCAGTTTACAGTCTTTCATTTAATGAGATTATTTTTATAGTATAATCTTTTATAGTAAGTAATCAAAAGTTACTTGTTCAAATATCCATACTTAGGAATTATATATGGAAGGCAGTTAAATGTACTATCCACACATTCTTATTTTAAAATATTTACAAATTTAATATGATTTATGGAACTTATTACTGAAAGTTATTTTAAAAAATGTTATATTTTAAATTATAACTATTATTCTCAATTCCTTATTAATGTAAACCAAATAGCAATAACAATAAAATTTATTCCTGAACAGTGTAAAAACTTTCGAATAAAATTACTATCAAGAAAATTTCAATTTTTATTAAACATTTAAGAAATTTGTTTGATCTTATAATGAAGTAAAAACCAGTCATAATGGGGTTGGCCACTCTGTTCTGGGACTGCGTAAGTGGACTTCTGGACTCCCTAAAGTTCTTTGCACGCCACAGTCAGTCTGTGACTGCTCTTCGTATAATAAACATGGTGGAAAGTGCACTGAGGCTTGTGCCGAGGTAATTCAACCATTTTTCTTTGTTCACAGATAATGTCACTTGATATTTTATGTCAACACTATTCTTTCAACTATAATTTTAACTATGTGTCAACACATATATGTTAAATTATATACAATAAATAAAAAGTTAAATGGTAGTTAATTTTCTTCTTAACTTCTATTGAGTTCATTACTTTTTTTTTGATTTACTGATATAAAAAAAAACTATAATACGTGATTTATTATAAAATTTGATATAAAAAATACATTTTTTATTTATTGGACTGAACTAGTTCCAAATGCTCTTCGTCAAAAAACATGACTGACAATACACCAAGGTAATATAATGGCATCGTATATTAACAATTTTTTTTTTGTTTAGAGATAATGTCACTTGATATTTTATGTCAACACTATTCTTTTAATTATAATTTTATCTATGTGTCAACACATATGCTAAATTATATGCAATAAGTTAAAAGTTAAATGGTAGTTAATTTTCTTCTTTACTTCTATTAAGTTAATTCCTTCTTTTTGATTCACTGACATCAAAAAAAACGTAGTTTTATCTTAAAAGCTGATATGAAAAATATATTTTTTATTTATTGAACTGAACTAGTTCCAAATGCTCTTCGTCAATAAATATGGCTGACAATTCACAAAGGTAATATAATGGCATCGTATATTAACTTTTTTTTTTTTTTTTGTTCAGAGATAATGTCACTTGATATTTTATGTCAACACTATTCTTTTAATTATAATTTCATCTATGTGTCAACACATATACTAAATTATATGCAATAAATTAAAAGTTAAATGGTAGTTAATTTTCTTCTTTACTTCTATTAAGTTAATTCCTTCTTTTTGATTCACTGACATCAAAAAAAAAAAAAAAAATCTGCAGTGGCCTGCATTCAACTTTACTATAAGTAAACTTAAAATCAATGTTCTTGGGTATATAATATATAATGTCTCATTTAAGCATAATGTAAACATTTAAATGAGAGATGCTTATTAGTCTTTCATTTCTGAGGTAGCGCAGATAGTGATTGATCGACTTATCAATATATAAGCTTATTTTTGTACATCCCACAGCTGATGCAAATAATCTCATTAGAGATTCCAAGTTCTAATGCGTTTATATGGAATCATAAAACTATCTATCTATCACAGCGAGCTGATTTATGTTTTAATTGTATAACTTTGACATATACCAGAATTATTTGATTATGACTTGTTACAACCACGACTGACAAAGATTCCACAATATTTATATTACCACTGAGTTAATATTAACTTCTGTGTACTGTTGCAGGTACAGACGAAAGGATACCTGTACACAGGTTAGTGGGCATGTTTTGAGTTTATGCATGTAATCATTTTAGGTTTATATGTTTAGCGTATTACAGTATCAGCGAAGTGGACATTCAACCTCATACACTATTCGAAACCATCTTACTTCTGCTGTTCTTCCCAGACCGATCGTAATTTGTTAGGACTCTAGAAGAGTGATCCTCAAAGGATGTCTAAAGAATATCAAGGTGTCTCTGAGTAATTCAGTATAATATATCCAGACATAAAAACGTAGTCACCATACCTCACCTTACGCATTTCATCTCTTTTTGTGAACGCATCATTTTTTTTTGAGTGATAAGTAATAGCGACTTTCTTCTTTACATCTCTTTTAGTGAACTCATCATTATTATGAGTGATAAGTAATATCGACTTTCTTCTTTCATCTCTTTTAGTGAACTCATCATTATTATGAGTGATAAGTAATAGTGACTTTCTTCTTTAATCTCTTTTAGTGAACTCATCATTATTATGAGTGATAAGTAATATCGACTTTCTTCTTTCATCTCTTTTAGTGAACTCATCATTATTATGAGTGATAAGTAATAGCGAAATTACAAGTTGAAGAAGACGCCAAAGCTCATCAAGTTATATTTCCCTGGCAGAAGAATGAACAAACTGAAAGTAAGTCTCATTTTCTTTATTTTTTAATGATTATTTTTATCGTATTCTATTTGATTTAATTGAAATATTTCTTGAAAATTTGTATTTATGTTTACTTCTAGCTATTTGTAGAATTAAAAACTTCTCAACTTAAAGCAGTTTCAGAACCACTACCCTAGAAAAATGACAAAAGCCTTTCAAGTATATGAAGATGTGTGATTACATTCTTATTGTAATTCTACAGTGCAGGTAACTTGTCGTTGAATTCATAAATGTTTTATAATTTTAAAATCTATATATGTTTATACTGATTCAATCTACTCTCTGGTGTAACTCATATGTTATGGGACTAGTAACGCTCTTGATGTGTAGGAAGAGGTTTGGTTGCATGTTCCTTTAATTATATGTTCCTTAAGGTATATGTGTGACCTCATATATATATTGAATATTATATGTCTTTCATGTATTTAAGTCTATAGTTACATATATGTTTGTAAACTACTTTCCATGTAGCTCAGATAGTTTTGGGGAGTAGAAACGTATTTGAAGTGGTGAAGAGGTGTTGACCACTTTCTTATTTTTGTATTCTACTGTGTAAGGTAAGTTATGGTTCTTTTATTAACTTTAAATTTATATTTTCATAAGTACTCCATACTACATTTTATGCCGTTTTGCGTGTAAAAACACCCTTCAGGTATATATCTCAAAACTTACATTCTTATTTTAGTTTTACTGTTTCAGGTAACTTCTAACTGTTGAATTCAATAGCTTTTCTATGATATTTAAATGTATATTTTATAGCTGTTTCTCTTTTACTCACCCATATAACTCAAATGGAAAACAATGGAAACCATATTGAAGACTATGAAGCGGTATGATTGCATTCTGATATTCGATTCTGTTTTATGACGGTAAGTCAACGTTGGCATAGCTATGTCTATTCTACTCTTCCATGTACTTATATGACTATTGAGGTAGAAACTGTTTTGATGTGTATAACAGGTATGATTTTTTCTTATTTTTGTTTTACTTTGTATATTGCCTTATAACTATTAAGTAGGTGGTTGTTTTATGATCGTTAATTCTACATAACACATGTACTTGTATTCTACCCTATCATGTATATCTTTATGTTAGACAGTTGGGGGGGGGGGGGGGGGGGGGTCCTGGCGCTTGGGTGGCTACCAGGCGGGTCCGTAGGTGGATAGCGGAATGCCTTGTACGACCCTTTCGCTACCAGGGTTACCCCGAATAGATATTAAGGGGTCCTGAACCAACTCCTCAAGCCACGTTTCACAACATACAAGTTTAAATAACTTAAAATGAATAACTTAAATAACTGAGATGAACAATCAACCTTCTTCTGAACTTAAGACTTTATTAAGCACTGTTTACTCATGGTAGTATCAGAGTACCTCCATAGATTTGGTATCATGACTACATTCTCTATCTACCTACCTTTTTTATCTTCGTTAATTCAACAGGTGATTTTAGGTTCTACACTGACTTGGCCACCTAACGTAGGCATATTTATACCAAAGGATATCACACCTTGTACAATTCTTTGATACAATTTATTTCCATTTTTTAAAAATGAATATTTAATCATTTAAAAGTAATATTGAATCATGTTTATTTAAAATCATGATTTATTATTACTTAAATTATTTGAGTTGAATTCCGTGCAGAGCAAGTTGGAGAGACTTATTGTGACTTTGGAGTGAGTGGCCCCCGCTGGTTCAAGGTTTGCTGAATGATGTCTATCCCGGGTATCACATG
The DNA here is from genome assembly GCA_026182355.1 of Hermatobates lingyangjiaoensis. NCBI lineage: Eukaryota > Metazoa > Arthropoda > Insecta > Hemiptera > Hermatobatidae > Hermatobates > Hermatobates lingyangjiaoensis. The sequence continues at coordinate 289,506 of JAPFBL010001938.1, forward strand.
CCAAGGGGCGGCATTTAAAGCGGGTAAAAATAGAAAATAAGAAAAATTAATATAATCAAAGTGTAACAAAAAATCTAGTACTCGTATATCGCGTACTGTGAGTTGTTTTTAAATAATAAAATGAAAATTGCGTTTAGTTTTGATCCTCATATCGTCTATGAATAATGATATCTTGTTATAAAATCTTATTATATTTTACCTCTGCGAAGAATGTACAATAGCAAAGGAAGTATACATTCAAGCTATACAGCCAAGCTGTTATCTTTAACTACCTATAGCTGTCGCCATTGTTTGATAATCTGGAAGCAGTAAGTCGCAATCCAGTGTCAATTTTATTTTTCTTTGATCCCTTCTTATACTTTATAATGACTACTTTATAATATTTTTAAATCATAATTAGTAAATATATTTAAATAAACCATTGCATCTTCATATGTCTGAGGAATTGTAAAACCTAAGTCGATTCGAAATGGACCTTACCAATGTATCAATAGAGTTATTTATCTCAGATTATTGCTAACATCTAAATGTTGTCATTTTTATTGTAGAAAATAGAAAAGAAATATTCTATAGTTTATGAAGATAGGTCCAATAGATCCATTTGTTGTTTGCATAGCTAGGAAGCGCAATTGTTAAAAAGAAAAGACAGAGAGTAAAATTTCAAACCTGACTTCACGAGCGAGCGAGATTCAAGAACAATTGGCTTCCGTAGAAAGAAGTTAGAGTGCAGATGAGGACAACTAGAAATGGCGTCTGAACAACCCTAGGAAGATGTCAAGAGTAGCTCTGGAAGAAGATGTCCAAGCTAATGACCCAGCTACCTGCGCTAAAGGTACTTATTCCACTAACAAGGAGTATAATACAGTACTCGTAAAGTACCATAATCCGAAAGAGATCAAAATCTAACAGAATTGTACTAAGAAAGAGTAACTAATTTGGAAGCAATATTCACTGAGTTTTCAAATTGATGAACTCAGTTCATATTCAGTTCTTCTCAGTTGTAATCTTTAGAAGAGAGTAGTTAAACTGGACTTTAAACATGAAAAAGAAAGAAAAACAGAGTGTGGTTGGAAAATACATATATCAAAACTGAAAAACATGAAAGAATTTTAAGATACCACTTGGTGTCAAGGAAGCATACAATAAAATTGCTTATAAATAGGGTAAAATAATTTAGACCATCGTGAATCTCATATTGTGTGTATAATACTTTGAATTCTTAATTCTTAAAACAGAAATCTATTATATGGATTTTAGGAATAAACATGATATCAAAATGGAGTTATGATTGGGATCAAAGTTTTAAAAGAGAATGTTAACAAAACACATAATGAAGATGGGAATATCGAAAGGGGTGTAACAAGCAAGTAGGATTACTGGAAGGAGAACTCGTAAAACACTGAGAACGAGGGAGGAATTATTTTGTGAAAAAAATGTAGTGAAAGCAAATGCAAATGCAGTTTGTGGAGTTTAAGCAGGCTTTAGCCATGAATCATCACACCAGCGATACGAAGGATGAAGGAGGAAGTGGGATGCTGGACTGAAGACAAAAAGTAGAAAAGAAGAATGTAGGCTTAGCTAAGGAAGGAAGGAATACCTCGCAGACTTTTCTCACAGTCCTTAATGAATCAAAGGAACCGTAAGATGTCAGAACCATAAACTAGAGATATCCAATATGGGCTTTATAGATAACCATTATCATTACTTAATCAAGTCAATAACAAATATATTTGGAGCCAATTGGTATGTAAAGTGGTATTAAATATATTCATGGTAAAACTTTGTATAATATCAACTCCAATACTTAACTTCACTTAAATCCCTTAAATAGTCTATCAAAAATGGTTTCAAGGCACACCTTCAGTAGTTATGAGTAATTTTGTGGCTACACTAACAGACATTTTTCCTATCACTTTTACATTTCGTTTACATCACAAACAGTTGAGTTGTATTGTGGTAGAAAATCTATGAACACGCTACACAGCGGATTGACAAACAAAAAACCTAGCAGACGCAATATTTGACAGAAACGTTGCTTTTGTCATAATTATTTAAACGTTTTTTTTTTGTTTCAAATTGTCCATTTGCTAATCTCTGTCAGCTACTATGAATTTTGCCTTCCATGAGTGTGAGGGTTTGAAAGTTTGAAAATGTATACAGAGGCGGGAATTACATGTAAATAACAATAGTAGGTTCCTGTCAGTAACAATAACTGTTTGTAACAATTGCTATGCAGATGGTTTGTGGACGATTGGATAACGAATCCACTTTTCACAAAAAGGCTAATAATAGCTTAATAATGAATGAAAAAGTGTCGCAAACGTCTCTCGTATCCCTACTAAAACAAGTCACTGTTTTTTCTTCCTTGTGCCACAGGTTCATATTCAGATATAACTAAGTGATGGGCATAAAAAGGTATTTGTCTTAATGATTCAAAGTTTTTGTCAATTACATGCTTGTATATATCCCAGCCAAATTAAAGGAAAGGCTTAAGTTACAATATTGTGGTAACTATAATTTCGGTGGAAATTCAATGTGGCAAATGTTGTCCTCAGCTATTTTTTAATAAGCCTTTAAATTGCTATTATTTCTTAATATAAATAGACTAATATTATGAATAAAATATATTAGAAATATAAATACAAAATAAATAAATATAAATACAATATATTAGAAATATAAATAAATACAAATAAATTTGTATTTAAGATATAGAATTTTCATTCAATATGGTAACATTGAAAAATGCTAGTATAAACTATTTGTAGGTTACATGTTGATTACCTTGGAAGTTGAATGTTTTGGTTTTTTACTTAGAGTTGAGATGATACAGGATATGAACTTTTGGATTTCATGATATGATTTCAAGTAAAGAAAATATTCATCATGACTGTAAAAAATCTTCAAGTACTCTTAGTTCAAGTAAACTTACTGTTGATGCTGTCCATCCACTTTTTAAAAATTATAAATTGAGCTCTGAGGTAGAAACCTACACGGAAAATGACTTGGTGTATATATGTAAATCGTGTAATAAAACATTTTCGAAGGGAATTGAGTCAGTGCGAGAGCACTTCAGAACCAAAAGCCACCTTCCTATTGAGTCATGCGTTTATTGTAAAGGTCCTGTTTATGAGTACTACGATTATTTACAGAGGCATTTGTATCACAGTTGTTCCGAAACCTATAGCACAAGCATTTCATGCAATACGAAATAAAAAGTAAGTATTTCTTCTGTATAAATTATAACATCACCCCATTTGTTGTAAACCTATTGTTTATTTGCAGATATCTTGTTTGGTTTAAGGTTGACTTCATATCGTTTTAATGTATTTATGATCACTATATATAGTTCTTTTACTTAAGTCAACTGTTGTGTTCCATAATTAATGTATCTACCGTTAAATACTGACCAATAGTTACATGTTATTCAGGAAATCTTTTCCAATTGATCCTATAAAACAAATTATCACTTTAAAGCCTTCTTTTCTTAACACAGAAATAATGCCTAAACAGTATGCATAATAGATATAAGAGTATACATATATAGACAGCTGTCTCACATAAATAAGTGCTACCTAAATTTTAAAAAGGGAACAGAGGGAGTTTAGGAGCCCCAGAGTTGAAAAATCAACAATGGCCAAAATGTTTATAAGACTAATTTGTTTTAATAATTTCAAAATGTAAACATGGATGGATTTTGTTGTAATTGATAATTTCAGGTAAATAATGTCTATTTATTAGACTCAAAGAAGTGTTTGGTCTTCTTCCAAACCAGGAATATAGCAAGAACTAATTAAATTTATATTGAAAGAAACATTACTGCAATATAAGTATGAGTTGCCATTTAAGGAAAAGAAATGACTCCAAAATCCCTACTAGAGAGTAGGGAAACCCTTATAACCTCTGTGTAAAGGCCGTCTCTGTAAACGCTGGGGCTCCTAAAGTACACTCTATACAAAAAAATTTGTTGAAAAACTGGATCAATTTTTCTAGTTCCATTAAAAAGGTATATATCTTATACATAAGATTAAAGAAAGTTATATGATACGTGTTTATTTACCTATTTTTATTCCATATAGACAATGAATAATTTCCTTTCAAAAATCTTTATTGTTTCAGAAATAGTGACTTAGTTCTTTCAATCAGTTGAATGAAATCTGAAAAAGAAGTGATCCAAGAAATTGGTAGCCATCTGATCTGGAATTATATTTATTGAGATTCATGTGAAGGTAAACTCATGATATAATATTGTTAATTCGTCATAATTATTAGTACTGTTGTGGTTTGCGTGTTGTGCAGAAACTTACATCTAGACTACTGGTATATGATCTATTTAACACTTCAAATAAATGTGCAGTTATAATTACAAGAGGTCTATATAATAAATAAGAAAATAAAAATATAGAAAAGCGTGTATAGATATTTCTATAATATATATGTAATATGTAAAACTTAAATCTATTAAAAACAAAGATGCTATAAAGATGTAATTAACAAATGTTTGACGCTGGGTAATTGCCAGCAAAACACAATTAACACTGTAGCTGAAAACAAAAGTGTTGCCACATATATTGCATGAAAAATATATTACATTCACCCCTCCCTGTGGAAGAAAGGCTCAATCTATTACATGGTCCACCAAATAGGAGGGCTGGTGTCGCTGTCTTCTAGAACGTGAAGATGTAATATCCTGTAGATGTACTTTACCAGTATTTGTATAACTCTTATGAATAAGCCCATGACTGAGTGAGGTCCATCTTGGGGAGATGGATGCTCTTCCAGTGAAGATTCCGAGACTTTATCAGCAATTCAGCATTCTGGTATTCAGGTCTTCTGAATGATTGACTCTCGGTGCCAGCTATCTAATTGAAACACTGCTTTCACGTCCATCTGGAAGTCTAACGAATGCATAATAGCCGGGTTGGCTACAAGAAGCTCAACTTTTTCACAATCATTAGGATATTCATTAGCACTGAACCAGGATGTGACAGCCAGGTGGGTAAGGAGCACCTATTGTAGAAACTTCGAGCATGGGTAAACATTCGCTCATGAGGTGTAGCATTGTTTACTGTATACAAAACATAGCGAACTGAATGTAAAGCGCATTGTAGTACCTCATCCCAACGTTCGATCTTCTTTCAATTTAGTGCTAACTGGATGGTTTTCCATATTATCCCATTGTGTCTTTCTACCTAGTCAGTCTCTTGAGAGTTATGTGCAGTGGTTTTGCTCGTAGTGATACCAAAAGAAGTAAAAAATTTTAATTCTCGAGACATAAATGATGATCTCATCAACTGTGGGTAATAACAGTTGAAACTGGCATATCAGAACAAGGGATTGCAAAGTGGTCTTGGTCAAACATAAATGAAAGAGATCTTTGGTCAATAATAACTTCAGAATGCCGGCCGACTAAATAGTGTCCCATTGAAAGCAATCTCGACAGAAGAATGATCCTTTAGCAAGTCGTGACCCATCAGGAAGTCCGCGCAGAGATTCTTCATGATAAGCACTTTCCAGTATAAATGAGTCTGCAGTTCAAACAGTTGCCATGCATAAAAAATATATTATACATATTATATGTAATGTATATTTTGTATAATGTATGTATATTTGCAATATATATGTATATATATAAAATTTTTAATAAAAGAGTTCATATGCATCACAAGGTATACCGGAAATATGGTTTTATATGTTTATTTTTGAGTTAGAAGTTAAGTTTTGCAATTACGTCAAATATCCTTGAGGTATCATTTGATACAATTGCAAACTTTTCTTTTTTTCATAACGTTGATCTCGGATAGCTTTAGAAGAAGGAAAAAAACTCCTAATGGGATTTTCTGTGGTCTGAATAAGTTTTCTATATAGTTTCGTTCATGAACAAAAGATGTAGTAAATGTTATATGTTTGCGATGATTATTAGAGTCTGGTTCCTATTATTCATTTCCTAGTTTTCTAGGAAATTACAAAATTAATCTATTTTAAGTATTGCATGGTATAATATTTCTAATTAGGGTTATTTAAGAGAGCAGCAATTCACTTCAGGTAATCAATTGAAGGCTGGTTTATTAGGTTAATAGTTTCATCATAATTCATATTAGCCCGCCCACAGCTTGGTGGGCCCCAGGTAGTTCCCCCGTTCGTGGATAGTGGAAAACCCTGTACTATCTGAACAGAAATTTGAAAATGTAATAATTGTCAATTCTCCCTATCATTATCAATATGAAGTAACCATTATTTTCGATTATAGTTAATTAGTTAGTTAATTATTATTCGATTAATAATAATTAGAATATTGAATCTCGATACACTTTTTACTTTACTATAAGTAAAGTACATAGATCATGAAAAAATTCGATCTCGAGATTTTGACGGAATTATATGTTTTGAGGTCCCAAAAGTTGTTTTATGATGTTTGTGCAATGATGTCTGTGTGTGGGTGGGTGAGTATGTAAGCATTGGTTGTTACCACTCCACGGTCCAGAATCTTCCATTGATCAAGTTGATATTTTATACGAAAATGGGCCCCATAGTGTAGATGATCTCTATTGTTTGGGAAGAATTATGCATGACGGGAAAGTCACTTTTTTTTGCCAAAAACCGGTTTTTAGAAAACATTTTTTTCTCCTAACCTGCTAACTCTAGAGTTTTAAAATTTCGGCATTATCTTTGAGGTTACAAATGGAATAAACGAAAAATATATTATTATTTTTATATATTTTTTTTCAATAAAATGTAAAAATTTTGACTTATAATTCAATCTCAAACCTTGTGAAAGTGATACAAGCGTACCGTTTGAGGGATCAAAATGAAACTATGACTAAAAATAGAACATTATGTGGAGGCTGAGTTGAGATATGTTTTTACAAAATTCCATTCACCAAAGGGGCGTTAAGAGTTCGATTTCTGTTTTCAGAAAAATGTTTATTTGACGCTAAACGGCTCATTAAAAAATCGTGAAAATTTGACCAAAACTGAACAAAAAATTAGGAATTCATAAAAAAAAATTTATGAAATTTCAGTCATAGCAAAGAGTAAAAAAGCTATAAAAATTGTTTATCCTAGACTAAGGGATCACCTGCTATACTTGTCGAATTTTTGTACAATGTTTACATTGACGTAGAAATTTTTTGAGCAAATCCACTGAGATAAAATTAATATTTATAAAGGAAAAATTCAAATAATTTATTGACTTATATGAGATATAAGAGGAATAATATTTTCATATGTAAAAAAATCCGCGCCAATAAACATAAATAGATTTCCTTTGTCTTCTGTGGTATGATGGATTTGTCTCATAAAATGCTTTAATATATCTATATATTGCATTCTTAAGCAAAACCATATATCAGTTATAATTACTTTATCTTTGTGAATTGTAGTATCTTTCTATGATATTGAAATGTGACGAATGGACTCTTTCCTCAAGAAAGAGGAGTTACGTTTGTTGATAAACATCCAGTTTTTTCACTATCCTACTCTAATAGTTCATATTTATTGTTTTCAAAAATTGGAAGCTCCCAACTATAAAAGTTTTAAAATATACTGAATAGCTGGCTTTGACTTTGTTTGGAGTATGTAAACTGGCTAATTACTAATATATTTTTTCTCAATATACACTCATAGTAACCTTATAACAGAGTATAAGACGCAGGAAAAAAGATAACACTCACTCAGAGAAAATTGATATATATGATTTTGGACAAAGAGGAAGGAAAATGATTTTATTAAATACTTAGAAGCCATAAATTTCCCAGTATAATAATTCTATAAAAGACCAAAAATGTAAAACATAATTCAAAATTGAAATCTTTCGTTTGAAGATTAATAAATGTAATTATTGTACATCCTTAATTATAATTTATCTTGAAACGACATTTTTTCTTCGATGTTTTTCAAAGAAAATAAGAGTATCTTCTTGTTTTAAATTTGGCGATGTGACTTAAATATTCAATGCAGAAGGAGGTCAAGTAAACCATGTAAGAAATCCACTGGCTATTTGAAGAAAAGCCATGTTTTCTTGTAGGAGATTATTTCATATCAAGAAATTTTTACTTTGGCTTTTCAAAAATGTTATATATGCTGTAGTTATACTAATGAGATTATTTGCATCAGTGATGTGATATACAAATATAAGGTTATATATTGATAAGTCGACCAATCACTATCTGTACTAGATCAGGAATGATAGACTAATAAGCACCTCTCATGTAGATGTTTACTTTATGCTTAAATGAGACATTATATATTATATACCCAAGAAGATTGATATTAGTATGCTTGATATTAAATTTACTTCTAGTAAAGTTGAGTGTAGGCCACTCCAGATTTATCTTTTCTTGTTTTGTAAATGAAATCTCAATTGTGAATGATTCCTCTGAAAATGCATTAAAAAAAAAGGGTAGTTTTGAAATATATTCGAATGGTCGAATTTAAATTGGTTTAAAATACTGAAGTGTGAATTACGTAAATTTAATTGTTCTTAGTGTTATGTGTTGTTATTTCCAATGAAATTTAATATACTTTTTATTTTCTAGTTTCCTGGCCATTACATCAGTTAGAATAGCTATAGGAAACTTCGTCATCGATGTAAATTGAGTGGGACAGGTTTTTCTCTCTGAAGCAGAAGTACAGTGTAACAATATTAACGAAATAAACTTTTCAATGTTTAAAATGTATTTTTTTTTTAAAAAAAATATAATATAAGTCGCATTATATCAGATTGATGACATAATAGTTCTATATGACAGTTGATCAGACTGTAATTTTTTAAACACTTCGTACTTTTTTTCATGGAACCTGAAAGAAGAATACATTATTAAGATATTTATTTTGTTCAATATACACTTATAAAATTACAATAAATAGTCATACATACAATCTACAACGGTCATATATGTATATATATATATAAACAAACACTTTTTCTTCTTCTCGGAGTTTGGTCAGGGTAAATATATGGAATCTTCTTTTTGCCAACGTTTCGTCTTTATTTTAAGACATCCTCAGGGCTATAAACTAACAAAAAAAACACAATAAACAATGGTGTTTTTTGGTTAGTTTATAGCCCTGAGGATGTCTTAAAATAAAGACGAAACGTTGGCAAAAAGGTGATTCCATATATTTACCCTGACCAAACTCCGAGAAGAAGAAAAAGTGTTTGTTAATATTTAGTGGTCAAGAAAACAGAACCGTATATATATACCATGATAAACGAAAAACGGTCCGGCAGGACGGATAACAATTAAAATAATTTTAATTATATATATATGTATATATAAAATAAATTCAAAACGAAGGAAACACAGAAAGACACAGACATAACTCACATCGATATTTCGACCATCGAATGTCATCAGGAGGTGTGAAGAGGGAAGAGTCCCGCAGGAAGGCTGGGCGGTGACTGTCACTCTCTTCGCTCTTCACACCTCCTGATGACGACGATGGTCGAAATATTGATGTGAGTTATGTCTGTGTGTTTCCTTTGTTTGAACTTATTTTATTTAAAAAAGTCCGCTGGACAGTTTCTTTTAATTGTATATATATATATATATATATATATATATATATATATATATATCGCCTTTGGAGCGATTCACATCTATTCATGACGACGAGGATATCGAAATATAAAACTAGAATTTTCAAAAGAACACACAGAAAAGAAATCACTGAACTCACTACTATATTTCGATGTCCTCGTCGTCAGGAATATAGTAGTGAGTTCAGTGATTTCTTTTCTGTGTGTTCTTTTGAAAACTCTAGTTTTTGTATAATTATGTATATATCAATGATCAAACCACTATAAGAAATGGGAAAACAAGACTAAGATCTTTCAACCGTAACAAGCGGTCTTCGTCAGAGCCAACTGCAGTTGGGTTTTTGACTCTGACGAAGACCGCTTGTTACGGTTGAAAGATTTTAGTCTTGTTTTCCCATTTCTTATTGTGGTTTGATCATTGATTGTTATTTCACGTGTTTATGTGAAATATTTATATATATATATATATTAGTAAAAGTTGGAAGCAGTCCTTCTTGTATACTTATATTTAAGAAAGATATGGCCGCATTATTCTTCACTAGTTGTTTTTTGAATTTCTCGAGTCTTCGAAAACACTTCCTAAGTTCAAGGTTCTTCAATTCATAAAGGAGTCCACCATAGGTTTTTTTCATTTACTTTATTCTTAACTATAAGCATGTTTCGGTGTTCGTTCACCATCATCAGGATAAAATTAACATTAAGGCTATAAAACTTTACTGGCTAAAGTATTGAAACATACTGGCAGTCAGTATGATAACAGTCAGTGTAACCCACAAGTTTAATGTTTGTATTTCAATACTTTAGCCAGTGCAGTTTTATAGCCTTAATGTTAATTTTATCATGATGATGGTGAACGAACACCGAAACATGTTGATAGTTAAGAATAAAGCAAATGAAAAAACCTATGGTGGACTCATTTATGAATTGAAGAACCTTGAACTTAGGAAGTGTTTTGGAAGACTCGAGAAATTTAAAAAACAACTAGTGAAGAATAATGCGGACATATCATTATTATATATATATGAATCAATGATCAAGCCACAATGTGAAATGAGAAAAAGAAGACTAAGATCTTTCAATCGTAAGATATTACAAGTGGTCTTCGTCAGAGTCAAAAACTGTCGACTGTTCGACTCTGACGAAGACCGCTTGTTACGGTTGAAAGATCTTAGTCTTTTTTCCCCATTTCATATTGTAGTTTGATCATTGTTTGTTATTTCACATGTTTATTGAGAATATATATATATATATATATATATATATATATATATATATATATATGCACAATGTATGCTATATATACAATTAGTTATGTAATAAAACAATAACAATTTCGCCTTGCAGTATAGTCCAAACTGTTTTCATAAAAAAAACCAGTGATACAATGTCAGTTTAGTATTGGATACTATGAATTAGCCGTAAATTGAGCAAAAGGAAAATCCCGGTTTTATAATTTAAATTTCATAACAATGGCAGAAATAATAATAATGGAAGGTTACAATTTATTAATCAAAGAAACAACATGGAAGTTATATGGTATGCATAGAAAGGGATATTCTTAATATGTTTACCTGCTATTTATTATATTAGGTTGAACAGAGCTTGTTGTGGAAGCCATAATGTGCGCAGCAGCTTTCAGGGAACTATAAGCGTTGCACGAAGTTGCACCCAGCATAGCTGACCCTAATAAAACTGATTCCTGTTCATCTGGTATCAAAATTCTGCGCTGCAAGGCATCGGCATGTATTTTCACAAACAGTTTGTTTTTACTCAAGCCACCACACATGATCACTTCCTCTATAGGTCCTAATCCATGTGCTTCGGCGGTCTCTATTATTTGGCGAGTGCCATACTGTAACAGTGTCAGATAGTTTGAAGCGTATAAAGACATATTTAGATCTCTGATTATATCAACCGATTTTGAAGTTTGATATGGTAATTTCTAATGAAACATTTTTATATTGAAATGAAATAACACTGAATTATCTAGTTTCGAAAGTATATAAATATATATTTCTCACAACGATTTACTTCAATAGAAATTACATAAAAAAATTCTTATATGCATTCTCAGAATTTGTTGATTAGAATATTATTGCTAAAAATGATATGGGCATATGTTTATGCATTTGTGAAAGGGTATTGTTTCGCAAATTCAGTAATATTAATGCCAAGATAATTGGTTGAAGAACCGACATTTTTTTTGCATTTGTTTATCTAGATACATATTTTGATTCAAAGAGATTTTTAGATATCTGTGAATGTGAACTCCCATCTTTTAGGACCCATAAATGAAGCACTCCTTGAAGTTTAGTGAGAAATATTTATTTTATTCATGATATTATATTAAGAATTCACGTAAGTGACAAAAATACCTTTAAACTGTTAGTCTTATTTCAAATGAATATTACAAGCCCCCATATTTCTAATTAAAGTGGTAAACACATATTCGTCAATCTGGCATCAGTACATTTTATACCTAACATAATAACCTTCACATCATTTGTTATTGATAAATAACTTTTGTTTTGGAAATTAACGCCGGATTGGTCTGAGACCGCTATCCTCTCCTCCCATGTGGCATTATTATATTGTTCTCTTTGACACTCATTCGTCCATAATCCTTTATTAATAAAGGAAATTGTATAGTTCATCGTAACGATTTATTACCATTTCATTTTATAATCGTAAGATCATTAAAAAAATATTCTCTTTTTTTAATGAATGTTTATAATTTTTGAAAGAACCATTTAAGGCCGAAACAAAACCTTAGGAAATACAATAATAATCAAATATAACTTACAGCCAGGGCTTGAATCACGGCCAAATAGAGAACTGCTAGATCGTGTAATTCATAATTTAGGTCTATTCCAATGAACTGTAATGTAGAAAATTAATTATTAATTTATTTAATATTAGAAATTTGGAATGTTTAAAAGTAACTTAAAATTGTGAAAGACGCTACAACAAAGAGAATCATATGTACATTATCGTATCTTCTGTAAATTATCTAAGTTAAACTACGTTTACCTCCTTCCTAAATAATAATTCATAACTAACTTCACTTTTTTACTTTACTGTAAGTGAAGTATAGTGACCGTGAAAAAATTCTATCTCGAGATTTCGATAGATTTACGTGTTTTGAGATCCCCGAAGTCCTTTTGTGACGTTTTTCAATGATGTCTGTGTATAGTGTGTAACCAAAGGTTTGTGCACACGCTACAGTCCACAATCTTTGATGGATTAAATTCATATTTTACACAAAAATGGCCACACTGTGTAGATGAACCCTATTGTTTGGGAGCAATTACGCATGATGGAAAAGTCTTATTTTTTGCCAAAATGTGTTTTTAGACATTTTTTCTCTTCTAAACTACTAACTCTACAGTCTTGAAATTTTGGAATTATCATTATTAAAAATAATAATAATTATCATTATTAATATTTTTTCAGCAATAACTGAAAAAAATCTTCAGATTTTTAAAACGAATAATTTTTTTTTCAATAAAATGTAAACATTTTGACTTAAGATTCAATCTGAAAGCTTGAAGAGGATACAAGCCATACTGTTTGACGGATCAAAATGAAATTATACCTAAAAATAGAGCATTATGCGTGAAGCGAGTTGAGGTGAAATCAAATGAAATTATTTCATTTGATCAAATGAATGTAATAAATTATCACAATCATCATTAAATAAATGAGGCTTGGAGTCACGTAGGTGGCTGGTATTCATTTTGAGTAAGGAACGTTAAAAACAATTTGAATATTTATAAAATTTAAAGTTTAATAATAATAATATCACGTTCTTAGATACCGTAACAATATCAAACAAAACAATTTATTGTGTAGTTATTTAAGTCAATATAAGTTACATTCGTTATTAAAACGAGACTTAGTAACAACTGATTGAAATGATCAATTAAATGTCATTTTTTCTTGACATATACATACAGCCGGAGTTTAGGAAACTCACTTATCCGATCTCAAACCAATATACGTTTCATTAGATTGACAGGAACACAAACTAATATATATATGATATAGGACTGATTGGAACAGTAAGTTAAATTTTTAACCATTTCCACAAAGAAATTACACCAAGAAATGGAACGAGCTAATGAATGTATCTAATTCATAACGATGGTTAAATAAAAATTAATTGGTTGTCAAGAAGTTTGATATTATATTTAATTATAGTAAAGTTGAGTGTAGGCCACTCCCGGTTATTTTTTTTTACAACCATCAGACTTCAAATGTTTATTTAGTAGACGAATTGATTGGAACATCTGACCAACAAAATTTGCAGTGGTGTACTATCAAGTTTACTATTTATATAAATAAAAGTATTACCAGCTGACTACAATTGAATTACTTAATATTACGTTTTCTATGTACCTACTGTTCAAAAGTATTATCATACACTGTGGGTATCAAATAGTCTAAGAAGACCTCAAAATGTGTAAATCAATGAAAATATGGACAACGAAAGTTATTTCATGATTCTTCATTATTTATATTAAAGTAAAGAGAGGCATTTATACTACTGTTATTGTTGAATTGATTTGTCTTTCGAAAAGATTACTATTCAAAAGAAAACAAATTGAAGCTGGTGTTGGTACTGAATCCACAGTTAATATTAAAAAAAAGGAGCACTATAGAGTGTTAATAATAAATCCAATGCTGTTAAGAAAGAGATACTATAGGGTACAAAGGAATACTCATATATCATTGAATCGAGCGTTGTTTAGAAAGAGTTACTAGAAAAATATGGGGTCTATACTCAACTGAAGCGTAAGTAAAAATATTATCATACTCATAAAGAATCAATTTAATGAGTTCATTTGTTTCAATGTAGCTATATCCATTTTATCAGTTATAGCAGAAATGTAATCTTTGTTTTAGCACTACAATCTGATTAGTTACTGCACAGTAACTTAAAAGTTGTCATTTTTAGTGTAATACTTCCTCTTCGTTATTTAAAATTTATAAAATGAAAAATACAATATCCATATTAAGGCAATATTTATTACATATAAGAGTTTTAGAACCACCAGAAGAGTAGATTAAAATATGTAAATCCGTAAAAATTTCAATATATTTTTGTCCTCATTACTCTATTTTAGGTAACAAACTAAAAGAGTCTGTATTCTAAGTCTGACGCTAATTACAGTTCGTATAAGCGGTAGTTAAAACACTAATAGATTTTTAATTCCGAATAGATATTCTACATATAATAAATTCTTCCTTTGAATATATAGTATTTTCTTACAAATGTAAAGTCAGTGGGAAAAACTTTTTTTGTCGAAAATATTCCCTTTTTTCTAGCCACTTTTTATCTGCTTTTTTTTTCATCCATTCCTCAACTGCACTCTTACGATGCATTACTGCATCCTTTATGGATGTAGACTCTTATGAAGAAGCTTTATACCAAAAAGTTATCAAGTTACTGCAAATGGAACTTAATAATTGTCTATTTTAGCGTCATATCACTCTTCCAATATTTAATCTCATGAAAAAATCTGGAGTGGCCTACACTCAACTTTACTATAAGTAAACTAACATCAGACTAGTTGACAATTAATTGATTTTTTTTTGTTTTTTGTTAATGCGGCTATAGCTTTTGTTAATCACCATTAATAAAACTCTGTTATAAGCATTACGTCTTTAATTTTTGTTATTATTAAAAAAATTATTTGGTTTTAACAATGTTTGCATTCTTTTAAATAGAAAAACATATGAAATAATATTTTACCTACCATTGACCTTAGATGAGGATTTGCCAAGGGTGATCTGTTCCCCCTAAAATCAGGATAAATATGGAAATGAGTAGTCTGTTTTTCAAGATCGGGGTTTTCTTCAATGATATTATTGAGAACATCTGTCGTTCTTTGATTGGGTTTCAGCAAATTTTTAATAATTTTAAAAGCTGGATGAGCTGCTATAATTGCATCAATTGCGACACCTGTTGCACTTTGACCTCCCTCAGTCAGCCACAAACCGGGAAGAATAGCGCTATTGTAAGGACCCCATACTCCAGGAATTATTACCTCCTTTTCACTAAGTAACATGTGACATGTTGATGTACCGCATATCAATCCTGCAAAAATTAATAAATACTATATTCTGTGATTTATTTAAATGTATTTCTTACATACATTCAAATAAAAATAAGTTTTTAATGAAAATATTTTTTAAAAATACGTACTCTCTCTTGAATTTTTTTCTCATTAAAGATATTCTTTAAGATTCAACAAAACCTTGCAAATGGTTAAATGAAATATTTTTGTTGGTATTTTATTAGTTCTAAAATAATAAAATGACTTTTACAAAATGTAGTTATTAGAAAGTATCCCGGCAAAATTATTATTTTAACTTTAATAAAACATTATTTGAAAAATATATTTATACATTTTAATGGACAAATCTTTAATGATTTAATGACAAGTTATGAAAAATAAAGAATATTTATATCTTTTTAATAATAAAGAATTTAGATAAAACAATATATACTTTTTAAAAATAATTGCTCTAATAATAAAACAGCATGAATTGATGTAGTGCCTACGTAAATATATTTACCCAATCTTTTGGTGATGTTGATTTCTGGTTGCATAGTACAACGAGAAGCCAGTAACCCCAATGCACCTGAGTGAGCGTCTATAAGGGAAGCTGCTACTGGTACACCAGGAGGTAAGCCTAGTTCTTTAGATAAGGATTTTTTCAATCCCTTACCACACCGATTTCCTCCATTTAATACACAATTCCCTCATCAAAAAAAAACAAAAAAACATAAAGTTCAGATTGAATGAAAGTTGATAATATTGTTATTAAGTTGCTATGTCTGTTTTTCAGAAAAAAAAATTATTTTAACATATAAATGGCACGGTTTTTTAACCCAATTAAGAGATTGATTTTAATCAGGTTTTTATTTTAAATCACAGAGAAATATAAAAAGTATGTTGACCTATCTTTAGTGTACAAGAGTTGTGTTTGAAGATTTATAATTAATTATGTATCAAACTTGTAATACCAAATCTGTCTCCTTTTATATTAGAGAATAAAGACCATACATTTATATGAGTAATCAGCCAAATTAATTTTGAACAATATATCTTTACTGATATTCAAATCTTTTCTGGTAATATGCCTGTATTATCCTTCTGATCATTCCATTACAATGATTAATTTGTATCATTACGTGAGTTAAGGTATAAAATTCAGGATAGTTTAATTTACACACAACAAAATGAATGTGTTACAAATATATTCTTACATTTACGAAAACATAATGTTAATTACTACATTTTAACCAGAAATAATAGTATAAAAAGTTTGTTAAAATATTATTTATTTTTTTACGCCAAAAACAAATAACAATTCTATATTAAAAGAGTAAAAATTACGAACAGTTCTGCAGTCCCATAATTAGGAACTAGAAGAGTTTATAATTTCCTGACGAAAAAAGTTTAATATTATATTTGACATTTGCAATTTGTCAATGTAAGTAAGAAATTATGCTTCATACAATTTTTTATGCAAAAGTTTGGCAAGTGGATAGATTAATTTATTGTTTCAAATATTACTTTCTTAATCTTCTTTAAAACAATCATTTTTAAACGGGTGGAATCACACATATCACTAAAGGAAGCAGTATTATGACACTGCTATATACGAATTGCTATTTACCATGTTACATTAAATCCAATCCTATTCAAAATAGTTCAAACATTTCCGTTAACATTATTTATATAATTATAGAATTCCTCTTCATGATAGTAACTGCTTCTTTCTGAATAGCAGTCTAAACATAAATTCCATGAGATTTATCATTACCAATTTTACTGAAGTTGTTTTGGGTAAGCTCAGAAAGCCCTATATCTTCCATAAATTTGCTATTCCATCCATGTTTTCCTTGGAAAGGGGCCTCATACATCCATTTACACACAAGGGAACACAAGGACCTAATAAGAATTAATTATATTTAAATTAAATGCAGAAATGTTAATTGTACATTAAAGTCATGTTTCGGTTTGATTGGGAAAATACAAAAGCATGACTGAACTTTTAAGTAAACGTATTACTTAAATTTTCTTAATTTAATAAACGTGTAGGGATAAACACAGTAAATCTGCCAATTTCCATACTACTACTTTAAACCAAATTACGTCACCTGTTTTACTTTTTTAACTCCTATTTACTGTAGTGAGCCACTTGAATATTTATATCAGATATTATGATGATCATTTTGCTACCTAATGGAATAATACTAAAATAAAGTCGGGACTCAGTTAATTTTCCAGTTTCAAATTAAACTCTCACATCTCGACTTATGGGTTTTTATTTAAAAGTTTTTTACGGACTATAAATCAGAGGAAAACAAAAATGATACATCACAAATTTACACATAAGAATTTTTTCTCAACATTCCATTTGACCATTTTGTTTTTAATTCGCTTTTAATTCACCTTGATGAAACCTGAATAGAAACTTGAAATACAATTTAAAGTTTCCAGATTAATATTATTTTCGTTGGAATTTTCTTGTTGCTATCTTCAATGTCTACATAATAACATTCAATTAATATAGATGGGTAAAAATTGTTATCTTTTTTTTTATTATTATTAAAATTTTACTTTTGCGCCTAGTTTGTTAATACACTCTTTTAATAATTCAAGCATAACCGTATATGCAAAAACTAGTGATATTGAAAACCCCATTTGCAATTTGATTTTTGCTTATATACAAACAATTCCATGAAAAGTAGAATATTTTGCATCATTATTATAGATCTAGTATAGAAAGAAAAAACTTCTAGGATATTCCAGAGTAGGATTTAATCTTGTTTCACTGTTAGTAGACTAAGTTGAACGATAGGCCTAATCATATATTAGTATAAAGTAATTGAATATCAAGAGAAATCATACTTACATTATTATTTAAACTTAGCTGGATAGGGCTTCTTTGAAATCTAATGAGTTTCCTGCATGTAATTCATTCTTGGTTGTAAAATAACTAAGTTAATTTCCTACATATTTAAAAAGTTCATAATTTGGACTCTATGAACTATACGATAGGGTATATTCTGGTTTATATCACCTTACCAAACTATATTTTCTACGAAGATCTATACATTCTTTATATTGAGACAAATTAAAAGTGAGAATAAATGGATGGGTCTCCCGTACTTAGATGTGAAAGTTATACGAAGTGAAAATCGTAATATCGCAACTGGTAAACAAAACAAACTAGTACTGGAAGAATTCAAAATTAATACTGCTTTCATGTAATGAATCAAAATTAAATTGCTTACAAAATGTAGTTAAAAAATGATTGAAATTAGTTTCAATGTTTTTTAAATAACAATAAAAAAAAATCTGGAGTGGCCTACACTCAACTTTACTATAAGTAACTTAATATCAAATTTCTTGAGTATATAACACATAACGTCTCATTTAAGCATAACATAAACATCTAAATGGGATATGATTATTAGTCTTTCATTCCTGAGGTAGTAAAAATAGTGATTGAAGGACATATCAATATATAAGTTTAATTTTGTACATCACACAGCTGATGCAAATAATTTCATTAGTATAACTACAGCAGTAATAACATTTTTGAAAAACCAAAGTGAACATTTCTTGATAAGAAATATTCTCCTACAAGAGAACATGGCTTTTGTTCAAATAGCCAGTGGATTTCTTACATCGTTTACTTGACATCCTTCTACATTGAATATTAAAGTAAAATTTTCAAATCTAAAACAGGAAAACCCCTTTTTTTCTCTGAAAAACATCATAAACAGCGAAAAAAATGTTGTTTTAAGATGATTTATAATTAAAGATGTACGATAATTACATTTATTAATCTCTAAACGAAAGATTTCAATTTTGAATTATCTTTTACATTTTTGGTTTTTTATAGAATTATTATACTGGGAATTTTATGGCTTCATAGTATTTAATAAGATCATTTTCCTTCCCCTTTGTCAAATAACATATATACGAATTTTTTCTGAGTGAGTGTTATCATTTCCCTGCACAATATTATTCCTCGTACATCTCATATAACTCAATAAACAATTTAAATTGTCCCTTTATAAATATCAATTTTATCTCAGTGGATTCGCTCAAAAAATTTCTAAGTCAATGTAAACAATGTAAAAAAATATAAAACATTCGACAAGTGTAGTAGTTTATCTCTTAGTCTAGGATAAACAAACAATTTTTATAGCGTTATTGCTCTTTCCCGTAATTGAAACTTCATGATTTTTTTTTTATGAATTGCTAATTTTTCGTTCTATTTTTGGTCAAATTTTCATTATTTTTTAATGAGCCGTTTAGCGTCAAAAAAACATTTTTTGAAAACATAAATCGTACTGTAACGCCTCTTTAGCGAATGTAAATATGAAAAAAAATATCTCAACTCATTCTCCACATAATTTTCTATTTTTAAGCATAGTTTGATTTTGATCCGTCAAACAGTATGGCTTGTATCGCTCTCACAAGGTTTGAGATTGAATTATAAGTCAAAATTTTTAATTTGATTGAAAAAAAAATATTTCCTGTTTTTTAAAATTCTGAATATATTTTTCTTTTGTTGCATTTGTAACTTCAAAGATAATGTCAAAATTTCAAAACTCTAGGGTTATCAGTTTAGGAGAAATAAATGTTTTCTAAAAAAGGTTTTTTGGCAACAAAAGTGACTTTCCCATCATGCATAATTCTTCCCAAACAATAGGATCTTCTTCCCTATGAGGCCCAAATTTGTGTAAAATATCAACTTGATCCATCAAAGATTCTGGACCGTAGCGTGGTAACAAGCAATGCTAACACACTCACCCACCCACACACACAGACATCATCATTCTTGTACCACTCCATATATATAATCTATTTTTGTTTATGTGCATATTTGTAATTGGAGTAAAACTTCTGTTTTACTCAGTTTTATAGGCTTCTCAAAAAGGTTTTTAATCAAAACCGAAACGTCGGCATATAAAAGAGTAATTTGAATCCGGGAAACTGTAGGAAACCCGATTTTATTTCAGCATTATATATACATATGGGTGGGTTGTCCACCGTCGTTTTGCATTTTTTTTTTTTTTTAACTCATATATGTAGATAATGATAATATAAATTATTAATTACTGAAATTATGGTTGGAATTAACGAGACAATAATTAAAAATAATGGAAAAGATTAACTAAATAATTTGTAATGATTCGATATAATAACAGTAATTAATTCAATAAGCAAGGAATAAATTAATTTAAATAAAAAAATGGACGTATTTTTAGTCATTAAAAAAATATCAATGATATGAAAATTAGATAACTAGTTAAATTATAAAAAAAAAATTCTTAATAAATGTAATGATAAATAAAATTACCTTGAAGTAGATCCAGTGAGTTTGTAAGTCAGGAAATCAGGCAGGTCAAAAAAATGAGCTGCTTTACAGAATGAATCGTTCAAATTTTTTTTAAGCCAAAGCAGCTTGGGCAATTGCATTTCAAGGGATACTTGACCACCAACAAAGTTCAGTAGTGGATGGCCAGTACTGTTTATGAAATCAGCTTCTTCCTTTGCACGGTGATCCATCCACATAATTACGTTTTGCTCCTTTTCGCCTATAATATAATATATAAACCACATCATAAAATTTTTTAATAATAGTTTTTAGAAAAAAAATAGATATTTGGTAAAATAACTTAGCTAGATTTCATATTTATGAAAAACTACAATGTAAATTTAAGTATAAATTATTTTTGCTATGATTTTTAATATCATTTTTGCAGAAGTTTCTAGTGTAAATTGAATGCTAAATGTTTAATAACTATGTATATTCAAATCTTTATGCCTTATCGTTTGTTAAAGATTATTCACAGATAATAAAATAGTTTTGAGAATTTAAAAGAAAAGAAAAGTGCATTAATTACTTCTTTTGTAGATTTCAGTTTAAAGAACTAAAAATTACTAAAGTTAGATTATTGTCCAGTTTAAACATATAAAGTAATATAAACGTAACTCCTCTAACATGGGTATATTAAAGTTATAACTCTAATTAATATTTCTATATTTTATTCATCACAACAAACCTGTTAGCGACACTGAGACTGGTTCATCATCCTCATTTAGTACTACCAGAGAACAGGTAGCAGTACTTCCGATTCCCTTTATAGAATTTGGATCAACGCCTTCTAACACGTCCTGCAAGAGATGTAAATTAAACTACAACATGAATAATAGTGTTAAATAAAAAAAAAATTGTAATTTTCATTAAGGTATACAAAATTGATTTGAAGATTTTAAGATCCTTCCCAAAAACAATTATTACATTACTGTAAGTAAAGTATAGTGGTCGTGAAAAAAATCGATATTGAAATTTTGATGGATTCGCATTTTTTGAGGTCTCCAAAGTTGTTTTATGATGTTTTTCGATGATGTCTGTGAGTATGTGCATTCAAAAGCTTGTGTACACGCTACAGTCCACAATCTTTGATGGATCAAATTGATATTTTACACAAAGATGGGCCACATAGTGTAGGTGAATCCTGTTATTTGGGAGCAATTCATCATGATGGGAAAGTCACTTTGTTTTACCAAAATGTCTTTTTAGATATATTTTTCTCCTAAACTACTAACTCTAGAGTCTTGAAATTTTAGTACTATCTTGGAAGCTACAAAAGGAATAATTACAAAAATACTCAGATATTTAAAACAACTGAAAATATTTTTTATTCAATAAAATGTAAAAATTTGGACTATGATTCTATCTGAGAATTTGATAATTTCAGTTTGATAATTTTAATAAGATGTCATATTCATCACTAATTTCACGATAATTATAACTAATAAAATTAATATAGTCCAATGTAAACAAATGGTACACATTGATTTAAATTTAAATGACAGAAAACATTAGGTGGTGTTTACGAATTTGATATTATTTTTACTTATAGTAAGTTGAGTGTAGGCCACTCTAGATTTTGTGTAATATTTAATTGAAACAACTTAATTGATTTATTAAAAATCAATATTTTTTCCCATTTTACATATACACTTATACGTGTTAATTTCAATTGCTGTTAACATTTTTCCATATATTATTATACCCTGCCGGCATACCTCGTAACTTGTTGATGGAATGTCGTAACCATCAACACGTACGATATATATCAGAAGTTTATAATTATATCATGATTACTAACCTCTGTGGTACTAACAATATCTTTTCTTCTATTTGTGCACCAATATACTTCTTCAGCTTCAGTTTGAAATAAAATTTATGAAATCACTGAAGGAAAATGAGTTATAAATCAAGAAATAAGCTCAAGACATCTCTATAAAATCCAAGAAATAATCAAAATAAATAAACAATTATAATTCGTTGCAGTATTGCTTGTATTACAAACACTCAGAGCATGATGTTAGTATAACCACATTTAAAATAGGAGTTTACCAAAATGACTTTTTTGCAAGCCGCCCAAATCTGGTCTGAAGACTGTTGAAAGACTAAAGTCAAAGGATTCCATGTTTTAAGAGGACATGTTCCAAGTTTATCAATCTTTCCTGATAGTGAAACGAGAGCAGCCCGGACTTCTGCAGATCCAACATCTATACTAATCACAAAGCCATCTCCACCTTTAACAAAGCAAACGTTAAAATTTAAAATTGAAGCATTAACTATATATATATATATATATATATATATATATATATATATATATATATATATAAAGATTTAACATAAACACGTGAAATAACAATCAATGATTAAACCACAATATGAAAATGGGAAAACCAAGAAACAAGATCTTAGTCTTGTTTTCCCATTTTCATATTGTGGTTTGATCATTGATATATATATCAATTAACAATCAAGGCTATTAAATTCATGCCAATACGTAAACTCATTTCCTGATATTTCCTCATAATCTTATAGATCATTAGACTTACAGAGAGAAACGATAACCGAACTCTTATTTTCTTGATGACCAAGAATATGTAATGAATGTAATCCATCAATATTCTTAATTTATTTTACTATTAACTAGGGGATTACTTTTTTTCATATTTTGGGGGTAAAATTTAATGTTAAGTTTAACATATTTCTTAAGAAAGAACAGTCACATCACGAAACTGAAGAAGACACTTTATTGTTGAAGTATGACTTGTTTTGAGCTAAGTGCCTTCCTTTTTCAGCTTAATTCATATACATACATGATATCACAGAAAAAAGAACACAGAAACTCACCGATAAAACTCAATAGGATATTTTACAACCGTCGTCATAAGAAGTGTTCTGCTCGAGTGGCACTTGGCTATTCAAGACTATACAAGAATTCAGCCATATAGTTTTGGGTTATTTAAAAGTAACTGGTGTCACTGGAGCTACTCGTACGTCTCCTGATTATGAGTACCAAATTGTAAAAGTAATTCTATTGGAAACTTTCTGTTCTTTACTCGGTAGTGTTTATTGTCCAGTGAGATCATTTAAATTTGATTTTAAATGTATACATAGACTTCTTTATCTGCTTATTTTGGTAGCAGACCTTCTTGGATACATACATTACTAAAGATATAACCATACTTGGCTGACATGTCCCTCCCTCTCAGTATACCAATGCCTACTAAATTCATTCTTCATTCATTCATTCTCCTACTAAATTCATTCAACAAGTAACTTGCCAGAATTAGTTATTTTAGTCGAACGGTGTGTTCCTTTTTTGAATACCTTATTATGATTTAGACGTTGATGTATACAATATTACAAACTCAATTAGATTTTCTTGCTATTTGAAAATCTTTATAAGGAAAAGTACAAAATTTAAGAAAAGATAAACAATGTATTATTACAATACAGAAATTATTAATCCATATTTTTTTTATATATGGAATACTTCTGCGTAAAAAGATATTTTTAAAATAAAACTGATACGTCGGTTCCGAGTTGATTTTGTTATTGTATCAAATATTGAAAGCATTTTTACATATAGGAGCCTAAAAAGAAAATAGTCACTCATATTTTCTATATTTAAGCTTTACTGGAGAAAAACAGAACAAAGAGAGCCAGAAAAAGCGAAGTTAGCCTTCATCAGCAGACATTTGCTGAAAAGCGTAAATAATTGTTATAACATTGATGTTTATTACAGTAATAAATATCTTAAATTTAGCTTTTCCGAAAATGCATTAAAAAAATGTGAACATAATTTGAATAACCTTCAATATCTTAAAACAACATAACACAAGATAATTTCTAGCACCAACGAAGAAATGTAGTAAATATTGTAAAGAGGAAATATTATAAAATGATTTAAGGATAATTGTACAAATATTATACTGACGTTTGTAACAAAGTACAGGCTACATAGTGTAAAGAAATTACCAGACATTTTTATCAATGGAGAATTTCTGGAAGCAAAACATGAGTCTCCACATGCACTGATAATTACACGTCTACCCCAGGACGAGTGACCCTGAATTTACTGATAACGTACTGGCAATTTCAATTTTAATGAATTGATCAAATTAATTATTGCAGGTAATTATGTTTTAATATTTTTGAACACACTTAAAAACAAATAAAAATGGTTTATGAAATGAACAGGAAGATCATCTGGAATCCTCTACTGTCAGTATTTAGAATTTATTTAAAATGTATGGGAAATAATGCATTATTTACAAAAAAATTAATGGATTAAGTTGTCAATTAAAAGAAAAAAATAACTATTGAATTTTTATACTAGAACCTAAATATAAAACAGATTATTTTTAGAAATATAAAAACTTACATAAGTGTAGAACAATATCAATAGAATAATATAGTTGGTTGTAATCATTTACCAGTCAGTTACTTAAATTAATATGGCCTGAAGCTTTGAGAAGTAGTAAGTATGCTTTTTGAGTTCATTACAAACCTTTTTAAATTTAAAAAGGTGATTTAAATAAAGCCACCATCTTATTTGCAAATGTTCTCACATATAAGAATTTGCTGAATGTAGAGATTAATTAAACTCGATCAAAGGTTTACTTTCAAACATCCTCATTAATTATAGTAAAATAGCGAAACAACTTTTTTAATTTACTATAAGTAAAGTATAGTGGTCGTGAAAAAATTCGATATTGAGGTTTTGACGGATTAACATGTTTTGAGGTCCCCAAAGTCGTTTTATTAAGTTTTTTCGATGATCGGTTTGAGTGGGTATATGTGTGGGCATGTATATCTGTTACAGGCAAAGTTTGAAATCCGGCATCCTATAAAATGAATAAAACTAGTCGGCCATGTATGAAACGATTTATATTTCACACATTTCCTAGGCATTCTATAGAATGTCAAATGAAAAACGACAATATTAAAATACACCTCCGATTCACTTTGAATATCACGTGGCAAGGTGATTCGCGTAATATAATGGCAGCTGTAAATGAGTGTGACAGAGGATGGTTTTTATCGATTTGGAACTTGAAGGAAATTTAAAACAAGCTTACGTGAAATCGCAATTCACTTTATCCCCTAAGAACTTACTTCGAATTGAAAATATTCCTCACTACGAAATTCTTCTCTGGTCAGTTGCAATTGCCCAGTCCAGTGACACCGGGATTAGACGTCCATTATCAAATGTATGTGTAAAGGAAAATAGTGCTAATTTTAAATTGTTAACCTGATTTTAAAACAAAATACCTCAACTCATTTAAATCTGATTCAATTTTAAAAAAAGTGCTAAAATAGTAATTCAAAACGTCATTTAGGCCTGCCATGTGTGCAACAAGTAGGTTATTTTATTATTTTTTATATGAAAATGTTGTTTTCCTTAATAAGAATGGCATAAATTATGTTTTGTACACTTTCACTTTTCATTATACATTTGATAATTATTTTTAATGGTACTCTCATTATTTTTACAGAATAACATTTTTATTTTTGGGAAATGCACATCATTTACATAATAGCCTCATCAGGACATTTTTTTCATACTTTACCTAAAAACATGTGGCATTCTATACAATACCTAGGCATTCTATAGAATGCCGGCATTTCATACATTGCCAATATCATACCAGAAGCTTGTGTACACGCTACGGTCCAGAATAATTGATGGGTCAAATTGATATTTTACACAAAAATGGGCCTCATAGTAGAAAGTTACTTTTTTGTATTATACATACAAAAAATTGTATGTATAATTAAGTCTACTAAATATAAGGGTTTTTAAAGGTGGTGCATTAAGTACTAGGTTAGCCTAGTGGCAAAGTGCTCGCCCCTGGACTGGTAGATCTGGGGTTCAGTACCCACTCTGGGGCTTGATCTGTTCACGCAGAAGGTGAAAAAATCAGAGCACGTCGTCTCTTGAGGAGGGCATAAAGCCGTTGGTCTCATGGTTGTGCAATAATCAGGTACTTACTAAAGATTTCTACTCTAAATATACTAGAGTGAGGCAAATTTTAGGACTCCCGATGTAGAATGTTCATTGTATGGTATCACAAAGGGCCCATGTTCTGCCTATGTGTGTTCTCTCGTGGGACTGTCATTGTAACCTAACCTAAGTTAAACTATCATCATGATCTAAGCTAAACTATCATCATGATCTAAGTTAAACTATCATCATGATCTAAGCTAAACTATCATCATGATCTAAGCTAAACTATCATCATGATCTAAGCTAAACTATCATCATGATCTAAGCTAAACTATCATCATGATCTAAGCTAAACTATCAAAATGACATATGATGATGTATAAAAAGGAGCATACATAATGCTGTTTTTAACTGTTTGTAACTGTTAAGTAATTTAATCAGAAAACGGTTTCAAAAGTGTGATGAGTATATTACTTCCAATGCTATAAGAATCCAACAATCCAATAACAATAAGAATTTAAGAAACAATACTCCAATTGAATTCTTAAATTCTGGATTATTGCCCAGGACCGCATGGATTGACCTATAAACGTTAATTGTTTAATAATTTGACCATTTATTCTTCAAAAAACAAGTAAAAATATATTGGATTTTATAAATGTCTGAAATTCAGTTCTAATTTCGTAAATTCATGTTTTTCCTTATGATTGGTTACAAATTTTGAATTTCCATTTTTGTCGTTGCCCTTTGTATCAAATGAGTAAAAGAAAAAAAAATGTTTAAATAAAAGTTGTAGGGAATGATATTTGTAATGGACGATGGTCTTCCAAATTTTGTCTAAAGTCATTTGTTTTTAAAATATTTTAATCTGAATATTTGACATTAAATTTTATGTCTTTTACGACATAAGTTTTACAGATTTAGACGTAGGCTCATTTTATAAAGTCATCTACATAAAACTCACTAATGCGTAATTATGGTATCTATTTCGTTTATTAGGTTACACACAGAGATTACGTTATTATGAAATGGAAACGTAAAATACGTATATAAAACATACATTTCCAAGTTCCAAAAATCTGGCTCATGTAGTTTCAGAGTATAAATGATTATGGTGGTCTATCGCTAAAGCCCCCCCGACATGCCTTCACCTTGGAGTGGTGAGGGGGCCTTAACATGCCTGGATAATGACATGAACTAAGAAAGGCACAACCAGGGCAGGGTACTTGCCTGTTCTGGCGTCCGGGGTAGCAAGCCTGCTTGTCTGCGCACTGGTCAGGGGAGCATCTGACTTTGTTGGTAGCAGGTACCATTCGCTGTGGGCACAACAGTCGCTTTAGCTGCTACCTTGGGGTCCCTGTCTGGGCTGGTGTCCACTGGTGGTAAGCTCACTCAGTCACGCACTGGTCTCGGGGCGGGGTTCCAAGGCATATTTTCTTCTTCTGGTTTTGTGCTTGTCTTTTTTAAGACTTCTTTCTACCCTGGCGAAACTATCAGTCTCTTAGAGATTATTATTATTATTGGTCACATATATTTGGGCGGGACTGTTGTGGCTGGTTTGTGGTGGGTATGGGTCTGCCCAGCCTGTTGCGGCGTTTACTGTCGGAATGTTTCTCCTTCCTTCTCTGGGTGTCTTCTCTTGTAATCTCCTTCCTTTACTTACCTATTCTTTGCTATCTCTCACTCTTTATTAACTGTTACCCTTGTATTTTTTTCTTTTATTTTCCCCCTGTAATCCTTGTTGATCCTTTTCATCAAGTAACCAACAGTCTCTCTAGAGATTAACGTTCATATGATTTATTGGGACGAGGCTAGCTGTGTCTAATCTGCCCAGCCTGTTGCGGTGTGTTACCGTCTGGATGCTTCTCCTTCTTTCTCTCAATACCTTCCCTTGCTACCTCCCACTCTTTCTCTAACTTTCCTAATCTTTGCTATCTCTCAACTCGCTATTAACTGCAACCCATGTATTTTCCATGAATTCGGTCAGTAAAGTTTTTAACTGTTTATTTTTAGGAAAAAGTAGCTCTTTTAACTACCAAATTAGACACAATATCCGATATTGTAGATCACCTCAGACTTTTCACGCTCTGGTAGTTCATCTTGAAATCGTTTTTAAACTCGATGTTGACTTTGACCCACATCTAAAGCCTATTTCAAACATACAAGGCAAAAAAATTAACGCAGAATTAACTAATAAAAAGTGGTTCTCACATATTGACTTCCAACAAGCATATCATTAGATACCTCTAAGAACTCAAAATTTAGCAAAAACAACAATCCAATGCCTTTTAAACTATTTAAAAAGAGTTTAGTTAAAACTGGCATGTTAGCTCATTCGTTACCGGACAGATTTTTCACAATATCTCCTATGTGCCAAATATGAGGTTTAAAGTGTCATATAAAATACATCAAGACGATGGTTTAGTCTCTTTGGCATATTACTCTCGAAAGCTAACTCCGGGGAAGAAAATATATGTAGCTTTTTAAAGAGAACTCCTCACTTATATGATTAATTTGATTAATATTATTAAGATTATAGCATCTATTAAAAAGTAAATTAATTAAAAAGAGGCAGCTTCCAAGCTACTAGTACCCGATGGAGCAGACTTTCCACTCGTGGGCGCCAAACCGTGAAACACAACATCCCAAAACGGCAGCTAACCACGAGCACCGACCCAAGAAGCACACTGATCTGTTGCGCCTTTCTTAGTTCTTACCGTTAGAGAAAAAACATTCGACAAGGTGAAGGCTCATAGGAAAGGGATGGGGGGGGATTACCGCAACCTGGTTTAATTTAATCATGCACCTTACTTTTTCGATCATACCATGATAATCCAGACTAGGCTGATATTTTTTAACGTCGAGGCCTTTGTCATGTCAGAACATCAACGATTTCATGAAAGTGATGGTCACTTCATGAAAGAGAAACCAAGAATTACAGAAGAAAATTTAAAGCGAAGACGAGGCAATAGGAAGTAAGAGTAATAGAAAAGAATAACTAGTAAGAGAAGAAGTCTGAGGTGGAAGAATATGATACAGAAGAAGGAGAGAAAAACAAACAAATATTACACATTCCAAAGTTAGACAAGCAAATCCCAGGCAGCCAACATCTGTCACAAAACACATTCCTGATAACCAATAAAAGCTGCCAATTCTCACTGAACAGTGACAAAAAATCTTAAAAAAGATAGTCGCTAGCCAGAAGAAGAAAAAAGATACAGACAAGTAGTACCTAAGCCCATATACGATCAATTGGACTTTGATAAATGCCGATGTTAAAACTAGTGTTCAGAATATATTTTTTCACAAAATTGACTTCTATGTACAACTGAATATTTTATTTATTTACTTTTTTTCAAACTTATGATTAATTCCTGTCATTTAGCTCCTATTTTTTTTAAATTCAAATTAAGTTCTTTACTTAAAGGGAGAACAGTGTAGATTAGCATCAAAACCTGCAGCTTTAGAGAGACTGAGATTGATTCTTAGGTTTTAATTATGTTAATTGTACAGAGACAGTTAAAAAATAAATCAATTTCAATTTGTGAATTTTACTTATTTAGTTTAAAGCTATAATTTTACACTAAGATTAATTAACAGATTTAAATGTTACTGAGTTAACTGAGTTGTAAGATGTAAAATGTAAGATGTCTAGTCTTCTGCTTGATCCTAGAAATTGATAATCTTTGTTTATTTATTTTTCACTTGTAATATCAATTATTTTAGTTTTTTTTTGTACAAATACATATTTTTTCATGACTGTTATCTGCAGCTATAAGTATTGTTGTTAAAGACAAATAATTAAAGATGTTGAGAAAAAAATGCAAATTTTTAGTAAAATAGGTTTTGATTTTACTGGATTAAATAGATACAAAAAGACATATAATACTTTTCTTAGAAATTTATTAAAGTATTTTTTATTTTTTCATACTGTATGAAAAATTTTTATGAAACTTAAAAAATTAAGTATTTTATATTTTTTAATTATAATTTAAAATTAAATTTAGGTTAACTAGTTGAATAAATTCATTGAAAAGTTGAAATCAAGGATATAAAAATAAATTTTGATGAGTTTTAAAACCATTCCGCTAGATAGCACTACTGTGTGAGTTTTATCAATCTGTACTTGCGCAGTGGAAGAACATGTTGTCACGTGTTACGTCATTAGGAGAAATGGAGGGAGCGGCCAGGTTCACGCTTTCAGTTATAAACAGTATTCTAGTGAGCTTGTTAGGGATAAGTCAATCTTGTAGTTATGCCGGCGCAAAAATTCGCCGATAAACATTCACTGAAAATTATCAATATGGAGCCAACAGCTATACCACCTAATAACTCTCACCAACACTTGATGAATGAGTGTGATGGTTTGGATATTCTTAACATGAACTCAAAAAATGAGCGAAAGGTACGAGTTACTGAAGGAATAACAAAGAACCAGTGGTTTACCGTTGGCATCTTAGTTTTTGTAAATCTGATCAACTATATGGACCGCTATACAATTGCAGGTAAGACTCTCCTTTGAAACCATTTCATTGTTTTAGAATATATCAGTAGTTCTTATTTATGTACTCTGATTGTTTCTTTATACATGAACCTCCATATAATTTGTAAGTGACACTAAAGTGTTGATACCCCGTGTGTTGACAGATCTTCGTACTTGTTTCTTCCTTGATAAACATTATTAAGTTAGTGGAATTTTCTGTGCACATCTAGTTTATTTTTTAATAATCCCTAGTTCAAAGTCAAGTCTACTATGTAAAATAATTTTCAAAAATATATGTAATATATTACTCGAATTGATTAGAATATATCCCAAATTTATCTTTTCCCATTTCGTAAATACTGTTCTAAAGATTAATCATAATTAGAATGCTAGGAAATGATCCTAAGAACATAGAAATTGTTATATTTGTTCCTGATTGCTTTATGTTGATACGTGATGACTAGTGTCAGAAGGAGTGTGTTTGTTCATAGCGAGATAACCGTGAGATGATTAAGACGTATTGGGATTTTCCAAAGTGAGCGTACCACCTTCATAAAGTACGCGGCAATTCCTTGACCTGTTGAATGTTAAAGCTTGGAGTAATGATAACAGGATTTTGGTAAAAAGCCTCTTACTCCGTAAGCATTAACAGATTTACACTGGGTTATATATCTTATCGCAACCAAATTACAAGCTGCTGTAGAAAATGGTATTAGTATTATAACTATCCTTATGCTAATCATTTTTAATAGTATGAACAGGGTTTATAATTCTAAATAAGATTATACCTTGGTTATATTTACCTAATACATTTTCGTGAACTTTTCTTGTTGTAACGACGGTATTTTATTAGTATACGTTAAATTCAGTATTCTCTTTAGAGCTTATAATGGGTGCTGCTTAAGAATAAATTCAGTTGATGATGTCAATGCCAGCGAAAAATGTTTGGGTTATTTAATTCAGACTTCTTAATCTGGTACAGTAAGAATTATCATTGAACTTTGGCACGAAAGAGAGAAAAGAGACAAATAGCATTATCTCTTCATTGGAGTTAACATAGTTGGGTGAAATTTTCTTCTTACATTCAATAGGTGAAAGGATTATCAGTTCACTTGACCTGAGTTTGATATTCTATCGCAGTGCAAGTATTTAGAGTCCGCATAATTTCAGCCATTAATGAGATTTCGGTTCATTGATGTTTGAGATTAGTAGTTATTTTATTGCGGTGGCATGGTTATGTTTGTATGTTTAACGCAAGAGGATGAAAACATATCTGATGAATATAATATTTGGTCATTGGGTATAGTGGTGTTAAACATGAACTTTACTCGTATTTATGGAAAACTCATCAATTTATATTAAAGAATATCAAATTATATTAAGCCGTTACTATCAATATTTTTAAAGATATCTAGAACAATTTTTATGGTGAGTTCTAGATTTTCTTACTTGTGCCACAAAATTTAAATCGGAATTTCTGTGTCATCCACAGAGTCGGCCGTATTATCAACTGCAGAGTCATGTAGTCCTTTTTTATAGTCATGTAGCTTTTTTGTAGTCATGTTTCCTTTTTTATTGTATTCAAATAATTTTAAGGGTTGTCTTTAGTCCAAAAACGTCCTATCGAGTACTACGCGAGTGTTTGAACTTTTCCGAAAGGAATGCTTTCTCCCAACTATTTCACCGTTATTTCCTTTCCCTTTATCTGTTCAGCGTACTAGATGTGCCTGTTACAGTTCAAGATGCACACATTTGAAGTATTCAGGGTTTATGTATTACAAGTTGAATTGTAGTAATAATTAAATTAATATTTCATATTTAGTCAAGAAGTTCTTGGAACGACTAGCCTAACTGTGTTCTTGGATTTGCTGCGTGCCTCCGACTCGGTCTGGCATAAGGCATTCCTCTACAAACTGAAATGTTTTAGCCTATTTGATTGGGTTACTGATATTAGGAAACCATTCTTCTCTAAGTGGCGATTTTTTGTTTCCATTATTACCAACACTCCAATTGGACAGATGGAGATATGTGAACCTCAGGGAAGTGTGTTAGGGCCCATCCTTTATTCCCTATACACGTATGACTTACCAAATTCTCCCACATTTCTATTACCGAATTGCCCCAGGATAACTGAATCATTTCTGGGTCTCTTTGCTGATGATAGTGGTCTTTAGATGCGCCAGTATGGAGTTTGTACAACAGAATTACAGATCTACCATGATCGAATTTCCTACTGGTGCAATAGCTGGAAACTTGAAGTCAACACAACAAAGAACATCCACATATTATTCAGTAAAGTAACACCCAAGCAACCTTCTACAGTCTTGATTAGTCGCCAGTTAATACCTTATAAAACACAGAACAAATACCTAGGTATAATAATCGACAGCCGGTTCACTTTTAAAAACCATCAACAAATAGATATAAATTGGATCTGACATTAATGTAAAATTTGTACGCCATCTTGAAGTTAAAGAATATTCACAGGTAGTAAAGGACCACGTTTATAAGGTGGTAATTAGGGCTAGCATGACTTACGGATGCTCGACCTAGTTACAAGCTGCAAGAAGTAATAAAACTCATACGTATAGTTCAAAATAAATGTGGAAGCCTTATGCTGGTCCACCTTGATATGCGAGAAATGTGGATATTCAGAGAGACATCTGGTTGGAATCGATGGGCCAATTCACTGATAGACTGGTGACCAATGAGGACACGAAAATCCTAACCCATCCAAACCTCCTTGCTCAGAGCCTCTCCCTAAGAATTCCCCAATCTCATCTATCGTAGAGGCTATTGTTAAAATAGAAAGCCAAATCCTTCCTAGACTGACAACGCTTTCACGACTCAAGGAGACCAAACGACCACGAAATAATGTAAACCGACAACCCAAATAAAAGAGTACATACATTTACATATTGACCCCACAATCACAGTAGTACTATAATTTAGCAGTAGGAGGTACGTGACCTGGAACTGCTGATTACAACGCGCACTATAGTGTATGGAAAGAATCGTTGGTTGCTGTTTGGTCATAGTCAGTGAGGGAACTTGCGGTTCTTACCTAGAAGAACCATATTTTTCCGGTTTTGGCTTCGACTTCATATGTCAAAGGTTAATTTTCTTGACTAAAAAAAAAACAATGTATAAGGTTTCAGTAACTGTACACCATTATAGCTTGTATTTAATCAAAAAATAACCACAATAAAAAAAATCACGGTTTATATACCAATTTATTATTGAAGAATTATAATTAATTAACTCTAAGGAATAGAAATGGACAGTTAATCTCAAAGGATCTTTTTATTTTAATATTTAGAAAAACTTGAAATTTTTTTCTGTATTGCGTCTCTTATAAAAATCTAATATTATAGTCAGATTCATTATCATAATATTGTACGGCATTAGATCATGAACCCTTCATTTAATGAAAATTGGTTGAAGCTCTGGCTACGAAACTCTTTGTTTTACGAAGTTAATGAACCTGCTCAGGTTATCATTATCGTATGTGACTTCGGGTCCTGTTCTCACTAATAACGGAAGGTTGGATTAGATAGAAGTCACCGAGCCTAACAACCCCAAAGACTGATAGCAAATTCTCATTGTTTTCTCAAAACTGAATAGTCCTCGGTGAGCTCCTGATGGGACGATTGACTTCAGTTCAAATTAGTATAACTACAAAACTGAAAGTCCTACTTGAAAACTTTAATTGTAGGCTACTCGGTGAAGAATTTATTAAATTTGTCTGAACAATCGAACTAGATCTTCGACTGGAAGCTCTCTGTTCATATTTCACAACAGCCCTAGGACAAGGTTTCCCAAACTTTTTGAGGCAGGTACTCCCTTGCTTATAAGCTCGACGTCGTCGGTTTGTAAATATTCTAATTGATCTTAACAAGTACCCTTCATTTACAAATGCAACAATAAAAACATGGGAGTATTTTTTTAATTGAAAACAACAGTATTAAACTCAAAATATGTTTTTAAAAAATAATAATTAATTTAATGAAATATTTTATTTAATTATCCCAATATAAACATGAGAGAATTTTCGCTCTTTCATATTGAAAAAGAATGACATTAAACACAAAATATATTTTAAAAAATAATAACTAATTTAGTAAACCATATTAGTTTTCACAATTACTCCTAGTGCACAGAATGTGAGCATTTTTGTAATTATCAAAATTAATTTGTTATTAAAAATTAACAAAAAAGCCACTATGCCGGGGATCGAACTCCGGAGCTACAGGATCGAAAGACAAACCTTTTCCCGCTGAGCTGCCGGCACTATACCATATCATTTGAAATTTCATATTTTTATTACTTGTACGATTTTCGTTGGTTAATGCTTACAGTTTGGGTTGATAGTGAAAGCACTGTAGCAGCTACTGCTATTACACTGTCATCCCCCGACCGCCTATTTTTGCGTTACCGCTCCCGATATCAAAGCATGGCCTCCAGATGGGCGGTACCTCCCACCTTGGAAGACTCTGTCTTAATGGGAGTAATGCTGATTCAGTTTTGTACTATGGTACCTCTCAGTTGTTCAGACGCCTCTCTAGTTCTGGCTGCAGCCTGCTGAGGAAGTTTTGTTTTACGCAATCTTTGGTTAAATCATTTCTCTATTGGTAGTAGACCTAGGTGGAGTTTATAGTTCAAAAAGTGGTGCCATTTTTTCGACCGCTGCATAAATCGATCTTCTGCCATTTTAATGTACTTGTCCGATTAATTGCATTTTATTCGGTGGCATATTGAGTTGTCTTTATTTAATACTAGTAATAAGTAACACATTGGCTAATATGTTTTTGTGCTCTGAAAGTAATAACGGTTTGTTTTGCTTTGCACAAATAAGAATTATTTGGATTATGGAAATTTAATTTCAAGAAAACTGGATTAAGCTCCCCTATGAAACTGATTTGCAGAGTTAATGACTGGCGATTGCGATAGCTACAATATAGCTATCACTTCGATGTAAATCAATTTTTCCATCAAAGTGAACTGTAATTCAAGGTCATATTATCATTAAGTAGCTTTTATAACATGAAAAGTTAGCAGCGTTTGTTCATCTTAAATATCGAATCATAGATTGTAGATTTATTTATTTATGATTAAACCACAATAAGAATGGGAAAACAAGACTAAGATCTTTCAACCGTAACAAGCGGTCTTCGTCAGAGTCAAAAACCCAACTGAGTTGGTTTTTTACAACCGCTTGTTACGGTTGAAAGATCTTAGTCTTGTTTTCCCATTCTTATTGTGGTTTAATCATTGATTGTTGTTTCACGTGTTTATGTGAAATCTTTTTATTTATTTATCTATGGATTTTTGTACTATGGGACAAAACTGTGCATACATGCACACAGACTGTTTTAAAGATTATATTCCACTGGTTACTTCTAGATTTATTTTACACCTCAAGGAAAACAATTATTTGTAGTCCTATAATCTAACGATTATAACTAGTCTTCTTTCCTTTTAATAGTATAATTAATTATTTAATGTCATTTGTGAACTATTTCACTGATATTAATATTCAGTAGTGATTTTATTTAAGATATGATGCAAGGTGTATAGAAACATGAACTATAGTTTTGATACCAATTTCGTTTCATATAAAGAACAACTATGAGATTTTCTTTATATACAATTGAAAAGTAATTGAGTAACTCATTTTTAGTTTTTCTTCTTATTGAATATTTTCGTTCTTTGATTTCAGAAAATTCAACTTAATTAAATGCTATGAAGGGGAAAATTTATATGTAGTTTCCAATGATGATAGAAATTTTTATTTTTAATTGTAGGTAAAACAAAAGAAGAGGCTCTGTGCCAGTTAAGTTATGAGGTCCCTTAACATAAGCTGTGAAAGCACACACTTGGTAAACTTCCTATACCATATATATAGTGTCGCTGAGTTGTTAGAGAAATGGAAAAAATTAGGAATTGCTCAGAAGAGGACCTGGAATACGCATATAAATCAAATTGGTGAGAAAACATCTCAGTTAAATTCGAATAGGAAAAGTAAGTCAGGTAAACTTTGGGAAGTAGGTCGGAAATGATACATCAAGAGGCAATATTGCCAATTTTGACTTACTCAGCTCCAGTATAATCGATGTGATAAAATCAAGAAACAGCATTTTATAAACGTCCTAAGAAAATATAACGAAGACATACCCTGATAACCCTTATTTAGAACCATATCATGCCAGGCTGCAATGATGATTGATAATTTTACCCCATAGATATAAAATTCTGGAGCTTTCTAACATACATTATAGAATCATCAATGCTTCAGATTCCCTAGTTCTTTCTGCATTTCCCAAATATTGATATCCTGTATGAAAAATGGTCCTACCTAGCTGAAATAGGTATCTTAGAGGAAGATACAAAAGAAACCCCGATTTGGAGGTTTCGCTGATGGAAGTAGAATGGAAAACATGGTGGGTGGGTTGTGCAGTAGTGATTTATGAATGATGTCAAAAAATTAAGAAAACCTCAGAAAAACTAGCATCGTGTGTTTAAACATCAGGCTGAACTTCATAGTGTAGATATGAGTCTGCATTGGTTTTTTCTACAGAAGGTCGGACAATTCAAATCAGTGATGGTGTGAACAGATAGTTCTGTGGTTTTAATGTAATCAGTGACCATAACAGTCACTACTGCACTGTTGAGGACTGTGCAAAAATGGAAAATTTCAAATTTACACGTGAAAACACACACTGGGCTGAAAGGAAACGAAACACTAGACGAATTAACAGAAAAAGTAGCATAAGTCGATAAAATAGAAAGAGTTCTTCAAAGGTACCTTTCACATATATAAAGGGACAGAAAAACAAGAAGAAATAACTAGAAAATACATCAGAAATACAAAATTAATCTGAACGGCACATACAAGACTACGATGACATTAACATAACTTACTAGTTATGGAAGGAAGGTCTTATTTGTATGTTTTTAAAATTGTTAATTCACCTATCTGTCCATGCTTGCTAGCAGAACAGACCTTTCAACATATTTTCAACTGCAGGAACTATGAACACCAAAGACCACGATTAATACGAAAAATTATACTACAAAGAGCACCATGGCCGGAAAAAAAGGAAAACATGGCATACAGCAAACTTCTTTACTTTTTTAAATAAGTTACCCATTAAAAAAATATATATAACTTCAGTTGTATGTTACATATAATATTATTTTAAATATTTTAAAAATAAAATTTAAGAAAGTAACATTGTATAATAATTGTGGGGTGTATATGTTAAATCAACAAGCCGTAGGTGTAATAATGTCAGTACGTAATTACTAAATCTGTAAGTAATATTAAAATTGGCTAGTAATTTAAATGAATTCTGTATGAATGTTCTATATTCTAATGTGTAAATATTAAAATGTAAAAGTAAACATTTCATTCAAAATAGGGCAGGTTAAAATAAATTCCCTCGTATCACAGTTAGTGCCATGAGGAAACATAAATACACACACGTACACACGCTGTCTAAAATACATTTTCAGAAATTTTGGTGTGAACAAAATCAGTTAAACTTTAAAAACTAAGTGTAAACGTTTTGTTTAGCTAGATTGGTTTGTGGCGAAAAATGGACTCTTATGTTTAAGCATACTTAGGTGCAATGATGAGTACACTACCAACTGTAATGGAAGTAATTGATATTTAGAAAGACGTGGTTATTACTTATTAAGTAAGTCTGCAGGCAAGAGTTCGTTGATGGGAAGCCAAGTTGTTTAATAATATTTTAGTTCAGCCCTTAATTGAGTCAGTTCAAGAAAACCGGTTCTGTTTGACCAACTTGTACCGTGAAACCTTTGGCAAGGCCGTTGAAATCTTTCGAAACGGACGAGACCACTTTCTTTACATTACGTAGTTTATAGTTGATTATGCGGAGTCAGTATTAATTTACTTTACTGTAGTGGTTCTTCGTATTTTCTCCTTTAGTTTCTTGTATACAAGTTCTAATTACTTAATTTGGTTGTACTTGGTCAGTTATGGTAGTCTAGAAGAATTTCTTATACTTTTTTAAGTGCTCAGCAACCTTTTCTTACACATGTCATAAAATAATCTTATGTATGTATGTATAATAAATTCATAGAAAGAAAACGAGAGATCACAACAATTCACTAATGTATATATATATATATATATATATTTATAAATGTAGCAGTATATATATGCTGGTGGTAGGGTTCAACGTGGACGTCGTGGATGTCTTACTTGCCCTATTATCAATTCCGTTCCTTCGTTTACTTCTTTCTTCAGAAAACTCACCTACCCTATCTCTCACATGACCTCTGAGTTTACCGTTGAGTTTGCGTTAGTAAACGCAGTGACCTTCCCGTTGTCACTTATGCCAGTTGTCACGGACTCAGTTTCAATATCTGTTTCCATGTATAGGTTCTTAGGAAGGTTAATGAAACTAATTCTAGAGTCTCTTTGAGAGCATTAGAAGAAGCACTTATTTGATCCTGTTTATACATATATTATTGAAAATAACTCCAACCGTAGCTGATGTCTGTTTCTTAACAAGCTTTTCAATTTTCCTAAATAACACTCTCGTTACTTCATCTACACTGTACTGCATATTTCCTATGCCGACATGTTTCAAATAATCACCATTCATCTTCACGACATGAATAACTTCTTGACAGAATTTTGTTGCTTTATATAAACAAAGTGAAGAGAAATAAAATTATTTTGTTGTTAAACAAGTGATTTGACTATGTTTTATTTGTTTGCACACTTCTTTCCATAAGTGAAAATTTTATCTTAATTGTTAAAAAATATTTTTTCTAAATTTATGCGTAAAAACATGTGTATAAAATGATGTGTTAAACATTTCAGTGATTTTCGTTTATTTGCCAATTTAAGGTTGAGTCGGGATTTTCTATATGTTTGTAGGGATATTGTCTGTCCGTGAAATCATATGATTGAATTGTTTCATAATAAATCGGTTTTACTTCATATCGCTATTGAAATTTCTCTTTACATTTTAGAGATACTCATAGTATTAATTGATACTATGTTTAAGTTTTGGTCTTATTTAAACATAGAACTTATTTAGGCCATCTTTAAGTTTTGGTCTAATGGCCTAAGTCATTTAGTTTATACAATTATCCATATGTTATGAAAATTAAGAAAGTATTGAAAAAGGATCTTTGCGAAATATTTTGGTTGTGTTTTTTTTCTTAGGACTATATTGAAGGAGTAAGTCCGAGGTGAGTTTGATCGGAAGGGTGTTAATTCAATTCTAATGGTGAAAAACAAGTTACCTGATGAAAATGAAGAAACCGTATTTAATTAGAAGTGTATGTCCTATATTGTGAATGTAAAAGTAGGGCTTTGTTGAAATGCGTTTGGGTTGTTTGTCATACAATATAAATACTCGTATTATAGCATGAAACAAGAGCAGTGCAAGAGCATTTGAGTATTCCTTGACATTAGTATAACCTTTGTATTTATCGTGAGTACTTGTACCTTCAATAACTTTTCTGAATATTTTAACAAATTTAGAATTAGTTTGAATATAAATGGAACTGCATTTCCCGTACACGTGTGTTTACTGGATCTATTAGTTAAATTAATAATTTCATTTAGAACGTGGGATATTAATAATTTTAATTAAATAAATAAAAGTAATATTTATGCAGTGTCTTTAAGACTGTGTGACGTGCTATTAAGGTGAATTATTGGGCAGTTAGTGGAGTGCTATTGACGAGTGTTAGTTCGTTCTAGAGTGTCACGGGCATAGTTCATTTGGAGGGTCTAGTCGTGTCTGTTGGCCACTTGCCCGCCTGATCGTCTTCACGGCTTACTATGCACCCCTCTCCATTTTCATCTCTTACCAAAAGTAAAAGCTGCTGTTTTTAGCTCCATTTTTCTTCTTCCAGTCTTAAGATCCATAAATAACATCTTTAATTCCAACCATAATTTCCCTTAGGAGATTTAACTTTACAACAGGTCCTAGTGTTTACCAGTTCTTTAAAGTCGAATTCAATTGATCTATATATTTGTGTGCTATTTTTTTCTAAAGCAGGTATTTTAAATTATTTAGTTCTTGAGAAAGGTATATCATTATTATGTCTTTTAAAATTAAATCGTTTTAAATGAAAGAACATTAACAAATATGATAACCAACTTGACATATCAGTTTAATAAACATTTGATGTTAGTTATTGTAAACGTTATATATAAAATTAAATCGTTGATGAATAATAATGAAGTTGTTATTCAATATTGATTATCCTATCAGTGGACACACACAAAAACACTGATGAAACCTAAATGGATTTCAACCAGCAAAGTGACAGGCGAGAAAATAGGTTGTCAGAAAAAATAATTGTTTATTATTAGTGAAAACATTTTCCAGGAATTATTATTTAAATACAAAAACTGCTCTCTAGCAATGCACGACTGTCTTATTAAATAAACTCTAATACAGCTTGCTGCAGGAATACCTAACAATGTCCAAAAAATATGTATAAGGAAAGGTTTTAGGTGGGTTTCGGATAGTGCAAAAACAAAGGTTCAACGTATAGCAGAAATAGCCAAGTCCATAAATGAGAGAAGCGCATATAGACGAGTCGTTAGCTGTGATGTCGTGTTTAATCATTAAGGGAAAGTTCAAGAATTAGTGTCTACTCAAATACGTTTTATGGAAAAACAACAACACGTGTCAAACAATTAGTGTTCCTTCTTCAGGTTACATCTGCTTCTCTAGTGCTAACCTGAAGAAGAAAAACTAAGTGTTTTAAATGCATTGTAAAAAAAATATTTTTGTCAATGATGACTGACTCCAAACAAGGTTTGGGCAAAACTACGGCCTGTAGGTCATGCTGTTTTCAGATGGCCCTTTAAAATCAATACAGTTATGTCATCATATTATTTAGGAGCAGTATGCCCATGAAGTCAAACAGAGAGTTAGTTTTAATACAGCAAATAAAAGTGCAGACCTAACATGTTCCAGCAATCACGTTTAAGCATTTCACTCAGATCTGAGTTTTGTCTGATGTTAAGGAGATAAACTATTCCTGTGGTAATCCCATCATACACTAGCTTTTACTCAAGAAATAGACCTTTCTTTAATTGAATATAATTAATGAACACGTTTTAAAGTAAACCGCTGATCGAGTTTTATTCATTTACGGAACACACGGAAAGAACTACTGATAACCATCAAATGATGAATAAAAGATATTTCAAATTCCCATTTATTGAAGGGCTGTCACAAAATATTCAAAAACTGTTAAAAAG
Source organism: Hermatobates lingyangjiaoensis (assembly GCA_026182355.1). NCBI lineage: Eukaryota > Metazoa > Arthropoda > Insecta > Hemiptera > Hermatobatidae > Hermatobates > Hermatobates lingyangjiaoensis. Next base: position 332,158 of record JAPFBL010001938.1, read on the forward strand.
AAACTTACCAGAAATCAATTTAGCATATTACTCGTATAATAAACAAAAAGTAACATTATTATTTTCTAATTTAAAAGACAGGATACCAAAAGATTTAGAAAATAATATTATTTATTCTATAAAATGTATAGAATGTAATAAGAAGTATTTTGGTGAAACCAGTAGATTGTTAAAAGAAAGGATATATCAACATAAATACTCTGTTAGAAAAAAAAAGATTAATGCGACAGCGTTAGCATATCATTCAATAAATGAAGGCCATACATTTGACTTTGATGGAGCAACCGTTATGAGCAGAGAACAGGACGAACACAGAAGAAGAACCCTTGAAATGCTATTCATTAAAAAGGATCAAAATTGTATTATCATAGAAACGACATAGCGAATTTAAATAGAGTTTATTCTAGTATTTTGAATACCTAACAGATTTAGTGAAATTTTGTTCAATAGTTACCTGCTTATCAGCTGTCCAGAGTCGGTTATTAACGGTTTTTCATTTGAATAGTTTAACCTTCAATACTAGTTTAGTAATGCAATTGTAATAGTTCCTTTAATTTCCAATATTCCTACTTGTGTAAGTACATCGTAAAAAACTTTGTTTTTATAGTTAGACTCCTTCTTTTTCTCTTTTTTATTATTCTGTCATTGTTATCCTAATACTCAAGATTGTATTTAATTTTTCATAGTGTACTTCTTTTGATGGTGTTTAAAAAAAAATGTACGTATTGAAATTCTTGTTTTCCTCTGTTTGTAGGCCTTTGGAAAAAGATTTTAAATAAAATCGAAACGTCGGCAATGAGAGTTTGAATTGAAAGTGGAAGAAACTGATCGCATCCTGATCTATCCTTTTTTAGTTGTATATATATATATATATTAACTAAATTATTCCTTTAAATTATTAAGTCGTAAAGTCGTTTTTCTTTATCTTCTTTTTTAATATCAATAATTTTAATAAATACACTCTGCTCTTTGAAATTGTAAAATTTTAAGTATGTTCCTCGCAGTAAAAAGTTGTATGGAAATGTGATTCGTTAGTGAAATGGGTTATGCTAGTTTCCGGTTGACTGATTTTACATTATTAGACATTCCTGTCCCAACCGAAGCATGAACGGTTATTGCCAGGCCCCACAAGAGGGGGGTGCGGCCGGTGCTCCGCTCCAGGGTCTATAAGAATCTAGGAGACTATCAATATGAAAGTTAAAAATTGAAATGACCAATTATGCATGAATTCTTTTTTTTCTTAAGAATAAGAAAGGGATTTAGAGTGAACTGTCACAAACATTATTCCTGTATTCTCCAGTGTATCCATTTTTGAGTCAACTTCATCAAATTTTACTTCTTTTCAATTGGTTGCCTTTAAAAGAAATACCTGGGTTGCATTTTCCTGCAAGTTGGCCATTTTTTTCCTTTTTCTTTTTTACAGGGAAATAGTCTTTGAGTCACGGGAGTGAAAAAAACAGACTGAAATAATGGACATTTGATCAAGTAACCTATAAAAAACGGCTAATATATACATAAAATTGGAAAGGGGGTGGGGGGGGGGGGGGCAGAAAAGGTTTTGCTCCGGCACATTTTTTGATCTCAAAGGCCCTGGTCATAGCCATGTTGAATACACTTTCATTAGATCACTGAAGTTAAGCAAGATTGGGCATTGTTAGTGTGTACATGCGTGATGACCCCCTGTTATGCATCAGTAATGTGGTTTGCTCAGGGTCCAATAAGTGTGAATCGTAAATGAGTCTCACTTTCACTTTAAAAAAAAAACAAGATTTACATGGGTAAAGCATAGAAGCGTGGACATTGGTAAAAAATAGTTTCGGTCTATGCTGGGTTGTTCCATTTGTTTTAAAAAATAATTTTGAAAATGAGGTGAAAATGTTTGTTTTATGAAGTCTAAGGGAAGAAGAACTTGGATTTGGATCACTATACTTAATAAACTGGTAGGGAAACAACTGTTATTTAGGCGGGAAAGGAAGGACGTGAGTGAGGTTGTTATCTCAGTAGAAGGTGAAAGCGGAGGAAGTGGGAAGAAGGTACTGTAACAACTGAAATAAAAATAAATGTAGTATAACTTATGTTCTTATAGGCTGTCAGAAGATGTAGTTTTCTGGAAATGGAACAGAGCTAGAGAGAGTGAGTTTATATATCCCTAGAGGAAAAATGGGAGGAGGGGGGCATTTTGAGGTGTATTTGCATCTGCAAAAGAAGGTTCAACATCCGCCCCAGTTGGAAGGATTGTTTCCTTCAGAGGATTAGAGATAATACTCAATTAATACTTATTATATAGTGGTTACAGTAGCTGTGTGTGATCATACTTTCTGTGGTGCCTGACCATTATTCTGACAGGTCAGACTGACATTCTGAATGTCCATTATTTCAGTCTGTTTTTTTCACTCCCTTGACTCAAAGACTATTTCCCTGTAAAAAAGAAAAAGGCATAAATGGCTAACTTGCAGGAAAATGCAACCCAGGTATTTCTTTTAATGGCAACCAATTGAAAAGAAGTAAAACTTGACGAAGTTGACTCAAAAATGGATACACTGGAGAATACAGGAATAATGGTTTGTGACAGTGCACTCTAATTCTCTATCACGTCTAACCTATGCAAGTGTCTTTAATCGTGATTTTCTCATTATAAAGGACGTAAATGTTAAAGAAGTCTTTGTTGATTTTTTCATTCAGTTGCTTTTTACCTCAAGATTATGAAAATTGTTACTCATAGTTCTGTGGTAGTTCTTTGTTACCGGCCAATGAACCATTTTGAGACACTTTTCATTAATTAAGTCTATTATAGTGGTAGGGGAAGTCTACTTTCCTTTAGGGGTCATCTTATTTAAGTAAGAATGTGAAAAAATTCTAGTTACAATTGGAATGACCAGTTTGGTTATAGAGTAGGTAAGCACCTTCGTTTTGTGGTTTTACTTTTTAGGTTTTACTTTTGAACGTAGGTGTGACATGTGCTGTACTTGGATTGAAAGTTTTTGTGTGGATCAGGGTTATTACCATTATAGGATTCCTTAAAACTTTGAACCCCGACTATTAGAAGGGGGTGGGATGAGGTTGGTTTGGAAGCAGGGTCATCTGGTGAGTCAGTTAAAGAAGAGAAATGTTTGAAGTTGAGATAAACATTACTCTTGAAGTTGCTGGCTTGGTTTCAAGGTCAGGAGTCTGCGAGTTGGTGAGCTTCCCGAGTGGGATTCCTTTTTGTTCATTGTCTGTTGCATGTAAGAGCTTTAGATTCAGTACAGTGACACTGGGATCGCTGATCCTAAAGGTTGGAATGCATAGAGGGCACTAACCTGGGTTAGGTTGGTTTTAATTGTTCTACAGCGGCAGGCTGTGTCCCCAACACTACACATTTCCTCCCGTTGACGATCATGAAGGTGCATTTATTAGAATAAGTGTGGTTTCTGTTATATTACTTTTTGTTTTTAATTTAATTTTTGCATTTATATATATATGTATAACAGATTCAATAAGATATCGACCATTTGATAGAATAGGTGTGTTCTCTAATCGGGATTCGGTCAAATTCGGTTTAAATAAAACCGAAACGTTGACATCGAGCGTTTGATTTTTTATCCTAGAAATTTGACTGAGTCCCGATTAGAGAACACACCTATATACATATGTATATACAGAAAAATCACAATAAATAAACACGTGATGCACTCAATAAAGGAAAAGGAAAACCGTACAAATAAATGCTCTGAGGCCTTTCAATTTATTTCATCAGAGAGCAAACTAAGTAAAAACTAAGAAGGTAACATAAAAGTTCTTTTTAAAACTTTATATATATATATATATATATATAAAAAGATTTCACATAAACACGTGAAACAACAATCAATGATCAAACCACAATAAGAAATGGGAAAACAAGACTAAGATCTTTCAACCGTAACAAGCGGTCTTCGTCAGAGTCAAAAACCCAACTGAACACTAGATGCAGAAAACATCTGGTGAGGAGTTGAGAAGAGTGGGAGGGAAGAGTGGTATTTTAAAAGGGTGAAAGCACAGGAAAGGACTAATGTCCAGAAAGGGATGTTTGGGGAAACAAAGGAGTACAGTAAGAAAAAGTAAAAAACTATCCGCTAGCTGTCAACCCTCTTTGAAGAGGCTATTGCCCTCGTGACGAAAGTATCAAGTTTGAAGAGACCGTTACTAATGTTTATAATATTAGATCTATTAAATTTAATTAGAGACGATTCAATAATATTTCTTAACAACATTGATTTTTCATAGGTAATAAATTTAGCTCCTGTCCAATCAATATGATGATTTTCATTTTTTATATGCAAGAATAAGGCACTACTGTTTTCCTGTCTACTTACGTTATATTGGTGTTGTTTTACACGTGTTTTTAATGATTTACCAGTTTGACCAATATAAATTTTATGGCAATTTTTGCACGGAATTTTATAAATACCAGCGGACTCCAATTCGCTTGGAGAGTTTTTTATTAACATATTACCCACGTTATTGCGATTAGAAAACACTATATTAAAATCAAGTTGTTTTTATAACACTATAATAGAGTTAATTAAGTTATGTGTGGTAGATTGTCATTTTCAATTTGAAAATAATTATTATATACAAAAATTTGGTCTTGCTATGGGTAACTGTTTATCCCCCCTCCTAAGTAATTTATATATGGAGTTTTTTGAGAGTAAAATGTTAAGCTCAATTTTGCCCAAAAATGTTAAATGGTATAGATATGTTGACGATATTCTTTGCATTTGTCCCAATTCTTTAAATAAAGTTGATTTCCTAACAAAATTGAATTCATTAGTGCCGACAATCAAATTCATTCAATCAAAGTCGTCTTGATGTTGTCAATTCATTAGGTTAGCAATGTAATAATTCGTAACTAGAATGTTTATAATAATTATTGTTAGTGTTTTTTCTTAAGTTAAGTTTTTTAATCGTCATTATTGTAAATCCCTGAAGATGGTCAAAGTGACCGAAACGTTGGAATAATTTATTGTATAGTTTTTTGTTGTAGTTAGGTTTATAGTGTATTATTGGATTACTACTATGGAGCTCAAGAATAAATCATTCGGAGAGTTAGTGTTCAAATTACCTGAAGAGTTAAAAACCAAGCTTAGAAAACTTGAGAAATTAAATAGAAAACGAACAAAAATGAATATCGGCACACTCTTTAATAAAACGTGTCTAAATGAAGGTCTGCTCCCAAAATATACTAAAATATATATATATATATATATATATATATATATCTGTCGTTATCAGCCTTTGGAGCGATTCACATCTATTCCTGAAGACGAGGACATCGAAATATAGTAGTGAGTTCAGTGATTTCTTTTCTATGTGTTCTTTTAAAAATTCTAGTTTATATATATATATATATCAATGTGAAATGGGAAAAAAAGACTAAGATCATTCAACCTTAACAAGCGGTCTTCGTCAGAGTCAGATCAGTTGGGTTTTGACTCTGACGAAGACATCTTGTTCGGTTGAAAGATCTTAGTCTTTTTTCCCATTTCTTATTGTGTTTAGATAATTGATTGTTATTTGACGTGTTTATGTGAAATCCTTATATATATATATATATATATATATATATATGAACAATCAATGATCAAACCACAATATGAAATTGAGAAAAAAAGGCTATGATATTTCAACCACAACAAGCAGTCAGAGTCGAAAACCCAACTGCAGTTGGGTTTATACGGATGCATAGGGATTTATTGGCCTTCAAAATACTTCCCACCAGCCATAACACTGTGCTGACAACGTTCGTATAACGTCTGAAAAATGTATGGAGAAGACTTGATGTGGAATCGTTCTCCGAATAGCCGTCGCTTGGTTCTGAACCTCTTCGACGTCCCCAAACCGTAATCCCTTGAAGACCTTCTTAAGACGTGGAAACAAAAAAATAAAAATAAATCGGCATTCGCCAGATGCGGAGAATATGGCGGACGTTGCAAAACTGTTACACCTGTCGATGAAATAACCGCAGGCCTCAAAACATCTTGCTTTTTGTTTATCTGTTAGGATAAGCGGCACAAAATTGTAAACAAATCTTGCATTTGCCCGATTCTTCAAGGACGATGGTCCCCATTGTGTCTTTGCTAATACGTAATTCTCTTCTGCCATTAATCGCAGAGTCAATTGTTGATCTTTTGTTAGCATCACTCGCACATGTTCAATGTTCTCTGGTGTCCTGCTTGTGAACGGCCGGCTCCAACTTGGTCCTCCACCGATTCCTTACTAGGGCGAAAGCGTACAAACCAATCGTACACATATTTCCTACTCTCAGCATCTTGCCCGTACACTCGCAGCATCTCATGGGTTTCTGTCGCCGTTTTTCCTAATTTGAAGCAGAACTGAATGTTGTGTTGTTGCTGCATGACATCTTGACTCATACTACTCGAAATACTATATTAAATTGAATACAGTAGCATATAGGTAGAAGCTTCGCGTTGGTAGCGACACAGGGCAGGTAAAGATATGTCCGTGCGTGTCTACGCATGCATGCTCGCTTGTTTCAAACTTTGAATACCCTTATATTAGACCATTCACCGAACTTTATTAGACGCACTACGCACATATATATATATATATATATATATATATATATAGTTCACACAGGAAAGAGAAAACACAAATAAAAGACACACACAAAAGACTCACAACGATATTTCGACAGTCGTCGTCATCGGGTAGAAGTAGTCCCTTTGAGTAGCTGAAGCTAACTCATATAACTCATATATATATTCTATATATATATATATATATGAATAATAATCAAAATAATACTTGATATAATAGATGGATTAATTTACCACAATGAAAACAATTTTTGAAACAATGCTCTAAGGCCTTTCGTTAACATATCTTCAGAGAGCAAGTGAACTAAAAAAACAATAAATACTTGTTAACTTGGCTGATTGAAATTTCCAGAATTGATGGCAACCCTGAATGTGTTTAATGATGAAGTCTTCATCTGTTTAATTATCCCGTTAATCAAAACTTCATCTAATTTGTAGAGGCCTAGGCTATTGTTCATCAACTTCTCATAAAAGTTCTTTATGAGCGCACTTTCCACGACATTTCTTCTTCTTTCTGAAGACACGTATATTAATTCATTTGCTTCATTCCAGTTGATCACATGATTACTGTTTCTTTACATGAGCATTGTTTCAAAAATTGTTTTCATTGTGGTAAATTAATCCATATATATATCAATATATATATATATATATATATATATATATATATATATATATATATATATATATATCAACCAAAGATAATTATAGTTTGTTACAAAACCATTTTGTTTGCATGTCATGCATCACATAGTTAAGACAAGTTCCAAAAGTTGTTCGGTATATGTCAGGTTTGAATTGTTCTTAAATAATAAATGCCTTTTAATGACAATTGATATAGATGTTATTACTATATTTTGTTTTAATAATTCATCAGTGCTATATATTTTGAGTAATTTGAGTAATTTTCAATGTAAATGGAATATTGCTTTCAATTCTATTCGGTCGGAAGGTATCACGTTGGTAACCCGGCCACCTGTGTTCGCTTATATCTCATACTCAGACTAACTGCTTAACCTGTAACATACTTGTGTTTTCTGCTACTCTCAGTTTGGTCACTATAATAACGTTCTTTGCTTCTGAAAGTTCAGTGAATTTCATGGTTAGGTAACGTGTATGTTCCATTCTGATTCCTTATTGCATGTAATTTACTTCAAGTGTTTTGTCCAATTGTCGAAGTTTTAATTTAGAGAAGTATGAGAACAGCTGTGTTCAAGTGATATTTGGTTGAATAGAGTCAATTGTAACCAATCAGAGGTACGCCTACGCCTCAGTTCAATTACTTCATTGAAGAACTATTCTTGCTTGAACTGATTGAACTTAAAAGTTTGTCATTAGCGTGAAACAAGGCATGGACCGTTGTTATATGCTAATGCGAGTATGAAGGTTAAAAAGTGCGCGTTTCCTGAGGCAACCTATTCAGTCCATATCAATTTGGTATTTTGAGGTTTTTCCTGTTTATTTCATCTCTATGTACTTATAAAGAATCACCACTACAAAAGTAATTCATGTCACGAATTTCAGCTTGAGAATGTATTTGTGTGATAATTTTGTAAATATGGATCTAGTCAGTGCGGATATAAATAACAGACTGAAACTACTGCTTGAAGTTTCTAACTGATTACTTTTTTTAAACACATTTTTGTAGTCTTTCAATACTTAGTTTCAATGATAGTTTTTTTGGGAATGATATGCATTCTGAAATCAAAACTTTTTTGTATAAAATATAATAAATTTACTCTGCGTTAAATTATAAAATTTAACTATAGGATTTCGAAGTAAAAAAATTGTGTAGATCCTATGTACTTATCATCATCTCTTCAAACAAGATGACTTCGTTTTGGAATTTGATTTCTCCAACTTTTTACTTTATTAGATGTAAAGTATAGTAATCATGAAAACAATATATTGTTTTGAGGACTGGAGTCTATTTTTGAAATGTTTTTGAGGTTTCCAATTAACCATACTCGCACACATTCTCCCTCACTCTATTTGAGAAAATAATTCTTGTTTTAAGGTATAAAAAAATAATTTAAAGGATAATATGATATTTAAGAAAAATAAAACACAAAAATATATAAACATGGTTGACTAGGGAAAATGTTGAAATCACTCTCAACATATATAATTTTTAGACATATATATATTCTTGGTTTATTTAAGAACTCGATAATTTTTGGTTAATATTGGTTTATTTTGGTTAAGATTGTTGTTCCTTTAAATAATGTAAATTTCATTTTCTTAGTCAAAAAATTCTTACTTCTGCCAATGAAAAAGGTTTTAAAATGAAACCGAAACGTTGGCAACAAGGGTTGATTTTTGAACTTAGAAAATTGACCGAATCCCGATTAGATAACACACCTATTTATATATATGAAGTTTAAACTTCAATGGAAAAAAGGAAACAATAGAATTAAATGCTCTGAGGTCTTTCAATATATATCATCAAAGCATTTATTTCAATTGTTCTCCTTTTTCATTGGGGTTTAAACTTCATTGATTGCATCACATTTTTAAAAATTGAGAAACTTGTTAAGAAACAGGTATCAGCTAAATTTGGTGTCATTTTCAATAATGTGTGTGTCAAGGAAGGACTGCTACTAAAATTTACGAATATATATATATATTATTAAAGTTGGCAGCAGCTTCTGCGTTGACCAATTTATGGCTGATTTTTTCTAGTTTCCTCACTAGTTTACGGTAACTCTCGGGTATTTTCCAGAGGAGGAGGAAAACTTTAGAATAAAGTTTTAAAGAGTTTAGTGTTTACCTTCATGTCGTTACCAGAACTCCTCTGGAAAATACCCGAGAGTTACCGTAAACTAGTGAGGAAACTAGAAAAAATCAGCCATAAATTGGTCAACGCAGAAGCTGCTGCCAACTTTAATAATACATGTTTGAAAGAAGATCTGCTGCCATCATACACAAATATATATATATATATATATGTTATTATTTCACTAGGTATATTTGAGTTTTAAGAAGATAGATAATACTTATTGTATGAAATATTTTATTGAAGAGAATAACAACCCTTCCAAATATCGCACTATTTATTTTTTTAATTTTAAGTTCAGGTTAACACTTCTCCCTCTCTCTTGTGCTCACTTCTCATCTCTCACTCTTCATTTCCCCTATTATTTACTCTCTCAAGATCTCCAACCGTTTACTTCTATCGTTGCCTCTGCGTCTGCTCTCCGCATCCCTTTACATTTCTTTCACTCCTTCCTCTTTAAATCACTGTCTTTATTACTCCCTCAAGTTGTCCCCCCCCCCTCCTCACACAGTTATTCTTCCCCTATCTCTATTCTCATTTTTCTCCATTCCTGATCTTCATCCCTTTACATCTCGTTTCTCAATTCTTTCATTCTTATTCTTCACCTTCTTCCAAACTCTGAAATTTTAATCGATATTTGACCCACTTTCTCCAAAACGATTGTCTTCAAATCTGTATACATGTTGATACTCAACAGGTACTGCTTCAAATTTTTCGAACAAATAAATTGCTAAAAAATTCATAAATGAATATTGCATCATTGATAAAATATGATATGTAGTGTAAATGTTAATAATTCAATTGGAATGACTAACCAGTAAAAAAGAACGCAATAATTGAAAACAGAACTTAAAAATAACTTTTTACATTTGCAGCACCAAAATACAAAAGGTGAACTGCTAACTAGAAAAAAAACTAATTTAATTGAAGTTTCAATTTCTTGTGAACTTAAGTTCATTTTTTTAAACATCATCTCACGTTTCTATTTTTAATACTTTTTAAATTGATGTATTATTTTATTAAATCATGACTTATTTTCGTCATAATGTAACTTTTTTCTTTAAATATCCATGTTCATTCGCGTAACTATATTATGTGCGAATTAATTATTCCTGGGACTATTACTTTCCCGTATTTAGTTTAATTTTAATCAAACAAGTTGTGGAAAGATTCATTTTAATAATGAAAATAAGGAGTCTTTTCAGAGTAAGTATATTGATTGCCTCTTAGAATTTTTAAGAAATAGTTAGATTAAGGTTTTATCTAACTAAAGTTATATCTTAAATATGTATTAAGGTTTTATCATTTATCTTAAGTGTGTTTTGATATAGACTTTATTTATATTGTTGTGGAGATTTACTTAAGATTAGTGTTTTTTGCTTCAGACAGTACACATCCTTCAAGGTGATGTGCTTACTCATTAATTAAATAAATCAAATAATAGTTTAAGCATATTAGGTTTATTACTTCATGCAATTTTGATACTTGGGACTTTTGGTTTACATTGCTTAGGTTTTTTTTTGTTGTATTAAAGTGAGGTTTGTGTTGAATTGACTGGTTGGAGTTGGTTTTGATTTGGATCGTGATTGGATGTGGGACGCAGTGACGGGCGACGGAGGCGTGGGATAGATAGTCGAGAGTTGCTTGTGGTTGAATGGAACGCCACGTGGTCTTGCCAAGTAGGCCTTCCCTCTCCCAAGACACCTGGCTCTCTACATCGTACGATCACCTCCGCCAATTGCAGCTCTTGCTTTGCCCCCTCCAGTAATCGCGCCACTCGTTCCTTGCTTATTTTTTTTTTAGGAACAAAATTACCACGTTTATTTATTAAGCGAATTAAATACTTGCATATAATTCCTTTTAATTTTCACTCTTATCCAGTGCTTATGAATAAACGTAACCAACTCTGTGAAAAACTGCAATGATTATTTTATGTAGTTTTTTCAATTACACAGAATTTAGAATTCTAATGTTTGTTTAATTTTTTCTCTCTGTGTTTTTGTTTCGATTTTTTTGTTTACTTTTGATATATCTTTAAATGGCTTTTACGATTCAAGGATTCATTAGAACTTATTAATGTGAATTATAGGATATAAATTGCAATAAGTAATATTACGATGTAATATTGAAGGCAAATAAACATTGCAAGTTCAAAATTACATTTGATAATATTAGCAAATAAGAGTTAAACAAAATTGAGTTTTCCAATCTTACCGCATTCTTTTTTAAATATATTTTTTACAATTAATTTCTTTTTCAATGAGTTATGTTTAATTACATAAGAATTATAATGACTAAAGAATAACTTTCGTGGAGCAATGTATGTAACTCGTAAAGTGGGATGTGAAAACCTTGGTAATAATTAAGTTTATTTAGAATTCTGGCCGAATAGAGATGTTTCGTAAGCGTAATGAAATCAAGGTTTCTTCATATAGTAGTTGTGTAATTGTAAGTATATCTTTATTATTTGTAAAATAAAAGCATTAAATATAAATTAAATAATTTATAATACGAAATATAGCGTTAGTAGGTAGTAATAAGCCAAAAATTCACTAAACAACAGATTAGTTGATATTACCATGCTTTGTAATTACATATAGAACAATAATAGGGTCCGTTCTACAAAAGATAAGCGGTCTCCTCCTTCCTGACGCAAGTTTTTCGTTTGATATGTGCACTAGTTTATTATGATAAGCATTCATTGACTCTTTCAGAAGCTGTGGTTGCAAAACTTTTATTTAAATCTCTATTTTGAAATGAAATGTGCAATATGGTTTCTAAAGTTTCACTTGTCATAATCCTTGCCCCTTGTTAAAGGATAAAGTTGCTTTACAAATCAACTTTTCACACTATATGGTTGTAATTGGTGCAGTTATAACAGTGCAAAAATTTTCACTTCGTTACAACTCATAAATCAAAAGAAAAACGACATATCATGCAGGAACTTTAATTAATAATTATTCAGAGAATATGTTGATTTATAGTTGAAAAGAGTGTTGCCAGTTCGTTATTATCGACAACAGGGTTATTATCCCTGTTCATCCAAGGGATAAAGTTAAACTAGGAAAACTGTAAATATGAAAAAAAGGGAATCCACGATTTTTTTTTATGAAAATGAATTGATATGAATTTATTAATAGATTTGAATACAAATGCCCTTTATGTTGTTTATTTTTGCCTAATATATAGAAAATTGGGTAGAATAGAAATTCGTAGAGATGACTGTTGATTGTTAAAGCTGTATTATTGATCAGAAAAACGCCGAATGGAATGAGTTGAAATAGCAAGGCATATTCGTCCTTACCAGAGGTCAGGCATCGTCCTTGTATTTCAGATTCATATTCTGATCGTTAAGTCGGATTCTCTTTATGGTTCACCTCGTCTAGTCATTTGTCAGACTGAAACACTAGTACATTTCACTTTACTTGTTCGTTTGGGCCATCATTTGCATTTCTAAATAGCAACAGTTAATTATAAAGCTCGATATTTTATACATAAACAGAAATTTTTTTGTTGGAAGAAGAATTTCATTTTTTTTTAAATACAATTAAATTAATATTAGAAAGTTCCTTTCCCTCCAGTAGTGGACAAACAACTCATGTTTCTTGTGAATAATCTTAACGATGTAGGTGAAAAACTGGTCTTCCTTGGGTTCTCTGAGCAAACTTTTCAACTTTGTTCTGTAATGTAGTTTTCTCTAAATAGTAGTTTGCCAAGAAATCGCGTATATAGTTGTGTCAAGGTGTGTGTCTTATGAATGTAACTTCTCAAGAGCTGCATTTGACTGATTTGATCAAATCACAATAAGTAAGGGGAAAAAAAGACTAAGGTTTTTTCAACTGATTTTTGGGTTTTTGACTCTGACGAAGACCGCTTGTTACGGCTGAAAGATCTTACTCTTTTTTTACCATTTCTTATCGTGGTTCGTTGTTATTATTGTTTCTTATTGTTGTCTTATTTCTTATTGTTGTTATTTCACGTGTTTTTTGTGAAATCTTGTTATTGACTGATATATTTATGGAGGTTGGCCGATCAGTTTCTACTTAATTTCATCTTTCTTTTGATTGTGAGTAGGTTAGGTTGCAGTAGCAGTCCCACAAGGGGCCACACGTAGGCCGAGCATTGGCCCTTTGTGTTACCACACAATGAAGATTGATTCTACAGTGGGAGTCCTAAATATGGTATTGCCTAACTCAAGTGTATTTAGAGTAGGCATCTTTAACGCGTACCTGACATCGTATAGGCTCGAGACCGACGGTTTAACGTCCTTCTCCGAGGGACGACGTGCTCAGATTTATTCACCTCCCGCGTGAACAAATCGAGGGCCAGGTGGGGATCGAACCCCAGTCCCATCAGTTCAGAAGCGAGTACGTTAACCACTGAGCTAACCTGACCTACCTTTGATTGAGTAACATAAATACTTTTAATAATTATAGGAATTTAGAGAACTAAAATACTCATAATGATTTGTAGTGGAAGATAATCAGACAACAAATAACTTATGATTCAGATGGCAATTATGAAGATCAATTTCTGATTTCCGTGTACATGGTTTGATAAAATGTACAGAGTAGTAATATGATTTAATTCAATTTTTGGGATTGTCATTTAACTAACCAGTGCCGTTATTAAAGAAAAATTTACTTTAAAAGAAATGTTTGAATAAGGGATGTGAAAAATGATTGCATGACAGGGAGTTTTGTGATTTATTACTTCTTCCCTTGAAATTCCTCTATGCCATCTGCAGAAAATGTTAATTTGCTAACTGTCCGTATTCTAATGTGTGTTACTTCAATCACAGGTCGTTTAAAATAAGATCGAAGATACCTTAATTTTTTTTTATATATCTTTGCTTGTGTGATCTAAATATGTATATGTATATTGATGGATTAAAACTAAGAAGAAAGTTGTTCATATTAAATTAAATCGTAATAAATGAGAAAAATTAAATCAATAGAAATTCATTGAGATAATCATCTACACTATGAGGCCCATTTTAGTGTAATATTTGAATTTGATCCATCAAAGATTGTGGACTGTAGCATGTATACAAACTTTGGATACATACCCAGATAAACACACACACACACACGCACACACTCTCACTCACACACTCACTCACGCGCGCGCGCACAACACACACACACACACACAAACACACAAACCAAATATACGTAAACTCATGTTCTATCAAGTGAAAGAAGAAATAAGTCATATCTATATCGCTTCAAAATGGCACAAAACGACATAAAACAACTTAAGCGACCTCAAAATATGTAAATCGTCAAAATCTCGAGATTGGATTTTTCAGGACCACTATATTTTACTTATAGTAAAGTAAAAAAAGAACTGGGCAGTATATTATCTATTTTGAATTTTAAATTTTGTGGGATAGTGTTTAAAAGAGCGTTCAAATGTCACCTAAAATAAAGTGATTCTGGTTTATCTATCCCTTTTTACTTTTTATTGGATTATTTAGGTGGATTATTATTTTATTTTATTTTTTTTTTAATACAATGACTAGTTTATTATTAAACAGATCATCACATCAGGCAAAATTAAAAGGAAATAATGATCCAGCTTTCAAAATGAAAACAAAATATCTTAAGGGTGATCTTTTGATAGAGAAATATTTATTGCTACATTTTTCATGAGTCGTTAATAACAAATCTTTAATGGTTTTTATTTTTCATATGTTTTACATGTTGGTGATTGTTTAATTGTTGTCGTAAAGTTATTCCTTCTCTCCTTATTGCTTCTGTTATGTTCTAATTCGATGACATGTAATCCTTCTTCTGCTCTTGTCTAATTTACATTTACTAACCAATCTACGTATTTATTATTATTAAATTAGCACTTGTTGAGATTATGATGTTATACTTGTAATGTTTATCTTTTATTCTTGTCATTCCATTTCTTTTTCCTCTTTAGTTTGATTGGCTTCTTTATGAAGACTATTTGTTTAATTGAAGGAGAAAGGTATTTGAACAGTAAATACTCTTTTTTATTTCCGTCAGACATCAATCAAATTGTTATTTACCTTGATGGAGGGGGGTTTATTTTATGAAAATATTATTCCTTTGTTTTTACAAATATATTAATATTATCTTTTTAAAAGTATTTGTTTAATTATTTGTAAATTAGATATCTTTGTTTTCTATAATTGCTTTAATTGCAGTGTATTTCAGAATTTATATACCATTAATAATTTATTTCATGAACTAAATAGACAGTACTCACCATTATTTCACCCTGCAACTATACTTTTATGCTGAAGAACAAGTTAATTACCTGCATACGTCAAAGTATTGTACAAGATGTAGCCTACTAAAACTGATCTCTTATTATCCTGATGCTCTATAGTCTCATAAATTAAATTATAATTTTAAAATCCTTAGGTGTGTGCAATAGTGGTTACCTTGAGTGTAAAACTTGTGGGGATTTGAGAAGATTTCCTAGTTATGTTAGTTAGCTTTACATTATGATAAGTTCTGGAATTATTGTTAGTTTGAGACTCTAGTAGTTAAGATGAAGTAAGTACCTATTAATGTTACCCTAATGACAAAAGAGTTGGTCTATTTTTCTTTGGATTGTGTCGTCGAAGTGTCTTTTCCTCGTTCCATTTTGTAATAACCTCTGAGGCATTTTCTTCTAAAGCAGGGGCTATTTTCTAGTATGATTGTGAGGAGATGAAGAATTTTGTAAAAAAAATGGTTTACGACAGAATAGCACAAAAACCGCTGTTGATTGAATATCCTGAATAGATTGTCATGATAATAGCAATAGTTGTAAATATCTGCAGTACTTTATTAAGAAAGTGGCTAATAAGTTTATTATGGAAAACAGTATTATATACTGAAACGAATATTTTAAAATAGTGAGAGACTTCTTCTAAAATTATAAAAATATATTTCGGAGGCTTTGCAAGAAACTATCAGATAGACAGTGAACCTGATAGTTAATAGAGATTTGTTATGCTTGAAAGTTCCTTAATCATATAGTTCTTAACTTTTTTAAATAGAATGTCTCATTTTTCTGTTCGTAAATCGCTCTATAACCGTACTTATCTCTGTAATATCGTATGATACCAGCAGAGTATAACCGAAACTGAAGACGTCTGCCTGCTAGATCAAAATATACCGAGGTCATAGGTGCATAGGAGTAAAGTTGAAATATGTTAGCTGAGTGATCATGAAGGAGTGGATAAGGTACCGCAGTTATAATACTCATCTCTAGAGCAGACACGTCCACTAATTATTTTTCAGCAATAAGGAACTAATTATTGTGTAAATTTACCTTGCAATTAAAGTAATAGATATAATAGTTCAAATATAATTAAGTTGCTGCATTCATTGTCATTACCCAAGGTCGTCTGGCCATCTCCGTACTCTGTTTCAATGTCTTCCCATCATTCTTTTGTTTCACTTCTTCTCTTCACATCACTTCATTACCACATTGATCTGATGTTTATTCATCGCTCTTATCTTGAAATATAAACATGTCCTAAAATTAACTACATTAAAATTTTATTTTTCTTATACTATTATAGATGTCATCTCGTTGTTTGCCTTTTGTTCCCTTTAAATTTTGTATTTTATGTCAGAAATAAATTTATCATTGTCATTCCCTCCATGTTTCTGACGCATATGCATTCAAGTATTTTGAAAGTTTAATTTATTACTTCAAGAATTTATAGCGGAGTGTAGGGAAGTTTGTAATACACGTTATAGTTTGCGTCTATACTTGACTTGCATCGTTCCTTTAAGTAAATTGATCATAGCAGAAATCCATTTTCAAATTTTGACGATTTTTATTATATTTATATATATACAATATTTCTTATTGAAATATTATTGAATTTCTCAATTAAATCTCTAATTAAGTTTAATAGAACAAATATTATACACATTAGTAACGGTCTCTTCAAACTTGATACTTTCGTCACGAGGGCAATAGCCTCTTCTAAGAGGGTTGACAGCTGGCGGGTAGTTTTTTACTCTTTCTTACTGCACTCCTTTCTTTCCCCAAACATCCCTTTCTGGACATTTGTCCTTTCCTGCACTTTCAACCTTTTAAATTACGACTCTTCCCTCCCACTCTTCTCAACTTCTCACCAGATGTTTTCTGCATCTAGTATTTCAGTTGGGTTTTTGACTCTGACGAAGACCGCTTGTTACGGTTAAAAGATCTTAGTCTTTCAATTTCGGTCGGTGGAAAATTTCATGTTTCCCCTCCTGTGTTTCCTCTTCTTTTTTTCCTCTTCTGAAGACGGCAAGAAAGCCGAAATGGTCGAGAATCGTGAGTTTTGTATTTTCAGTTGTAACTTAAATTATATATATCAGATTCAATAATATATCGACCGTTTGATAGAATAGGTGTGTTCTCTAATCGGGGTTCGTTAATTTTCCAGGATAAAAAATCAAACTCTCGTTGCCAACGTTTCGGTTTTATTTAAAACCTTTTTCATAGGCCTATGAAACATTCAAAGATAGGTTGTGAAACATGATTTATCATCAAACCAAGCTTGTCTTCATCCCTTATCTCATCTCTTTCCTTGGCTTGTAGAATTTGGAGTATTTGGTTCAATGTTGAACTTCTCAGGTTGTAAAAATTTTTCCATTTCTTTAGTCGAATAAATTGATATGAAAAATAGAGTTATAAAAAACCTAGAAGAATTAGGCTTTATTCGACTAAAGAATTCACTTACAACACATAGTAACAAGCCATAGTACACAATAGTAACAAGTAGAGAAAACAATCATTAGAGCACGTGGGGACCGACTAATTCTAGCCTGTGGGCAGGTAACGCAGAGTTGCTCTTTTCAGACAGCCAAGAATAATTATCACAAACTACATCCAAAAAGAAAGTGGAAACCAAACATAAACGGTTTTTAACTATTAATTATTAAACTGTATATTTTAATTAGGTTATCAGTATGCGTTTTTTATTGCTTGCAGTTTCGATTTTCTAAATATCCATCATTCCTTTTATGAGCATGCTATTTTTATTGCGTTCATAAGTTATAGTCTTTGAGTTCTCAAGATTAATGTTATACCTGTTGTTTATGGAGTGATGTGATCAAACATAATATTAATATTAATATAATTAAGTAATATTATACGTAATAATATACTTTATAGTATACGTATATAATAATAATAATAATAAGTAATAATATAGTTAATTATAAGTAATATTATTAAGTAATATTACGTAATATAGAGCCAGCATATCTTTTAAATATTGCTTTGACGTATATAAACTGTATTGCAATTGTCATACGGAGTTGAATATATATATCATTATTACTCGACCCCCTTGAGTAAATAGCCTTACTCCGGTATGCGGTGCTCTGCCGGAGCGGACAAAATACCACCGATAGAGCTTCAGGAATTTTACCCTGTAAGGAGAAGGAAGTCTGGAGACCATCCTCCTGAAGCGCAGAGGGTCCTCTAGTGCCAACTAGTGGGAACCTCCCATGAGTGCACCTGAAGACCCGAAGAAGGAGAAGGGAAGTACTTTCTCACGAAACATAGGGAGCCTGAATGGACATTATCAATGATGGTTTGTGCAGATTCTGCAAAGAGGAAGAAACACCGTTGCACCTGCTGACAACTTGTATGGCAACTTTGCTGCAGAGGCAGGTGCTTCGGGACACTCAACAAACCATAGAAAAACTTTTACCGCTGGAACCAGCAAAAGTGCTGAGCTTCTTGGAGGCGTTGAAGCTAACTGCTGGGGTACTTTAGTACAGAAGAGGGAAAGTACAATAGTTTTTTTTAAGGCGCAGTGCTATAGTCACCCTAAAAAAAAAGAAATCATTATTACTGAGGAAGTTGTTAATAGGTGGTTTGGTCATTGGAAGAAACTTGAATTTAAACTCTTTTTTGTCGTATAAATAATTTTTTAAATTGAATCTTCATATATTTTTGTTAAGTTGTATAGAGTTACACAAACCCTTTTATAGAAGTGTAATAAAATATAGACCTGTATTGTGATTGTTTAGTATTATCTGGAGAAGGACTATGTTCATATCAGTCTGTTGATTTAATGTTCTTTCCTCATTGTGTGAGAGAAACATTTTTTTTATCAAACTCTCTGATAATTATTATCTATCAAAATATTTTTAATAGTTTTTTTAATAATTTTTTGGAACTTTGTGTCACATAAATTACGTGTCCTATGTTTTAATGCTAATGTATTTATTTTGTGCTTCAACGGGTGATGGGATTAAACGGGTGAAAGTTAAGATATCGGTTTGTTTTTTGGGGTTTCCTCCACTAATCTACTGAAATACTTCAATCCAGATACATTTAGGTCATAATGTCTAGAAATGGCAAGCAATTTCCGTTTTCTATTTATTTCTGTTGTGTACTTTAATTTGCAATAGAAATAATTAATACATTTTAATTCTTTTCTTATGAATCATGGGGAATTTTTAGGAAAGAGTCATCAACTATTTATATAAAAATGGAATTCGAAAAGGTATTTCATTTATTACCTTATCAAGAAAATGATTCATGAACAGATCTGCTGATGTGGGAGGACATGAACTACCCATTGCAACACCACCCACGATTTGATAGTGGACACCGTCAAGATACTCTTCTGGATTAGATATTTTAACTTATGTACTCGTAATTTATGAATTCATCGTTTCTTAATTTTGGACGATCCGCAATGTGATTCCAAGAATCATTAACTACGTAGCCTATAAGGTGTCCATTGGAATATTGATAAATAAAGAACTAATATCTAACAAAACTAAACGGTATTCTTCCAGTATTACTTGAGCTAAAATAGAATTTTTAAATTCAAATGAATGTGTTATATTGTATTTATTTGTGTGGTTGTGCTGTAATATATCGGTTAAATATTTTGCTATAAGATTGGTAGGGTTATTTACAACCTAATCACTGCGTGGAGGGGTTTGGAAACATTGGCACCGAGAATTTGATTTTTTATCCTAGAAAATTAACCGAATCCCGATTAGAGAGCACACCTATACATATATATAGATAAAAGCATCTACCGTGGAATAGAAACAAAAATATAGTTTATCGGGACTGGGTCAGTTCTTCAGGTTCAAATTAAACTCTCATTGCCAACGTTTCGGTCTTTATTTAAAGCCTTTTTCATAGGCAGAAGTATAAATATTGAAACAGAAAAACTAAGTATTACATTACAAATTATTTTACGAAGGAAAATGGTATGTGGATTTTAACAACAACTGTAGTCTGAATGAACAAGTGACACTGAACTCAGAATTATAAATATTGAAACAGAAAAACTAAGTATTACATTACAAATAATTTTCCTTTGTAAAACAATTTGTAATGTAATACTTAGTTTTTCTGTTTCAATATTTATACTTCTGCCTATGAAAAAGGTTTTAAATAAAGACCGAAACGTTGGCAAAGAGAGTTTAATTTGAACCTGAA
The DNA here is from genome assembly GCA_026182355.1 of Hermatobates lingyangjiaoensis. Taxonomy (NCBI): domain Eukaryota; kingdom Metazoa; phylum Arthropoda; class Insecta; order Hemiptera; family Hermatobatidae; genus Hermatobates; species Hermatobates lingyangjiaoensis. The sequence goes on from JAPFBL010001938.1 coordinate 352,954, forward strand.
GAACTGACCGAGTCCCGATAAACTTTAGTTTTGTATATATATATATATATATACATATATATATAAAGATTTCACATAAACACGTGAAACAACAATAAATGATCAAACCACATTAAGAAATGGGAAAACAAGACTAAGATCTTTCAACCGTTTTTTTCCAAGTTGGGTTTTTGACTCTGACGAAGACCGCTTGTTACAGTTGAAAGATCTTAGTCTTGTTTTCCCACACACACACACACACACACACACACATATATATATATATATATATATATATATATTGATAAAAGTATCGACCGTGGAATAGAAACAAAACTAAAGTTTATGTAGACTCTGTCAGTTCTTCAGGTTCAAATTGAACTCTCAATGCCAACGTTTCGGTTTTTATTTAAAACCTTTTTCATAGGCAGAAGTATAAATTTTGGAACAGAAAAACTATGTATTACATTACACATTATTTTACAAAAGAAAAATAGTCCGTGAATTTCAACAACAACTATCTAGTTTGAATGAAGACGTGACACTAGACAGTTGTTGAAATCCACATATAACTTAATTATATAATAACATTTTCCGACAAAGCCAATGCAAGCCATTCTGACTGGCATGGCTCCATGAAAAATGAGGGAGCAGAACTTATCTTCAAACATTGTAGGGTAAAAAGCTAATGAAATAGTCATTAGCTTTTTACCCTACAATGAGTAAATACCACATAATAAGTGATTGCACTACCTTAGAATTATCTTTAAACATTAATTTTACCAAATTTTAATAAATTTCATCAATATGTATACGATAGTTTTGAATTATGTGGAAACTTCTTCTCCGAAAACAATCGAAGTGATTCTGAACATCCTAATACCACTATGAGAACAATGTAGGGAGGAACTCCCACATTAAGAATTAATCTATATCCCATTAAATTTAATCCGTATTTATAAGGCACTAAATTATTTTAAAAATATTTGTTATAGAACACAATGGAGATGATCCTGAATCTTTAAATCTCCTTTTAAGAGGACTAGGACAAGTAGGGCTTTATAGCTAAATATTTATTAATATTATTTAAATATTAATATTTTTGCATGTAAAAATTCAATCCCAATAAACATAAATGTTTGTTGCTTTCGTTGGTATGATGGATTTGTCTCACAAAATGCTATAATCAATCTATATATTGTACTCTTGAACAAAACTTAATGTCAGTTGTAAATTATTTTGGTTTGTGAATTATACTATCATTGGGTAAAATTGATGTGTGAGGAACGGTCTCTTTCCTAAAGAAAGAAGAGTTATGTGTCTTGACAAGTATTCAGAATTTTCACTACTCTAGTCTAGTAGTTCATATCCATCATTTTTAAAAATTTCAAGCTTCCAGATATAAAAGTTTTAAATTATACTGAATAGTATCAACTTTGATTTGAGTATGTAAAATTTACTAATTCCTAAGGTATTTTTTTCAATATACATTCACAGCAACCATATAACAGAGTACAATATACAATATATGTAGGGAAAAAAATAACACTCACTCAGATTGAATTGTTATATATGATTTTTGACAAATGGAAAGAAAAGTGGTTTTTATTAAATACTAGTAACTTATGAAACTCCCTGTATAGTAATTCTATAAAAGACTAACAATATAAAACATAATTCAAAATTGAAAACATCTTTAAAGAAAACTAAATGAAATTATCCGGCATCTTCAATTAAGAATTATCTTAAAACGTCATTTTTTCTTTGATGTTTCCGACATTTGTCAGACAAAGTAGGAATATTTTCAAATTTAAATGGGAAAATTGGTATTAAATATTCAGTGTAGAAGTAGGTCAGATTATACTAATGATATTATATGCATCAGTGGTGTGATATTCAAAAATAAGCATATGTATTGATAAGTGAATCAATCACTATCTGTACTACCTACAGGAATGAAAGACTAATAAACATCTCCCATTTAGACATTTATATTATACATAAATGGAACATTATTTGTTATATACCCAAGAAGTATGATATTATGTTTACTTATAGTATAGTTGAGTGTAGGGCACTCCAGATTTTGTTCATTACAATAGAGTCAACATTTTTAAAGCTTTATCCCACAAACAGGGAGAAATAAACTTGCTCATTTAGAAATTGTATGAAAGTTGAATTTAATGATTGTACTGGAATTTCCATATAATAAACATTCCCCAGTGTCTTCGATATTTCAGTAAAATTATTATTTTTTTTTTAGTATTTGGATTTAAAATGTTGAGCAATTAGTTTTAAGTATAGGTGGCTTGATTCTATATTAGTCTTGAAACTTTTAGCTCAAGTCGGGCTGGCTATGACAATTTCTGGTAATGCCTAAAAGAGTTTTCAGTTGAAAGTAGCTTTTGTTGTAGGCATCTGATGAAAGTGGTTCCCTTAAAATGGGAATATGTTTAGTACAGTAAGCAGAGTGGCTCAAGTGTTCTTGTTGGGAGCCCCCACTGTGCGCCAGCATAACCTTTAACCATTCCCTTTTTCGAAAACTCTTTAAAAGTAACTTAGTGCTATATTTTTTGTTCACTTGTCTTTATGAGAACAACTTAATTCTATTTATATCGACTGGTGACATGATGTCAACGTTTCCAACTAATAAATGGATATTACTACCTAAGCACCCATTTCATTATATTTAGCTTTGTATAAGGCATCATTAACTACTTTTTCGTATCTACCCATAATTTATGTCATGAGGAGGAGGGTTTAGATTTTACGAGCCAAGTGTTACCGATAACTTCGATATTTCCCTTTTTAATTTTTTGTAAACTTAAGGTTTCCAAGTTTTTTTTACTGGTACACTATGAAACGAGATTTTTTCTGTACTTCTTGAAATTTGATTATGAAATACTTCAACTCATCATATAAAACATTCATTAAAATACCTATTATGTTTCTTTATTACTTTAATTTTACTGTTACTGGTTTTCAATATGTTTGGCATGACCAGTATGACGATAATTCATTTCAACACTGTATTTTCTAATGATAAACAGTATAAAACATATAAAAAAACTGCTTCAATTGAGGAAATCTTGAGCTATAAAATATTAGATCCCTTCTAAATAAGGAAATGCATATTCCATTGGATTTATTCATTGTGATCCTTCAGCTGATGCAATCAATGGGATTTTTTCTCCCAATTTATGTGTGACATTCATGGTCAATGAAGATGACATCTATTACCGTTTCTAATTAGATTCAACTTTTTTTACTTTATCCAAGGTCAAAATTAGTAATTATGAAGAAGTTTTTTATAAAGGTTTTCACAGATCCACATGTTTTGATTTATTAATTTCTTTTTTTACAAAAGTGTAGATGTGGTCTATTGTTTTTGGGCCATATTGCATAATGAAAGTCACTTTTTTGCCTAGTCTGATTTTTGGAAATATTATTTTTTCTCCTAAACTAAACTAACTATAGGTTGTGGTTATTTCGAGCTTATTATGAAATTAGAGCTTTGGATAGAAAAAGGAATAATCATGATATATTGTGGGATTTCAGAAATGTTTTTTTTTACCCAAGGCTAAATATATAGGGATGAAATTATGTGAAAAAATCTGGCTAAAATTAGTAAGCTACAACACAAAAAATTCAAGAAATGTTTATTACTGCATGGACTATGCAATCTATGCATGGACCGCAAAGCTCTAAAAACAGAAAACTCAACTTAGAATGATTAACCTACTGTATGTATTTTATTTGTTTACATCGATTGAGAAATTTGTTATAGAATCAAGTGAAATTTAATTGCTATTTGAATATTAAAAAAAAAAAAATGAAAATCTCTTAATGAAGTGATATAATGTGAAATACGATTTAATTCTTATAACTATATAAGAAAATGCAAAACAACCATATATTTTATGATGTTTTTCTGAGTGTGATGGATGGTTATCTAATAAACGTGGTGTAATCAATCTACATGTTGCACCTTGAACAGATATAAATGTCAGATTATAAAGTTCTTGGTATGTTTAAATCCCATTGTTTTTGTGTAATGTTGAAGAGGGGAAAAGTCATTTTTTCGTTCTTCATGACAAAGCTGCTGCTCATTTCAAGACACTTTCCGGTGATTCAGTAAACTTAAAATTCTATATTATGTATGGTCTTACTATAAATATTTCATCAGCTTGAAATATTTGAAGAGTAATATTAAACTAAAAATGAAAACTATTAGGTTCTATCTGTAGTAATGTAAAAAGTTTTCGTTAAAGAGGTTCTTCATAGGACAAATCATACCTATTAGAACTGCAAATCAACGGTCTTAAATCAGGTTTTAAAGGAATCACTCTGGGCTGCTTCTGGGATATTGAAGGAGCCTTCTTGGATATTGAAGGGCTGCTTCTTGGATAACATGCCTGCAAATCCGTTGAATCAGAACGAATATATAGATGTTTTAATTCAAGAACTATAGAATATATTTCAAAATCTAACTCAAGAATAATTAGTGAATGTGTAGGATCTACCATTGTGGTTTCTAGTTGCATATGACCTACTGTATAAAGTATAATACATAAAAAATGTTACGATACCAATGATTTTATATGGCCTTGTTATTATAAGAGGAATGCTTGTTTGTACTTCCTTGGAAAAATAAGGTAAGGAGGAATTTGTGGATATAAATCCACAAAGGATTGTAGGTCTCCAACAATTGTTAACTGAAAATACCTATAAGTCTCAAAGAAAGGTATGCAAAAAAGTTGGGAATTAGTTTAGGTAAAAGACTATCAATGATCAAACTACAATAAGAAATAGGAAAAAGAAGACTGACGATCTTTCAACTACAACAAGCGGTCTTCGTCAGAGTTAAAAACCCTACTGAGGGGTTCAGTTTGGTTTTTGACTCTGACAATGACTGCTAATTGTGGTTGAAAGATCTTCGTCTTTTTTTTTTTCATTTCATATTGTAGTTTGATCATTGATTGTTATTTCACGTGTTTATGTAAATTCTTGTTATAAAAGACAATATATATTGAAAATACTTAGTATCTGATCCATTAGTTAAGACAACAAAATCAATGTTCTCCTGTAAGTTACTCTTTGGTAGAACATAGCTTTTAACCCTAACTCTAAATTTTTGGCTGTACATATCTACTATTACTGACGTGGTAAAAGCCAATGGTATCATCGAATGCATCAGGTTGTGGAGTATCGTAAGGAAAATGAAAAGGAACCTAAATTACCCTTATTAAAATACAAGGATAAGTGTGTTTATGACTTAATAAACTACAAGGAAAAACGGGAGCTATGAACGCCTACCGTACCTACAGAATAGTAAAGTTTTAACGTAAGATAATGTAATCAGGAAAGAGGTGATTCGTTATCATTGAGACTAGTATGAATTAGAAGTGCCTCTATCTATGGGGAAAAACTGTTTAAACATTTATTAGAACGATATATTTTTAACTTAACCTATATGTTGCCAGATACCATGCCCCTCATAGAATAGTTTACAGAGTGACAAAGAAGTAGTCATAAATGATCACTTTGATTAGATGCTTGTTGATTTTAAGAAAAAAGCTCTTGTCAGGTATAATGATGGGAGTCGAAAATAATGGAACCCCAGCAAAGATGCAGTGGGTGAAGAAATAAGCAGATATAAGGTGACTAGAACATTGGAGACTAATTTAGTCTAAAAAGCTTAGAATTAAATTTGTGAAATTCTTTCTTAATTTTGTAAAGGAAATAATATATATTCAAAGGAAGGATTTAAACATTTATGTTTAATTTATGTATTTAAACCGGACAGTTTTAATTACCACCTGTGCAAACTTCAATTGATATCAAACAAACAATGCTGACTCAGTCTGGAAGAGGCTGACGCCTTTGAATACATGCTATGTGAATGGATATGAAGCTCATATGTAAATATGAAGTTCATTTAAATAAATAAAGTCTAAAGTTGAAGTTAGAAATGTCCAAGGCAAACACAGTACGATAGAGAATATGGAAATGGTGCATACAATTCCGATGAGACTAAAGCTCCAGTTTAAAACTAATATTGAAATCTATATTGTTCTGTATGACTTTATGTCAGATTTTTCTAACACTTCCAGTTTCTCCTTTTCGGTTTGAACCGTCTTCAGGAGAGATAATAGAGGGAAACCAAGTCCACGATACGGAGACGGTTGGAGACCAACAATGCTGCCACATACGTGCCTGGTCACTGAGAATAAGGCAGACAACTTCATATTTACCATTACAGAAGCATCTCCTACTTATTTTGGCTCTAGAGCTCTAGAGATATGATATGCCAAAAATCTTTAACCTCTTAAAGGCAATTGCCTTGTATTCACATAGAATGTGACTTAGAATATTTCGTTCTAATAAATGTTTAAACAGTTTTTCCCCATAGATAGAGGCACTTCTAATTCATACTAGTCTCAATGATAACGAATCACCTCTTTCCTGATTACATTATCTTACGTTAAAACTTTACTATTCTGTAGGTACGGCAGGCGTTCATAGCTCCCGTTTTTCCTTGTAGTTTATTAAGTCATAGACACGCTTATCCTTGTAGTCTATTAAGGGTAATTTAGATATCTTTTCATTTTCCTTACGATACTACACAACCTGATGCATTCGGTGATACCATTTGCTTTTACCACAGCCAACGTTTTCTGAAGTAGCCAATTGCTGTCGTCCGTTATGTAATACCCTTTAATAACCATTCTGCAACCCTGTTTTCATAAGTTTGACCATCATATTCATCTTCGGAGAAACAGTTGTTATATCTTGAATCAAGAAATTCTTAGCAAGATAAAATTTTTGTTTTGAAATAAATGGTGTTTGAAGCGTTATTTTTTTCACATCAAGAAAGTAGTAAAATACTATATAATAGGAAATGATTGCTGGCACACGAATTTTTTGAGTTCTGAGCAAATCAGTGCAATCTGTGAATTACTTTAATATTTTTTAAAGAATTTCCAAGATTTTGCACTGACTGATTCTTTTTTTCAAAATTTGACTCTGGTTGGTCATTCCAGTATGAAATTAAGGCACTTTTCTGTTACAATTTTCTGGACATAATACTGACTATTACATGTCGAACAAAAGCATGTTCTGGAAATTTCTTTGAACATGTTCAAGGAATTCTTGAAATTTCTGAATAGTTGTGGTAGATTTGTTATAATGGCCGACTATTTGTTTATATATCGATATTATATCTTTACATATCTTTGGGTAAAAGTTGCATAGCTGATTGTAGGTTTGAGAGAGTATCTCAAAGGTTAGGTGAGAAAACTCCACATAGAATCCTGGAATACCACGGACTGATGTGAGCTGAAAACCGTCATCAAAGAACTACTCCATATGTTTAGAGGTTGGTGGAAAATCTGCCATTTTTAAGAGACCTAAAGATGACATGTAGGGTTGTAGAACCGAAAGAACTTGGATTCGAGTACCGCAATCTGGAAGTAGTGAATAATGCTTCAACATGCCAAGATGGCTGAGTTTACTAAGCGAACAGTACCACTCGTAATTAACGCTTCAGTACCACGGGAACGACATGGGAGTGGGGAAGGTTGGATATACAAGTATTATTCTGTATCTATAGTCATAGTGACAGTAAAAGTGGAAGTAATCGAACTGTATTAAGAATGGACCCCAGCAGAGTATCCACAAAATACTATTCTCTTTGAATATACTATTTATAATATTTTAATATACTATTCGTATTCAATATATGATACGAGAAGTAATGGTAGGCCAGAAAAGAAGTTAAGAGGACATCGAGAAGGGTTTCAGCAATTTAAGAGTTGGGAATTGGATGGAGAAGAGAGTTATAGAGAAGATTGGAGTTATCCAGGAAGGTATGGCCCCGCTGGGCTGCAGCGCTCCTCAGTCAGTCAGTAAACTGATCAGAATCAAGAAGTGACTTAATCACTAACATTTACATAGTACACTGGGGAAGTTTCTTAGAATGAATATGCATAACTATGAATAAATGGTTAATTGTTACTGTATCCTAAACATGTGTCATTATCCTCAAAGTTATTGTTTTAATATTTTCCCCGTGAATAATCAGTTATGAAGTTGGTTATTTGTTTGATATTTTCAATTGTGATCTCTAATACGTACTTCAAAGTTACTTCCGTGTAAAGTAGACTCTTGGGTATGATTAGTGAAGAAAACAAACAAGTGGGCAGTTGACTTAAGTGTGGTAAATTATGAATTTAGATAATATTTTTATTGCACTTGAAAAAGATTACATTATGACTGTTTGTTATTTTTCTCCAACAGTTACATTAATCAATTTTTTGTTTGACAGCAAATTTATCAGTTTAAATAAAATAACACTTATTCTTATTAATGTTACGAAATCAAATTTCGTAATTAGTTTTAAAAAAATAATGACTCATGCATTTCATAATAATGATTAACAAAAAAGTAGGTCCATAGTTTTGTCATGTCTGTAACATCTCAAATACTCGTACGTGAATGCTACATTTAACTATTTCGATCAACACTATTGAATAGGCCATAAAGTTTTTCCTTTTTTGTTAAAAAAAAATTAATATTAGGTAATACCTTAGCAGGAGGAAAAATTTATTAATTTTGTTTACAATTAAATGAGGCAATATAGAACAACATTTAATTGTTATAAAATTCATAAATTTTCTACTAACTAGTTGGCGATTTTTTTTATCAGGAATTTTAATATTTTAATAACATGGTTTTCACTAAACGGTTTTTATATTAAAATATAAATACTTCAAACTTTTATTTTAGAATTTCTTTTTGTCAGTTCAGTGACCAAGTAAGATATAATGGCCCCGAAAAAAAAATAATAAGTTGCTATTTGTAAAGTACTTTAACAACTAATACCGTTGTTGTAGGTCCACAATTGGATCTACATTGTGTAGTATATATAATAAATTTGGTTATACACATAAATGTTATACTCCAATATTATTGGTGAAATCAAACAAGCAACTCCACTCATGCTATTGTTTGTAATAATCTCTTGTTATTGTCCTCTTGAGTAGTCATGCATTTCAAGTACTCCCTTATCATTCTTACCTTATCAACCTATTTTTAATTTTCAATTTTTATTTTATATCATCCATATATTTTTGTTTGGTTCGCCACTGTTGGTGGCTGTAATTCACTATTATTCAATGATGGGTTTAGGCCTTCAATTGGTATTTAAAAGTATATTTAGATTTATTATAATAAAATTTTTTTTAAAATAACCATATTTTTTTGAAAGCTGCTTGCAGCCATGTTGCTGAATAACTAGATAAACAACTTCATAGTAATCATATTTATAATGAAATGTAAAGGGTATTGTATAGATATTGTATTGTTTATAGAGGATAATTTTTTACTTCTTTTTGTCGTTAAGGTTGGAAATATGTATTGTTTTTTTAATTTTAAGCCGATTCCAGATTCTTATTAAAGTTAGAAAAACTTTTTTTTTTATTTACTTTTGAAAAGTTGAGAGTTAAATAGTAATGTTGGAATAAGGATTATGGTGCAAAATCAAGGAAATCAGTCTATACTTTTACCTTAACTGAATTCATGTGTGAAGAATAGTGTTCCAGGTATTAAAAATAACGTCTTTCAATGTGGACGAGCGTATTTAAAATGTATTTTAATAAACACATCATCTTTCTCAACTACCCAAAAAAAAAAAAAAAAAACTATTTCACTCGTGAGCTGCAATGTAAGCGCAACTGACACCTGCATTATGTAATTATGTGGATAGCTTGAGAGATTATAGGATAAGCTATACAGTTTTCGAATGTGGATCCCAAGATATGTAGGTTTACATGAAATAGTAACGCATTAAATTCTCGAGAAAGGTACGAGCAACGGGTAAGATAACAAATCGAAGTCTAGTTTTTATGAACAGTCATATTCTTTCGATTTTAATACATTATGAACTATTGCTGTTATTCCATAAGCGACATGTTACGCCGCTTAACTTCTTGAAAGATGTTAAGATCTAAGGGCTAGCGGAGGCTTTTAGTTCTGACATTCACCCATTGTTTCAACAGCTATAACTGTAAATTTTGTCATCACAGTTGGCATAATGATATATCCACATTGAAATAAATCAATCAATTAAATTGATAATCTATTAGCTTCGATAATACGTTTACTTATAATAATGTTGAGTGCTTCAGATTCGTAATTGAAGACACTCCTTTGTGTATGTAAGTAGTCCACAGAACTTTATATCTCCAATATCTGATTTGCCAACTGCTAAAGACATTTCCGATTCAAGAAATCCGAATGGTAAATATAACCCGTATCTGCCGTGACCTCGAATCGGACAGTTTGTTCTCTTTACTGATTTAGCGTTGATATAGGTTTAACGGAATTTTTTTTTAAAAAAATCATGATGGAAATCAACAAACAACAAATAGATGAATTTATCAAATTGCTCAAAGATAATTTTGGTGGAACCTAAAAAGTCACTAGCCACAATCTTTACGATTATATCTTTTGATTTCTGATGGAACATTTCGCTGAAAATTCATTGGATGGATGACGCAAGCCTTGATCAATCAGATACGAGCTCAAATTCATCCTTAAATATTATTTTTTCTCTGTAACTTTTATATTTTTGAGGGAACAATATATTTTCATATTTTTTTAATGACATAATTTTTGGATTAGAGATGAACAACCTGTTGGCCATGATTCAGGCAGTGTCTGTTGCAGTTAAAATTAAAATCATTTACTTGGAGTATGAAACGAATGAATTTGAAAAGTAGGGATAAATGATTTTCCGCCTTTCGTTTAATAATTGTTAATATGAAAATATACATATGAGTTGATTATAATGATCATGAATTTATTATTACGATTTCATTAATAACGTACACGTAAATTGCATTTTAGAGACGATTGTTGTCTAATATTGTATTTTACCGTTGAAAAATAGCAAGTGATCAAACAGTAGTAACAACGTCTGATAAATATGTAGCCTGCAACATTCCCTGAATTCCCTGAATTGAATTGAATTCCCTGAACCGTCAGTTGACGACTGTTTATTCAGTATAATTGTTTTAATTTCTATTGTACTATCTTATCTGGCAAAAGCAGGTTAAAATTTCGTTCTCCTTTTGTATCAACTGTGTTTAATTACTAATTTCTTGGGGTATATTTCACATAATTAAACTAGGGTTGCGTTTTTTTTATGTACTTCAGCTCAGAGTTTATCATTGCATTTATATACTTTCATTATATACATAGAACAAATATACAGAAAGTAGAATGCTAAAATTTGTCTCTCAGTACTTTATATGACATTACTATTTAAATAAGACACCATATATTCCTTTGAACCACAGCCAACTAGTTGAGGTTTTGAGTTGTAAAAAACAACTTAAGTTTATGAAAAGAATATTTTCTATTTACGAGTATCATTTTCATTGGTTAATATCAACAAATTAAATTATTTCGTTCGTGGAATACGAAATAATTGTTGACATAATTTGATTCGACAGGGAGGAGTGACGTTGATAGGTTAGGAGGCCACGGCTACATTGTTTTTGAATTTTGATGCAAAAAACTGTTTTGATGCACATAAAAATTGTAATGAAAACAAAAATTGAAATGGCTGCGTTTAAATTTTGAGTGCGTTAATTTCTGCTCGTGTCAATGACCCATAAAATTCATATTCATGGGAAAGTCTTTGTAGATAAGTTATTTTAAACTATTTCTCCTTTAGGACTGTTGTACAGAGGAATTATTGGTCAAAAGTACAACAGGTTGGGAAACTTTGGTTTGATCTTTAATTTTTCATTGATTAATGAGAATTGTTCTTTATCAATTCTTTTTTTCACTCTTTATAGTTTAAATGTATTTCAATAATTATTGTAGTAGTGCAATAATTAAGAGGTGCATAATTATAAGGATATGTACGGTTGTGGATTAAGAAATTTTCAAAAAGTAATGGTATATGCTGATCTGTTCTGAGAGACTGAACACTTCTTATCTGTTACATAAGTGGCAATTGCAAAATGGTATGTCTTCAACGCTCTAATTACTTCCCTATTTTTATGTAACTCACAAACTGTAAATAATTTTTTTTGAAACAAGTGAAGTGGCTATTTCGAAAGTTTGCATGCTCCTTTGAATAAACCGGTATATCTCAATTATATTCCATTACTCCTCCTTCCCGCTTGCAGATTCCCCTTTAGTTCCTCTTTCTGTCATTTCTATAATAATCCCAAAATTTCAACATTCTAGAGTTAGTATTTTAAGAGAAAAAGAAAGTGATATAAAAAATCACATTTTGGACAAAAAAGTGACTTTATCATGATATAATATTGCTTAAAAAAAAATAGGGGATATCTATACTAGAGGACCCATATTTGTGTCCTATTTCAAGAAACTCTGATTATCTCTAAAAGCAATATAGCTATAAAAACTGAAAACTTTATTTGGATTATTGGATTCCCTTCTGCTCTTGATGATTTGTTTACATTGACTTAGATTGTTATCAAAATCGAGTCAACCATAATTCTTGTTTCTAGGTTTAAAAAAAGAAAATTGAAGAAATACTTAATTAGTAAAATACTTAAAAATATATAAACCATTGAACATTTTAGTCTTTCTTCCTATTTCATATTGAGGTTTGATTATATATATAATGATGCTTTTCAGGTTGAGGGATGGTTCTCCAGCGAAAATGTTACAACCGCATACATGTTTTACCCTTCAACATATCTAATTGTCATACATATATTGTTTCAGTGTTTAAGAACTCCATTATTTTTAGGTAATGGAAAAGGTACTTTTTCATTCTTCATGATAATACAGCTACAATTGATAAGCCTCTTCTACGGTGATTCTATAAATTTAACAAATGTTATTGGATATTGTTAAACTAAAAATATTTCAGGAGCTTAGCATATTAGATAAGTAATTTTACATTAAAAATGACGGGAGTTCTATCTACAACATGAGGAATTTTAGGAAAGAAGTAAAAAATATGTTCATAAGGTACAGCATACCTATCACGAGGGCGGTACAACAAAATCATTCCAAGAATGTGATTAACAAAATAGAATAATCTTGAAAGTTTAAAAGAATTTTCCTGGACTTCTTGGATATAAAGCGCTTTTAAATGCAAATCCTTACCATCTATTGAGTCAACAGAAATACATAGATATATTAATCCAGAAACTTCATAGTAAAGTAATATATTTTTGACGCAAAGAATAATAAAATTTCAGTATAAGATTTTACAGGCGTTTTCGAAGTGATCGCAAATGATATCCTGGAATGGATGCTTTCTAATTTCAAGGAATGGTTCCATTCTGGTATATTGACGAGAAAAAAATAATAATGAAACCAGTAAAAATTTAGTCATTTAAATAGGTTAGGTCCATAAACCTTCAAATACTATTGAAAATGATTATGTCAAGTGTTCTTTAATAATAAATCAGTTATATAATTTGATGTTCGATCAGGAAAGATAATAGTCTTAAATCAAAAAAATAACGAGTTTAATTTCATTTTCATAAGCTTCTCAACATTTCCTGATTGGACAATGATATATAAATGTCGTTTTTAATGGAACAATAACTACAGTACCATCGTCAATCCTCCAGATGTTCCTACGATTATGCAGTTGGCGTAATTTTTTTTCTTTGTTTGTATAGGTGCCATAGTTTACACATTGATATTATAAGGACCAGTGAATAATGAAAAGTTGAATATGGCAGGTGTAGAATGAGAAACTTCTTATTAGTAATTGTAGACATAGTTTATTTCTTTATAGAATAAATATTCTTTAGGCAATGCTAAAAGGTTCCCTAACCTTTTTTTTCTGATAGTTTATTAATTTTCATCTGTTAGCTGTCACATATGCATATGTAATGTTCTTAAATAAAATATTTATTTGTAAATTAGTAAAAGATAATTTTTTTTGAACTGAGTGACTGACAAAGTTAGCCCTTCGATGTTGATTCCTCGAGGAAAGATTGCATTTTCCATTATTTTTCGATTAACCCCTATCAGATAAATTCAGATTCTCTTAAGAAAATCAAGAGTAACCCAACAGGTTCTTTGAGTTTTTTTTTAATTTCAGGTGTTAGTCCTAAACTTGAAATCCTTTGTGTTGTGGCTTCACATTCAAATAATAAATGATGTGCCGTTTCCTCCATCATGTTCCATTTTCTACAGAGAGGTTTTTCTGTAATGATCAACAATCTATGCACATTTTTTTAAAATAATGGTGTCCTGTTAGAAAATCTACCATTACTTTGATTCAGCTTTTATTTAGCTTTAATTGATCATTTTTCGTTTTCATGGAACGTTCTTTAATCATTAACCTTACATTTTTTTGGTTGGTAGTGGGATTACACCGTTTTCTTTATATTTCTTAGCATCCAGTCATTTGTGGCACCCTTTGCCAGTGGTACTAGATATCCCCCTAAGAAGTTCTGGATGTAGAAGAGAATTTTCAGTACCCTTCTTGGCTAGCCTGCCAGCTATTTCATTGTCTTCTATTCCACGGTGACCTGGCACCCTTATACGGCTAACCCTATTATGAGTCGAAACTGTCTCTAGAAGGAGTTTGCAGCCTCACATGAGTCTAGAGTTAACTTTGTAGGAGTTTATAGCTTTGAGTGCTGTTTGACTGTCACTAACAGTGCAGATCCTTCTATTGTTGTATTTTCACTTATTACATTCTAATAGTATACCTAAAAAAAAAAACTGCGTGAGTTAAAATATTTTGAACAAAAAAACATGTAAAATTAATTATCACGATTAATTTTTTTTCAGCCTTGCAAAGACGAGGAAGGCTACTGAAGTAAATAAATTCATGTGGTGTCTCACCCCTGATATTAAGGTTTATTAGGAGATGGGGGTACAGGAAACATTTCGTTATTTTAATTTGTTTAATACTGTTATTCGTCTTTTAGTTCAGTGGTACCCTACCTTTTTTGTGTCCGAAATGTTGTGTCTTTTGGCCGGTCTTCAATGTGTGCTGGATAGACACGAGGATGTGAGTGTGTTTGACCATATGAAATAAAACGCATTCATTGAGTAAAAAGTGAAAAGTAGTTTGTTTTGGTTTTAGATTCTGAAATGAAAACTGATGTACAATGCAGTGTAGAACAAATCACCATTTTTAAGCAGTTTGGCTTCATTTATTTATCTCAATTTTGTTTAATAAAAAAAAACGTGTTGAGAGAAACGGGGGATATTGTTGCCGTAATTCAAAACAAAGCATCTTTTAGACTCTGATGGTTAATATTGCTATAATATTCATTGGTGTATATACATCTTGGTATATAATAACACAAAGACCGGTATTGGTCCACGGTTCAGTGCTTGTGGACCACTGTTCAAAGTAATGCTTTACTGGAACCATGGCGTCCTAATGTATATATATATTCTCAAAAAATTGTTCTTGACCTCTTCTATTCTATTATGTTTTGTTATTGAGGGCTAGGTCATATAAAAGAAAATAAACTCCTTCCTAGGCCAACGTTTCGATGTATTTTGTAGGCCCTAAAGATGATGTACAAATACATCGAAACGTTGGCTCAGGAAGGAGTTTATTTTCTTTTATGTGACCTAGCCCTCAATAACAAAACATACAATATATATATATATACACTTTAACGTATAGGAAAGAACAGAGAAAGTCACTACAGAACTCAGTTCGATATTTCGACATCCGTCGTCATCAGGAAGAAGTACAAACTACTGGCGTCGAGAAGCAAACCGCAACTCTATTTAACTATATATATGATCAATCCACAATATGTTATGGAATAAAAAAGACTAAGAACTTTCAACCGTAACAAGCGATCTTCGTCAGAGTCAAAAACCCGTCTGACGAAAACCACTTGTTACGGTTAAAAGTTCTTAGTCTTTTTTTTCCCATTTCATATTGTGGTTTGATCATTGATTGTTATTCCACGTGTTTAGGTAAAATCTTTATATATATATATATAAGTTATATATATATATATATAAAAAGATTTCTCATAAACACGTGAAACAACAATCAATGATCAAACCACAATATGAAATGGGTAAACAAGACTAAGATCATTTAACAGTAACAAGCGGTCTTCGTCAGAGTCAAAAACCCGTCTGACGAAAACCACTTGTTACTGTTAAAAGATCTTAGTCTTGTTTTCCCATTTCATACTGTGGTTTGATCATTGATTGTTATTTCACGTGTTTATGAGAAATCTATATATATATATATAAATATAAATATATATATATATATATATACTTTTTCGTTGGAAATATGATCCAAAACGGACAAATATAGTTCAATATAGACAAAGAAACATAGAGAAATCAAAAGAACACACTTACAGTCTCTAATTTTCGGTTTGAACCGTCTTCAGGAGAGATAAGAGAGGGAAACCAAGCGCACTGGTTCAGAGACGGTTGGAGTCCCTCTGTTGGAGACGGGTCTCCAACCGTCTCTGAACCAGTGCGCTTGGTTTCCCTCTCTTGTCTCTCCTGAAGACTGTTCAAACCGCAAATTAGAGACTGTAAGTGTGTTCTTTTGATTTCTCTATGTTTCTTTGTCTATATTGAACTATATATATATATATACGAGGGTCGTCCAGAAAATAAGTTCCGTTTTGGTCTGTAGGGCGGTAGGAGTGGTTTTTGCCAAATCCGGCAACACCGCTCGAAAGAGGAGAGGTGGGGGAATAGAATGAGAGGTGGGGGACCTCAGTCGGTCAATTACCAACGTCAGGGCAGGTAGTTGAAATGGAGCCCTCCATGTCACGTCCCGCCACCTCGATCCCGTTCCCTCTCGAGTTGTTTTGCGCGGAGTGATTCAATTTCTTTATGCACAGGGTTTCAAATCAGTTCAAATTCACGAACAGCTCATTTCTGTTTATGGAGAAGGTGTAATGAGTGAATCAATGGTGAGGAGATGGGTACGTGAATTTAAGGCGGGAAGACATTCACTTGAGGATGAAAGTGGGAGAGGCAGACCCTCAGTTGTGACGGACGAAATTGTCGCAGAAATCGACAATGCAATTCGCAAAGATCGTCGTTCAACCCTGGATGAACTCCACCTGAGTTTCCCAGACATCTCACGATCCCTCATCCATGAGATCATCTCGGAAAAACTTGACTTTCGGAAAGTTTCCGCCCGGTGGGTCCCTAGAGAGCTGAATGTCTTCCCGCCTTAAATTCACGTACCCATCTCCTCACTCATTACACCTTCTCCATAAACAGAAATGAGCTGTTCGTGAATTTGAACTGATTTGAAACCCTGTGCATAAAGAAATTGAATCACTCCGCGCAAAACAACTCGAGAGGGAACGGGATCGAGGTGGCGGGACGTGACATGGAGGGCTCCATTTCAACTACCTGCCCTGACGTTGGTAATTGACCGACTGAGGTCCCCCACCTCTCATTCTATTCCCCCACCTCTCCTCTTTCGAGCGGTGTTGCCGGATTTGGCAAAAACCACTCCTACCGCCCTACAGACCAAAACGGAACTTATTTTCTGGACGACCCTCGTATATGACCAAACCACAATATGAAATGGGAAAAAAAGGCTAAGATTTTTCAACCTTAACAAGCGGTCTTCGTCAGAGTCAAAACCCAACTGATCTGTCTAACAAGATCGGTTGTTACGGTTGAAAGACCTTAGTCTTTTTTTCCCATTTCATATTGTGGTTTGATCATTGATTGTGATTTCACGTGTTTATGTGAAACCTTGTTTTATATATATATATATATATATATATATATATATATATATATAGTTAAATAACGCCCCATATTTGGCTTGTATCTGTTTCTTACACAATTTCTCCAGTTTCCGGAATTCCTTCCTCGTCTCTTCATTAAAACTATAAAGCTTATCACCAATATTGCTAGTCTATGTTTCGAATATACCACATTCATCATCAGGATAGTAATGAGAATAATAGTAGGATTGTCGTTATTTAACAATATATGTTTAAATAAAAAACTGCTTCCAACTTTTACAAATATATATATATATTTCTAGTCAATTTTAAAAAATGTAAACCAGATTAATTTAATGACAGAAATTCAAGTATTTGGTTGTGTCGGATCAGTGTTTGAATTGAGATAAACATGAACACTGCACCATGAACAAACAGAACAAATCAAGGTCCAGTTGGTGCTACCGGAGCCATATACTGTCTGCTGTGTCTGCCTTTGAACACCATAAATAACTCTTGTCTGCCACTTCCACCTATAAATCACTTAATTCCTCCTAACGATGTTAATCTGTTCTTATTGAGCCACTTGGAATCTAAGTTCCTTTCGTTTTTCTAATAAGGAACTCTTCCTTAAGTGTCTTCCCTTTCCCTTACTTCATTCCTCCATTACTAATATATTTGAACATAGTCTACTTTACTTCTTCTGTCAACATACATAAACATAGTCTCCTTTACCAACATACTTCTACTCAGCTAGGCTGGGAAGATTTTTTTTTCAATTTTGAGGTGCTGGTTTTAACATATCATATTTTTTTTTAACAGTCAGGTTTTCGTTGTACAGCAAAGGTACATTTAAAATTTAGTTTCTATCTGTACTATAAAGGATATGTATACAATTACTATATTTTATCTTATAGCTTAAAACCTATGTTTTAATGTCAGTAAATCTGAATTGATCAATAAAAACCTTTATTATTAGTAGTAATTTTCATAATTACTACTAATAATTTAATTCTAGTTATCTTTGTGTGTTTTTACGTTTTAATATGTAATAATCAAGTTGATCCGTAAAGTAACCTAAATTTACTCCTTTGTACCAGTGACTAAGTGTATGTAGTACTGAGTGTTCCTTTGACTTTAAATTATCTATAAAGTTATCTTTTTACTATTTAGTATTTTAAATTTGTTAGTTTGTATAAAATATTTTGAGAAGTAGCAAAAGAAATTTTGGTAATTAAATAAATATTTATATTTTATGGTGAGTCAAGGATTTTCAGGTGTTTGTTATATTTTGGAGTCTGAAGACTCATTACTCTTCTTTGTGCGGGTATTTTCAAGAATAAAGAAAATATCTTATATAATATCAATATCAAATATGAAATACACGTATATATGTGTCGGAAATGTCTTGTTACAAGAGTTATTTAGGACTTCGTAGTTAATTATCGTTTCACTTTCAGTGAATAAGTGAAATATGTTTTCACGTCTGAGGATTGTTTCAACTTGACTCTACCACTCCCAAAGATCATGGGATATCAGTCGTCAATTTGGTTTTCTGTATTGTGCGAAATCCTCCCTTTCGCTTTTAATGTGAGGAAGCATAAACTGTTTTAAGGTGTATGTCAACATAAACTGTTTTAAAATGCCTGCTTACTTTTCTTCAAAAAATAATAAGATTTGCTAACTTTTTATGTAATTTTTCAAAATCTTAGAATTTCAGTTCCAAAGAAATGATGTTTCGTCAAAGTACAGCTTAGTTTAGGTAATTCAGGTCTCGAGGTTCCAATCAGGAGAACAGTGGACGGTTGGTGGTCAGTTGTCTTGACAAGTCGTGAAACAATAATAGTGAACTGTCTGTCGAGGACGCTAGTCATTCGAGCGGGTATGGGCAACTAGTCGTCAACTGTGGGTCACCTTTACTACTTTCCTGTGGGTGAGGGCGGCCCGGTGGTAATATGGTATACGTAGGCAAGAACTTCTATATACTCCTTATATCATAGAAATAAGAGCCAGAAAATGAAAACAGAGAAACCAGTTCCTATTAAATCTACAAATTGACCGGCAGTCTATTAATTGTTTTTAAGGATTATAGTAAAAGGAGGAGAGGAAAAAGCCTTTTCTTTGTTGGAAAATGGCAAAACTGGTTTTTCAGGACCGATCATCCATCCCCATTGACTGAGAAGGAGGGATTTTGAAGACGAAGACTGAGTATTACTAATTTGAGTTTTTTTATTTTTTAAAAAACTTAGGATTGTCTTTATCATTTGAAAAATACGTTGATAACATTTTTTTTTTATAATATCAATAACATTGTTCTATTGCTCCTCCAGTAAATTTGTGTTGTCTATGCCCAGAAGATTTTTTTGTTCGCTCCTCGGTTCGTATCCTTCTCATAACATTTAGTGGCTCTTTTGATGTAGCTCTTGAATCAATAAAACTGTGCTATCACATTTTATCGAAGGCAAAAGATCTATCATTTATTTAAGTTCATCGTTTATCCATTCTGCACAGTAGAGTGTTAATAAGAATTAGTAGGTGGCGTATGAAAATGTCAGAGGTTGGACGAGTGTGAGAAAGTTATAGGGATAGTAGTACTGGAAGTGCGTCTCAAGTGTCACCCGGGACAGGTGTGGATTACAAGAGAGATTGTGTTAGACGGTTGTGATTGGTGCCGACGTGTGTGGACAGCAGCAATAGAAGCGGTCCTCGTTACCCCCGACAATTACCTAACTCTCGAGCTGTCTTCATCAGCTTCCTTTCCGCCCCTCTTTTTTTTTGTTCCGTGATCTTATTACTTTGTTTTTAAACACAGTTATGCTGATAAATGCAGTCATCCTTAAATGCAAGTTCAGTAAATTTCCTTTTCATGTTTATTATGAGATAGATTATGAATTCATATCGATTCCCTTGCAGCTGTTGATTAAAGTATATTACGTTATAAAGGTATACCATTTTCAGTCAAAAGTGAATTTTTTTTCCGTTTTTAACATATCAATAAAATTGGTAAAAAAACATTCATGAATAATAACAGAAAAAATCTGGAGTGGCCTACACTCAATTTTACTATAAGTAACTTTAATATCAATCTTCTTGGGTATATAATATAAAATGTAACATTTAAGCGTATTGTAAACATCTAAATAGGAGATGTTTCTTAGTCTTTCATTCCTGAGGTAGTACAGATAGTGATTGATCTACTTATCAATATATAAGCTTATTTTTGCATAGCACTCCACTGATGCAAATAATCTCATTAGCATAACTACAGCAGTAGTAACATTTTTGAAAAGCCAAAGTAAAAATTTCTTGATACGAAATAATCTCCTACAAGAGAACATGGCTTTTGTTCAAATAGCCAGTGGATCGCTTACTTGACGTCCTTCTATATTGAATATTTAAGCCAAATTTTTAAATATAAAACAGGAAAATACTCTTATTTTCTCTGAAAAACATCATGAACATTGAAGAAAATGTCGTTTTAAAATCATTTATAATTAAGTATGTACGATAATTACATGTATTAATCTTCAAACGAAAGATATCAATTATCAATTATGTTTTACATTTTTGGTCTTTTATAGAATTATTATACTGGGAATTTTATGACTTTTTAGTATTTAATAAAATCATTTTCCTTCCTTTTTGTCAAAATCATATATATAAATTTTTTCTGAGCAAGTGTTATCTTTTTCCTGCCTGCTGTACTCTGTTAGAAAGTTGCTATGAATGTATACTGAGAAAAAATATATTAGTAATTAGCCAGTTTACATACTCAAATCAAAGTCAGCTATTCAATATAATTTAAATCATTTATAGTTGGGAGCTTCTAATTTTTGAAAATAATAAATATGAACTATTAAACTAAAATAGTGAAAACAGTGTATATTTGTCAACAAACATAAATCCTCTTTCTTTAGGAAAGAGTCCAGTCGACACATTTCAATATCATGGAAAGATACTACAATTCACAAAGATGAAGTAATTATAACTGTTATTAAGTTCTGCTCAAGGGTGCAATATATAGATTTATTAAAGCATTTTATGAGACAAACCATCATACCATGAAAGACATAGGAAATTTATTTATGTTTATTGGCGGTGATTTTTTACATGTAATAATAATATTAATCTCATATCTCATGTAAGTCAATAAATTATTTAAATTCTTCCATTATAGACATCAATTTTATCTCAGTGGAATCGCTCAAAAAAATTCTAAGTCAATGTAAACAATGCAAAAAAATATCAAAAATTCGACAAGTATAGCAGGTGATCTGTTAGTCTAGGATAAACAAACAGTTTATAGCTTTATTACTCTTTGCCGTGATTGAAATGTCATGAATTTTTTTTTATGAATTGCTAATTTTTCGTCCAATATTTGTCAAATTTTCATGATTTTTTAATGAGCCCTTTAGCGTCAAAAAAAACATTTTCTGCAAACAGAAATCGTACTGTAACGCCGAAATCACTATACTTTACTTATAGTAAAGTAAAAAACAAATCTTAAGAATATTAACTAAGGAGAAGAAACGAAATATTAGTAATGTTAGTGGAAAAATAAATTATTGATATTGACTAAAGTTAATAAAACCACTAATAAAGGAAACATCGGGAACAAGCTCTAACTTCCGCCAGGTCAAAAGAGGTTAGTGAGTACTTACTGGGGGTAGTAATGGAGTGATTATGCGCCTCTAATAGCCTCAAGCACTCAACTACGACTTGCGGCATTCTCGTGATTACGCTGTTAACCTGCTATATGCAGGGGCAAACGGAAGAGGAGGAGAGGTGGCCAGGGGCTGGGTCTGACCGCCCCTGAATCCTAAATCCTCTTATCCCAGCCCCAATCCAAGGCGTTATGCGAATCGTGCCAAGGATGGATGATACAGGGGTTACTGTATTACGAACAGAGCCTCAAGGTTACCAGGCGACCCCCTTGAGTAAATAGCCTTTCTCCGGTATGCGGTGCTTTGCCGGAGCGGACAAAATACCACCGATAGAGCTTCAGGGATTTCCCCCTGTATGATACGAAGGATAAGGAAATCCGGAGGTCATCCTTTGGAAGCGCAGAGGGTTAAAAAGTGCTAACTAGTGAGAGCCAACCTCCCGCAAGTGCACCTAAGGACCCTAAGAAGACTGTCCTGAAGAAGGAGAAAGGAAGTCACTTTCTCCCGAAACGTAGGGAGCCTGAATGGGCATTATCAATGATGGTTTGTGCAGATTCTGCGAAGAAGAGGAAAAAACACCGTTACACCTGCTGGCTGACTGGCAACTTTGATGCACAGAGGTAAGTGCTTCGGGACACTCAACCGAACCACAGAAAAACTTTTACCGCTGGACCCAACAAAAGTGTTGAGCTTCTTGGAGGAGTTGAAGCTAACTGCTGGGGTACTTTAGTACAGAAGAGGGAACTTCAATAGTTTTTAAGACGCAGTGCTATAGTCACCTTCAAATAATAATAATAATAATAATAATAGTACTTACTGAGTTACGAATTAAAATATCAGTCTTACCACGTAAAGTTTTTTAATTGTCAAAGATCAACACCATGCTTTAAAGTTTACTCCAACAAAATTGTTGGGTTAACGTTAAAGTTAACCCAAAATTTGTTATATGAATTCGGACTAATGAACTTTTAACTCTGATAAATGAAGTGTAATAATTGTAAACATTTAGTGGCATCATTGATACAGGGTGTAACAAAAGACGGTTGACTGAATTGAAGATGAAGCAGAGTACGTCACTCTGTGGATAATAATAAATAATAGGAAAACAATGTAAGTTTGATAAGAATGTCGACTGGGCTCTAATGCAATTGTTCTTTGGTTCATATTGTCTGTAGAGAAAGCCTTTTTACATATTGTTTCTTCACCTTCAGTTATAGAAATAAATTCTTATGCAATTAGCCTTTATCGCCCGTGTAACAGAAATCTTCAAACATGAAGTACAACTTCATATGTACTACTACAAGTACTTATTATTTTGATCCCGAATATATATCATTTAGACAATCAAGATAAGGAATATTATCTCTCTTGATCTGTCAAACAATGATTACAGGCTTCTTTTTTACCTAAATATAAATACTATTAAGACTTTAGATCTGTACAGTTTTTAAAATAAGTATCTCAATCAATTAACTGATTAAGAAAAATAACAATAGAGTGTTATGATTAATTAATTAATCATTTAAATTAATTAAATATGATCAAATTGCTTGTGTTTAGTTGAATGAATAAATACGAATATCAGATGTACAGTGATTATTTATTTATACAGTGCCACGATTTATACAATTATTTATTATGAAATATGGTAAAAAAAAATATGTACTATTATATCAATTGTTACTTTTATTTATTTATGCGATTAATATATTTAAATTAAGTACACCTTTAAAACAATGTATCTATTGTTCATTGATCAGAAATAATTCCTGTGTTTGTTAGGTAATAATTACAAATTTCTTTAAATTATTTTTAAAACTTAATTAAGTTAACTACACATATTGCATTTTTAATTTTTTTTTTTATATTTTTATTATAAAATGTATTACTATATATACCTATTTATCTTTTCACTTTATAAATGCTTATTTATGGAAACATTGCTTGGATTAAAGTATAATAAGAAAAATTATTAATTGCAAGGCAAAGAAGCCATATTCAGGATGAAAAAATATTATTTTTAATTTGTTTGCTCCAACTCAGTTCCGTAAAACTCAGAAATGGTGTGAAGAAATTTGGCAGTCATTGTATGGCATGAATCAGTATGCTTATGCAGTTGTCCAGTGTGATACCTTCGGTGTTACAGCCAATAACAAACACAATGACACAAACACAAAAACAACTGACGAAGATAATTATTTTACTTCAGTTTCTGGTGTTTAATTTATTGACGTTTAATACTTAAAAGAAAGGAAGCTTACTCCATTTTTTTTTCGAGATCGTACTCCGGAGTCGGCCGAAATGCTAACTTTGAGAAGCCTTAAGTACATACTCGTATGAATAATAGGCGTCATATGATACATTACTCTGTAAATTAAATCATATTTTTATGGCACTTTAGTTAACATGGCCACAACTCCTCTCTAAAGAAAATATTGTAACTGTTTAAAATTAAAAACAGTTTGGTTTAACAACGATTCTATGTAAATGACTGTTCAGTCTTACCACGATTATTGTGGAGATTTCTTCCAGAACTACCTGAAGTAGGCTGAATTGAGGAAGTTATTGTAAAGTAAATTGTGAATGTGATGAAGTTATTGTGAAGTAAAATGTAATTGTGAAGTCATTTTATACATTTCAAGCTATTAAATAAAACCTCCTGATGATTTTAGTACATTCTTAAACTTACTTTGAGATGCCGTCTTACTCGCTATATTTTTTAGTGAATCAATCAATTGTAATGGTACTTTCAGGCAATGGAAGCATTCAAATGATAAATTATATATAAGAACAAAGCAAAAAGAAAAAAAAGTCTTTGATTAATCCTCAAAGTATCCTTGCTCTCATTGATATTCTCTTCAATGATAACTGCTACATAACCAACAATGTCTAGGTTATCATTTTTTCTGTCACAGAGTTGATCAGCGTATGAACTATCCACAGTACTACTAATTTTATTACTGCATCTCCAATCTTTTCAGCTGTGTCTTTTTGTTCCTCATATGTTGTTCTTTTATTAACTCTTCATATAGTTCTGGCGTCGGCCACCTTTCCAATCTTCCTTCATCAGTGAAAATTACAGCCATCCTTGTCCTCACTGACTCGACTTTTCCCAACACTTGCTCTGTCATATGAACCCTACAACGGGCGCACACCTTGTCATTTCATTATTTACTCCCAACCTCAGTCATTTTCATTAACTTGAGCATTTAAGTACGAGCTCTAAGTGGAGTTACTCTTTTGACATTGACTTCCATTTAAAAATAAGTAATGACGTTTTTACCTTAGAGGTATAAATTCTGATGAGCCAGAGACATTCCCGATGCCTCTTTCAATGAGATTTCTTCTGATATTAGCCTACAGATATACAACGTATTTGAGATTCTATTTTAAAGGAAAACAATCGTGTCCTATAACCAAAAATACAGTACCTATTTTTAAAGTATATTATTATAAATTTCTTAATTCATCGATGTGAACACTTTTTCAAACACATGTAAACAATTTAACAATACAGATGTTTTTATTCAATATTATTTGCTTCGCTCACATTTGAAACTAAGCACGTTGTCTGTCATTTTGTGCGTGAAGCTCGTAGGTTAACTTCAGTTTCATTTCAATACGTTGGGTTCTTTTCTGCTCAACTAATGTACGTATTTTACCTCAACTTATTCTTTGAATATATGCTTTCATTAAAGTATATATATTGTTATATTTTTGTGATGATGAACAAATGTGCTTATTTCATTGCAAAACCATTTAAATAAAAAAACCTATTGGCTGCAGATTCTATGATAAAATTTTGAGGGGAAGTAAGTCATGTACCGAATCTGACCAAAACGAACCTGCGATAATTGAAGATAGTTTACACTATGTAACTAGAACTGTAATATAATAGTTACATCATTCATCGATATGCATTTGTAATATTTTGTTAATGCACCGTATAATGAATCATTGAATATAATTTAATATTTTTGACTTTTACTTCCTCATATTAGTATTAGATAGTTCGTTTGTATTTACTTAAGACAGGGAAAACAAATACTTAAAAAAAATTGTTTGAATAATTTTTTCTCTTTAGCGTTATATTGTTATTCTTTGTACGAGAATAATAAATACATCATCACGGATAAAGTTCTTTAAAAGTGATTTTATTTTTAAATTTTGTAAATAATATTTGAAACCTTTTATTCATATTGCAACCATTATTTCGTAATGTAGTAATGATGTCATTTTGAGTAGATTATTTATCTTTTTCTCTCCAATTTGAATAATATTCGATACATTATTATTTAACAAAAAAATGTTGGAATACATTTTTTAAAGTAATCTATTTAAGCTCTTTTTATAACAAAAATAAAAGTGAACATTATAAATAATTACAGAAAATTGGGTCTTTGTTGATCGTAGTTCAAACTACTACAAAGTGAATTTTGTTGAATATTTTGTTTGGATATAATAATTAATTCGAAGATATAGTTATTGGAAGAACTGATTTAGGAGTGTATAATTATTTGAAGACACTATTCAGTGGCTTTTCCTTGCGGTCAATTACCCTCTTCATTGTCATACCAATTTATTTTTTTTATATTAACCTCTGTGGTAATGATAAAATGCATGAATTTATTTTCTGTTGGACATGTGAGTTGCCTTGAAGCAGTTAATGACCGTGTCATAAGTAATCGCATTTATTTCAATTGTTCCCACGTAATTAATTGAATGTTACTTCTTTTTTTTGCACCATTGTTTGCTTGTGGGCGCAAAAACACTTAATTTAAATTGAAAGTCAAATTACTTTCGATTAATTACCTATAGAAGTTTAAGTTACTGTGATAACGGTTTTCATTTCAATATAACTGACAGATTCTCTTTTGTGTTGGAAACATTTCATAGTACCTCTAATTCATGTGTCTTCAGACTCAAACTTCATTTGGATGTGAGTTTTCCTTGAGGTGCTTTGAGGATTTTGTTTCTTTCACCTAGGGAATAATCATTCCTTAACTATATATATATATATATATATTACTCAAATATTCAATAATTGCATTTTACGATCCATACTGAATCGCTCAATTTGAGACATTTTGTAAAACTTATAATGTTTTTAATGCAAGGCGTCTTGCCACCTCAGAGAGCAGATTTACCTTTGTTATTGTCATTATTATTATTTGCCGTTGTTTTATTGCTGCGATCATTAATGTACATTCTCAAAGCTTTGAGGACATAGATATTTTTTTCCCCCTAAAATATTATACTAACTAATTGTACTTTTACCAGAATTGTTTAGAGGAATGACAATGAATATTAAAAGGTTTAGACGCCCTATGAAAGGGAAGGGCGTACTATTTATCATGTGCGCCTATTGGCTGCCGGAAGGGACCAATAAAAGGAAACATTGGGCCCTTCAGTCGTGTCCATTGACCAATAGGAGGGATTAGTAGATAAACTTTTTTTTTCGTTGGAACCTAAGGGGCTCATTGATGCCTATTCACAAGACATATTCAATTATTAACGTTCTTTCTCAAGTTGTTTTATCATAAGGATTTTATATGTCTTCTGAAATACTAGTAACTGAGAGAGTTTGGTCTTATTACCACTATTTTGAATGTGTTTTTATAATCGAGAAGTGCTTCTATGTTTTATAAAATCCTGATTTTTTCAGTTCATAACCTTTAAAAGGGATTTAACTTACAGTTAATTCTAAGAGAATCAGTTCACTATGTTTTATCATATTCTCCGTCAAAAAGTAGTGAAATGAAAAGTTAATCTAATTGTTTTTTTTGCTTGGTAGGGTATCATTTTCTGTGTAGAAGTTTAATAAGTTTTTTACAAATTTAGTACACATCTTCACATACTTTTTCTCGGTTTCTTAAATTCTTGATGCAAAATCAAAAAAAAGCTTTATGTTTTCCTTATTTAATTAGTCAACAATTGGATTAAGTATAGTGTATACAGTATGTATTTCCTCGGAAGTTTAAATTTATTAAAAAAATCTGGAGTGACCTACACTCAACTTTAATATAAGTAAATATAATATCATACTTCTTGGGTATATAAGTTCCATTTAAGTATAATATAAATGTCTAAATGGGAGATATTTATTGTCCTTCCATTCCTGGAGGTAGTACAGATAGTGTACTTAGTGATTAATCCACTTATCAATATATATATGCTTATATCAGTGGTGATATTTTGGTATATCACACCACTGATTTTGTATGCATCAGTGGTGCATATAATAAAATATGTGGTGCATATAAAATATAATAAACCACCATCAGTGGTTTTAATTGAAAGTATTAATCTGGGGCATGGCAACCATCAGGTGTATAAGAAGGTTTGGTCATACATGATTCATCTGTATCAGTAGGGTAAAGCTTTAGAGTTTGTCTAGGTGACTGAGGGATGAGTATTTGCTAAAATTAAAAATAAACAAGCATAAATAGTCACAAGAATAGCAAAGAATAAGACTATGAACCAAGAAGAAAATATGTCCATAGCCAAAGGTATGGCAGCAGGTATCTTATCTCTAAGGTGACAGTCGGTATCAGGCGGTGTCGTGCTTGCAAGCCGAAAACACCTATAACACAAGGGTGGACTAAAAAGCAACCTTATCATCCTCTGATATGGGACCTCCGCATTCCATGCTTCAAGTCAACAGTCACTCCCTTGATCACGATGTCAGTTACTCGTTAAAATCCCTGCTCTAAATACACTTGAGTTAGGTAAAATTTAGGACTACCACTGTAGAATCAATCTTCATTGTGTGGTATCACAAAGGGCCAATGCTCGGCCTACGTGTGTTTGCCCAAACAATCGCGCTATGGGGAAACTAATAGAAAAATAGGTTGTGTTGTTAACTGTCCTCTCTTGAGGGCACTGGGCCTTCTCCTCTACTTAGAATGTTGTTAAAAATCATGGAAATATATTTTATCTAATTTTTGAAAACAGATGTTGTGTTGGCGAGTGGTCGTATTAAAAGGGTCCTTTAAAGAAGCATTAATGGGGTTTATTAGGGGTTTACACATTACTGCCTCATAATATTTTTTATTATTAAATGTAGTAGTGTTATAATTTTAACCTTAGAGTAAGTTTTTGCCATCATCCGTGAAATAAACATTATGCCTTATAGTTTACATCATTAAAATCTTTTACTTTTTATTTTATTACTTGACTGTCAGTAGAATGTGTTGATAATGAAGAATTCCATTTTGATTTTTTGACTCATTTACATGCGTTCTGTAGCCCTGGCAATCCGTTTTCAATAGTTTTAGGATGTCTTTAAACATGGGTGGTTATGCAACCCGTTTTATAATAATACTGAAATTGCACCGTTTGACAAAATTTGACTGATGGTATAGTCTTCTGTTTGGAAATTAAACCTTGTAAAGATACTTCATAACAAAACAGATTCTAATTTGTTTCCTGCTCTTCCAGTCATTTAAGAAACCTGAAATTTTGTATTCAGTCTACGAGTATATGAAAAATCGTAATTTCATTGTAAAAATGTCGTGAATTTGAGATTATTGCTATGGGCAATGTGACACTGAATGTCAACTATTGAGTTCCAGCTGTATTGACCTGCCAGATTTGTTTACCGTAATCTTGAAGTAAAAATTAGTAATTTATTATAAGTAAACTTCTCTTATAAATTGAAGTTATGGTCAATATAAAGTCATATTTGAAGTTAATTAATTACAGGACACTGCATAACCATGCAATTTAAGATATTCTATAACAAAATAATATTAAATTATTTATAATATTTGTAGTTGATTTATCCTGACTTTTCCAAATATCTTTTTCGGATGTAATATTCGTAGGAAAAATTTTGTTTTTACTTCTATTATTATCTAACCAAATTATGAATAATATGTATGAAAAATTATTATTGATTACTGTATTATTAACTTTACTATTTATTTATTTTTATATTATAAACTTTTACAAATAATAGTAAAAGTAAATTGGTAATATAGGTGATAAGCAAAATCTGCCAAGCTTAATTAATTAACTCTCCATTAATGGATTAACAATCCATTAAATAAATTGATTGTTAATAATTTATGATAGTGGGTTTACTGACAGTAGTGTTACTTATGGACCACTCCAGATTTTTTCATTTTTATATTTTTCTTTCATTTATGTTAGAATTATTCTGTTACAGGAATTTTGGATGATATTCAAAAGACCTTTAAAATAAAAGATGGGCCGGCAGGTCTACTTCAAACAGCTTTCGTTCTCAGCTACATGCTCTTCGCTCCCTTGTTTGGCTACCTAGGTGACCGATACAACCGGAGGTACATCATGGCCTTTGGTGTTCTCCTATGGAGTCTCACAACTCTAGTGGGATCCTTCATGAAAGTGAGTTTGACTGCTCTTCCTACCTCATTTCTTGTATTCCTTATTTTGAACTTAAAAGAATTTCAGATGATATATATATATATAACAAGATTTCACATCAACACGTGAAATAACAATCAATGATCAAATGATCAAAAGTCTGAAAAGGAGAAAAAAGACTAAGATCTTTCAACCAAGCGGTCTTCGTCAGAGTCAAAATCCTTTTAACGGTCGTCCTCAGGAAAGGAAGTTGAGTGGCTAGAAGACGAAAGCCAACTGGACAGCTTCACAAAATATGTACTGGTTGGCCACAACGAAAACGAAAAAAAGTAGTAGGAATGCTGAAGAAGAATAGCAGTGAGAAAAAATATAATAAAACAATTATATTTGTGATATATATATATATATATATATATATATATATATATACATATACTTTTTCGTTGGAAATACGATCCAAAACGGACAAATATAGTTCAATATAGAAAAAGAAACATAGAGAAATCAAAAGAACACACTTACACTGGTTGGGTCTCCAACCGTCTCTGAATCAGTGCACTTGGTTTCCCTCTCTTATCTCTCCTGAAGACGGTTCAAACCGAAAATTAGAGACTGTAAATGTGTGTTCTTTTGATTTCTCTATGTTTCTTTTTTCTATATTGAACTATATATATATATAAACACATAGGAAAGAACAGAGAGAGTCACAACAGAACTCACTTCTAATTTCGACATCTTTCCTCATCAAGAAGAGGTACGATGTACTGGCGTTGAGAAGCAAACCGCAAGTGAGTGAGCAAATAGATTTCTGTTGTGACTTTTTCTGTTCTTTCCTATGTGTTAATGTGTTTATTGTCCTAACGGACCTTTCATTATATATATATATATATATATTCGTATATTTCGGGAGCAGACCTTCGTTTATGCATGTCTTGTTAAATTGTATGCCTACTTTTAATCTCACAACTTTTCTACTGAATCTCTCGATTTCTCTAATACACTTTCTCCATTTTTGTGGTACAAGATAGATTAGTTGACCAAAGTTTTTATTTACATAGTCCGACATGTTTCGGTCCTCACTGACCATTATCAAGGATTATAGTTGTACAAAATCTTAAATAAACTATACATAACTAAACATAACTTAAAAACATTTATAATTAAATTAACACTACATATTATATTCAACGCCTTAATTTTGTGATAACTAAAAATGGTTAGATGACAAGGAGAGGTTATACACAGGCAATGGTTACCAAGTGTAGAGTTCCTTGTGCAAATCACAGAGGGCAGGCAATCTCATCACATTTCTGGCTTTTCATCTTTCCTTCGTATAATTTTAAAATTCGTCTAAATGCTTCACCTTGCTTGTTCAAGGCAGGTTGTTTCTCCATAATGAATAATGCTTCAATTATGCGTAGTCTTGTTTGGTCATTTTCCTGTTGCAGGATCCTTGTGTTATTAATTAGCATTTCTTTAGTTAACTTAATGCCATGGGAAATTAAAGCATGTTCCTTGGGTCCACCTGAAGTGAGGTGCATTGTCAACCTTCTCGATAATGTAGTAGTAGTGGAACCGACATATGTAGATTGTAGGGACTCACAGTTCCCTGTGTTACATTGATATTCGTACACTATGTTGGTTCTTTGGAGTGTTGACTTCTTCTGAAGGTTATTCCTAATTACCATGCTTGCTGTTGTTGAGCCTCTATAAAAAATCTTCAGTTTTAGCTGATCGTCAGGATTGAGGCATGTTGTATTGGCCGCTATTATCCCCTTTAGTACACGTTCATCTACCTTATGAGCCTCTGAATATTGATTATTATAATATATTGTAAAAGTTGTACCTTTATTTTTGATTACATTCTGAAGATCACTGTTCCGGAGCCTGTTTATGGTACTTCCTAAGATTGAGTCAAACCGTTTGTTGCTGTAACCATTATTAATGAGGACTTGTTTAAGTCTTTCAGCCTCCTGCTCAAACAGAACCCAACTAGAGGATACTTTAAATGCCCTATGTATGAGCGTCTTGATCATTCCGTCCTTGTATCTTTCGGGGCACTCACTTCTAGCGTTTAGATGAATTCCACTGTTGGTAGCCTTCACAAAGACTACTGTTATTCTTTAAAAATTCTTTAAGCCACTTAAAGAAGAACTTAATAAAAGAATTGATGAAGTAATAGACCAAGAATATGAAGTGACAATGAACAGAACGTCTCGGAAATTAAATAGATTATATGGTGGCAAAATTTACCAACCACAGAAGCAGATGTCCTATTTGAACTTGTCTGCCCACGAATTAACTCCGAATGAAGTAGAATTCCTATCTCTTGGACCTAGATGTCATGTGAAAACAAAGTTTGATGTCAGGAAGAAAAAGACAGAATTAGAACTTTTATATAACTCTATTCTCAGACTTCAAGAGGAGAAATGTATTTCAATTAAACCAGACTTACAACCCCAACTAATATCGGAAGCCACTAAAAAAAGGGACTTTAAGAGGAGCCAATTACTCTCAGAGGAACTTAGGGAAGCGGCCAAAGGGCTTAGGACTAACCCAAATATAGTAGTTAGAAGAGCTGATAAGACCAATATATATGTGATTATGGATAAAGAGGAATACAAGAAAAAGTTAGATCTTATACTCAGTGACACGTCTAAGTTTAAAAAGATTACTAGAAATCCTACAAACAAATTAAAAATAGAAATTAACAAATTAATCAAAGATGCAAACAAAGAAGACAAAGTTTTGAAACCTGTTATAGGAGAGTATAGCCCAGGATATCTTTATGGAAATGTTAAAAACCACAAGGCTGGCTACCCCCTAAGACCCATCATATCGCAGGTGACAACACCCACTTATGAAACAGCAAAAACCTTAAATAAGATAATATCAGTGTACCTTCCAGCCAAATATCTCCTCAAGTCAAGTGAAGAGTTTCTTGAGATACTAAAAGCCACAAACCCTGAAGGAATAATGGCCTCTTTGGACGTTGAGTCATTATTTACAAACGTGCCAGTGCAGGAAACTATCGAGATAATTTGTAAAATGGCCTACAACCATGCCACTCTACCTCCTCCTCCTTTTAAAGAACAAATAATGAAAGATCTGTTGGCAGCTTGCACCACTAAAAATCCATTTTCCCACATAGACGGAAGCTTATACTACCAAATTGACGGTGTGGCGATGGGTTCCCCACTAGGGGTCACATTTGCGAACTTTTATATGTGCAATCTTGAGAATAATATTATGGCTCAAAATTCATCATGGAAGCCTCGTATATACTGCAGGTATATAGATGATTGCTTTGTGTTGATGGATAAACCTCAGCACATGGAAGAATTTAAGTCGGCATTCCAAGCTAACTCAGTATTAAAATTTACGCATGAAATGAGTAACAAAAATTGCCTAAACTTTTTGGATGTTGCAATTAAAATAAATAAAGAAACCAGGCAGTTTGATACATCAGTCTTTGTGAAGGCTACCAACAGTGGAATTCATCTAAACGCTAGAAGTGAGTGCCCCGAAAGATACAAGGACGGAATGATCAAGACGCTCATACATAGGGCATTTAAAGTATCCTCTAGTTGGGTTCTGTTTGAGCAGGAGGCTGAAAGACTTAAACAAGTCCTCATTAATAATGGTTACAGCAACAAACGGTTTGACTCAATCTTAGGAAGTACCATAAACAGGCTCCGGAACAGTGATCTTCAGAATGTAATCAAAAATAAAGGTACAACTTTTACAATATATTATAATAATCAATATTCAGAGGCTCATAAGGTAGATGAACGTGTACTAAAGGGGATAATAGCGGCCAATACAACATGCCTCAATCCTGACGATCAGCTAAAACTGAAGATTTTTTATAGAGGCTCAACAACAGCAAGCATGGTAATTAGGAATAACCTTCAGAAGAAGTCAACACTCCAAAGAACCAACATAGTGTACGAATATCAATGTAACACAGGGAACTGTGAGTCCCTACAATCTACATATGTCGGTTCCACTACTACTACATTATCGAGAAGGTTGACAATGCACCTCACTTCAGGTGGACCCAAGGAACATGCTTTAATTTCCCATGGCATTAAGTTAACTAAAGAAATGCTAATTAATAACACAAGGATCCTGCAACAGGAAAATGACCAAACAAGACTACGCATAATTGAAGCATTATTCATTATGGAGAAACAACCTGCCTTGAACAAGCAAGGTGAAGCATTTAGACGAATTTTAAAATTATACGAAGGAAAGATGAAAAGCCAGAAATGTGATGAGATTGCCTGCCCTCTGTGATTTGCACAAGGAACTCTACACTTGGTAACCATTGCCTGTGTATAACCTCTCCTTGTCATCTAACCATTTTTAGTTATCACAAAATTAAGGCGTTGAATATAATATGTAGTGTTAATTTAATTATAAATGTTTTTAAGTTATGTTTAGTTATGTATAGTTTATTTAAGATTTTGTACAACTATAATCCTTGATAATGGTCAGTGAGGACCGAAACATGTCGGACTATGTAAATAAAAACTTTGGTCAACTAATCTATCTTGTACCACAAAAATGGAGAAAGTGTATTAGAGAAATCGAGAGATTCAGTAGAAAAGTTGTGAGATTAAAAGTAGGCATACAATTTAACAAGACATATATATATATATATATATATATATATATATATATATATATATATATATATAAGCATGAAACAAGTCTTATAAGTTTGAAATTTTACTATTTTTTTTTAATCTTATAATAATTGAGTTTATTTATTGAATTTTAAGTTAGTTTACATGAGTGTTTATTCACATTTTTCGGCATTTAAATTTTGAAGTAATCAATTTTTAAAATAAAATCTTTCCTCCACTATATGATATGATCTCACAGTGGAACATCAAGGGTTATCCAGCTGCTATTTAGGTCTCAGATATCTTCTGAAATGACTATCGAATTTTAATCGAGCAGACTCATTTTTTCCTTGTGCTAATATACTTTTCCTTGAAAATTATCCGATCATGCTAATTTTTTGAGTATAGTTAACTATTGATATCATTATACTAAGTTTGTGAATATGTTTTAATCTTTTTGTTAACATTATCGATTCTGCTTATTATATATTGTTTCCAACTTTGTTTTTGCAAACACTATTGAATTTATTTGTAAAAATATACAATATTTATTATTTAAAAAAAAATCTTCGAAATTAGTGAACTTTTTAAGATTATTTACATGCCAGAATGTGTTTTTTAAATATTCTTACATTCATTAAATTAAATACATTAGAATTTAGATCAACAAATACAATTGTATTAATATACAAATATATCGCGTTTTTTTCTACGGTTTCCTCTAAGGCGTTTGCCACTATGGATGTTAACAAAATATTATTGCAATTTTGATTCTCTTAAACAGTTTTTTTTTAGATCAATTTATAACGTAATACGCTTTCTTAAAATTGAACTAACATCAACTTGTAGATTTTGATGTTTTGACATTGTTTTTTTTTTTTATTTATTTAGGTTGATAAGTGCATCGTATACTTGGAGATTAGCACTGTCTCATTTTGTTCAGTTCTTTAGTTCCTCATATTTTATTATATAATTTTATTTCCTTCAGGAATGATGTCACTTCGTTGGAATATTTATTATCAGGGGCTAGTGCTATTATTAATTGACATTATTGTAGGTAATGTAATAATGTAATGTTGTAGTTGTAATGCAAAATTACCTTTAACCATATGGCATGGTTCCACCTTTGACCACTGTCATTTTCAGCAACTGGTTTAATAAGCATGGTGCTTGGAGAGGGGAACAATTACAAGTGAAAGAAATGTACTTTTATTGTTAGAGAAATAAAAAAAACTGTTCATAGGTTTAAATAATTTATGTAATCGCCTTTTAAGTAACCTTATTCCAAAGTCTAAATCACATACAGTTAAATATTTTCTGTCACTACGTCATTTTATACCTCGTACCTGTTCTGTCATCATAAACCTTAATATGTAAGAATGACATTGTTACTACATACATGTAAATTTTATAATTAATTTGGAAGTTATCCGGTTGTATGGAAATGTAATAGAAGAAATTTATAAATCTTTGGTAAAAAACAATTATAGTGATGAAAACGAAGAAAGTATGTAGGACATTAGAGCGCATGAAGCTCTGGATATATATTTGTTAATGGATGCCGGAGCACCAGACCTCTGAACACAAGGCTTTGGCGAAGGCTTCGATTTTACGTGGATTAATTATGTATGAGAGTCATTTAAATGAAGATGGTAGAAACAAATTGCTTTCTTAGAGGTCGTTTCCTTGCCTTTGTCAATATTAGTTGACAATTCGATCAGAGTCCAGTGAATAAACTCATGACACATTACCTGTTCAAGATGATTTTTAGTGTTTTCTTTAGTCAAAATGTTAAACGTGAGGTTAATAGTGAGAAGTGTTCTACTTTACTAAGGTTTTGGTTACTTTAATAAAGCTGTTATTTTATTAAGTATTGTTACTAATTATGAAATAAGATATACTTAAAAGTAAATTAAACTTTATGTATTGTATCTGCATGAAATATATAACTCTAGATAAAAATTTAATATTTGAGAAACTAAAGTCCTTCATTGATATGGTGTGTTCTCCAAGTTAAAAGATGAGTCCATAACCAAGTTATTAGAATTCTCCATAGCTATAGAAGGTCACTCACCATTGTGAGTAGCATACTCCATTTACATCATAGGTTACCTTCTTCGCACAAGTTTCAAAACTTGTCCATCTTCCAGAGCATCCTGGGAGAAGATCTACGAGGCAAGATTGTTTATATTCTTCATGAAGTTTTTGTTATTGACCATAATATTATCATAGAAATGATTCATGGCATTAGTATTCCATTTTCACTGAAGCAGGTTCAGCTCGATTCAGAGTTTTGGTTAGGTTATATGTTCGTTTTTGTTTAAATGTATAGTTGCTTCTGGTAACTATTCACGATTTATATTTTACTTTTTTGTTTTTATTTTTTAAAGGTAAGAAGTGGTACAATACGTATTCCCACATCACTTTAGCCTAGAGCGTGATCTGTCTTCCCTCAAAATGCTACCCCATTCCACCTTCTTTTTGCTCTCGTGTTCTAATTCATGACGACATCCCTTTCTCATCGAT
Source organism: Hermatobates lingyangjiaoensis (assembly GCA_026182355.1). NCBI lineage: Eukaryota > Metazoa > Arthropoda > Insecta > Hemiptera > Hermatobatidae > Hermatobates > Hermatobates lingyangjiaoensis. The sequence continues at coordinate 390,808 of JAPFBL010001938.1, forward strand.
ATCCTTGAGTCATCTTCTTCTGACAAGTCCTCTTTTTCTTGTGGCAAATAGTACTTTCGATGCCATATGTAGTATAATCTGTTCTTACCATATGTCCCAAGTATTCTATACTTTAAATTCACAATGTCTCTCTACCCATGAAGATAATAAATTTACAGGTTTCTTTTTCAATTCTCCATTCATGTCCCTCTATAACAGCTTCTTTTATCTTCTGCCATTTTCCCCTACCTTAAAATGCTTGCTGTGGCTTTACAAAAGGTTCACGTTTCTGCAGAATATGTCATTATTGGCCTCACTAAGGTTTCATATAATATTATCTTACCTTTGATCGAAACAACTTAATGATTACTTAAAACGTCCTATTACTGTCCATAATTTTTGCTAATTTTACAATAAATTTAATTTTTTTTAACTTTGTCACATTGAGAGGGCAAACTTTATATTCTTTAGTGTAATTAGGTTTGAATATCAGAAGTTATGTACGTAACTTTTAAAAAGTTTATGATATACGGAGTACAGAGTTGTTGATTTTAGTAGGTTACAGAGTACGCTCCACTAGCCTCAATTGTACTTCACACTTCCGTTTCCTAGTATTGTCAGCCATTCTTTTCTGACACTTGGACTCTCTGGCAATAAATTTACTTTAAACTCCAACTTTAATTGTGCAGCCCTTAAATACCTTATAAATAACAGGTGACAAATATATCAATTACTCTTGTTAATTTTCTGGATAATTTTTTTTTAATTAAGTAGTGGCTATAAAAAGTGATGTAAACAAGTAAAATATGCAGATTCCTTCCACGGACAAGAATACTTAGCTTCCTATGTGTAAAAAAAAATTGCAAATAAACCCATGCCTCTCAAATAAAAATTGATAATCCCTGGATAAGTCATTAACTGCTTCTTCTTGAAGTTATTATCATTATGGTTATTAGTTTCCTTTTCCTGCGAAATTCAAATATCAGGGAACAAAAACGAAGTTTAAGGATGAATTTGATCTCATATAGATGCGAATGAGAGTGCATTGCTGTTTAGGCCATCGAGCACTCCACAAATTCTCTGTCAATGCAATGTACCTAAAGCAAGATAGGTATTTATTTATAAATGATCCATCACTAATCAGTTACTGGTAGTGACGTGCAGTCAGAGGAGGCAGCCTGTGCCTGCCAACATGAGAGGAAAAAGAAACGAAATAATTAAATAACACAAGTATTAATATTTGTCCTCTGGACTATGATTTTGGTGTGGTTATTCATGTATTTTGACTATTTATATAGTAAAAGTCGCAGAAAATTCTCTATGTCCTACTTAAATAAACGGAGTCTCCTTCGAAGACGAGAGGCGAGGCATGGACAGCCCGAGTTAGATTGCGCAATCACTGACAAACTGGATTGAGCACGTGCAAATGTCGCGAGCTTGTTCCCATTTCTGTGTATGTTTCCAATATGATGGTTGAGGTCACATTCATATAATAAAAGTATATGTCTTCTTTTCCATGGTTTCCAGTAACGTATACACTTATGAGTGTAATATTAACATCTTATTGATATGACATAAATCCACAGAGAAAATACTTGGCTTGATGCAGGCAGTACCTCTGCCTGAAGGAAGCCTCTTATTTGCTCCTAATCTCTCATCATATTCTGTTGACATCCCGCTGTATTTTTGTAAATCTGACTTGTGAGTCAGTGCCTCCCCAAACCCAACTTCACTGCACCTCACTTGTTACTGGATGGAAAGTCTCATCACGTAATGCTTTTAAAATCGTTAAAACTGTAGCAATGTTTTTTGCACTTTCGTCACAGGTTCCACTCTACTTAGCTTCGACTGGAATGTTTTTCTGGGTTATTTAACTGAATTTCAGCATCATTTATCATTCCCCCCAATGCTGTATTGTTAAAACATCGACTTACTTCTCAAGTTTCATCGATTGTTCATTTTTTTTCATATCCTAATTTTGTTTTGAAATATAACTTTTATTTGTTATTGTTGCATACGTTAGTTGCAGTACTGATTTAGTGAGCAACCGTTTCATTATTAATAAAGTTAATCTAAAGAAGTACCATTGTTTCCGTACATAGTCAACTAAGATTACTTTGATTGGATTTCATTAAATGACTTGTTTATAATTGATTTTTCATTGGTGGTTACTAAATCTGAGCTACTGATTCTGTGGTTGGTTGTTGGTTTTTAATTTTACAAATAATGAGCAGTCTATGCAAGTAGATGTATGCATAATTAGTTTTGGAACTAAGAAGAAGACATTACCATATAATTATATTATGTTAATGCCCCATAAAACACAATTTCTCTTCCAATGGAAAAACCTTGAACGACATGGTAGTTACCTGCTCTTTAGTTATTACGTTTATTAACCAAATAATCATTTACAAGTGTTATTTACAAAGGCAGACAAACAGACCTGAAATAAATTACTATTACTTTGCAAAGGCATTTCAAGTGGAGAGAAGGGAATGTTGAATGAGTTTATAGGATCAGTATCAAAGTCAAATACTAAGTCTTGGAACGAAATGCTTCTTGTTTTATTCAGTGTCGTAATTTTATGTTATATATCTAAAAGAGGATAATTACTTCAGAGGTTAACGTACTCACCTCTGGGCTGGTAGTCCGGGATTTGATCCCCACCTGGCCCTCGATTTATTCACTCGGGAGGTGAAAAGTCTGAGTACTTTGTCCTTAGGAGAGGACGTTAAGCCGCCGGTCCCGAGCCTGTACGATGTCAGGTACTTGTTAAAGATCCCTACTCAAAATGCACTTGAGTCAGGCAAAATTTGGAACTCCCAATGTAGAATTTGTAGAATCACCGATCAAACAAAAAGCTGGTAAACGGCTGACGTTATCACCCTCTAGGGGATCGGTTTAAACAATAAAAAAAAGAGAGGATAAACAACGCACTTAGAACACTTAATTCTTACTTGATTTTTGTATCATCAAGTTTTATCATGGTTGATAGAACAATGGACAGCCTACCTTTCATTCCCATACCACTGAATTAATATTTCATTGAGTTTTAACTTTTCATTCTTCATAACAAGGTATTTACCAGAAAAAAAAGTGTGTGTCATCAGCTTCATGGTCAGGTCAATGTGAATATTGAAGATCAATGAGTGATAATTGATTTCTGGTGTATTTAATGAATGCAAGGCAAGTTTGAAGAATGGGAACTAGTTGAATGCCACCATAGAGAGCATACTGGCGAATGAGTAACGTAACTTTCATCCAGCCCGAATTTCCTCCCCTAGTAAAAGAGTGCCTGTGGAGATGTGACCCTCTCTGAGTCACCCTCTACCTTCCTCTCCTATTTCAACTTAGTTTATTCGTCCCTTGAGGCCAATGACCCCACCCTCTTCCAGAACACAACCCTACCCCGTGATTAATGGCACTAGCATATCTTTAGGTGCATAGCGATTCTCAAGATACTCGTATGTGTGTAACATTATATTATATTTATTATAGTGTATTCAAATACACAAACATCGTGTCACTTACTTAAGTTCTAATTTATTAATCATATATAAAATTATTTCTACTGTTCTTTCTCGCTTATCCTTACAATAACAAGACTTTTATTCATATGTTATTATATTGCATAATTCAAAGAAGGTAATTAGAAATCAGAGATTAAAATTTTGTTAACAACAGTTGTAAGTGTGAAGAAAAAAATATCCGTTGTTATACAATGTTTTTATAAGAGGCATTCTGGGGTTTTCGTAGAGGGACCTTCAATGCTATATATTGAACTGATAATCACTATATTTTATCACAGTTTTTTGCTGTTCAAAAAACTATAAACTCTAAATAAAAATATTTTATGCTCAAATTGAAAAGGGTTAAACTTGTAATAGCTATAATATTTGTAAAGAGCACGGAATGATTTCGTTCGACACACTGCTACCCTGAACTTTAGGAAGGCGTTCCAGCAGGTGTGTACGAGGTGTGTACAATAAATAAAACCAATTTTGAAATTGCGCATGATACATGCATTCTAGTTGAGATTTTTTTAATATGTTGGTACACATGCTCCTAACATATGTCACAATATCAGCCACAAAGTGAGATATCAGTAAATGTTGTTTACAGCAGACACAAAGACTAACTGTCGTTGTGATTACGTGGTAATTTTTCGTTGTGTATAAAAATGGAACAAAGAATTTATCGTAAAAACCAAAATTAAGTGCTCTAATATCGCGAAAATGTTAAATTTATCATTTGGCGAATCTACCTTAAGTGAGAGAAATACTTACAAGTAGTACAAACAATTTGAAGAAGTTTATGCATTTCATCATTACCACAGAGGTTTAATATTAATAATTTGAAGAAGGCCGAGAAGTCAATGATAATCCTCGTCCTGGACATCCTAGGACGTCGAGAATAGATGACAAAGTAGTGAACAGTTGAAGTAGTGAAGAAAATGATTCTTGAAAATCGTCGTATAACTTTTAGAGAGGTTATTGAGGAAGTCGGCATAGCTGTTGGTGAGTGTCATGCTATCTTTTCGGATGTTTTGGGCATGAGACGCGTGCCGTTCGTGCCGAAAGTGCTTAATTTCGACCAAAAAAGCCAACGCATATACATCTGTCATAGTTGTTGAATAATGTCAATGACGATTCAGACTTGATCAAAGGGATAATAATCGGTGGTGAAACGTGGTTTTATGGATATTATGTCGATACTAAGGCTCAATCTTTGCAGTGGAGGCATTCTGGATCGCCAAGACCGAAAAAAGATCGACAAGTTCGGTCAAATCTGAAGGTTTTACTCACTGTTTTCTTTGATTATGATGGCGTTGTGTATCATGATGTTCTGCCAGAAGTTCACACGGTCAACAAAGAATTTTACTTTCAAGTTATTTGACGATCTCGTGAAGCAATAGGAAGAAAACGCCTGACTTTGTGGAGAAACAATTCATGACTGTTGTATAACCATAATGCTCCTGCCCACACATCGTTGCTGGTCCGTGATTTTTTGACTAACAGTAACACAGCATCATGACTCAGGCACCATATTCACCGGATTTAGCCCCTTGCAACTATTCTTTAATTACAGAATTGATCACTGTCAAGAGGTAAAGGTTTTCCACGATTGAGGGAATAAAAACCGAATTGGTGAAGAAATTAAAGGTTATACTAAAAACCACCTATGAAAAGTGCTTCAAGGATTGGAAAAAGCGTTGGCACAAGTGTATTATATCTGAGAGGGATTACTGTGAAGGGGGCAAAATATTGATGACTAAATAAATATTTTTTTAAACATATGAAATTGGCTTTATTTATTGAACAGCATGTATATTGCAGGGATAAAAAGGTAATCATGGCTTTCGATTTTAATTTGTTTAGTTTAAAACAAAAAAAGTTATGGACCTGGTAGCTTCAACCCCTGGTTCTGTACCAGTCCTGAAGGCGGCCACTTGAACTATCTGGCAAGCAGCTAACCTACTAGGATAATGGGGGTTAACAGACAGATGAGCCAAATATTGTTATTATAAATCTAAGTAATAACTGGCTTGACAAAGTCGCTGACGCATTTTGTTCTATTTTTTAACCTCCTATAATTTATTTATATATAATTATTATTAGGCTATTGGTTTAGGTGTACTTAATAGCGGTAATTTTTTTTCTATTTTGGGAAGGACACGTTAGTGAGGCGAGCTGGTTTAAATTAAGTTAATTATGTTTCAGAATTACTACATGTTCCTCCTCTTCAGGACTCTGGTCGGGATAGGCGAGGCCAGCTACTCTACTATTGCCCCAACCATAATCAGTGATCTCTTTGTACAGGACGTCAGATCCAAAATTTTAGCCCTCTTCTATTTTGCTATCCCTGTTGGCAGGTAACCCTATCAATTATCTGCCTCTGTTTTTTTTTATGACATCAAATTTTTTAATACTTGAAATCTACTTTTGCAACTTGCTATTCGTGATTGTGAGTGGGATTTGGGAGTGCGTTTGAAAATTATGATATGAAGTATAACATATATAGTCGAAACATGTAACTATATTGAAAATAACGAGTTTAATTAAAATTACAAAAGGAATACATTACCTTTTCTTAATTAATATACCAAGACTGAAGTGATTTTCTGAGTGTATTAATAATTAGTAGTTATACGGTTTATCATAAGATAATATGATAAATCAGTTTAACCAAATCTGATTTCCATAAATTTGGAGTGGAGATACCTTGAATAGTGAGTGGCAAATTACATGTTTATTTTGACATTAACTATGAATATATGCAAATTCTGTTTTTTACTTTACTTCCATTAAGCATAATATGTAATAATGTTATATCACTGCTTTAAATTAATATTAACAAAAATATATGACATTATCAAACATGTTTTATTTTATTTTATTAGAATTTATACTCTGAGATTACCTGATTAACTTAGTTGTAATTATTTGATGAAGTATCTTTTTCTATTCGCATTCTTGAAAAAGTATTTATATAGGAAAAATAAATATGTTTAGTGGTTGTTATTGATGTAATAATTTTGTCTATACGTTGTCACTTGTTAGTCTCTACTTTTTTATGCCAGTTGTCCGGGTTGTCTGTCTATACAGTGCCAAAATTTATGAAATTAATCTTTATACATGCAAATTGGTACAATTATGGTGACATATTCAACAGTATGCCGTATTATATAACAAAAAGTTTTGCCTCTAAATCCTTCATGCATTTGTTATGAATATTCATAAACTGATATATTTAGTTATATGTGATATTCATTTATCAATAATTAAAATTAGTTTTAATAATTAATTGTTTCATGAGGTAATTAATACAGATATTTGTATATTGCAGTGGATTGGGATACATAATTGGCAGTGAAACAGCCCATATGGCAAACCAGTGGCAGGCAGGTTTACGTGTCACTCCCGGCCTAGGAGTAATAGCTGTACTTCTCATTGTTTTCTTTATGATTGACCCACCTAGGGGTGAATCGGAAGGTCGGTCTGGAATTGAACCGACAACATGGTCTCAAGACATCAAACTCCTGTCGAAAAAGTATATTTTCCAAGTTTTGCATGTTTAACGTAACTCAATATTTATAATATTTAATACATTGAGCACAACTATTACGACTACATTAGGTCTATTGTTTGCTAATATGTAACAAAAAGGATAACTATGGGTTTACGTGTTCCAGTCTGGTTTTGTATTATATTGATGAGAATTTCCAGAGATTTAAATTTGTTTACCTGGGAAATCTGTTGTGTATCTTTGTTTTTTTTCCATTTGTAAAACTTCTCTGCACATTAAATAAATAACGGACAGTTGCTAGGACTCCACATTGTCCTGGAGGTTGCATTTTTGTTATGTTACTTGCTGTGTGCTGGAAGACCAAGTGTTTACTTGTTTTATACGGTTTTACAAAATTAAGTGCTGTGTCCTTACGCTTGTCTGTTTGATTGTGAAAAAATGGTTGTGTATATTTTACTGAATTTTTCTATATTTGTTCTTGAGTTGCTTGTGTTTGTGGTTCTTTCTATATGGATTATTTCTTTTACTAGTCTTTTCCGCAAATGTTTTTCTTTATCTATTATAACGGGGTTTTGAAAATTGAAATTGTATTTTTGGGTGATTGCGTGATTGCTAAAGCGATCACTTTAGATCACTTTTTTTATTTTAAAAAAATGTTATTTTTTGTCCTGTGATATCTGTTTTATGTTGTGATATCCTGCTTGATAAATACCGGTTGGTTTGCCCTATATAATTTGAGTCACAGCCGTTGCAATTAATTTGATATACTATGTTACTATTTTGTAATGTTGGAATGGTGGATTTGACTTTAGAGAAAACTAACTGTTTAGTGTTTTGTGGTTTTTATGGGCTATTTTTCAATTTATATGGTCTTTTAAAGTTTTTTTTTATTCTTTCTGAGAGGCTTTTTACATAGGTAAGGCTTAGATATTTTATATTGTCAGGGACCGGATTTATTTCAGTATTGTGAAAATTTTTCTGTTTGTACCTATGTGGTTGATTGAGTTTGGTTGCCTGTGGTCTGTACGTTCATTGTTAGGATCTCTGTGTGTGTCTGTAGGGGCTGCGTGTAATGATTACAATCATTGTTCCCATATATATATAGTGTAGATAAATATAGATTGCATCTATAGGTTGAAAGGGAACAGAAGGTACATATCATTCATTCAAAGGTAAATTACTTTAGAAAATTATCCAAGAAACAAAACTCAGTGGTCCCAAATCCCTAATGCTTCCTCAGAGAGATATGGAAAGCAGAAACCCCTCATTTAAAACTTTATCTATCTTCGACTTGGATCAAATTTATAACGTTATTAAAAATAAAAAAATATAAAAAATTATTTTTGTAATAAAAATTCGAGAACGGTAATAAATGAAATGTAGTGTCAACTCTCCGAATACCTCCTTTAGTAAGCTTTGATGAACATAAATCTTCCTTTAAAACTTTAAAATTTTTAATCTGTTAGATTATTGTTAAATTTATGCCATGTGTATGAAGCATGAAACTGTGTAACATTTTTGATTGAGTATAATTATCAATTGAGTATAATAATAATCAGGAATCTACTGAATAACCTGTACTCGGAAACAGTAATTGAAACTGAGTCCTTGAGAACTGGCATAAATGTCAACGGGAAGATCACTGAGATTACCAGCGGAAGACCTGTAATTATTGATACGGAAGCTGTGATTATTCGGAGATTAGCAGGTTTGAGGTAGGAGACAGAAGGTGCTTTACTGTAATAACATCAAACTGGATTGAGATTTTGTTTTAATTTATTGTGGCTATCGTGTAGGCGTAATATTAAACACTGGTAATGTATTATATCATTTATGGATAATCAATTTAATGATTCCATTTGTTTTATTGAGGCTATATCCATTTTATCAGTTATAACAAACTTGAAATCATTCATTTACAGCAATCTGTCATGTTATTACTGTTATTATTATTATACTGATTGCAGTAGTTTCATAGGACTCGTGTGCATCACAGCAATATCAATTCTTTTGTCCTTTCCTTTGTCGGTTCTAAATAAACTTTTGATTTTTTAGTTCTTTAATGAACTTTATTAATTATCCTTTGAGAAATAGCTCTCACTTTTATTGGTTTTATATACATTTTGTCAAAAATCGTTTAACCATTTAAACGTGATTCACCTCAAATTGACAAAGAATGAAGAAATTTTTGAGATCATTATTTCTTTTACAAAAAAGTTAGAAAGACCATTTTATCTAGCTTTAATAGCCAGACTTTTTTCGTTTATCCACCTTTAAAAAATGCGAAGAGCATCGTTTCCCAAAGTGGGAGGTGTCCCCCTGGGAGCGGTGCTTTGAAATAAGGAAGTGGTAACGCAAAAATAGGCGGTCGAGGGACGACTACTATTTTAATAGTGGACAAAATATTAAAATTTGTGTACTTAACTACTATGAATGGAAGCTGTATTTGACATCATACGAAGAATGCAAACTGCGTATCTAGAAGATGTAGAAACCCTTGATCACATTATATTGTATTCGAAGCAATCATCTCGGAATGGACAATGTTTTCTGTCAAATCACACCTAAAAGAATAGAAGTGAAGATACTTCTTTATCTGCATTTATGAATATCATTAATGAACTCAAAATCTGAAACTGAATTTAATTACTACAATGGCATAGTCACTGTGTCAGCTATGGCTGCGAGCTACTCTGTTCGCTGAGTTTCAGACCCTCAGTCTGATCATTTTAATAAGATGTTAGATTCATCATTTACTTCGCGATAATTATATCTAGTTAAATGACTTCAGCCCAATGTAAACACATGATACATATTGATTTAAATTTAAACAACACAAAACATTAATCGGTGTTTAACGAGTTTGATATTATGTTTACACACAGTAAAGTTGAGTGTAGGCCTCTCCAGATATTTTTTTGAAAATTGAAGTGTCCCTGGATGCATTTAAACTATAGGTTTAAAACTCTGAATGTAGAAATATTTTCCGAGATAGGTCATGGAAAGTGATTCTAAATACAACACCATACTTCCAATATGGGCAGAAGCCCAGTTCAGAGTTTCGTATATCTTGTATTTATTATTCTTCGTACCAATTTTAAGAAAGTTAAACGATTTGTATAAGAGATGAATTAAAAATGACTATTTAAAAACTTTTTTAAGGAAGACTTTAGTTATGGTGAATCACTAAATAACCTCCTAAAATAAGAAGGTATGGGAGAGTGTCCTTTAAAACTTTACATGTATGATTTAACCAATATAGAGAAAACACTAAATGGTGTTTACTTCTTCCAAGGAAGACAATGGATGTGGTCCTGAATTTATACGTGCTTGTTTAAGTTAGAAAGTGGTGGTGGGTCGCAGGGCAGTATAGTGCAGTTCTTTTTAAAATTTGTTACTTTACGATTTTAATTAATTGAAACCGTATGTGCATAAGGCACTAAATTATTTCAAAGCATTTTCTGATGAAGTCAGTGGAAAGTTCCAAGAATTTCTAAATGTCCTTCTAAGAGAGCCTATGTGTGTCTATAGGTAGGAGGTACTTTAAATTCTCGTTAGATTAAATTTATGCTGCATTAATATAATATTTACTATGTGCTAAATTATTTAAAACCATTTGATATTTGGAATTAATATTTGATGAATGAATGAGTAGTGAACTCATTACTATTCTATAGATTATATCAAAATTTTTTAGCTAAAGTCAGTTTGCCGATATTCCTCTGATAACTTTCGATACTAGCGAATTATTAACTTAACAAATTTGTTTGAAGCCTGTTTCTGAACCTAATCAACGACGGTATTTCCGATACTGTTTCATTAAATCTGTTAATTAGTAATAATTTAATGTAATTTTTTGTGTTTCTAGTAAGAGTTTCATGCTTTCCACTGGAGGCTTCACTTGTGTAGCATTTGTCGCAGGAGCACTTGCTTTGTGGGGACCAAAGTTCATTTGGTATGGACTCAAGCTCCAACCAAAACATCGTAATATCCAGCTCAACGAGTAAGAAGCCTTTTTTTTTACACTTAATAATTTAATAAAGATATTCGTTATAAAATAATAGTTATTATTTTTCAATGAAAGATAAAAATTATTTGAGGTGGATGTTTATTTTACCAGTGTTTCTCTGTTATTATTATTGTATTATCCAGGATTTAGAATTAGGTTGAAATGAAGGGGACTTTTGTTTCTAATGTAATGTAAAATGTAAATAGGGTTGCAAAACCTTTAAAGTAAGTCGTTTGATTGAATGATAATATATTGATCTTTTTGAGATGAATTTTTTTTTGAGAAATACATATTCAGAATGTAAGATAGCGTATCGGTGATATAAGTTTTGGTAGAAACTCTAGAGTAACCGTATGAACTTTAGCTTAACTACATAAGTTTAGCTTAATTGAACATAATTTAGAATTGTTGGCAAAACTACGAGGAGTATTATGTGTTTATATTGTGAAAGGAGGAATCGGCGGGATATACTGTTAGGTAAAATAAAGAAAATAGTATTTTAAATTTTAAAAAACAATTGAAGTTGTTTTTGGAAATCACTTCATCATTATAACATATTTGGTCCAGTCCAAACATGGATATATTTTTGCTGTTTTGAATACCACAACCAACAAAATAATATATTTATTAAATCCAGAGGTTACATTGCGTACAGTATGAAAAAAATTAGTTTATGTAACAGTGTATTTACCTAATTTTCTATTTCATAGTAAATTTTAATTTTGGAATAAGTGACCTTTTTTTTAAAGGAAGTATTGTTTGTAGTTTTTCACGGAATCAATTTGACTTGTTTGTGGTTTCAAACTTTTGTTCCATAATGTCCTTTTGAAACTCAAATTCAACAGTTGTTCTGTTTGGTGTTGTGCTTTCTTTAATTAATTACTCGTGTGTCATGTCTCAGTGTTGCGCTTAAATTTGGTTGGATCACAATGTTGTCTGGGCTAATTGGGGTGCCACTTGGTGCAATGCTTGCCCAGAGATTGCGTCCCTCCGTCCCTAAAGCTGATCCGTATATTTGTGCTGCTGGTCTTCTACTGAGTGCACCTCTTCTGTTCACGGCCCTCATTACCTCCAGATATGACTCAACCCTCACCTATATCCTAGTATTTCTCGGTGAGGTGACTCTCAACCTAAATTGGTCCATTGTTGCTGATATACTTTTGGTTAGTATAAAAATGCTATTATGAAACTTTTACAATTAAAACTTAATTTTTGTTTATCCACACCAATCAAAAGGATAGGTTGCATATTTTCATGATAAAATTATGAATTGGTATAGATATTATATTATTTTTTTTAGAGTGCAACTATTTATCTTAATTTGTTTTTCAAATCATTGTGCCATTTATTAATTGGTAATGGTAGTAATTAATAATAATAACATTAGTATACATTTCAAAAAAATTAAAGAATGTTCAGTCAACATAGTTTATGGTATCCGCTCATCCTCTGAAAAGTTTATATGGTTTAAAGTTTATAATGATGGCCGTGTTAATAATTGTGACAAGACCTGAACGGAATTACATATAGTAGTTTTATCAATCTAAATAGAAAATATGTTTTCTACCAAGTCCATAATAAAGTCAAACAATACCCATTGGCTCTCAGGTTGATCCTGTTAATAAAACCACATCCTGAAACGCCTTCCATCTTGGTGGTCGTTATTTCAGTGTATCTGATTTGTTGGTACCTACAATCATTCTAAAATTTTCTTGAATTACATATATTCATATTGTAATATGTAACGCATTTCACATTATGTGCTTCATGAATTACGATATTACGTTTACTTTTACAATACTGAATATATTAAGAACATAATAATGGTGTGACAGTATTTATTTGAGAATCATATGCCTGAAAATATTGGGTAATAATTTGTAGAGAGAGCTAACTATGATGTTGACATATGGGATACTGTGTATTGGTTATTTGTTGTATTCCCCTGTGTCCTGTTCATGGTTATTTTGGTATTTCAAGTACCCTTCATTATTTTGTGTCTCTGTGTCTGGCTTGAAGTCAATTGCTTGTATTACAAACATATATATTCTGGTTTTAGTGGTGTTGAATTAGTTGTTGTTACAGTCAATTTTATGTTCGTAATGATTACGATGAGCAAGTAACGGTTATCAACCCTTCCTACATTGTTGTTTGCTATTCCATAATTTTTTTTGCAGTGTTTGCTTTTAAATATTATTTTGTTTCATATTTACGGATAAGTTTAACTTTACGAATATTCTGATGTTTCAGCTTTTTTTGTAAAATCAATATTTCTGTAGTTTATTTGTTAACGTTCCTGGTATATTGAGTGTCTGTCTCTTGGGAGTGTCTTCTCGTAAGTTCAAGTGATGTGCTTATCATATTACTGACTAATTGATAAGTTGAGTGTATCTTTTCTCTAGAGTGTCTCTGCCGTTTGGTTTAATAACGATGTTGGGTGGACTGATAGGTGTCCCCTTCGGATCTATTCTCTCCAGCATTCTTAGACCTAAATTTGGCTACAAGGTAGACCCTCTCATCTGCAGCATCACCATGTTCATCTCCTTTTTCTTCACGATTGGTACTCTCTTCTCTGCTAAACTTCATTTAGTTGTTACGTATATGCAAGTCTTGTTCCTCATGATCTTTATTAACCACAACTGGGCTATAGTTGCTGACATGCTTCTGGTAAGTTTTAGATAAAAATATCCTTCATCTCATTTTATTATTTAAACTATTATTAATTTTAAACTGATATTTTTCTTTAAATTTTTCTTTAAGGTAAATATTAAATAAATGGCTATTATATTTTATATCCGTCCTGAAAAATCCCAAAATGTATATGAATGTAGAGTAATTATTGTTAGAAATGTGTCACACTTTTTATAGTATTTAGTGCATCATATTATAAATATTTAGAAGTGCAGCACTATTCAAGGTGTATTGATATCGTAGCTAGACGATCACTCACTAATTTGTATTGATGTTCATGCAGTCGTGTCGTGGGCATTGATATCTCAGTAATCAGAGTTCAATCTTTTTCTTTACGTTGAAGTTAATTTTTTAAGTTAAATTTCGTTGGAGTTTAAGTAAACTTCTAGTTAAAATATCATTGACTTCCGATAAGTTAATTTATTTCATTCAATATATATAAAATTGTTTCATTGTTTTTAAGATAACATTGATTTCATCCGGACTAGCAATTACTATTGATTTTAGCTTAACAATCTTACAAAAAAAGGAAGTAAGTTAATCTCACTGTATAAAAAAGGGAGATAAACGTTTGTTTGAAACGGAAACTTTCTATGAGTTGTTTAGTGTGTGTCAACCAACTAGTCCTGAAAGGTAATATGTCTGACCATACTACCAAGAGAGTTACTTTTCAAATTGAGGGAAAATTCCCATGTGACAGACGTTTGTTAAGTCCTCCAGAGACTTCTAAAATTCATATTAAATTATTTGTTTTGCAATAAAATGTAGAGCCTTTGTCAAAATAAAAGGGTTTAAAAATTTAGCTCCAATAAACTAATAATTCTGGTTAATACCAGAGTATGAGCATGCTACTAGGAGCATAATGCGGGCTCATGAGAGAAGTTCTTAATGCGACATATCTATTAAGACGAAGTATTTTTGTTAGAATGTGTACCTTTTAAAACATTCATTAAAAGGAAGACTGTGGGAAACACCGTGAATACGGTCGGGAAAAGTAGTATCCTGACTGACTGAGGTTCTATAATTATCCACCAAGTACATTCCATACTGTAATGTTATTAAAAGAAAAATTTAAAAAATAGCCAATATAATGATGCGACAAGTAAGACACCCTCGGTCATTCGGTTAATCGTTATATCGTTATATATCTCACATCGGTCTGAGGGGATTTAACATCTCTATAGGAGAATAACATACAATGGTTGGGATGTCTTTCATAACAGCTTAGAGGAAATTAATTAAATACTAAAGAATTGGACGAGGAGGAGGAAAGGGTTGGATAAAAGTTATTAATTTTTTTAACAAACTTATGAGCTCCAGGTCATAATAATCCGTCTTAAAGGTTGGGTATTATTTATGTCTCTCTCTTTGTGGGGAATAAGAAATATGAGCCGGCACAAGGCAAGCGTCTGTCAATCATATTAGAATAGTAA
The DNA here is from genome assembly GCA_026182355.1 of Hermatobates lingyangjiaoensis. Classification (NCBI taxonomy): domain Eukaryota; kingdom Metazoa; phylum Arthropoda; class Insecta; order Hemiptera; family Hermatobatidae; genus Hermatobates; species Hermatobates lingyangjiaoensis. The sequence continues at coordinate 405,946 of JAPFBL010001938.1, forward strand.
CAATGCTCTATGAATTACTGTTTTAAATTATTTATTTTAATTTTGTATTCATATTGGCTATTACAAAGCTGGTGTAGCTGAATAAAAAAAATCGTAGAATAGCTTTTTTACTTTACTATAACTAAAGTATAGTAATCATGGAAAAAATCGGTCTTGAGATTTTACATGTGTTGCGCTCTTCCCCAATGTTTTTGTTGCAATTTTTTTTATTTATGTGTGGGTGAGTGGGTTTATATCCAAACCTTTATGGGTACGCTGCTGGCCACATCCTTTGTTGTATCAAATTAATATTTTACAGAACAATTGATACTACAGTGTAGATGTAGTGCCCTATTGTTTTTGGGTAGGCATCATGGGAGAGCAAATTTCCCAAAACAGAGCTATTTATGAGAGGAAAATTTGAATACTTATTTTTTGCAAATGGGCAAAATGGGCTTTGTGGTACATTTTTGATTTCAATTTTTTTTTACTAAAAAAATTTTTATGACAAAATGACTTTTAAATTTTGTCAAAAGATCTACCTAAAAATTAGTAAGCTACAAACAAAATTTCAAGAAATTCCGATTACTGAAAAAGGCAATATACTCGTATCTCTAAAAACTGGAAACTCAACTCCAAATAACGGACAACTTTTACTTGTTAGGTTAATTAATTAATTAATTGAGTCAAAATAATTAATTTAATTTAATTGAACTAATTAATTAAAGATTTCTAACACCCCATTGGTTCGAATTTTTGAGACATTACTTAAAGCTCCTGTAATAAACTAATTCCCTTTTGTCATGTGCCTGGGCTCCATGTGATGATCAGTTCTCTTTTAAAAGGTGTGTAATATTGGTTATAAAGTACTGACTGTATAAACCTAGTTACTGGTCATTAGTCAAAGGTTCGCACTAGCGAAGGAAATTTGCATCTTTCAATATAAGGGGCAAGTAAAAGCGCCAGTTGAAGTTTGAATCACGCCAGGGAAATAAATTTAAGCGAAAGAAGTGGTAAAAGGACAAGACGTGTGTCCACTAATGTACCTTTTTGTGCAAACTGATCCTTGACCTTTGACTGTTGTCATGACTGCTGTGGACAGCCGAATCGCGTCGATATCTCTAAAGAGCGAAAATTTGATCTTTGGGAAGATCGAGAAAATTGGGAAGAAGATATGCATAGAGAATACTCTATTGTGTTCAACGAGACCTGAATATTTGAATGACTGTTACCAATATATAAAATATTGGTACGTACTGTACGCTTATATATAAAAAAAATTCACATTAAACACATAAAATAAAAATCAATGTCTAAACCACAGTAAGAAAATCAGAAAAATGCCTAAAATTCATTAGAATTCAAACAAGCCCTATCAAATCAAATACTAAGTAATGAAGTAATTATGATTTCACTAGTTGTTCAGTCGTTATTTACTAACATACCTTTAGATTTAGCATTTAAATTATTAAATAAACAGTGGAATAAGATTAGTTCACAGGTTGGAATGTCGAAAAAGGTTTTCCTTTCTATACTAGACCTTATATGTGGAGCAAAAGGTATTTCACCTTTGATGGCATTATTTATAAACAAAAATATGGATTACCAATAGGATCACCAATTTCACCAGTCCTTGCAAATATAGTTATGATTGAATTATTGGAAAACAATATCAATAAATTCGGTACGAAGGTGAAATTCATTAAATTATATGTGGACGATTTATTTTTAATTATTGAAAAGGGAGAAGAACAGAATGTGTTTAACATTATTAAACATATTTAATTCTTTTCATAATCGTCTACAATTCGCTTGTGAAGTAGAGAAAGATGGAAAGTTGCCATTTTTAGATGTGAAAATGGCAATAGCTTAACGGATTGGTTTAAAAAACCTACCAGTGCTGGAAGAATCCTCAACTACCATTCTTCTCATGCTATCAACCAAAAATTAAATTGCGACAAAATTTGGTTAAAAAAGTTATTGAAATAAGTAGTCCATGTTTTTTAAATGAGAATAAGAAAAGGCCGAAATTATTGTTAGCGAAAAATTGTCATCCGAACAACTTAGTTGAACGATATTGGTTTAGATATATCATACTACAACCAGAACAATCAAATGAGAATCATGCTGAACTAGAAGTTATTAATAGAAAGTATTTCAAATTTCCTTATGTTGAGGGCTTATTTCAGTTAATTAGAAAAGTTTTCTAACGAAATGTACCTGAAATTAAATTGGCATTTTATAATAAAAGAAAAATTAAATCTTTATTTTCAAATTTGAAAGAAAAAATACCGAAGGAGTTACAAAGTAACCTCATTTATGCCATCAAATGTAAAGACTGTGACAAGTGTTACTATAGAGAAACCAGTGTTTTTTTAAAGAAAAGGCTTTATCAACATAATTATTCGATCAGAACAAATAAGAGTAACGCAACAGCTTTAGCTTGCCACGCCATGAATGAAGGTCACACGTTCGATTAGATAACACACTATATGTATATATTTAATATACATATTATATTAAGCCCTTGTTAGTCTTGTAACTATCAGTAAGTTGGTAAGTGCCAGTGTGTTTGTGGCTAGGATCTGTGGTTTCATCAGTCCTTTCGATCTGCTTGTTTTTCAATTGTAAGTACTCTTTTGAAGGGTTGTCGAATAATTTGTTGGGATACTCACTATTATTGAGCTTATTTGGTCAAGTAGGGGGTTCCCTTACGTATTTTAAGTATGAAGAATCTAACTGTTTTTGTAGGGCTGAGGGGTACTCTTTCAGGTATTTCAGGAACGATAGAGTGTTAAATGACTTCCCCTGAGTAGAAGCTGACTTATTGAGTGAAAAAATCTATCTTAACGTCTGAGAAGATAATTTTGTATTTGATGGATGGTATTTTAGACAGAAATTATCTTCAAACTTACGTTGGAGTTTACAAAGTTGGAGTCACAAAGGGGGTTGTGACCAGCAAAAATTCTTACGACGGCATGATCACCGCATTCTTATCCCGTGTATTTACCTTTCACATAGCGTATCACATGAAAACTATACACGTACACAACACCAGCATTACTAGAGAGGACCTCTTAAAACGACAACAATATTACAAAGAAGATTACTAATATTTGAAACCCATTTATATACATATATAACAAAACACCCCAAAAATGATGGTGTCCATTGATTCTTACTGATTCATTAAACCAGTTTTGTAAGGTTTGCTTCATTACAGCCCTTAGTGGGTAGTCTACAAAAAGTTAATTTTATATTTGTGGCACTTATTAAGTGATGCCTATATGCTGAACTAAAAGCTATTTGACCACTATTATCACAGTCAATAGGATTCTAATTTTTATCAAACATTCTAAATACTTTTAAGTATTTACTTTTGTTGTTTGTTTAGTTTTAATACTTTAGTAAGTTTTGCGATTTAGTTTACTTGGTATTTAATTCATACTGTAAATTTTGTTGATCAACAATTGTTCCTCTTGAGTATTTAAATTCTTCATCCACACTCTCTTAATGTCCTTCCATTCTCTTAATGAAATATTTAATAACTTAACCTGTCATCTTCTTCGAAGTACTCCTGCTTAATTCCTCATCTACCCGAACTCAAATTCTCCGAGATAATCATTGACTGTTTTATTGAACATAACTATTTATTTCTAATGGGACATTATAGTACCTTGTGATCTTTTGATCAATGCTGACTTCTTCTGGTAAATGCACCATAAATTTCTGTTTAACTGAATTATCGTCCGATATCCCAGGTATTGAATTATTCTCCTTTATATTATAAAAGGGAACAATTTTTGTGTTATTCTTTGCATTATTCACCTTCTAAAACAGTAATTTAATTTTTTAATTGGGTTTTAATGATTTTATTATTCTAAGAGATTACAAAATAAATAAATTACGAGTTTTTACTACCCAAAATTATACATACATATATATATATAAATTTATATATATATATATATATATATATATTATATATATATCAGTTGGGTTTTTGACTCTGACGAAGACCGCTTGTTACGGTTGAAAGATCTTGGTCTTGTTTTCCCATTTCTTATTGTGGTTTGATCATGTATATATATATATATATATATATATATATAATGTATAATATATATATATGGGATAAAAGTTCTTAAACATCTGTCACTATAACCTACTGTAACTTTCCTGCAACCAACCCAAAACACAATATGCTCATAATTTGCTTATTTTATGTAATAGTTAGCAAACTTTAATCGTGTCCAATGCCAGGTGTATTTTTCCTGCGCATGAAGATCTATTGAATTGAAGTTATATTGTTTGATTATATAACTTTTTGTATTTTTCATGTTTCTTGTTAATACTTTGTTGCAGTATGTAGTCATACCCACTAGAAGATCTACGGCAGAAGCATTTCAAATATTAATATCACATGCTTTTGGAGATGCAGGGAGCCCTTATCTTGTTGGTTTGGTAAGTTTTTTTTTTATAATAAAAGAACATTTTACATAAAATAAAAAAATTTTAGTTATCCTGTAAAAAAAAAATCGATGCACCTGACAAATACAAATCAAGAAACCAGGACTTTGGAAAGTTAATTAACATTTATATCTATACTGAAACTTATAACTTGGATTGTAATTAATTATGTCTGCTTATAGAGTGATCTGTTAGGAAGCTTATTGAATTGAGAATTAAGGTTAAATTAATGATTATGTGGTAATATATGCTCAAGAATAGCTTAATTGAAGTAGTTAGCATTAAAATTGTTTCCTATTCCTATAAGTTTCAGTTATACTTTAATTTGCTGCTGCGTCTAGAATTTGATCGATTCTTTTCATTATTTACTTATAATTCTTGAAAGTACGTGTAATAATCTTATATAGAACAATGTTAATTCTTCTTCATAGCTCTCAATCTGAACTCCTATTACAAATTATGAGTTATTAACAGTTCATACATTTATCCCAAACTTTAGCTGCTACTTCAGATTCTTATTAATTACTTTAACCCCAGCTTTGTATTTCCATGCTATTCATCAGTGAGTGAATGAAATTGTCTAAGTTTTTTTGTGTAGTACACCGAATTTCAATGTAGTAAAGTTACTAATTTGAAAATCTGTGTTACCTTATGTGCAGTATTTTTGTGACCTACATGATTATCAAACAACAATGATCCTGATACTACAGTTAGCTTTTTATGTTCTTACATTATTTTATTTCTTAAATAGATATCTGACAAGATTCTGAGTGCATTGAGCGCCAGTGCAGCAGTTGCCAGAACAGTCTTTGATGATAGTCCGGTGACAACTCCTGAAAACGATTTTGACAGTCTTCAGTATGCACTGTTTACCACATGTTTTGTTGAAGTTATTGGGGGTTTCTTCTTCCTGCTTACTGCTATTTATATTGTCAATGACAAGGAGAATGCAGACAGGGAAATTGCGGGTAATTATATATTCATAGTTATGTTAATGAGTTGTGTATGGCTAGTTATAGTTTTTGCCCACTGTCATTTGTTTTAATAAGGTTATTATGAGTAAGTGTAAGTGTAGTGGTAAGAATAGGGCAGTGCTTATTACTTTACAAGTGCTAATGGTAAGGATGATGAAGTATCTCTGATAAACATTAGCCTTTACCTTCTGTTGTGTACGAGAGTCCTTCCTTAGTTAAATTTTCTTTTAAGTTTATGGTCCTTAGCAGTCTTCACGTAAATGTTGATTATTTGAAATTTGCCGGCTCACTGAGTAATTTTTGTGCATAACTAATGTTATTTTTATCAAAGTTTCCAATAAGGACCAATAAATAATAATTACCAAAAAGTTCAAATGTATTTAAGTTCTTTTTTTGTAATTACATTATTTCTATTAACAATCATTACTAAATTGAAAAGAAAAACATTTGTACAAAACAACATAGTATGCACAATAAATATTCCAAATAAAGTTGTTTACATTTGTATCATATTTAGTTCAAATAATATTATACCAATTTTTTTAATAACTGCTTCATATGTGACATTTAAATATTCAGAAAGTCAAATGTAGATTTTTTTAAAGTCCCACTTTTTGAATTAAATATTGGATGCAGCTTTTAATTGTAATTTTACTACCCAGATCTGAGATACTGCATTACAGTTTAATTAAAACATGCATTATGTGTAATGAGAGAATTGATGTTTAAGGAAATTACTTCCAATGTAATTTTTTTGGGTCAAAAAGTGTTGAATGGTTCGGTTGCAGAAATCATAAATGGAAGAAATATAATTGAGAACAAAAACTGCGTAATAGTTCATTTGCATATTTATGAATTATTAATTGTAATATTATCATGAAATGACAGTATTCTCTACAAATTGATGTCATTACATTGCATTCACTTGTTATAAACACCAATAAATGGAGCATAAGTGCTGTGTTCTTTTAGAATATGGTAAAACTCCAGTCCGATCTTAGATTTAGTTGAATAATGTACATATATTTTAGGAATTTTTTTACAAGGTCGTTAAAAGCTAATTTTAAAAAGTATTGAATTCTACTTCATTTGGTTTCATTAGTCAATTAATTTCTTGATGAATCAATTTGTTTAATAAGTCACTTTTTATATATATATATAATTTTATTTCAAATATCATTCTGTATTTTTTTAAGACATTCATTATAATGTGTATTGTTAAGACAACTATATTATAATGTGTATGTTTACCCAATTATGCTGAAGAACAATACTTTTTACTTCTTCAATTTATATACAAAATTAAATTATATCTTGCTGTGTTGTTTGAGGTAGTAGTTATTTAATATGGTTGTTTGTTGTTCGAAGGATTGGATAACCCTGTTGTTCCAACACATTTGTACGCTGATGATCCACAGCTAAGTAGAAGTGAAATGAATTTAACCTCAGCGTAGCTGCAGTTCATCCTCCTCCCACTTTCATGGCTGTGCTTATTAACGAGCATCCTACACTGCACTTTATAAGTGCATACTCTCTGTGGTTTTTGATAATTTGTAGACTAAAGACTGAATTAGAATGGGTTTTTAAATTTTAGTTTTTAAAGTTATTAAAAGCTTGTTTTAAAAACAAATTTTTTGATTATAATATATGCTTTGCCCCGAGTGGTGTTCGATAGTAAATTATTTGATTTCGAAGCTGGTCTCTACACGTGTGTATAATCCATTAATTTGTGAGGAGACCTGCTTAAACCAGCTTGTTTACTTACTACTCCGTCTGTGTTCGATGTTAAGTTATGGGGATATGCATTATTTTTTGTCTGAATGGACAACTATGAAAAAAACACTTAATTGACGTATAATTAGCTTTGCTTGGCGTTCATTTAAATGGAAAAAAAACATTCCATATTAATTTCGCTCAACTGAAATAAAGAAGTTAGCCTTAAGCTGTAGAAGTGAATTGAATTGAAATGAAGTAGAACGTAAAATGAAGTTTATACTACCGTAATCATGAAATCTATTACAGTAGCGTTAGTGAATATAAGTAATGAGATTCAGTTTAAAAGCAGGCAATTGGTGTTGGATAAAATAGGTAAAAAGGATACTGAGTCATTTCGGAATGTCATTCCAGATAGTTTGTAGGAATATCTTTCGAAGAGGTATGATGGTAATTTGATTGTGTAGCGGTTGTTTGATACTTATTCTCTTCTGATATTTCAGGGAGCGCATACTTATATTTATTTAATATAATACGTAACTCATAATACTAAATATTTGTTTGTCAGTGAAACTGTGTTCTTTTGTAACTATTTATCCAGTTTACCCAAACTGGATTTCAGAGTAAGATATTCTTAGCAACCTTTAAGAAATGTCTTTGTCTGATTTATGATTTTTTTTTTTTAAATATATTCGTTGCTTAGTTTAATATTTTTCAAAGAGTTACATTGTAAAATTGAGTTCGTTCTGTGAGTATAGTATTGAATTGGATTTATTAAATTAGATCATATTAGTTGGGTAGTTATCGTGACAAAACAGAATTACGTAACTGACCACTGCAAAATAAATTATGCTCAAATATGTGTGTCTTATAAGAATGGACCAATGGTTTTGGTTACCAAAAATAAATATTAAATTTCATCAGCATTATTTAGTTATTAATTCATTATTATTCATGAAATCAAATTCAGAATTTGTTCCGTGTTAAACAGTTTCATTATTTGTTTAGTCTGCTTCAATTAATAGACTTGCTTAATATTAAAAGAAAAATACCTCATGGTAAACAGATGTATAAAACAACACCCCTTGACATCTAAATATAAAATTGTGTTAAATTAAGTAGTCACCCATATTTAGGAGTTCCTTGATTCTTGGGCTTAACGAATTACCAATGCTTACTATAACAAAATAAAACAAAACCACCCTATGGAAGCTTTGAAATAATGATAATAAATCCTGGAAAAATTGTTTAGAATAACTTTGATTTATATACTGGAATTTACGAGAGTAAAGTAAAATAAAAAATAGATTTATATCTAACCAGTACTTATTTTCAGGTCAATTATAAATATGTTCATGGTAGTTCCAAAGGAAATGATCACAAATTGTTTTAGATGGATATTTATATGTATAATATTTGCTGATAATTGCTTCATTTTTTCTGATGTATAGCAATCTACCGGAAGTAAGCACGTCAGTGCTCCATTTACAATAGTTATCTTCTTTTTATGCAGGTAGGAGATTTGTAATGACAATAAATAAAGTGGTCATTACAATTTGTTTATTTCTTTCATATATAATTTTATTTCAAATATCGTCCTGTATTTTTTCTTAAGTTATTTATTATATTATGTGTTGTTTACACAATTATGCCGAAATTATCCAGTTTGGATTACTAAAAAAAATATTCAAAGTAACATTAAACTGCATGGGAGTAAAGGACTCACTTCCTTACTCCCGTGCTTTTAATTTATACGAAATATTAATTTATGATACCTTTTTCACGTTGTATGTTAGAATTGTTTAACTTAAATTTATTTTTATAGTAATTTCTTCAATACCACGCAGGTAATCATGAATATTGTATTATTCAAGTTATCTGTTTTTCATTTTTTTTTATATTAAGAAAAATAAATTCCAATGAAATTATAATACCAAAGGTACTAGTGTTAATTAGTTAATTTACTAATCGCATATAAGCGATTAGAAAATTATCACTGTACTTGATGTATTTTGTTGAAGTGTTATAAAGTGGACACACTGATTCAGATCTTAGTATTGGAGTGTCGATGTAACCTTCAGTCAAAAAAAGTGACAGAAATTCAATTTCCCTTATTCTGATTTTAGTGTTACACATGCGAAAAGAAACTGATTCTTTCACTCCTGTTACTGACTTCTTTGTTCAAAATTGAAGTCTTCAGTGTTGTTAATTTTTTCGAAAAATAAAAAAAAAATTGCTTCTTTATTATTGAAAGCATATTATTTCGTTCAGTTTTTATAATGTGTTCTGTGAATTTACTAGAGAACAATTATTACGTAAACGTATCAATGCAGTCATTTCGCTAAGGACACGTGATAGTTTCAGAACTGGAGTTTAGATGTAACTCGAGTAGCAGCTGTCAATATTTGACACCAATCAGTGTCCATTTCCAGTAACAATAAACTCAACGAATCAAGGGATTCCTATAATTACAATAGTAAATGAGGTTCAGTTTTTATCTCCTGCAACCAAAAAATGCACACATATTTTTCTATTATTTTCAACTGCTTGTAAGAGCAGTGATGTATTTAATGATTTAATTAAGCCTGAAATATTAAATCTGATTCTTTTAATTAAACTTGCATTGCAGCTTAAGACAAAAATTTAACATCTTTATTCAGAGTTTCTATTTGCACGTCTTTTACGTACAATATGAAGTGTATTCCATAATTCAAAATTGGAAATATTTAAAATGATCTAACATATCATAAGTAGGGAAATAGTTACCTTTGAAACTTATCCTTTGTTAATAATGGTAACAAATGATCCTAATTATTCTCTTTTACTTACGGAAGAATTAATACAATGTAAGTTTCTTCCATTAAATCCTTTGAGATTTTTCTATATTGGGCCCAACTTATAATGTATTATATATATTATTTTAATACCATATTGATTATATGAATACCATTTCTCAGGTTTGTTATACATTCAAAATCAAGATTATTTATTTAGAAAAAATTATATGGCTGTTTTAATTACTGTTGAAACAATATGTCTATAATATTCATGCTTCCCGTGCTAGTTTCTAAACGGTATAAATATTTGTAAATATTAATTAAAGCATATGAGTGTTTAAAGTTTGTTTTCCATATAAAATTAAAGCATCACTGTATGTTATCAGGTAAGGACAGGTTAACTACTGTGATATTATAATCAAAAACTTTACTCCCTTAATATAACTTTAAAATGAAAATGTACTTGTTATCGTTTTAATTATATAAGAACTGTATTATTTTAATTAACATTATGTAGTCTTTGTACACTTATCTTTTCATAAAAGAGAAGACTGTTTAAACAAATAGCATTATTATGTATAAAGTAATTTATTTCTTATTTATGTATGTCTGTAAAAGTCAATAAAGCTCATGATTTTTATTTGTGTATTTCTTGTTTTTATGGTACCTTTCTTATTCATGTTGTATGTTAGAATTGTTTAACTTAAATTTATTTGTATAATGATTTCTTCAATACCACCCAGGTAATCATGAATTTTATCACTCATTGTATCATTCATGTTATCTGGTTTTAATTTTTAGTTTTATATTAAGAGAAATGAATTCCAATGAAATTATATCAAAGGTACTGATGTTATGTTAGGTACCCATATTCGCATGGGCTCTAAGGAAGGGTGCCTTGTGTGTCCCTGACTCTATCTTCCTCGTGGTGGAGCCTGGTAACTTTTTCTTATTGTTAAAGGCTAACGGGGCACTGACTCCCAATTACAAGGTATTAGACAAACTACCGTGCCAAAGGGATGCAAGGCACAGGAAGTGTGTGTCTAACGGAGCCTCTAGGATACCAGGCGTCTTCCCAGCAGTTACTAGCCTTCTCCGAGTATGGGGCTCTGCTCGGGGTGGCCTTTTGTTCCCCACAACTGGAAGTGCTGACTGATATCCCTCCACTCGACCTGCATATTAAAGCAATGGCAAGAATGGATGCGCAGCATTTGCAGGAGAACCAACAGTAGATAAAGACCTCCTGTTTGAGGAACTATCGAGTATCATAAATGAGAAACATACCTTATTGGACATGATCTCTGATGGCATGGTCACTCAAACTATACCGTATAGAAACTGGTGAGATCTGTTGTACAGGGTAAACTCAAAAAGAGCCTTCAAGCGGACCCTGTAATAAACCAGGTATCTTTGTATAGTGGTGGCTCTATTATGTAGGGACACAGTATTCCGAAAGGAGGGAACTGGATGTACTCGAGGTGTACTTTAGTATTTTAGTTGTACTTCAGTGTATTCTAGGTGTACTTTATCAATGCCGCTTGATACATCACCTATGACCTTCCAATCAGAGATACTTGTGATCCTTGTCTGTGTACGGAAATGCAAGGAAGAGGCTTACATCATCGATGTATACTAATCTGGTCAAATAGCCAGGCAGCATTGAAAGCGCTAGACGGAACTCGAACTGGTTTGAAGCTGGTGCTTCAATGTCGGGAAGAAGCGACTGACTTGGCTCATCACAATAATGTGTTAATAGATTGGGTCTCTTTCATAAAGAGATCGAAGGAAACGAGGAGGCTGATCAGCTTGCAATAAAAGCAGCTATATCACTCCTTTTTAAAGGGCCGGAGCCTGCGCTACCCAATACCTTATGGGATAGTTAAAGTTGATGTGACAGGCTGGGCCAGAAATGAACAGTGGAACCGTTGGAGATCCTAAAGTGGTGGTTCCCATTGTAAATAGTTGCTACCAGAGGGGAACCCAAGACACACGTACCCTACTGAGGCTCCCAAAGAGTCAGATGAGGTTGGTTGTATGCCTACTGACAGGACACGGGTGCTTCAGAAGTCACTTGAAAAAAGTCGGCCTCTTAGGAGAATCGGCAGAATGTAGACTGTGTTGGAAGACAGAAGAAACTGCAATCCACATACTAAGATACTGTACTACGCTAGAAGGACGCAGACAGTTAATTCCGAACCCGGACAGTCGGGGCTTTGACCGCGATGCATACTTGAACAATTTGATGAAGGGAACGGAACTCGGGCAACAGTTCTAGACACTGATCTGAGTGGTTGCCCTCAAACATCCGATCAAACAAAAATACCGCAAGGGCTGACGTTTTTGACCAGCGAGGAAATCGGTTCTATTCTATTTATCTAAATATTCACTTTCTAGTAACTTTTCTTACTGCTTACCATAAATTACAAGGTATCAAAATAAAACCCCGAAATTGGTAGAAAAAAATGGTTATTTAACTTTGGTATCCTGTTAGTAGTTTCTTTAATTACAACTAAGAAGTTGTGTCTGACTAAGGAAATGAACATTTTTGAGTATTTTTTGAAATATGATTGACTTATTTTTTTATCAATTACAAATAGTAGCTAAAAAGAACATCTTATAGAATCGTATGTATTAATTTCCACTAACTGCTATTACCACTCATTAGAACCAATTTATTTTCTACGATTATATATTTTAATGTAATAGAGCGTAATATAGTCCAGAAATATAGTTCAAGTTGATTCCGCTAGATAGCATTACTGTATTACAGTTTGAAGTATTGGATTTTTAACACACTTATATCTGAATTATAAGGTAAATATAAAGACTGACGACATCCATTTTAACAAAACAATTCTTGTTCTTTGAGTTGAACTTAATTCGCGAATTAGAACCACATTATGAATATAATAATTATCGATTAATGTATTACATTCTCGGAATAAGTTCCTCCTTATGTAAGAGTAACTAAATAAAAATAATAGAAGCAGAAGAAAAGAAAATTAAATAAAGCAATGCGTAATAAAATCCTTTTCTTTACTAATAAGAATCAATATGATAAGTAATAATAATTATTATAATAATAAATTATAATATAATAATTACTTATAATATTACTTACTTATAGTATTACTTACTAATAGTATTACTTATAGTATAGTAATATATTATAAGTAATAATACGAACCCTTCTTTTCTTCCTCCTATAGCATGTACCTTTTTCCTCTTCATACCTGTTGCACATCCCTCAACTGCGTTTACCGTTTGGATTGTACCCAGTGTGATGCTTTCTACCTTGGTATGGCCTCTACAATGCTCAACTTACGAATGAATGGTCATAGGGTTTCCGTTGGTCAACGCAGCAACCTACCTATTGATATCCACGCTAATTCCCATGGACTTGACTTAAATCACTGCTTCTGTGTCCAAGACCTTAATCAGATCCCTGAACCATTCTCCCGTGTAACTTCCTGGCCTCAATCAGTTAATTTTTTTTTATTTATTTACTTTCTTATTTTTTATATCCTTTATGAATTATAACTTTTTTATATTTTGATTGTTTATTTATTTAATTTTAAAAGATTTCATCTCAACTGATTTATTTTATTGTTGGTTTTTGCTTATTATTTATTTATTCTTATTTTTCATTATCCGTCTTTTTATTATTTTTCTATTCAGTCGGCTGATTCTGCCCCATAGGAGTACTTCAACCTGATGACACCTGTCGAAATATAGTAGTCAGTCTTGTACGCCTATGTTTATGTATTTCTCTTTTCATTCTTGTATATATATATATATAAACTAGAATTTTCAAAAGAGCACACAGAAAAGAAATCACTACTATATTTCGATGTCCTTGTCGTCAGGAATAGATGCGAATTGCTCCAAAGGCTGATAACGACTCATATATATATATATACAAAACTAAAGTTTATCGGGACTCGGTCAGTTCTTCAGGTTCAAATTAAACTCTCATTGCCAATATTTCGGTCTTTATTTAAAACCTTTTTCATAGGTAGAAGTATAAATTTTGAAACAGAAACAACTAAGTATTACATTACAAATTATTTTACATTTTAATTTGTAATGTAATACTTAGTTTTTCTGTTTCAAAAATATACTTCTGCCTATGAAAAAGGTTTTAAATAAAGACCACAACGTTTGCAATGAGAGTTTAATTTGAACCTGAAGAACTGACCGAGTCCTGATAAACTAATTCTGTTTCTATTTCGCGGTCGATACTTTTATCAATATTTATTATTATATAAATAAAATCGCTAATAAAAGTAGTAAAAGGTTGAAAAAGTTCTTAAGAGTTGATTTAAGTCCAAATAGATTTTTATAGTAGTTCTATAATAAAAATTGAAGGATTTTCAACACGAGAGTCTGCTCGTGTCGAATATCCACGAAAAATAAAAAAAAATTGAATCAGTTTTTGTTCACTCTCAATCCAGCATGATGGGTAAGGGTAAAAAAAATATTCTTAAAAATGTAAAGCGAAAAAAGAACAGTCGCTATTTGTAGTGAGCTTTTTATGTTGCTTGTCATACCTACCTTATTGAACAGCAGTATCATTTAAACGTATATTTAAATTGGTTAGTAATGGATTCTCTGACTGATTTGGGCAGGCACAATTTGAATTTAACTTGGTTTGGTGCGTGTAAAAGAATGTCATTCCTACGTATTTAGCCTTTAAATAAGAAAACACAAGTCTGCGTTAAGTTGTATTCATATAAAATAAAAGAATCAGCCTTCAGATTTTAATCTCATAACGGTACAGCTGGAAGCCATGAACAATGAAAAAAATCTAGGAATGTACCGGGTGGCCTCTTGACAATTTAAAAAACTACGTATTAAGAGAGTTAATAGAATATGTTATTCAAATTTTTTCTAACTACGTGGTTATCATTGAACAGCCAATTTTTTATCAAAGTTTTCATTGACATTTAATTTGTGAATATCAGGGAATGAGTTGATGAAAAAGGTTTTGTTAATTAAAACCATAATAAATGACTATCTTTCAAAAAAGCTCTTCGTATAACTTAGTTATTGAAATAAAATCGGGCATGAGACCAACTAAAATCACAAAATAATCTATGTAAAGCATGTACCACCACTGATGTGAGTGAAATAATGGATGACAAAAGAAACTTATAAAATCATTGAAAGTCTTTGTTGGGAGTTAAACGCACAAACTTAAGATAGTATCTTCAAAGTGAAGCACTCACAAGCATTTGAGCAAACTGTAAAACCAGATGAAAACAGTTCGTAGATAATTGCTGGATCTACCTTCACTACGCAACGTGATTCATTTTAATGTTGAACATACGCCTCTAAGTTCATTTTAATGAATACACAACTTTCACGTTTTAAGCATGCTTAAAAGAAAATGTGGTAGGTAGTACATAGAATCAGAACAAAATCAAAAAGTGGAGTACTGTTTCTCTTTGTTCAACAAATGTACCCATTTATAAGTTTATTGAATGAAGTAAAAAAAAAACTTCATTGTTAACTTATTTTTTGCAGTACTATCTAATGATTGATTTCTTCTTTTAGTAATAAATATATTTAGTTATCTATTTATTGTGAATATACTATTTGTGAAAAATCTTTACATTCAGTTTAACTCCCTACTCTCTAATCGAATCTCTACTAACTAATTGCTCAATTTCATAGTAGATTGTGACAAACCATCAGAGTACATGGACCATTAAAAGTATGTAACTTGTAGTAAAAGTGCATTATTATAAGATAAAGGACTACAGATAATGATTAATGTTACATAATACTGATTTTTTCTAGGAAACATTAAAACTCTCTAACTAAATCATTTGGACATTTTATTTCGAAGTTTTCAAAAATTGGGTTTTAAGGCGTGAATAAGATGAAAGAAAGATTGATAAAGGAGTATTGAAAGGGGAATAAAGTGTTTTCGTTTCCTTTATTACAATGACTTTTCATGTTGGAATAAGTGGTTTGGCCATTATCTAATGGAAGAAAGTTTGAGGGAATAATTTGTTGGCCTCAGGGCTTTTCGTTTTCTTCAAAATTTAACTCAGCCGTTCTATCCTTTTGAATGGTTGGTGGAATTCCCACGGTTGGACTTTTGTTGATTACATTTTTTAATGAGCACTTTAATTATTAAAATAAGGTACATTTATTTTTTAAATCATCAAATAATTGTTAACAACTCACTATACGTACATAGCGATCTTCTGACTAACTAGTTAAAAGAATTTAGTATTTTCTATTCAATTTTATAATTGTGGTTTATCTAGTTTATAATATATGATCATATAACATAATTCAAAAATTTAGGTTTATAAATCTCTTTAATTTTACAGTAAGGATATGAAATAAAAATCAATACCTAAGCTACAGTAAGAAATTCAGAAATGGGACTAAGATCTTTCAGTCAAAACAACTCTGCAGGTCACATTTCTTCAGTTCAGCTGTGACTCTGAAGAAAACCAGTTTTATTTTCTTTTCTTATTGTAGTTTGGACGTTCATATATACATATATATATACATATATATATATATATATATATATATATATATATATATATATATATATATATCAATGATCAAACCAGAATATGAAAAGGGAAAACAAGACTAAGATCTTTCAACCGTAACAAGCGGTCTTCGTCAGAGTCAACAACCCAACAAGCGAAGACCTCTTGTTACGGTTGAAAGATCTTAGGCTTGTTTTCCCATTTTCATATTCTGGTTTGATCATTGATTGTTATATCACGTGTTTACGTGAAATCTTTTTATATATAGATATATAGTCAATGATCAAACCACAATAAGAAAATGGGAAAACAAGACTAAGATCTTTCAACCGTAACAAGCGGTCTTCGTCAGAGTCAGTTGGGTTTTTGACTCTGACGAAGACCGCTTGTTACGGTTGAAAGATCTTAGTCTTGTTTTCCCACTTTCTTATTGTGGTTTGATCATTGATTGTTATTTCACGTGTTTATGTGAAATCTTTTTATAGATATATAGTTAGACAAGTCCTTGCTTGTCTTCAGAGTGGCTCCCATGTATCTACCTGATGAAGATGCAAGTAAAAATATAGTAGTGAGTCTTTGTGATCTCTTGTGTGTCTTTTCTTTCTGTGAATTTATTATATATATATTTTTGTATACTTGGGGATCAGACCTTCTTTCAAACATATTAGCCAATTTTTATTCTTTCGTATTTCCTAGATACCTTTTCCAATCTTCTGATTAAGGCCTTCCACTGGCAGGGAAGAGAATAAACGAACTCACCAAACGATTTGCTTTTATAGTCCATAATTTTGGTGAGTCCATAATAGTTTGGTGAGCTTGTTTATTCTTTTCCCTGTCAGTGGAAAGCCTTAATCAGAAGAATGGAAAAAGTATCAAGAAAATACGAAAGAATAAAAATTGCAAACAATTTAATGAAGTACATATATATATATATATATATATATATATATATATATATATATATATATATATATATATATATGAAGCTTAAACGACAATGGAAAAAAGAAAAACAATAGAAATAAATGCTCTGAGCCTTTATTTCTATTGTTTTTCCATTGTGGTTTAAGCTTCATTGATTGCATCACGTGTTTATTTATTGTGATTTTTCTATATACACACGCACACACACACACACACACACGCACACACACACACACACACACACACACACACACACACACTTATTTAAAAACAATTATTTAAAAATTTTAATTTTAGATTTAATTTATGGGCCTTTGTCAACGTAGACAAACAATTTTTCACTACAGGGACGAAGCAAAGAAAAAGATGACAGAAATAGGAGTAAAAAGATATCACATAGATACGTGAAATCACACAGAAAAATTTTAGGCAGCCATATTAAAAGCAATGTTGATCTTATTAGAAATTTAAAAAGCGCTAAAATGAATAAAATAGATTGATTATAGATTGATTAGTTTTGATGTAAAGTCCCTTTTTACCAGTGTACCTGGAACTGATCTTTTGAGTTTACTCCAGGAGGAATTAGTTAATTATACCCTTCCCCTTCCTTCTACCAGTTTAATAGAGTTAAGTTATGTGTAGTAGATTTTCATTTTTAGTTTGAAAATAATTTTTATAAACAAAAATTTGGGCTTGCAATGGGTAACTGATTATCCTCTCTCCTCAGTAATTTATACATGGAATATTTTGAAACTAAAATGTTAAGCTCAATATTGCCTAGACATGTTAAATTGTTTAGGTAGTTTGACGATATACTATACAACTGTCCTAATTCTATAAATAAAGATGCTTTTCTAATAAAATTAAATTAATTAGTGCCGACAATCCAGTTCACAATGGAAGAAGAAGTAAGTGGTAATTTACCCTTCTTAGATGTCCTGATCCATAGGTTACCTAAAGGGTTACGCTTTAGTGTATGTAGAAAACCTACGAATGTACTTGCATATGTTCACTTTTATCTTCCCATTCAAAAAATGTTCAAATTTTTTTTTAGAAATTGTTTTTGAGGGCGTTAAAAGTGTGCTCTCCTGAATTCCTTAATGATGAGATTAACAACATTAGGTCAATTGCCCTATCATTAAAATACCCCTCCTCTTATATCGATTTAGCTTTGAAAGATGCTAAAAAAACTTTCTCTAATACTTCAACAGAGCCCCGTTTATTGTGAAATTCCATAATTTTACCGTATTATGACTCATTGGACCCCCTTCCTAGACTAGCCAAACAACTTGATTTTAATATAGTGTTTTCTAATCGTAATAACGTGGGCAATACCATATGTTAATAAAAAACTCTCCCAGGAAACTGGAGTCCGGTGGTATTTATAAAATTCCGTGCAAAAATTGACATAAAATTTATATTCGTCAAACTGGTAAATCGTTAAAGACACGTGTAAAGCAACACCAATACAACGTAAGGAGACATGAAAAAAGTAACGCCTTATTCTTGCATATAAACAATGAAAATCATCATATTGATTGGACAGGAGCTAAATTTATTACTTATGAAAAATCAATGTTGTTAAGAAATATTATTGAATCGTCTCTAATTAAATTTAATAGATCTAATATTATAAACATTAGTAACGGTCTCTTCAAACTTGATACTTTCGTTACGAGGGTAATAGCCTCTTCTAAGAGGGTTGATAGCTAGCGGATAGTTTTTTACTCTTTCTTACTGTACTCCTTTGTTTCCCCAAACATCCCTTTCTGGACATTTGTCCTTTCTTGCACTTTCATCCTTTTAATATACCACTCTTCCCTCCCACTGTTCTCAACTCCTCACCAAATGTTTTCTGCATCTAGTGTTTCAGTTGGGTTTTTGACTCTGACGAAGACCGGTTGAAAGATCTTTGTCTTGTTTTCCCATCTCTGTTAAGTCGCCTTTATCAACATGACAGACCGCTTCTTGGTCCGTTCTTGATTAGTGCTGTAGTCCAGTCACTGTGTTTCTTTTCAGAATATATATATATATATATATATATATAAAGCTTTCACATAAACACGTGAAATAACAATCAATGATCAAACCACAACAAGAAATGGGAAAACAAGACTAAGATCTTTCAACCGTAACAAGCGGTCTTCGTCAGAGTCAAAAACCCGACTGACTCAGTTGGGTTTTTGACTCTGACGAAGACCGCTTGTTACGGTTGAAAGATCTTAGTCTTGTTTTCCCATTTCTTATTATGGTTTGATCATTGATTATATATATAACTGAAAAAGACAACACATAAAGATAGAGAACTCTTACTGGATCAATATTTCGAACCAAAGTTCATCATCAGGAAGAGAGTAGAAGAGAAGAAGAAGAGGTACGTGCGTGTAAGACTGTGGGTGGAAGGCGACTGAGAGTTCCAGGCAGTAGTTTCAATTCCAAGGTGATCGTAGCGCTGCAGGCTGATCCGCCTTAAACGACACCATTCCACCGTTTTCAAGTTCGAGTACCGTATAAGAGAAAGAGAAGAGAAAGAATAAACATAAAAAAAGAGGACAGAAAGAAGGAGAGGATAGTATAGAAGTATAAGAAACCAAATTATAACTTCAGTCAACAAACCAAATATAAACTAAGAACAACAAATAAAAAAAATATATAAATAAAAAATTACAAATTATTTAACGTTTAAGGTTTACGCCAGGTGAGGAGCGGGTATTAAGTAGCCAAATGTGAGCCTCTTCAGGAGCTCTCAAAGTTAATCTTTTCTCATCGGTGGCTATTACTTTGAGTACAAATACTCAAAGGTGGCCGAACTTAAAGTACAGATACTCAAAGTAATAGCCACACCAATGAAAAAAGATTAACTTTGAGAGCTTCTGAAGAGGCTCACAGTTGGCTACTTAATGTCACTCCACAATCCCAACCTTAATATACAAAATAGTGACTTTAATATTAAACTTAGCTTTAAAATGAGAGATAATAGTTTTAAATTTGTTAGAGAAGGGAGTTGGCAGGGATGAGGTAGTTGACAAGTCATAGTATATGCCCTCTTCCTCCCTGGCATTCCTCCTGCTCTTTTCATATCTCTGTTTTTCACTTTCCTTTAGGTTTAGTTATCGATTTATTTTTAATGTATCCTGTACTCGCGCCCTGTTAGAATAATTAATTAATTTTATTTCTAATCTGAGGTTGACCTAGGAAGGTTTGAACCTCATTATAGCATATATTTAGGACACCTGCAGTAAGATGCAAACGCCTAGAAAGCTTCGTCCTAGTCAGTCCAATATACCTTGACTGCTGTGCTGCACAGTTCCCAGTTTTGCGTGTGTATTGGTGTATTAAATGACTGAATTGAAGCTCCGTGGTGTCAACTCTGGGAATATTACATATAAGTAACTCACTAGTCTTTTTGTGTTTAAAGTATATGACAAGTACGGTTTTGTCTTCCTCATTAGGAGGTATGGCATTATTCAATACTATTTTCCTGAGAGCTTGTTCATCTTGCTTATATGAACTATTCATATAACCTCTCTGAGCAAGCCCTCATTAGTAGGTATGGCATTATTCAATACTATTTTCCTGAGAGCTTGTTTCATCTTGCTTATATGACCTATTCATATAACCTCGGTAGTAAAGACGAATAGACTGGCCTGAATGAGTAGTTTCATTGTTTGTGTTGTACCATTTCTCAAGGTATATTTTAATAGCTTTGAGACTTCTTTGTTTGTGTAGCCATTATTAATGAGAACTTGTATAGGTGGCTCAAGTTCCAAGTGTAGTGCACTCCAATCACTACAGTATGTGAATGCCGTTTTATGTATGTACTTAATGTATGTACTTTAATATATGTACCAAGTATGGTATTAATTCTGAATTTCTTGTATCTTTCAGGGCATTCATTTTTCCTGTCCAGACAAATGTCTGAGTCTGAAGCCTTGTGGTGGACTGAGTGTTGAAATATTTATGATCTTGTTTGATAAGAATGTCTAAAAATGGCAAAAGTCCTTGAGTACTGTTTTATTTTGTCAAGTTCAGTCCAGATGCTTTCTCCAATTGTTTACTTACTCCAAATTGTTTAGTAATTGTTTACTCCAATAGAGTCGATTTATTTCATCAACTTGTTCAGCTAGAACAAATATGCTGTCTATGTACCTTGCATATATAGCCGGCTATCTATTTATTTATTTATTTTATTTGACAAAAACTTCTTTTTCTACTTTCCCCTTAAAGAAGTTAGCAAAGAGGACTCATAAGGGAGAAGCCATTGCAACACCATCTGTATAAATTTTTCCTTGTGGGGAGGTGAAAGGGGCTTGGTACATAACTCTAGGAGGGACTTCAGGGCTGCTTCGGGATGTCTATTTTCGGGTGACCATTTACGGGGTATACCTCTTCTAAAACAAAGTGTATTGTCCTGTTCACTGGGACGTTCGTAAATAAAAATTCAACGTCTAGTGAAGCTATCAACTATTTGAAAGTATCCCGTTCAATGTGCTACTTGAACGGGATACTTTCAAAAGGTCAAGGAAATAGGTTGCTTACGTAATGCAGTGATCTTTAGGGATGAATGGAGTGAGAATGGCATTGCTAAGTGATAGGTGGGGCGCGGGTATTTGGATAATGATGAGTCCAAGTTTTTTACCAGGTTTATGCGTTTTGACATTCCAGTAGCAATTTCCTTGCCTTAGTCACCTGTGAGTAAAGCATAGTGATTTCTTATCATTAATTTTTTTGATAATTTTGTTCGTACGTTTTTTCACGTCTTCTTTGGAGCTCCTGGTGATTAGCCAAAATTTATAATGCTAATCTAATATATCGTTCAATTTAGAATGGTATTCTATGGTAGGCAGTATGACAAATCACGATGCTTTATGTGCTTCTTGATTGTAATAGATGTGTTCTAACTGACTGATTTTATCGCTGCATGATGCCTCTTCTTTAACACGTTTCTTCTGAAGTATCTTAGCTTCTCGAACAATTCATTTTTAATTGCTTCATAAACTTAATAGTTTTCCTGCTTTTCGAAATTCAATGATATTATCTCAGACTGCTTCCAGTTCTTAGATAATAAATCGTTTTCCATGTTTAGATAGCTTAGAAATATAGTGGTAGTTGAGTCCTATTTTGAGAACCTCTTCTTCATCAAGTGTTAAGATTTTATCAGAGTGATCTAGTGATTTTGTAAAAAACACTAACATGTAATAAAATTCCGAGTATCATAATTTTATTAAAGATCAAAGTGTAAAACATAATTCAAAATTAAAAACATTCTTTGCAAAATAATAAATAAAATTATTTTACCTATAAACCAGAGATAGTAAATTGTTGAAAACATGGATAGTAACATAGTAAGGGCACCACTAGGTTGGATAAACAGATGGACTTAATGGCAGCGATATAAAGTATACATTCATAATTATGACAAAAATCATAATGGAAACCAGTTTGATATTTTTTCATTTATAGTAAAGTTGCGTATTAGTAAAGTAGAGTATATAAGCCACTCTAGATTTTTTGCTGATATATTTTAGTTTTCATTGGGAGAGTGAAAATTCACGTAGCAGATGTTCCAAAGACATTGAGATCACAAAATATGTCTGAAATGTCACTAAAAGTGTAAGCTTTCAATTTTATAGAAATTATCATCAGGTAAGGTAAATGTCTTCAAACTAATATTAAAAATAACACTCTCTAAATTATATCAAATATTTTCTAAAAATAAGTGAATTAATTAGATTAAGTTCCTTCATCATAATCACCTTAACATTAGTTAATATAATTCAAATATTCTATTCTCTACCAAACAAAATTTTAATTTAATATGATGTAATAATTAGACATTGCAGTGCGATACTCCATAGTGACTGTAGCTCCAAGTGAGCATGCCTGGAACTACAGACCAAAACAAATATGTTGGTCAGAAAGGCATCCATGACCTGCTGACACACCTGCCCCAAAGTCACGCTGGGGATACGGGGGTGCACCAGAGTTGCTAGTTTCGCACTACTTATATATATATATATATATAGACTAGATTCACGGAATGAGCACACATAAAAGAGGTTATGAAAGAGGTTTTGTAGGATGGTATATATATATATATATATATATATATATATATAATAGGTGAGTTCTCTAATCGGGGTTCAGTCAATTTTCCAGGATAAAAAATTAAACTCTCGTTGCCAACGTTTCGGTTTTATTTAAAACCTTTTTAATAGGCAGAAGTAAGAATTTGTTAACTAAGAAAATGAAATTTACATTATTTAAAGGAACAACAATGTTAACCGGACAAAACCTTCGACTAGACTGTCGGTATTCCCGAGGCTGCTCGGCGCGAGTCGGCCTCCGGCATCAGGTGATCCGCAGCTGTTCTCCAGTTGGGCTCCGCCTGCTCTTCCCCCACTCCCCTTACCCCCACTACTTGCCTGCTTTCCCTTCCCTACGCCATTTGCGTCCTGGATCTCCTAGGAACAACTTCGCCCGTCGATGACATCTGTGATGTCGAAAGCTTGCGCACTCAATACGTTTTCTTTTCTTATATTTATTATTATTCTTTTCTTTATAACTAACTAACTATAAAGTTTTCTTTCTTTTTCTAACTAATTATACCTTCCCTATTAATTCTTACTCTCTTTCAACTCTTTATTTAATATATCTTTTCTAGTTTACTATTAATCTTAATTATTATTATTATTAACATTATTATTATTAATTTTCTTAATCTATTTATTCTCTACTAGTCCAGTTATACCGTTGACCTTTCAACTCTTTTATTCTAACCGCTTGTTTCTTGTTCATTATTGACCTTTGACCTTCTCTTTATATTAACCTGTACTATCCTTTTAATCTATTTATAGCAATGACCAAGCATGAGTCATCGATTTTAATTTAACATGTCACTTGGCCAACTCCTTTTCCAGTTGAACCCTGTTAGCAGGAGGTTAGTTCGTAGGATCGAATCTCTCAGTCTTAAGATCGTGAATGCCGAGACTGCGGTTAATTTTAATGATATATATATATATATATATATATAACATAAAAAGGATAAATCGGGATGCGGTATATCCATCCCACTGTCGAGAATTCATTACTGTTTTGTATATATATACAATTAAAAGAAACGGTCCAGCGGACTTTTTTAAATATAATAAATTCAAAACGAAGGAAACACACAGAAAGACACAGACATAACTCACATCGATATTTCGACCATCGTCGTCATCAGGAGGTGTGAAGAGCGAAGAACAAGAGAAGAGCGTGTGTTCTTCAAGAGAAGAGTATGTGGTCGAAATATCGAAATAACAGTGCCACGTATATGGATGCCCAATATAAAAGTGGAAATGAAATAAATATTATACTGGTGGTTGCTTCCAAGTGCAGGCCATTAATCTATTTCAGCCGATACAACATGATTTTTGATCAAACTATGAGGATAGCACTGTTCTGAAAGTCCACCCACCGAAACCAACCCAGCCTAACCATTCACCCGGTGGTCTTTTTTAGCTCATGCCATAGGGGAACAACTAGCCACCAGGTATGTCTTTCGTTTTTTGATGTATTTGCTGCTTAAGAGTTCCTCTGAATCCATTTATGTTGATTTCTGCTTTCGTTTAGCTTGGTAGATGTCTATAACAAATATTTTAAACACACCACAAGTCTGACAAATCGTAATAATATTTAACAGGCATATTAAATCTCCTTGGTGAGGAGATTTTTTTTATTAATTGTTCGTAATATTGGAACATGGGAAATGGACGTTATAATTATCTATCAAAATGGATACAAGTTTTAACCCATTCTTCTGGTCATTCCAGAAACTTAATACGAAATATCGTAGTAAAGTTGATTATAATATTAATTTGCATGTTACAAATTTCAGACTTTAGAATGTTCGTGAAAGAATATTACAGTTTAAAAGTACAACTATTTAGTTTCATCGGGAAGAACTTGTGAAAATGTGTTATGAAATTCATCAGATTTCACTATAGTTGAAAAACTATGAAAACGATAATGTGGTATGGCCACATTAAAATAAGTGAGGTAGTTTAATAATAGTTTATGAATGTGGTTATACAGTGGTTATCAATTAATTCAATTTATTGCCAACACTATGATAATATCCTTTTTATAGTACAGTTAAGTTAAGATTTTATTAACATAATGAAAGTGAAGCAATCGACTAATATTTTATTGAAGGTGTTACAGTTTACATTAACAATCTTAAGGTGACTTTATATTTAGTTCTGCAATTTCAGATTTTATACTTCGTTAACATTGTGAATTTTCTACCTTACTAAAAATATAGTTAGGGTAGATTGTACATTCTTGTAACAGAAGGAATTGTAATTGTACAATTTTCAAACCTTTTACAGAAGGTTTAATTGTAAAACTTACAATTAATCAATTTATTGAAATACCTAATGTAACTGTTTTTTAAAAGAAGTTAGACAATATTTTAAGTGAAATATTGAAATTGACAAGTTTTTGATTACAGGGAAGCTGGTTATATTAGAATAATAATAACAATAATAATAATAGGTTAAGTTGTATAAGTTCTTTCGATTCATTAACATTTCGGGAATTAGATAAAATTCAAGACACAAGTTGACAAAATATAAGCCTCTCAAAGGGAAGGGATGCAAGGTGACAAGCAAAGATGCAAAATGAAAGGGACTAAAGGAGAATTGTTTGCAAAGGGAATATTGGGACCACTGAATAAATAGCGGGGATCAGAGACAATATAGGCAAGCCAGAGGAACAAAGAGGCTTTTCCCCAATATAACGGTATATTGTCAAACAGGAGGAGGGGATGTTGGGGTTACCTCTCCAGGCAACAGTCAACAGTGTAAAACTCATTTCGACCCCGGAGACAATGTAATGAAAGTTGCGTTGAACGCTAAAGAGAGGGCATGCGCCACAAATACATTTACCATTTCACGGTCCTCTAGATAATCTATTCCTTACCACATTATTATTCTTATTACATGGAATAAGTTCACTCGTTTTTTTACTTATTTGTTAATTCTTCTTTAAAATTCTTTTCTCTTTATTAATTCTAAAATTGAATATTAATAAAATAAAGAAAGATTATTCTTTTTAGAAGTGTCATCTAAAAATTCTTTTTTTAAAAAAAATTAATATTAAAAACAAATATTAATTTGGTTTTTACAAATTGTTATTACAAATATAAAGAATTCTGCGTAAATAAAAATATATGTTGAAAATTTTTTTGTTAAACAGAAAATTTTTAGGAATAAAATGTTATTATTGATGGTACCATATATGTTGAAGATCACACTATTATAAAGATATAGCCTTTTACGTATACATTTTCTTCATAGATGGTTTAGGAACTCGTCCATTATCAAGAACAAACTAAATGTTATTCTATCTTATAATGTTGTAGAAAGACAGTAAAAGACTTTCTTTTGAGTCGGTTTTGAATTCCTAATCGACTTTTACTACTCTATACTATCTTATATTATAAGAAACCAACTTAATTTTATTATCTGTAATTTTTAATTTGTTTTAATTTTAAATCTTTTTCGTCGATCACTTGTATGCCCCTTTCTCTTTTCCTACATGCCAATGAATCTGTCAATGACCTAAATAGGTCATCTGTTGGGTGGTTGGTCTGTTCGTTAATTATGGTCTAGTCAACATTTTTGTTTAAATATTTCAATTTCATTTTCTATTGTTAGTATTAGTCCTTTCTGTCTTTTATATATTAAATCCATCCAGTTTTTTTACGTCATCCGGATCATCAAGTTCATGATTCATAAAATTATGAATTACATCCATGTGTCACTAAGTAATTTTAAAAAGTGGAATTTGTTTTATTATACTGAAAGACTGAGACATAAAGAATGATTCACAGTTTCATCATCTTTCCATTCATGATATTCATTGTTGTATTTTAGGTTGATACCTAAAGATAATACTACCTCATCTTCCTTGAAAATTGTTTTTCTGCTTCTTTCTATATTACAAGATCAATGATCTAACTAATTTAATAATGAAAATATCATTAGTACTATGACGAATCATTAAAACAATGTTAAATAAACTCAAAATTCATCACTGATTTCACGATTCATATCTATATAAATAAAATAATGATATTGTCTGTACATTGCTTAGAACTGACTCATTTCAAGTTTTTTTTACGTTTCATACATTGGAGAAACCGAATCCAACCTTAGAAAAATTTCTGTCCGTTGGTCGGTTTGTCTGTTTGTCCGCAAAACTTTGTCACAAGTAAACTCAGCCACCATAAGACATATAAAGCTGAAACTTTTACAGTAGATTTGAGTAGGTTTAACTTAAAATATAGGCTCTGAATTGATTGGAAATTCAACGTAGAAGTTAAGTTATGGACGTTTAAAGCAAAAACGTTTGTCACAAGTAAACTCAGCCACCATAAGACATAGCGAGCTGAAACTTTGACACTGGATTTCTGTATGTCTAACTTAAAATACGGGCTGAATTGATAATTCAGTACAGAAGCGAAGTTATAGAGCTTTAAGCTGTATTTTCCTAACTTCATAGACAAGTATGTACTACACACACATGTTTATTTTAAAAATATACAGGTGTAGCAATTAGGTATTGTTCGTTGACTTTAATTTCATTTGCGTACATGAATATTTGCTTATACTAAAATGCTAATATATGAATATTATGCTTATTTGAGCTTATTGACAAGGTGTTTCCCAAAGTTCAAGATGTACTATCTATTCAGAATAAATGGCTTTGTGAACGAGCAATGCTCAAGCCTTACTAATGAACAGGCAGGAAAAATCAGCAAACATGTTCTTATGCTATATTAACCCGAAGATAGAACTTAAAAGTCAGTAAAGAGAGTGATTAGTAATGAGGAAGTAGTTTATTATCTAACTGAATTTCTTGACTCCGTGACTGCTGTTGGACTGCCTGCTCATGAGTAAAAACTTCAAGTAGGAGCATCATCATCCTGTGATTTAGTATCAGTAACAAATTTCATGTTAAGAAACTTGAGTGCCCCGGGAAATGTGCAACGGGAACCTACTCGGAGTTTGTGCTCTGCACAGATGTGCTGTGGAGGCGGCCATCATGACTGGGTGTGGAATGGGGAGTCTGTGTGTATACCACCCATACCATTGATTCTGAGCCACTATCTATTCCGTTGAAATGATTGCAAAGTCCCATCAGTATCTATTTCGCAATGACGTTGACTAAGGCGCAAAGGAAGGAATTGAAGTTAGCGAGACCAAGTTAGTTTTTCTCAGATGGTCAACTATAGTTTACTTGCTCAAGAGTCAGAGTTTCCAACTGTTTGTTCTTCCGTGAACCTGAAGGACAGACAGCTAATATGGTGTATACAGAGGCATTTGTTTAACACTGTACTAATAATGGTATTTTCTACTATTCTATAATTTCTAATTATAGTATTAGTATAATACTATAATTGATATTTTTGAATACCAAGTATAATAGAATTTTTGATTCCATCAAAGACGGGTACGTTTGCCAGTAACTAATAAAATTATTAGAGCTAAATGTGAACAAATGATGCACAAATAAATTTATACTACCCAAAACATCAGTTGGTGATTAACGAGGTTGATAACGAGGGGAGACCCTCCAATCGTCGCTTCACAAGTGCGCTTGGTGTCCCTATCTCAACTCTCCTGATGACGGTTCAGACAAAAATTAGAGACAGTAAGTCTGTTTGTTCCTTAGTTCTGTGTTTGTGATTCATCGTGAAACTTTTGTTGTCCTTTTGGATCGTTCTCCTGTTTGCAATGTTCAGTATATATATATATATATAAAGAATTAGTGAAATAACACGTGATATAACAATCAATGATCAAATCACAATAAGAAAACGGGAAAACAAGACTAAGATCTTTCAACCGTAACAAGCGGTCTTCCTCAGAGTCAGAAACCCAACTGCCGTCAGTTGGGTTTTTGACTCTGACGACGACCACTTGTTACGGTTGAAAAATCTTAGTCTTGTTTTCCCGTTTTCTTATTGTGGTTTGATCATTGATATATATAGTTCAATGTACATAAAGAAACATAGAGAAATTAAAAGTACACACTTACAGTCTCTAATTTCTGTAAGTGTGTGTTTTTAATTTCTTTATGTTTCTTTATGTACATTGAACTGTATTTGTCCATTTCGGATCGTATTTTCATCGAAAAAGTGTTATATATCAATTTCTTCATTCGTTCACTTGCTCTCTGACGATGTGTTAACAAAATTCCTTAAAGCATTGTTTTCAAATTAGTTTCATTATGGTAAATTAATCCATATATATATATGTTGTGAAAACGATCTGAAAAAGACAGCAATAATTCAAAGTTAGTAAAGAAACTCAGTAAAAGGCAAAACATACACTTATAGTCTCTAATTTTTACTGTTCACCTTCTTCAGGAGAGAAAACTGAACTGTTAGTTGACAACCCTGCTGCGATATGCATTTGGTCCTTTTCTTTGTTCTCCTGGGAATAGTTGAAACCGAAAATTAGAGGCTATAAGAGCGCGTTTTCCTTTTGTTTGCATTTCTCTACTAACTTTGAACTATATCAAGAAATTCACTTCAGTGAGACTGATAAGTACAAAAATAAACCACCACCTACATGTTGTTGAAGCATATATATTTGCTTGTATCAACATAATCAATATAAATTATTTTGATAACAGATATTTTCTCAATCTAGAAAATTAAAAATTAATAAATTAAAATTAACTCAAATTAAACTTACCTTAATATCAACTCCTCCATAATTTACTAGGTACAGCATATTTAAACAAAATTTGTATTAATACTATTTCATGTTAAGTAAATTGTTATTATTTGATTTCGTGTTTGACTGTAATCAATAATAATCAATTTAAGAGTAGTCTGCAAATGGGTAAATAGGATTAGTGAAGTAAATTGTGCTTAACCGATAATACGACTTTAATTTGATAGGGTGCTGCTAAATAATTGGGAGAAGGCTCCAGCAGATTTAACACTCGACAGATTCATAAATATGCAAGCAAGACCCTCGTGCCTTGTTGACTTTACTAATGGTGATCGTAGAGCCTCTACAAAGCCCTAGCTTTACAACCATGACGATCCAGCTAAGCAGAATTACAAATATAATCAAGGATCGAATTAATTCATGATTTTATAAAGCACTTCAGCTTAAATGGAATAAATTAGGAAGTAATATTTCTTCTTGTAGGCAGATTTTTGAAAGACATGGATATTTATCCCTAACCTTACCCTTATACTTGTTAAAGAAAAATAGATATTTTTTTAAATTCATTTGAACTATACTGAGTTTCATTTAAAACCCAACTGAGTTGGGTTTTTGACTCTGACGAAGACCGCTTGTTACGGTTGAAAGATCTTAGTCTTGTTTTCCCATTTCTTATTGTGGTTTGATCATTGATATATATATATAGATAGTATTCCATATATTCCAAGTACACCGTTCCAACCGTAAAATGTCGGCCTCAAACTCGTAAATAGTTCTTCTTAAATTGCTTAGAATTGGATTTTAATTTATTTATATTAATTTATCGTTATAACAGTTTTAGCATAGTAAACACTGAATAATGAGTTCATCTCTGTTTGTTAACATTAGAAGCCGAGAACTCAAAGGCTAGATCATTCTCTGTACTAGTGACAATTTAATCAAAAGAGAAAGCTATTTTATTTATTGTTATTTTAATATATAAACAATATAAACAAAGAACAATTGGTATACGGAGAGGGCAACAATGTTTTATACAATAATGGTAAACTATGAGGAAATTAGTTATCTTAATAAAATAACAAGAGGTAATGTCCTCAAGCAATTAAATAGGTCAACACAAGGATTCTTTCATTTCTCAGAAAAAGCAACTGGTTGTATCATTTTGAATAGGTATCTAAAAGGTACAAATTATTTTAGATAAATAAATTGACGGAAGTACATATTAAAAGATAATAACACTCGCAGATGTTGAAAACTTACTGGAAGGTAGTATTATTAATTCTTGAAGAAAAATTGTGATCTTATTTCTTTAAAAAAAAGAAAAGAACAATTACTTCTAAAAATGAAATCATTCAAATGTTTACGATTGTTAAGTTTAGTTACAAAACTTTTAATGGAACAAATTTGAATCAGTGAAAAGAATACTTTTAGATAAGAATTACATGAGAAGGAGGCAGGAATTTAGGAGTGCAACAGATGTCCAAGGCGATGAGGAGGCTAACAGTGTCCACTAGTGCAGTGGTCGGTCGCCAACCGGCGGGCCGCGGACCGGTGCCGGTCCGTAGACCAATTGGTACTGGGCTGCGTTAGAAATATAGTTTGCACACATGTGCGCAGTTTTTAAAGCTCTTTATCTCAGTTTGTATGCTTTGTCATAAGATTAGTCATACGCTTTGTAAGCTCCCAGATGGGGCCGTCTGATTGCAAAGAAACAAGCTCAAAGTTCTCATTGACTTGGTGTTCTAGTAAGTTAAAATGTTCATGCACTTTATATTCGTTTTTCTGGTGTATCTGTATTTTGTTTTGAAAGGAATGTTTAAAGTAAATTTTTAATGAAAACTTTTTAATGATATATTTATTATTATTTCGAGGCTTTTATTTTCATGTTATGTTGTTGGTACGATGCTACATGTAAGTTGCAAGTAAACAATATACCCTCGGGCCGCGGTAAAATTGTCTAACGTTTACCGGTCCGCGGCAGCAAAAAGGTTGGGGACCACTGTACTATTGAACGAACAAACCAGCAGGACAGTTCTTACCTCAACATTTGTTGTTCAAGACCTCCATTCCACCAATACCGTTTTCTTTCTTGATTCATAAAATATGTACAGGCTAAATTTGAGTCAAATATGTTCAACTTTAACTGAAGAAATTTCATATTATGTGTGAACCAATGATATTCGTTTAAAAACAACCACGTCTAATCAGCAATCACTCGACTATACTAAGGCCAGATAAAATATAAGTCACTGTACCTCAAAACTGGTGTGGAATAAAAAAAACCTGGACTGGCCTACACTCAATTTTACTATTAATAAATGTATTATCAAGCTCATTAACAATCGGCTTAAGTACTTGTTTTATTTTAAGTAACTGTCGTTAAACGTATTATCAAACTCTGGTGAACGATTATCAATTGATAATGAGTTTGATTTATTTTTATAGCTATTTTAATTCTATCAATTCTATCGAAAATGTTATCATTGTTATATAACAACCCTAAAAGTGACTACAGTTGAAATTTAATCGTTGTCCTTTTTAGTGTTATATTTCCTTACCCAATATTTAGAAGTAGTGTAATTTTTGTCTTGTAATATTTATATTCAGTTAATACTTAATACGAAATTTAAAGTTTCTAGAGTACCAGGAGAATTGGGTAAAATTATTACCATATGACATAAAGTATCCTTACTATGATTCAGTTTTATCTAGAGACAATGTGTTTCTTTTATACTCATTATTATTATTATTTGAGGGTGATTTTGCACTGCGTTTCTCTATACCCATTGAAAGAAAGGTTTTTTCAAAAAAAAAAACGGGTAATAATTTTTTTTTGACTGAATTATGAACAAAATGCTTAATTTAATATAAAAAATCCGACCCATAGAGCAGGTCACCGTTATTCCATAAAGTTGGGTTTCATATTGTCTGGACCATATTGTCTTTCAATGATCCAACAGTTTTGATATTTTTTCATAAATAAAAATTTTAGTTTGTTAGTTATTTTAGGCAACATTTTAATATTATATTGTCAATTGTTAAGCAAAAAAGAAATTTTCTAAAATTATAAAAAGTGCAATAATCAAATTTTCTTTTAATGAAATTTTGCTAAAGAAAAATATACAACTCATCATCTCACAAAGTTCTAATTTCATTGTGATCAGTAAAACTGTGTGACCAGTGTCGTATCCTCAAAATTTCAGATTCACCCTTAAGATAAAATTTTTAAACTTCATTTTATAAAACAGACCTCAACTCTTTAAAAAAAAATTATACATTTTTGTTCATATTATCATTGCAGTATGACTAAAAAATTGGAAGATTTCAATTTTCTGCAGTTAGTAGTTCAAATTAAAAAAAAGTATAATTGAAATTCACATATTTGGAAATAAAATGACTTCAATGGGTGCTTGTGATGACAGAATCAGTGACTACATAGGCAACACAAAAAATTGAATGCAACATTATTTTGTGATCATAGAAGAAGTGATTTATACCATTCTTTTTTTTAAAGTGAAAGAATTATTAACAACAAAATATATTGTTGTTCATTCCCTTACAAACTGTCACCCTCATGACGTGCAAAAAGTCAAGAGTAATCATAACGGATATCCATTTGCGATACAATGCAGCGTTGTTGTATTGTTGAGTCTGTGACAGTTCAGAAGATTGGTTGACTAAAATAAAGAGTACTTGAAACCTACAGGAATAAGATTTCTATTTGTTTGAAAGAATACAACCAGTTTTTTTCAGAAACAGTGTACAGAGAACAAGAAACTCATTGAATGATAAAAATAACTGGTGTACATAATAATTGCAAGAGTTATACAAACAATACGAATGCATGTGCATTCGTGCCATAGAAACAAAGACTGATCTGGCTGCAAAATCAAATGGATTCATACAATGATTAAAATTTTTTAAAGATAAAAGAACGCATGTTTCTACTTACAAAATTAATTTACCTTATCTTTAATTTTCCTATGTACAGTAGGTTTTGCTTTATTTCTTGACCAATCTTTGTATCATAGGGGAGTTTAGTACATAAAGGGAATAGCAAACAGATATTAAAGAGTCTGGAAAAAGATAAGTAGGTTTAAGTTATTTCTGGAAGAG
The DNA here is from genome assembly GCA_026182355.1 of Hermatobates lingyangjiaoensis. Lineage (NCBI taxonomy): Eukaryota > Metazoa > Arthropoda > Insecta > Hemiptera > Hermatobatidae > Hermatobates > Hermatobates lingyangjiaoensis. The sequence continues at coordinate 440,148 of JAPFBL010001938.1, forward strand.
CAAGGCAAATTCCAATTATTTACAGTTTACGTACGAAAGAGCATATATCTACAAGAAGAGCCAATAGTTCCTTCCAACTAACTGCTAACATTTTTAAGTTTCTTAATTTTGCTAATCCTATTTACCAATTGTAAAAAATATTCGGCGATTTTGAAATATGATATAATATGAAAGAAGGATTCTTGAAGGTATCAATAATATAAAAAAGTCAATTAAACTTTTGGAGAAAGTATAAAGATATTTAAAAAATACTTCAGCAACTATAAGATAGGAAGATATTTTATTGATTTAGCAAGATTTAATTTATAAAACTATAAAAATGAACTGAAATGAACCATTGTTTACTTTATTATAAGTAAAGTGTAGCAATGATGAACAAATTTGATCTCAAGATTATGACTGATTTGCACTCTTTGAGGTACTCAAAGCCCCTATGTGTATTTGGGTGAGAAGGTATCAAGAAGTTAGTGCACATACCGGAATCATACTGTTTGATGGATCAAATTCATATTTTACCAAAAATAGGCCTTGATATGAATATTACACTAATGATGGTAACTATTAGGTTTTATTTTGGTAACTGTAATCTAAATGTTGTTGGTAAATAACCATCTTCATAAGGGAAACTTATAAATTACTATGGGAAAACAATATAGTCAGTTCGAAAAACTTTGATTAAGATAACAGAAAACTTCATAAGCCTTAAAGGATTTACTCTGGACTGCTTGTTAGGTATTGAACGAGCTTTTGATAACACAATATAGAACCCAGTGAATAACAACTAAATTATATAGGTTTTAAATAAAGAACTGTACAATAGATTACAACTTTTTAACACATGAATATTTAGCGTAAGTATTAGTTCTAGGACAATTGGAAACGTGGCCCTCAAGGAGTTATGCTAGACACCTCTATTGTGGTGATTATTTGTTAATAACCTTTTTGATACTGTAAACAATCAATGTTACGATACTCAAGGATATATAAATGACCCTGTTATTTTATGAAAAAAAAAAATCTTCATGGTACTGCTTTTGAGCTTCTGCTGCATAATCTCCAAATTTTTGAAAGATGGTAAGGCAGAAAGATCAAGATATACAAATAAAATGATCCTAAATTTACTGATATATACAACTGATTAATTATTTTATCGTTGATTGAAAGTAAATTTAACAGAAATTACAACAAGAGGTATATTTATTTCGCTGAAATTAAATTAGTAAACATTAAGTTAATTTGAATAAAATGGGAAGTTGACTTGGTTGCAAGTTGTGTGGAGGCTGTAGAGTTGAGGACAAGAATGAGTTGTAGGGTGAAGTTGAGAGACAATGTTGGCTCTGACTACCAGTGTTGCTGTCGTGTTAACTGGCCTTCAAAGTTTCCAAATAGAGCCCCAAGCAACCCCAACTTGTCGCTTGAATAGTAAACAGCGCCATTTCACCACAGTATCATCCGAATGTCATCTTTATGTAGGCAACCAGATCACAATAATAAGTCATTGTTTCTTCAGCTACAGTGTATAGTTCAATTTAACTTCATGTTTATCAAGCCATATGCATTATATCAATACTGTAAACTTATTTATATCTAAATCAATGTTTTTCATTATATTGTAAAGCATTGCCCAAGAAAACCTTGAAATATTTTACCTGACTTCATTTGACTTCTCAATTTACTTTGTTTAGTATTTAATTCTATTAAAATTACTTCATTATGAATAATAACCGACTTCATAAAAATGATTGCTATTTTATTTTCTTCATTTGAGTGATCTTTTTATTTGCTGTATGTCGCAATTTAGGTTGTTGGGTATTGTCATTATTTACCAGGGCCTATTTTATAAGTTTACTTTATGAAAATGTAAATGAAATAATTTTGAGAAAATTAAAATGGTAAATTTACTTGATTTCCTGGAAATGTAGGCATTAAAAGTGAATGTAGGAAACATTAATAGTGAAATATGTTGTGTATATCTGTGATCAAATTTCACCATACAACTCTGCTGAGGTCTCACCCTGTCAAACCTTGCAGAGAACTTCCTCCATATTACAACCTAGAAGTGGAGTAATAAGGCCGTGACTCTGCTTGGACACGTCAGACTGGTACATGCACAGCTATCTTGTTACTATGGGCGCAAGGCCATTTTCTGGACATTGGTATGACGCTTTGATTATTATGAAGTTCCCGAAAGTCCTTTTTTGACATTTTTTCAATCATCTCTGTGATAAACTCAAATTTTAGAAAAAAAATAGGCCTTATAGTGTATATGTGCTCTATTATTTTTGGGCAATATTACATTTTGGGAAAGTCAATTTTTTTAGGCATAATGTGATAATAGACAACAAGTTTTTTCTTTTGAACTGACTCCTTTAATACTGAATTCCTTTATTTTTCAATTATCATTGAACTGAAAGACACTAAAAACTGTAAAAAACTTCATATTTTTAAAACAACAGCAAGGATATTTTTTGCAATAAAATATAAGACTTTTGACTTATGATAAATTTTCAAAGCTTTTGGTCATAATACAAATCCAAAATTATTTTGAGGGATTATAATAAATTTATAGCCAAAAATAGCACATTATGAGGAATTGAACTGAATAGTATTGTAATTTTTGTTGAAATTACATTGACGAGAAGTTACATTATGGTACATTTAATGATTACAAGAAATATTTTCTTTTTTACGCTAAACGGTTAGCTCTAAAGAAATGAAATTCTTTATAAAAAAAATCAAGGTTTTTTATGTCATATTCATCATTGATTTCACGATCATTGTATCTAATTAAATGACTTCAGCCCTATGTTGGTGTTTCACAAAACAACAGTTGTTTAACGAGTTTGATATTATGTTTACTTATAGTAAAGTTGGGTGTAGGCCGCTCCAGATTTTTGTTTTAAGATTTTAATACAAGAAATTTCAAGAAAAGATGTTTCAATGATTTGCTATGATAATATGTATGCACAATAAAACTATGGAGCAAACACCAAATGATGGTTTCTAAAGTGAAGGATGATTGTCTAAGAAAGGGTTGTAATCAAGCTACGTGTTGCTGCCTTTAGCAAAATCATAACATCAGATATATAGTTCTTGGTGTGTCAGAACCCTATTGTTTTTGGGTAATATTGAGCCATGGGACAGGTACTTTTTTCCGTTATGAAAAGATGGTGTCAATTTTATACCACTCTCTAGCTAATTATTAAACTTGAAATGTTGTGTTAGGTATTATGTTACCAGGAATACATGAGGTATTATTCCACTTACTAGGAAGAAATAATTCATGAGTTTACAATATTGGAAGAGTAGTATTATCCTAAAAATGACCACTATTAGGCTCATCTGTAAAAAAAATGACAAGGTTTTGCTAAAAAAAGCACATTCGTACAGAGCAACATTGGTATCAAAGATCAAATCCACAGGATCGGCTTTAAAAATTTTGGCTAAAAAACAGAAAAATCTTTGAGACTAATAAAATCACTCTAGAATGGTTCTTGGATATTGAAGCAGTTTGATAACACTATTAAAAATGTAATGAATCCGAACTAATAGATAAATGTGTCTAACTCAGGTGCTATAGAATGGATTAAACAATCTAACGCAAACTATTATTATTGACAGTAGAAGATCAAGAACTACGGAAATTGTGTCCACTGAATACTGACCAAAGGTTGTAGGGCTATAGTCTATATTGCGACGAAAAGTACTAATCGGTTTATTAGATTCTCCAAATAATCGCGGTTAAGAACGCAAGGTTGCTTTATGGTAATGTATTAGAGCATGCTCTTTGAAGTGTTTATGATTGAGTAAAGGAGAATGATAAGTTGAGCTAAAACGATCTTTAGACTTTTCTTAAAAAGTACCAAAGTAGGTCTTAAAGGCAAAATCTAATTGCTATTAGATGAAAGAGTACGACGAGGAAACCATTAACAGATACATTGGCTAAGGCGACAAAACCAATATTCTGTTTTCAGCAGATTTTTAAATCTCCTGTAAGAGAACATAGTTCAATAGTAGTAACAATATCATTCTTACAAATATTAATAATAACATTTCAGCTCGTTCTGTTTATTTCTCGTTCTTTCAATAATTTGATGTTTATAATAACTGATAGAATCAATATATTCACATTAAAACAAATTAAATTATTATTCATTACCTATGAGTTTGATATTACGCCTACAATATAGCCGCATTAAAATAAAATCAAAACTGAATTGGTTTCAACTGGTTTGATATTATGTTTACTTCTAGTAAAGTTGGGTGTATCGCCGTTCAAATTATTTTAAATTCGATGACAGATTTGTTACATTTTAACATTTTAAACACAATGTGTTACATTATAAGTAAAGTGTGTTACACTATTTTCTAAATGTGCTATATTCTAAATGGAATTGTATTACATCTTGGACACTGAACATGGTATAATGAACTGGAATAGATGTAAAAGTTGAATTGAAGTGAGCATGAAAGAGGAGAGCAGTGGAGTGATATAAGTATAAAGGGAGTTTGTTCACCGCAGATAAGATAAGAAATCGGGCAGTCAATATAACTAGCGGCTTTAGAATCAACAATACATTTACATACCCATACATATATGTTTAAATTAAGACCAATATTATTAAAGGAATAACTCTGAGGGTTGGACTAGTTATTGTCAGAGCATTGGTCGTAACAAATATAGTTTCAAGATTCCAAGAGCAAGATGATTATCTCTCCTCATTCTATTTGGAGAATGGGTAAAATGGAATTCAGATTTAGTTTTTAAAACCATAATTATAAAAAAACTTAAAACTTACAGCCACCATTTGATATGAAGGTAATTGAATTTATGTGTAAATAAGTTAGTTCAATAATTACATTCACTTTTAGGAAAAAGTAGATTAATTCAGGCATTAAAAGGTATAATTAGATCTGTGGCGACAGTACTACGTAACGGAAAGAAAACGACGTGAAGTTATAAATTGAATCGTTATTTCTTATCACTTGTTTTAGTTTTGCTGTGAATTAAAAGTAAAATAAGAAATTGTTGTTTGTGATGACTTTATTCAATTTGAATTTTGTGGAGTAATTCTCCGAGATTATTCTCTTTGAAGTAAATGGCTTTACTATTAAAACCTGTGGCAGCAAGTTTTGCTTGCTGCTATTAGAACTAAACTTAGGTTTAAGGAGACAGTTTATTTGTCTTTTCACAATCGATGATGTTCAGTCACCGATTACAGGGGTCAATTTTCTATACTGCTTGTCATCCGACTACTAATGGGAAAACAGAAACACATTTCAGCTTACAGAAGTGATAATGGATATTACACATACATTCTTCTTCCTTTCTTTGAATATTTATTATTTTCTTTACAAATTTATTGGAATGAGCTTTTTATTTGGACTAAACTATTCTGGCTGTTCCAGCTACCTTCTGTCTTCAGACAAGAGACCTGCCTCCGTCTTCATTCATTCATTAACTTCTTACTTGAGGAAGATGGGAGGAGGAGGGTGGGTTGTGCAAAAGCCCTCTGGTTTACGGAAAGTTTGGTTAGCTACAACCATTCTTTATTTATTATTCTTTAAACGGCTCCCCTAGTGGGTGATAACGGCAGCCGTTTACCGGTTTTTTGTTTGATCGGTAATTCTACAGATTCTACATTGAGAGTCCTAAATTTTGCCTGATTCAAGTGCATTTCGAGTAGGGATCTTTTACGAGGATCTGACATCATACAGGCTCGGGACCGACGGCTTAACGTCCTCTCCAAAGGACGACGTACACCGATTCATTTACCTCCCGCGTGAATAAAACGAGGGCCAAGTAGGGATCGAAACTCGGACTACCAGCCCAGAGGCGAGTACGTTAACCACTGAGCTAAGCTGGCACCCGCTACAACCTTTACTAACCGGTCTGCTGTCTCGTTCTCCAGTATTCTCATGTGTCTCGGTAACCATATGACAGTTAACTTATTTTTAAGGATCAGCCACTGAAGAAAGACCAGAAATTTTCACAAAAATGTTGACTTGAAAACTATTATTTCAATGCCTTCAGTGTGACCTGAATGTCTGATAAAATGTATGACTTAGATTTTGTTGGGCATTTTTGAGATTACGTTCCATCCAAAACTTTATTGAAAGCATTTCGTGGCTGTTCTTCTAGAGTTTAAGGAAAATTAAATATTTGTCATTAATACTCGATCCGGTTTTTTTTACCCATCAGTATACCAGAAAAGGCTCCTTTTTTGAAATCCATTACACATTCCATCGAGACAATGATTATCATATACGCCATGATAATGGTAATCAGGCAGAATATAGCCAAAATATTAATGCTTTGTTCTATTATTTATTTATTATTTTATTACTTTTTTATTATCTAGGCCATCCATAAGTTATGATCTGAATAAGGGCTACAGTAGTTCCTTCTGAGGACATCCTTTGTGGTTGCAATTTCAGTTGTGGTAGATCCTATACTTAATTATTCATTTGGGTTGGCATTGTTTGAATTCTTTCTATACTCGTTGGATGAATACATCTATGTATTAGCAATGATTCAAAGGATTGGAAGAATGGAAAACAGCCCAGGGTAATTTCATTAAGACTATAAGGTATTCATATTTTGTTAATCAAAATTTTTAAAGCTGATTCTGTTGATTTTCTCTTCTCATATGTATTTTTTACCTTATGATGATGCTTATTTACAAAAACCTTCTCATGTTACTATAGATCGTACTTAATAGTTGTCATTTTTAGTGTAATCTATATAAAAAATAATGATTTTGTCTGTACATTCCTTAGAACTGACTCATTTCAAGTTTTCTTTACGTTTCATACATTGGAGAACCCGAATCACCCTTAGAAAAATTTCTGTCGGTTTGTCAGTTTGTCTGTTTGTCCGCAAAACTTTGTCACAAGTAAACTCGGCTACCATAAGACATATAAAGCTGAAACTTTTACGGTAAATTTGTGTATGTCTAACTTAAAATATAGGCTCTGAATTGATTGGAAATTCAACGTAGCAGTCATGTTATGGACGTTTAAAGCAAAAACGTTTGTCACAAGTAAACTCAGCCACCGTAAGACATAACGAGCTGAAACTTTGACATTAGATTTCTGTATGCCTAACTTAAAAAATAGGCTTTAAGTAGATTGATAATTCAGTGCAGAAGCGAAATTATGGGGCTTTAAACTGAATTTTGCTCACTTCACAGACAAGTTTATTTTGAAAATACACAGGTGTGGCAAGTAGGTATTGTTGTTGATTTTAATTTCATTTAAGAATATGAGTATATTGTGTACTAGCAAACGTACCTCAATCAAATCAAAAATTGAATATAAAATATTCAATAATAGAATCAAAAATTCTATTATACTTGGTATTCAAAAATATCAATTATAGTATTATACTAATACTATAATTAGAAATTATAGAATAGTAGAAAATAACATTATTAGTACAGTGTTAAACAAATGCCTCTGTATACACCACATTAGCAGTCTGTCCTTCAGGTTCACGGAAGAACAAACAGTTGGAACCTCTGACTCTTGAGCAAGTAAACTAGTTGACCATGTGAGAAAAACTTGGTCTCGCTAACTTGAATTCCTGCGTTAGATAAAGTTTCCCTTTGCGACTTAGTCAACCTCAATGCGAAATAAACTCTCAAAGGACTTTGCAATCTTTTTAACGAAAACAAACAGTGACTCGGAATCAATGGTATGCGTGGTATACACACAGATTCCCCAATACTACACCCAGTCATTATGTCCGCCGCCTCTATGGCATATCTCCGTAGAGCACCAACTCAGAGTCGTGTCCCAAAGCCATTAATAATAGTAAAAATAACGAAATTAAAAACCAAGACAACTATATCCTTAGAACCATCAAAAAGAAATTAAAAAAAGGTAACGCGATAACCACTAAAGCAGACAAAGGTAATCCAATAGTTGTGATAAATAAATCAGATTATATTAAAAAAATGCAAGAATTTATAGATAAAAACAAGTACGAAAAACTAAAAAACGACCCAACTAAGAAGTTCCAAAACGAAATTAGAAATGTAATTAATAAATCTCATAATATAATCTGACTGAATGAATCATATAAATATTTAAACATGAATCCAAATGCCCCTCAGCTAAAACCTCAAATTAAAATACATAAGTTAGGAGAACCTATTAGGCCGGTTATAAATTATAGGAATGCTCCCTCATATAAAATATCAAAAGAATTAGCTAAAATAATAAAAGATAAGGTTAGCCTACCTAATACTTACAATATTAAAAACTCGGTTGATTTAGTAAATAAAATAAAAGATGTAGATATAAATGAAAAAACTAAATTGGTATCTTTCGGTATAGAAAATTAGTATGCGTCAATCCCCAATTCGGAAGTAATAAAAATTATACGGAAAATAGGTAAACAATTTGATCAGAATAATGATATAAACGAAATAATAAAACTAACAACTTTAACTCTAAAGCAAAATTATTTTAAATTTAATAACGAGTTCTATTTAGCAAAAATGGATTAGGAATGGGACACCCAACCTCTGCTATATTATCTGAAATATTTTTACAAGAACTAGAAAGAATATATGTCAATATATTAAAAGAGAAATTCAATGTAATCCATTATAGCAGATATGTTGATGACTCCTTCCTAATCATAAATAACCCGAACGAAGAAAATATAAAAAACATAAATAAGTATCTCAATTCGTTAAATAATAAAATTAAATTCACCCACGAAATAGAAATAAACAATAAAATAAATTTTTTGGATCTAACCATTGAAAAAACCGGGAATAAACTTAGTTTTAAAATATATAGAAAACGAACCGCAACCGATATTACCATACATAAATCTTCAATGCATCCAAAACAGCAAAAAAATATCAGCTTTTCGGTATATGATAGATAGATTAATAAGAATTCCGATGAATCCTAATAACTATAAAAAAGAGTTAAATATAATTAAAGAAATAGCAACGAATAACGGTTGCAACGCAAACTTAATCAATAAAATTTTAACAAATAGAACGAACAAAATAAATAATTATGAAAGGTCTAATAATAATAAATACGCGTCTATAACGTAAATAGGAGATATTAGTTATAAAATCGCGAACTTACTTAAACGGTACAATGTAAAGGTAGGGTATAAAACTAATAATTCTATAAATCAAATATTAACTTGCTCCACGGAAAATATAACTAATAAATTCGAAAAAAGCGGAATATATAAATTAAAATGTGAAAACTGTAATCAAATATATGTAGGACAAACGGGAAGAACCCTAAAAACAAAGATTCAAGGAACATCTTAATGATTATTTAAATAATACAAATAAATCTAATTTCGCAAATCACCTAACCAAACACGGACATGAACCTGACAGCTTAGAAAACTCAATGGACTTACTAAAGGCGGGACAGAAAGGACAGAAACTTAATATAATAGAACAACTAGAAATTTATAAACATAAAAAATCGGGTAATTTAATAAACGAACAGGTAAACCACCAATCCGATATCTTATTCAAACCATTAAGAAAAATAAAAAAAAGACTGGACGGACAGTATGACGAAAAAAAGAACTATAAAAGAATTAGACTAGATAATAATTAAATAAATTCAAAAATAACGCCATAAGATGGAATAACAATATCTTGACAGCAGTGGATACAACTATAAAACCCCTGGACAATAGCCCCATAGATTAGTTGCGAACGAAGATGGACAAGATCCGAAAGCGCTCCAATGTCTCCGATATCAACTTACGAGGTATGACGGTTTTTTCTATTTCTAATATCAAACAAATTTCATGTTACGAAACTTGAGTGCCTCGGGAAATGTGAAAAGGGACAGGACCATTTTCTCAAAAATTGGTCAACTGTAGTTTGCTTGCTCAAGAGTTAGAGGTTCCAACTCTTTGTTCTTCCATGAACCTCAAGGACAGACATCTAATGTGGTGTATACAGAAGCATTTGTTTAACACTATATTAATAATGGTATTTTTTACTATTCTATAATTTCTAATGATATTTTGGATTACCAAGTAGAATCAAATTTTTGATTCTGTCAAAGACGGGTAGGTTTGCTAGTATTATTATAATGTAGGTAATGTAACTTCACGAAATATTCACAAAATTGTAAAGAGTTTTATGAATCACAGGATGTGTGAATTAAATTGTTAACCGTTTTGTTATGCAAAATAAAAAATAACTTTTCAATGGTTCAATATTGCGTAAAAACTCTGATGTTATGTTAAAGTGCCCGATATGTAAATTGGTTTCAACACTTTTGTTAGACAAAAGTCAATGATAATAATACACTGAAAAAGACCAAAAATATATGATTGATTATGCTTAATTTTATAGTTTAGGGGTTATTTTATGAAAAAATATAAATTTGATACATAATGCGCTGTGGCCTATAACGTGGTCACTTTTGGTATCCGCCCCACACACACACACACACACACACACACACACACACACATATATATATATATATATATATATATATATATATATATATATATATATTCGAATACGTTGGCACTACAAGAACAAGAAAACGAGTAACTTACTACTGAAAAACAATCCTCAGAAGAATACCCCGGAGCTTCAGCGCAGTCACCTAGTGTACGAGTATACTTGCACCACAGGTGAATGTGAAAACCTGCCTTCCAAGTACATTGGGATGACTGCGACTAAGCTCTCTAGGAGACTAACTCTTCATTTGACTGCGGGAGCCCCTAAGAAACATACACAGGAAAAACACAACACTCAGCTGACGAGGGAGATGCTGGTGCAGGGCACTGCCATCATACAGGCGGAACAGAATGCGGAGAAGCTACAAATATTGGAAGCCCTGTACATAAAGGAAAGGAACCCCTCTATAAATCTATAAATCTCCAGGTCAAGGACATGTATGTAATTCCGACGAGCAGGAGCCTGGAGCCGAGCATGAGGTCCAATCAGAGCAGCAGTCTTAACCCTGCGCTCTGATTGGTTCGAATTAGTCAACCTGATTGGCATTTAAGCTGTTCACTACAAGGAATGCTCTACCTGAAGATGACCAATGTTCCTATGGTCGAAAGCTCGTATAATATTGAAGATGTCTTTAGGACAGATGCTATGGCAACTGCAGCCAGAAGAAAGAAAAATCGCCCGAAGGATCGAGGCCACCAGCTTAAAGTTAGTGAGTGCAGAAGCTGCTGCAAATTTTAACAATATATATATATATATATATTATATATATATATATATATATATAAACACACGCCGTTGTGTTTCCGGCGTGCTTGGTCGCCCACTCTATTTTCTCCTGAAGACGGATCTTCCGAAAATTTGAGTTTGTGTATCTCTTTCTCTGTGTGTTGCTTTTCTTTGTTTTTGAGCTGATTTGCGTCCAGTTTGGATCGTTTTTTTTTAATTTTGATTGAAATATATATATATAAACTAGAATTTAAAAAAGAACATATAGAAAGGAAACCACTGAACTCACTACTATATTTCGATGTCATCGTCTTCAGGAAAAGAAGTGAATCGCTCCAAAGGTTGATAACGACTGACTTGGCGTTCGAACTGAAGCACTCAAACAGTGTAGCCAACTTTCGGAGGAAAGGTAGACAGGGAAGATAAAGAAATAAAAGCCAAATAAAAATTAAAAAAAGAAAACATTTAACTAAAATAAAATTAAAAGCTGATAACAACTTTTTAAAAATAAAAAATCAACGATTGAGGTTAAGCCCAGGAGCCGATCTACCGCCCAGAAGACTAATAAGTGCTTCTTCTGAAGCTCTCAGAGTAACTTTCGGATTAGTCTGATCAATCTGCCTCAGGACCTGTACACGGAAACAGTCATTAAAACTGAGTCCGTGAGAACTGGCATGAGTAGCAACGGGAAGGTCAATGCGTTTGCCAACGGATGAACTGTGATTATATATATATATATATATATAAATATATATATATATATAACTCCGTTGGTCAGTGCAGAGACCTACCCATAGCTATCCATGCTAATTCCCATGACCTCCCTTTCAATGATTGTTCAGGGTACAAATCCTCAAACAAATCCCCGAGTCTAATTCCCATGTCACCCTTAGAGCTTCCGAAGAGGCATTCATATGCCTCCTTGGGGCTCGTTCTCCTCCTGGTCTCAACCTGTACCGTTAATTATTTTTTATTTTATTATTATTATTTTATTATTATTATTATTATTTTATTATTATTATTATTTTATTATTATTATTATTTATTTTTTATTATTATTCTTTCGTATTTTATATATTTTTTATCTTGTTTTCTAAATAAATATTGGAGGGATTTCTATTTTTCCTCTCCTCCGCTGGGGGGCAGCATTGCGGTGGTTCCACGAGTTACTCTGGAGGCCAGTAGCAGTTTGCTTCTCAACGCGAGTACTTCGCACTTCTTCCCGATGACGACGGATGTCGAAATATCGAAGTGAGTTCTGTAGTGTCTTTGTGTGTTCTTTTCTAGCTGTTAAAGTGTATATATATATATATCATCGAAAAAAAAAAATGATTTTAGCAACCTTCAAAAATTATATACAACAAAGAAACAGAACTTTATAACTAAGATATAATACATATTCGTACTTTCAAATACGAATTCAAGTACTAACAGGACAATTCACCAAATAATTAGTGAGCAGACCATCTATCCGATAAATGACCTATTTTGATCATCGCCAGATTCAGTAACATGTAGGAATAGACCAAGAGACGGTTTAGTGCCTCAGGATGAAGATAGTAATGGTAAATAGCTGAAATTAAATTAAAGTCAATTAAAATAATAGCACGTACTGATAATGTTAAGTATTGTTTTATAAAATAAAATAATATCGAGTGAGTAAGATCGAACAAATAGAAATAATCGAATTAAGAGAGATTGATTGTTATTCTATCACCAATATTGCACCGAATGTCTTTCACTTCACTCTTGAGAAAACAAATTTTCCAAAACCATTCGAGTTTTGTGTACCATTCGAAAAATGTACGATTAAGGTGGATAATAGTTATAATAATATTAGTTACGTAAAAAAATGTAACTGAAGTCAAGTTTTTTTATCTAACGCTTGTCCGGATAGGATTATACCTTTTTTGTTACGAATGGAAAAAAAGTCAATAATCATGGGGATTCGCATTAAAGAGGTCACCATCAAGACGTAGTGTCACCAAGTGCCAAACACGCCCAAACTTCTGTGACCTAATGGAAACTATAGTATTCAATATGGCTAGGACCGTCAAAACTTAGTTAAGTTATGCATATTAAATAATTACATTATTATTGTAACTGTAAACTTGTACTATATGTTATTTTTAAATTTAATTATATATTCGATTTATTTTGGATAGATAAAGTAAGATTGAATGTGGACTTTTTATTAAGTTTAACTAACTAAGCTATAAAGAGATATCATTCAAGAATGTTATTGCACTGGTAATGGTATTAAATGAATGATGTAACAATGGGGAAAGCAAGTGTACAAGAGGAAGGGAATGTCGATCTGTCTTTGGCCGCTGAACATTTCTAAATCGGTAGAGCGGTGTGGCATTGTGTAGGGTCTAAGGCAATATTGTCGAGGCCCTATCACCTCTGCACCGGGTGCCGATATTAAAAAGTTGACTGGATCCATCGCTTTGATCCTGAAAATCCTCGGGGGATATTACAAGTTAGCTAACAATGTCCGTCCTAATGGAGGCTCTGCCTGCGGCCACCCAAACGTATTTCATATTGACACTCAATACATATCTCACTTAACTCCTACTCTATCAATATCTTTTTGAACTCGAAATTAAAAATCTTTTCCTTTGAGCTATCATCAACATTTTTCAATACTTTTCTTACTTAAATTGATCCTTTTTATATGGTTCTTATTTCTATATTTCCATTGATAGATAAAAATCGTTATTACTTTATGCATTGTGCCCTAATAAGAATATTAAATTCTTTAATAAACAAAACACAAAAACTTTTAGTAACAAATATAACTTCTGATTTAAAACTGTTTATAACCCGTTCATTACTATAATGGATATATACTAACAAGTAAGAGGTAAAATTAGAAGAATATAATTATGATTCAATAAAAGGCCCCACAGATTATTATTGTCAAAAAACAATTAAGAGTTATTTCCTTTAACTAGACACACGTAAAAAGACTGTAATATTCCATCCTAATTTATTACAATTTTATTTCATACTAGCAAACGTACCCGTCTTTGACGGAATCAAAAATTCTATTATACTTGGTATTCCAAAATATCAATTATAGTATTATACTAATACTACAATTAGAAGTTATAGAATAGTAGAAAATACCATTATTAGTACAGTGCTAAAAAAAAGCCTCTGTATACAAAGATTAGATTTTAAGTTAGACATACACAAATCTACAATCAATGTTTCAGCTTTATATGTCTTATGGTAGCAATATTTTGTGGACAAACCGACAGACAGAAATTATTCTAAGGGTACATGTGGCTACTCTGAAGTATGAAACGTAAAGAAAACTTGAAATGAGTTAGTTCTAATTAACGTGCTCCCAGTCAAAAGCTAGCACGCAAGCCACTGGGCTACTCTGGTTCCATACCTTACTTTATTACCAGTGTTTATATTACGCAAATATTAAATTAAAAAAAAATATTTTTGTTGTGTTTATTTATAATACATTTGCACTACTGTCATCGGCGATCACGCAAGCCACTGGGCTACTCTGGTCCCATACCTTACATTATTACCAGTGTATTTATTAAGCAAATATTAAATTAAAAAAAAGTTGACAGTTATATATAATACATAGCAAACGTACCCGTCTTTGACGGAATCAGAAGTTCCTGTTTTGGTTTATTGCCGTGTGCCTATTGCCTTTCGGCTATACCACGGAGGAATCAGAAGTTCCGTCATTTTTGGTATTTCAAAATGTCATTAGAAATTATAGAATAGTAGAAAATACCATTATTACTACAGTGTTAAACAAATGCCTCCAGCTAATACACTACATTAGCTGTCTGTCCTTCAGGTTCATGGTAGAAGAAAGAGTTGAAACCTCTGACCGTTGAGCATGTAAACTACATTTGACCATGTGAGAAAAACTTGGTTTTGCTACCTTGTATTCCTGAGTTAGATGAAGTCTCTATGGCATATCTGAGTAGAGCACGAACTCAGAGTCGTGTCCCGTTGCACAGTTTTGGGGCACTCATGTTTCGTAACATGAAATTTGTTACTGCTACTAAATTGTAGCATGATTGGTGCTCTACTTTAAGTTTTTACTCATGAGCAGGCAGTCCAGGAGAAATAAATTCAGAGTCAAGAAATTCAATTAGATAATGAACTGCTTCTTCGTCACTAATCCAATCTCTTTACTGACTTGTAAGTTCTTTCCTCGGCTTCATATAGCGTAAGAACTTGTTTGTTGATTTTTCCTCCCTGTTCATATTAAGAGTTGAGAATTGCTCGTTTACAAAACATTTATTCTCAATAGATAGTACATCCTTAACTCTGTGAAACACCATTTCAATGATGTCAAATACGCAATATATTCATATGCTCAATTGAAATTAAAATCAACTAACAATACCTACTTGCCACACCTGTGTATTTTCAAAACAAACTTGTCTGTGAAGTTAGGAAAATACAGCTAAAAGCCCCATAACTTCGCTTCTGTACTGAATTAATAATCTATTTAGAGCCCATATTTTAAGTTAGGCACACACAAATCCAGTGTCAATGTTTCAGCTCGCTATGTCTTATGGTGGCTGAGTTTACTTGTGACAAACATTTTTGCGTTAAACGTCCATAACTTCACTTCTACGTTGAATTTCCAATCAATTCATAGCCTATATTTTAAGTTAGACCTACACAAATCTACTGTAAAAGTTTCAGCTTTATATGTCTTATGGTAGCTGAGTTTACCAGTGACAAAGTTTTGCGGACAAACCGACAAACCGACAAACCGACAAACCGACAAACCGACAGAAATTTTTCTAAGGGTGGATTCGGTTTCTCCAATGTATGAAACGTAAAGAAAACTTGAAATGAGTCAGTTCTAAGCAATGTACAGACAAAATCATTATTTTATTTATAAAGATAACTTGTAAGAAAGTTATTATTCCTTATTTCAAGAAATTACAAAAAATTTTTGAGACAATTGTTCCTACAGTTATACGGTTAATTGAATGGAGAATTTTAACCAAAAATATTTTAAAGGGAATTAATAAAAATAATTGGTTTTCTTAAAAAGATGGTTTCAATTTCAATTCACACTTATTTATCTTGTTTTCGAATGACGGTATTATTTTTGGGTAATATTGAACCACGAGAAAGGTTTTTGTTGTACAATGTGTCACATGTTTCGGTCTTTTTACTTTACTATAAGTAAAGTATAGTGATCGTGAAAAAATTCGATCTCGAGATTTTGACGGAATTACATGTTTTGAGGTCCCAGAAGTCGTTTTATGAAGTTTTTTCGATGATGTCTGTGTGTGTGTGGGGGGGGTGTGTGGGTGGGTGAGTGTGTTAGCATTGCTTGTTACCACGCTACGGTCCAGAACTTTGATGGATCAAGTTGATATTTTTTACAAAAATAGGCCCCATAAAGACGAAGGTCCCTATTGTTTGGGAAGAATTATGCATGATGGAAAAGTCACTTTTTTGCCAAAAAACGTTTTTTTGAAAACATTTATTTCTCCTAAACTGATAACCCTAGAGTTTTGAAATTTTAACATTATCTTTGAGGTTACAAATGCAACAAACGAAAAATATATTAAGAATTTTAAAACAACAGGAAATATTTTTTTTTCAATCAAATGTAAAAATTTTGACTTATAATTCAATGTCAAACCTTGTGAGAGCGATACAAGCCATACTGTTTGACGGATCAAAATCAAACTATGCTTAAAAATAGAACATTATGTGGAGAATGAGTTGAGGTAATTGTTTTAAAACTTACATTCTTCAAAGGGGCGTTACAGTACGATTTCTGTTTTCAGAAAATGTTTTTTTGACGCTAAACGGCTCATTAAAAAAATAATGAAAATTTGACCAAAAATGGAACAAAAAATTAGGAACTAATAAAAAAAAATCATGAAGTTTCAATTACGGGAAACAGCAATACCACTATAAAAACTGTTTGTTTATCCTAGACTAAGAGATCACCTGCTATACTTGTCGAATTTTTTATATTTTTTTACATTGTTTACATTGACTTAGAAATTTGTTGAGCGAATCCACCGAGATAAAATTGATATTTATAAAGGAACAATTTATATTGTTTATTAACTTATATGAGATGTAAGAGGAATAATATTGTTACATGTAAAAAAATCACCGCCAATAAACATAAATAAATTACCTTTGTCTCATAATATGCGTTAATAAATCTATATATTGCACTCTTGAGCAAAACTTATTATCAGTTACAATTACATTATCAGTGTGAATGTAGTAACTTTCCATGCTATTTAAATGTAATGAATGATTCTTTCCTCAAGAAAGAGGACTTATGTTTGTTGAGAAATAGCCAGTTTTTTTTACAATTCTAGTCTAATAGTTTCTATTTATTATTTTCAAAAATTAGAAGCTCCCAACTATAAAAGATTTAAATTATATTGAATAGCTGGCTTCGACTTCGATTTGAGTATGTAAACTGGCTAATTAATAATATATTTTTTCTCAATATATATTCATAGGAAACTTATAACAGAGTACAGGAGGCAGGAAAAGGATAACACTCACTCAGAAAAAATTCGTATATATGTTATTTGACAAAGGGGAAGGAAAATGATCTTATTATTTTAAATACTAAATCTTATTTTAATACTTAAATACTAAGAAGCCATAAAATTCCCAGTATAATAATTCTATGAAAGACCAAAAATGTAAAAGATAATTCAAAATTGAAATCTTTCGTTTAGAGATTAATAAATGTTATTATCGTAGATATTTAATTATAAATCATCTTAAAACAACATTTTTTCTTCGCTGTTTATGACGTTTTCCAGAGAATAAAAGGGTATTTTCCTGTTTTAAATTTAAAAATTTCACTTTAATATTCAATGTAGTAGGATGTAAAGTAAACGATGTAAGAAATCTACTGGCTATTTGAACAAAAGTGATGTTCTCTTGTAGGAGAATATTTCGTTTCAAGAAATGTTCACTTTGGTTTTTCAAAAATGTTATTACTGCTGTAGTTATACTAATGAAATTATTTGCATCAGCTGTGTGATGTACAAAAATAAAAGCTTATATATTGATATATTTTTCAATCACTATCTGTACTACCTCAGGAATGAAAGACTAATAATCATATCCCATTTAGATGTTTACGTTATGCTTAAATGAGACGTTATGTGTTATATACTCAAGAAATTTGATATTAAGTTACTTATAGTAAAGTTGAGTGTAGGCCACTCCAGAATTTTTTTGCTCTTCTAGAGATTATATGAAATAAAATTTCCCATAAAAATTATTACAATATTATGTTTAATTGAAATTAATTAAAATTTTATACTTATTCGATATTAAAAAATAAATATTAGCTCTTCATTATATGTGCTTGTCTAATTTGTTAACCTTTATTCTAAGAAAACCAACAAATCCCATAATCATTAAACATTGACAACTCAGGATTTTAACAAATATTTTAAAACATTATTAAAATGAGTGTTATTGTATTAAAAAAATCTGGAGTGGTCTGCACTCAACTTTACTATAAGTAAACTTAATATCAATATTCTTGGGTATATAATATATAATATCTCATTTAGACATAATGTAAACATTTAAATTGGAGATGTTTATTAGTCTTTCTTTTCTGAGGTAGTACAGATTGTGATTGATAGACTTATCAATATACAAGCTTATTTTTGTATATCACACCACTGATGCAAATAATCTCATTTGTATAACTATAGCGGTAATAAGATTTTTGAAAAGCCAAAGTGAAAATTACTTGATACAAAATAATCTCCTACAAGAGAACATGGCTTTTCTTCACATAGCCAGTGGATTTCTTACATCGCTTACTTGACCTGCTTCTACATTGAATATTTAAGTCAAATTTTCAAATTTAAAACAAGAAAATACTCTTAGTTTCTCTGTAAATTACATGTATTAATCTTCAAACAAAAGATTTCAATTTTGAATTACGTTTTACATTTTTGGTCTTTTATAGAATTATTATACTGGGAAATTTATGTGTCTTCAGTATTTAATAAAATCATTTTCTTTCCTCTTTTTCAAAAATCATATATACCAGTTTCCTCTGAGTGAGTGTTATTTTCCTGCTCCCTGTACTCTGTTATAAAGTTGCTATGAATGTATACTGAGAAAAAATATATTAGTAATTAGCCAGTTTACATACTCAAATCAAAGTCAAAGGCAGCTATTCAGTATGATTTAAAACTTTTATAGTTTGGAGCTTCTAATTTTTGAAAATAATAAATATGAACTATTAGATTAGAATAGTGAAAAAACTGGATATTTGTCAACGAACATAACTCCTCTTTCTTAAGGAAAGAGTCCATTCCTCAAGTCTACATACAGTGAAGTAAAAATATCAAAAATTCGACAAGTATAGCAGGTGATCCCTCAGTCTAGGATAGGCAAACAGTTTTTATAGCTTTATTGTTCTGTGCCCCGATTGAAATTTCATGATTTTTTTTTAAAAATTGCTAATTTTTCGTTTCATTTTTGGTGAAATTTTCATTATTTCTTAATGAGCGGTTTAGCTTCAAAAAAACATTTTCTGAAAACAGAAATCGTACTTTAACACCTCTTTGGTGAATGTAATTTTAAAACAAAATATTTCATCTCATTTTGCATATAATGATCTATTTTTAGGCATAGTTTCATTTTGATCTGTCAAACACTATGGTTTGTATGGCTCTCACAAGCTTTGAGATTGAATTATAAGTCAAATTTTTACATTTTATTGAAAAAAAATATTTTCCATTGTTTTAAAATTCTGAATATATTTTTTGTTTATTGCATTTGTAACCTCAAAGATAATGCCAAAATTTGAAAATTTTGGAATTAGCTGTTTAAGAGAAAAAAATGTTTTCTAAAAAATGGTTTTTGGCAAAAAAAGTAACTTTCCCGTCATGCATAATTCTTCCCAAACAATAGGAACCATCTACATTATGGGGCCCATTTTTTGTGTAAAATATTAACTGGATCCATCAAAGATTCTGGACCGTAGCATAGTAACATGCAAGGCTAACGCACGTACGCACCCACCCACGCACCCACCCACGCACCCTCCCAAACACACACACACACACACACACACACACTGATAGACATCATCGAAAAAATAAAACTGGATGTCAAACTTCAAACATACAAGATTTATTGATTAAAGTTAAGTTTTTATTAAAATTATAAGATTGTTATATTTATTGAGGTTGAGTTCGATGAGAATTCATTTTTGGGAAGTATGGATTGATTCCAGATTTTCATTAATAACTTTTAATTTTGGTTTTGAAAATATTTATAATTCAAAAAGTTTGATCACATTCAGACTGCAGACTCGAGTGCACATATAAGAGGCAATGATTGATAAAATTTGTCAAGAATAGTATTACAGTAATAAAAAGAGGTAATAGTATTACAGTAATAAGTGACTTGTTCAGAAAAGTCGTTTTTACCAATCTCGATTGAATGATATCAATTTTGATAACACATGGAATTACATATATTGTTGTTTTCAGAAGAAAGATCCCCCCCACTCCGTCTTTCAATTTATATGGAAGATTGTAAGAACTATTACAATATTAAGTAATACTTCTGATTTCCTTTTCATTATAAAAACCAAAAATTTTCTTGTTATATTAGAATCAAAACTTGATTTACATTATTTGGTATGTTTTTATGATACCGTTATTCATAAGAAAACTGCATACAGACTATAGGTCATTCCAGAGTATTTCAATTATGTTACTGCATATAACATGGAGCAAAATAAACTAAAATAAAAGAAATTGTTAAAAAGGTTACCTAGCTTGATCAGTCAAATTAATTAGACGTAAGATTCTCGTACGTAAAATTAATCAATTAATAGAGATACGAGAAAACCTATCGTACTGGTTGAATTTCTCCACATTTATACAATGACACAAAATATCCGTGTAGAACTTAAGGAATATATAATTTAACAGCGTTTTACAAATAATATTGATCAAATAAGTAATAGAAGAATATTATTGAAAAGCATGTAAATAGTTTTTCAGGATATTAGGATCAGTAAACATTCATTTAAACATAATCCATTCCCAATTTGGAGACAAATTTTTTTTATTTTTTTTTTAGCAAATATTTTTCTAAATAATTTGTTCAGATGAGTTTAAACTCATTAATAGTACCATTTCATACCTGTTGACTAATGATATTTTTTTTGATTATTTTTATTAGTCGAAATGATTTATTTATGCTCTTACTAGAATGCAATGAAACTGCACTTAGTTTTCTCTATTAATAACACATCTTGTTCCTACTTTATGAAAGTACAGATTTATGTTTATGTAATTGTTCTAATTACAAGTGTTAATACAAACATATTTTAATCTCTACTAATTAAATATGTTTAAAAAAAAAAGTGGTGTTTGAAGTTATATTAACAACATCTTGATTGATCGTTTTATAATAGTGGTTGATGAAATTCCAGATACTTATTTAATCAATTTTATATTCCTGTTGAAAATTGATTGTTGATTATTTTATCAAGTGGTGATAGTGGAGGTGTAAGAAAAAAAAAGAGGGTTGCATGTGGCGAGAGTTAAGTTGGTTAAAGTGCTCGGTTCGCAGCCCTCCTAATCCGATCCACTGGCATTATTCAATCATACCACCCACTCCACACCCAACAAACCTATCATCTCTCCACTTCCACTTTTTCCTTCACTTTATCAAATATTAACCAAATCAAATTTCACTTCTTTTATAAAGAGGAATCGTTTGAACTCAAAACTTACTACTTTCTTGGATTATTGTATTAGTTTCATCACATTTGCTAATTTTTAAAATTTCACTAACACTTGGTAATTAAATATATATATTGTCAATCTCCTTTCAATAATTAAGCACAATAGTATTATCATTTTCAAATCATACTTATATGTTTGATTTTATTAATGAATTGAGAAATACTGATCAGAATATCACATGATAATAATTGTTTTTATTTAACTTTTCCTAGGATGCTTGTATTAAAAAAACACTCATAACATATTCAATATTTGAAAAAAAAATACATTTTTTTTTTATAATGAGTGTTGCACACTAAAAATTATATTGAAGTACAATGTAATTATTGATATTTCAAAGGTAATAATAATATAAAAACATATATGTATCAAAATAGAAATTTTATAAAAACTGTTTCAAAAACAATATAATGTAGGCAACTGATTTTACTGTTTTTTTTTTGTCATAATATCTAGTTATTATTAACGATGATTGTCAAAATTATTGTTCATAATTGGTTTAGTAATAGTTCAATAAAAAGAAGTATATTAAACCAAATAATATGGATATATTATTGTTAATCTAACCAATTTAAAACTAGCTTGACTATCTTCTAAAAATCTTGACAACTAGAAACATAAGAGATCTGCTTAAGGAAGCCAACAAGACCTCTAGTACCTTACTCTCTTTTATGATTTCTCAACATATCTATTTGGTAGATTATGAAAAATATCATATTTTTTTACAGTAAGATTTTATTTTATTATTTTTAATCTTACCTTATATTTGATTAGTAATTTTGATATATGAGGTGTATAATCCAGTAGTCATTCATTTCATTAATTAGTTTCTTATTATGTTATTGAAATAAAAAAAACTTTATCGCAATTATTTTCCCTGATGTGCTTGTTAATAGTTTGAAATGTTTTATCTAAATACATATACAAAATATTATATAAAATTATTTATATAATTATATCTGATGCAGGTTTGTGATGTAAGTAAATCATATATCCGGATACTTACTATACAAACTATACAAATATACAATATTTATATATATATATTTAATAATATAGTATATATATACTATACTTACTATACAAATTTCTTTACTTTAGCATATTTAATTCTTATTAATCCTTGCCTTCAAGTATGTTGATAATACAATTTCAACAGGTGTATTTTGTTGCTACGAAAAAAATAGTTTGCACAATTAAATAAACTGTTTTTCTCTATTCGGTTCCCCTTTGCTCACTCTTCAAATAGTGAATGATAATCCATGTATTATATGATAAAAAGTATTTTTTTTATTGCAATTAAATGCTGTATTGAATTAATGGATGATGACACTTCTTTGATTCTTTCATGAAATGTAACTATAAAAACAAAAGCAGAGGGAGCAGGGAAGGTGGAAGGTGGTGTATGGGGTTGAGGTGTATCCAAGGAGACGACAGGCACCGTTCTAACCTCTGTCGGCCATCACCTACTGCCCATCTAACACATTCATCTATTTATCCCTTCTACTTTCATTACAACAACATCTCCAATTATCTTTATTATTAATTACCTTAACTGATAATAACGCACTTAAAATAATACTAATTCGAAGAATTAGAAATAAATCTCTATCGTTATTACTCTAGCCATATCCCTATATCTACTGGTAAAACACATATCTTTTATTAGCACTGTAATCAACAAAGTTATAAAAAATACAATTATTTTTAATTATATACAAAATCAAAATAAATTTCTATATAATTACAAAGTGAATTTGATTTAGAGAAGAAAAGATTTTTTAAAATCATTTTTGCAAGAAAGGAGTCAGTACTTCTTGGATACTGAAATAACTAAGTGAAGAAAATGTTTAATGTCATAATGATTTTTGTCGTTAATACATTTAACTATTATCTATTTATTAACGATTGATGTAACATAGCTGACAAGACACTGTTTTTGATTGCAGAGTAAAAAGTTATGTTAATTTAATACCAATTACTAATAGGAGCATTTAACACATTTTAATTATTGAAAACTTTTCAGAGTTGTTAACATTATAACGTAATATTTATTTTCTTATTTTATAATAGTATAATAAAGCAGTATAATTATTATAAGAAACGCAATTATTAGACCTCTATAATGAGGCTGATTATGAATTCTGAATTTATTATGATTATTTATTATGAATTTATGATCTTACTACTTGTATAAGGGCATTAGAGGCATTGTCCCACTCTGTATGAACTAGAATCACTTTGCAACAACGTTATCACACCACCTTTATAATGAGGCTAAATTTTTTATAATAACGTCAGATAGTTTTCAATATCTGGATAGAATATAAAAAGAAATTATTTTCAGCATTATATTGAATACTGAGTGCAGAAAGTTATATCATATCAATAACTTATTGTCCAATCCTCATCCCTTTTAAACAGTTCAATTTTTTATTTTAGTTTTTATTTTATCATTCTTATTATTATTTTGTAAATCCCTTTCAATTGATTGGGAGAGCCAGTTTTTTTTCACTTCCTTGTTTTATTATTTCTGTTTAGTTGTCGTATTCTATTTGTGATAGGTAGTCCTGCAACTGTGGAAAGCTGTTAAGGATCTTCAATGGAGTGCCATCTCTTTGATATATAATATCGTAATTTGACTATGGCCATGGAGACTGAAATAATAAAGCATCACTTTTACTATATGGATTGCTTTTGTGTGTTTTCTGTTTGCATTAAACATAATATACTATCTGTATTTCTATCAGCATATAGAAAAAAAACCGAACAGCAAAACCTTAGTTCTATATTTCATAACATGTCGTCATGAGTATAATGACTACTGTTGGAGTGGAAAGTAAAAGTTATTATAAATATTGTAAGGTTACTACTCGCCACTCAAGTTAATCACTTCTCCTTTTTCTTATGGCATATATTAGAATACAAAAGTCAAAGTTTCCCGTATTTTCTGAGTAGATTACTCCACTTTCATTTATTACATAGGGAGAATTTAAATGCATAAATATCATAATAGACATACATGATTCTGCAATCGAAGAAATCGATTTCATCACAATGCTTTCATATTTCTTTTTCCATTGTGATAATTTTTTATATATTATATTTATATTATTTATTTATTATATTTATATTCGTAATACACGGACTGGGCTGCAATAAATACTCATGACTCTACAGTCAAAGAAATCATTGCAAAATCAATCAAATGTGATAGTGATTTCATATTTTATACGGCGTAAATATTGCCGTATATATTCTAACAGTATCCTCTTAGTGAGTGGTAATTTAAAATGTTGTATGTTGATTTGCATCAATCGTCTCGAAGATTTAGAGCCATAACTTTACTGTTAGCGGATATCCTTACTACAAACTCTTTTATAGCCATACCTGATTAAATAGCTAATGTATCAATTTTAAATACTTACATAACATATGATATAAAATACTGATAGGAGGAAGTCGAGTTAAGTGATAAGCTACAACGAATCTGTCGTATGCAGATGACTACGGCCGCATCAAAGTTAAGAGGTTGCTTATTTAGCTTTATTCCAAGGTGTCAAGATAGCAGGGAAGGTGGAGGTGGAATGAACACGTCAGAGGTAACTGCGATATAGCAAGCGGCATCTTATCGATCGCCGTGTGAACTCAAGGAACAAAGGATCATCAGTGCTTGTTTCCGTTCACTTTATTCATGAAGCCATGCCAGGAGTGGTTTGATTTAAGCGATTGACAATAGGCAGTGATATAGGCCACTGGCAGACCACTTTATTGATCAAGAGGGCGTGAAAAGAGGATGGCTTTGGAAACCACCTAGAAATAATGTAGGGATGGGCAGACATCTGCTCCCTGGCCTTCTCACAACCATCCCTCCACCGAATAATACAACGCTCAAAATCCCTCTAATAATTCTCTACCCTTCAAACTTATAATATAATAAGCCATTCCTCTGTCAGCCGTATCATGCTTGTAGATTACTAAAAAACATCCTCTTATCATCTATTTTTTTAAAGAATTGTTTTAATAATATATAAACTTTGTGACTAAATGTTTATGTTTATAACTTGATACTTACAAAACAGCATTGAATTAAAAATACGCTTACAAAAATAATAAAAGAGAAAAAAAAATGTTTTCCTATCTGCGTTGATATCTACAATATTTTGGTAAAAATAAAAACGTCATTCATTCATCTTATTTTTATTGAAAGGAGACTTGAATTAATGTAGATTAATTTCCTTTACTTAAATCACGTTTTATTTTGACTAAAAAACTATGTACTAATGTTACAAGAATGCAATATTTTTAATTGCTCAATACATTTCCAATACAATCTTTTTTATTTATGTGTTATGTTTGATTATTTAGTAATTTATATGAATACATGAGTATTTATATACAATACTGTCCTCTTAAATGAATCATTTATACTTCGAAAAGCGCTTTAATTAAATATCTTCTATAAATGTACATATTATGAGTATTTTTGCTAAATTTGTTGTACTGGTTGTAAAAGTTAAAAAAATATTTGCAATAATTGAATGGGAATATGAAAGTACAAGCATACTGTAGTTAAGGTATATGTATCTATAATTAAAATACTGATGAGAACTACTCATATCATGGTAATTATACAATATAATGTTCAATTAATTACTTGAATATGAATGGTGATAACAAATTTATGTGTGTGCGAAATTTGAAACATAACAGAGAAAATGGAGAATATGAATTTTAACAGTTGATCAAGACAGGCTGACAGAAAAGTAAGTAATAAAGTAATGGGACTGTAACGGTAAAAGACTGATAATGTCCATGATATTTGAATAATTGTAGAAAGTAGTTTACCCATTTTAGCAAACAATTCTGTACAGTATACTATTTGCTAATAATATAAAGTCCATTATTAAAAAATTTTGTTTTACTGAAGTGACTATTTATGACATGATTAATGCTATTTTTAAAATTTTTTGTGCTGAAAGTTATATCCTAGATTACATAATTGTTATCGAAATTTTATTATACTGTTGTAAACAGTATGACTGGCTTGCATATTAATGTGAACTACACTACTTCACATTCCAATGGTTATTGGATTTTTTTTCTTTTTTTTTTTAGAACAATTCATTTATTATAAAACTTGAAAATATTAACGAACGCTATTTTGATAAAGCATACGATAGCAGTAAATTAATGCAATTAAGAGGATGAATACGATTCATTTTTTGGGCGTCTTTATAAATCAATCTTTGCAAAGTATGAATGTTGGTGGAATAATAAAATAATGGGGCGAGGGTGGTTCACATCAGAGGATGGGGCAAGAGAGGACGTAATTGAAGAGACTAGGGCTATGATATGATGGAGGATCACAGCTGGCCTCTCAGGCGGCACTTCTAATAGACTCGTTTAGAGAGAATTAAACAGATTCTCTTATCGATGAAGCTCCTCAGGGCAGAAAACAAGATTAGCTCGCCCTAATTCAGTCACTCTACAACTACATCTGGTGAGTCCACGGCTACCAACAACGTACACATCATTACTAACTTATAATCTGTTTAATTTCTTTTTTAATATGAAAGTATTTTTGTGCTCTCTAGAAGAGCGTTTCCAAAACTTTGTTGACCAGCAGACTTCTAATTTGTAAGACAACTTCGTAGAACGATGGTTTATTTAAACAATCTAGAGAGCTACTCTAGCTTATATCAACTTTCTTGCAATCAACTGATTTTTACTTAATGACTTAAAAATCTGAGGAGTGTGCAAATCTCATCGGATTCGTACCTTCTGTCATATTCTACACCCCATTGTTGTAACTAAATTCAATGTCAAATTTTAAGTTTAGTTATGACTATAAATGTATACATATAGAGAAGTATCCCTCACTTATATAGTTTTAAATATGATTTGAAAAAAATCTTTATTGTTTCCAGCATGATTGGATCGCATTTAGCTATTACGTGACCCAAGGTTTCTTCCTAGAGAAGAAGAATAAGCGTTCTTCGTATGATGTCAAATAAATATTCCATACATAGTAGTTAAGTACTATGAATAAATTTCTAATTTATGTGTTATATATATTTTGAATTCTCCCTTTGAAGGCACAGTATTTCTTTCAAATGTAAGTACTGTTGGAATGAGCTTATTAAACTAAACTGAACCCCGCTGTTCCTGCCATCATTTTACTGCTTTTTTATTGATTTATTTGTCAGCTTCACTGCTATTAAAGCTGAGGTGCACAAAAATTCTCGAGAGCAGAATGTTTGTATGTTTCCAAACATTTATACATTGTTTAAGGACTTATACCCAAGTATTCCCTTGTTTCTTGGTACTCACATCAAAATCAATTATTTACTATGTTTTCATTGTTAATTTATGATTTGACAATACACCAGGCTAGAACACTTTTATTGAAATCTGAAAGGATTGAGTCCAGATGATCATTTCTTTTCACTTTGAGGCCCCCTGTAAAATGATTTACATAGTACATTATATCTAACCAATATATAGCTTAAACTATTCATATTTCATTCATAATATTTTTGATATTTGATGCTTTAGAAGAGTATCTATTTTGTACAATAAAAAATTAACCTTTTTTTATATATAATTGTCTAAGCAGTAGATCTATATTACTCTTTCAATCTTGGAAGTAGCACAGATAGTGATTGATGCAGTTATCCCTGAAAGGTGCCAACTAGTTCAATGCTTCAGTGTACATTGGCAATAGATGTTCCAGGACAGGTTCAGCACAACCTATAAACAATATACTAGAATATATTTTCTAGAAGGTAAGCTAATCTAATAATTAAATTAATACAATAAATATCTAATAAGAGAAACATAAACAAGAGTAGATAAGAGGCTTCTAACAATGAATGTTCCTTAAATAAAGTCATATTAAATGAAGTAGAAAATACAATACAAAATAGTAAAATCTATTAATAATCATGTTTCACCAGACTAATCGTCAACTTAACTTAGAACACTTCATAACCTATTTAACTTCTAGAACATAAAATACATCATTAAAACCCATGGATACATAATTTAACGGCTCATTTTTTGGTTTAAAATACTGGTATACCTGTATTTTTATTTTGTGTTATAGAGCAGTGTTAGCGAACCTTTTTATGTTCGCGTGTCAGAAAATTAATGATAATAATTATTTCGTTACCGGCTACCAGACAGCTTTTAATAAGGAAACATATTTAAAAATATAGGTGTATCAGAATTTTATTTGGACAATTTCAAAAGTTAATATACAAAAACTAATCCTAACATATATTACACTTTTATACATAGTCATTTTACCTTTAACTATATTGTAAACTAGCAAACGTCCCCCTTCTTTGACGGAATAAAATATTCGATGATACATGGTATTCCAAAATTTCATGCATATTATAGAATAGTAGAAAATATCATTATTAGTACAGTGTCAAGCAAATGCCTCTGTATACACCACATCAGCCGTCTGTCCTTCAGGTTCATGGAAGAACAAAGAGTTGGAACCTCTGACTCTTGGGCAAACAAACTACAGTTGACTATATGAGAAAAGCTTTGTCTCACTCACTTTAATTCCTGAAGTAGATAGAGTTTAACCTTGCAACTTAGTTACCGTCATTGCAAAACATTACCGTCATACACTGTCGGGACATTACAAACAGATATTGGCTCGGAATCAATGGTATGCGTGGTATACATACAGACTCCCCACCCCCCAACGTGCCTTCACCTTGTCGTGGTGGGGGGCTTAACATGCCTAAATAATGGATTGAACTAAGAAAGGCACAACCTGGGAGGTGTGCTTGCCTGCTCCGGCGTCCGGGGGTAGCAAGCCTGCCTGTCTGCGCGCTGATCAGGGGGCCGTCCGCCTTTGTAGGTAAAATGTAACATTCGCTGTGGGCACAACAGTGGCTTTAGCTGCTACCTCGGTCCCTGTCTGGGCTGGTGTCTGCTGGTGGCTAGCCCATTCAGTCGCGCGCTGGTCTAGGGGCTTGGTTCCGAGTGATCTTTTCTTCTTCTTGCTTTGTGCTTGTCTTTTTTAAGACTTTCTTCTGCCCCAGCGAAACTATCAGTCTCTTAGAAACTATTGGTCATATGTATTCGGGCGGGACTGTTGTGGCTGGTTTGTGGTGGGCATGGACCGGCCTAACCAGTTGCGGCGCGTTACCGTCTGGATGTTTCTCCTATTTTCTCCCTGCACCTTTTCTTGCTGCCTCTGACTCTTTCCCTAACTTACCTAATCTTTGCTATCTCTCAACTCGCTTTAACTGTTACCCTTGTATTTTCCAATTTAATCTTTCCCCTGTAATCCTTTCATCAAGTAACCAACAGTCTCTCTAGAGATTAACGGGCATATGTTTTATTCGGACGTGGCTAGTTGTGGCTTGTTTGTGGAGGACAAGGGTCTGCCCGGCATGTTGCGAAGGCCACCGTCTGGATGCTTCTCTTACTTTCTCTCTGCATCTTTTCTTGCTGCCTCTGACTCTTTCCCTAACTTACCTTCTTTACTATCTCTCAACTCGCTATTAACTGTTACCCTTGTATTTTTACAATTTAATTTTCCCCTGTAATCCTTGATGAACCCTATAATCAAGTAAACCTCAGTCCTTTTTAGATACTAACTGGCAAAAGTTTAAAAGCTTTCGTCGATGTAGGTCGTGGAAGCCCGCCTCCGCGAGGTCCACCTTGGGCACTTTACGAGGACCGTTTACATAAAATGTAAACATTTTGACTTATGATTGATAATTTCATTATAATCGGTCAAATGGACCTGTATCCTGTCCATAAACTTTCAAAATCAATCATAAGCCAAAGGGTTAACATTTAGTCGCAAAAGATACATTTTCTGTTTTTGAAAAACTGGAATTTTTCCTCTTCATTTAACTATTGAGTTCATAATAATCGAAAATTTCAAGACTCTAGAATTAGTATTTTAGAGGGAAAAAAATGTCTAAAAACACATTTTGGACAAGAAAGTTAATTTTCCATCATACAATACTTCCAAAAAACACTAAGATGTGTGTACACTATAGATCCCATTTTTATATGTGATATGAATTTGATCCATCAAATGGTGTGGCCTCTGCACAAACTTCTAGATAAACACAGACATAATAGAAATCGTAGATTTTAAGTTAGATATACACAAATCTACTATCAAAGTTTCAGCTTAATATGTCTTATGGTGGCTGAGTTTACTTGTAACAAAATTTTGCGGACAAACTGACAAACCGGCAAGCCGACAGACAGAAATTTTTCTAAGGGTGGATTCGGTTCTCTAATGTATGAAACGTAAAGTAAACTTGAAATGAGTGAGTTCTAAGCAATGTACAGACAAAATCATTCTTTTATTTATATAGATGTGTTTATCAAAAATTATTCAAAAAATTATTGGAATAAAATTAAAGAAAATAATCACAGAAAACTCTCCAGAATATTTTAAAATTTATCGTCATTAGAAGGTTGAAAGGAGCCCAACTTGAAAAATTGACGTCTCCGTTTTTATGAATTTATAATATAATTTTTATGACTTTCTTATTAATATGATTTCATATACATTTTTGAATACTGAAAGTTGCCTTGTGATTGTATACAATCCGTAATGTTATGTATTATTATGACTAGTCTATATAAATAAATTTTGAATGAGTCTTATATTTCATTAGACCATATATGTTTTATTGTTTATAAATTTTAAATATTTATTAAGTTCAAGTACAGTCTTTAGGTTTGAATTTTTTTTTACTATACTGGAGTATTGAAAAAAATGCTTAGTTAAATCGTAAAATTATCGATACTTGTAATAATTGTGAAATTGTTTGAATGTTTTTAAAAAGTTGCATCCACGCAATCAGATATTATTTATAAGTAGTAAAATGTATGAAAATTTATCTAAGATAAGAAAATATTGAATGCGCTAAATATGTTTTAGACTGGATGGTGAAATAAAAAGTATGTTTGTGGGAAGACTGGTGAAGATTGATTGAGGAAGGTAGGACGCGAAGGCGATGGGGCGTGTGCTCAGGGCTAGACTATTCATGAGATGAGAGCGCCTTGCTAATAACCACAGAATAGATTAAACGTTAATAAACTCGGCAAATACAGGGGCGGCCTACCCTCTAACAGCAGTCTAATGCAAATGCTTGTGCCATCTGCCACCACCCCTAATGAAATACTTTTGCAGCACCTCACCGTTGATTTACGACGTCAATAGACCCCGTTTATCACCCAAGAATATTGCATTGTATATTCTATTGTGGATTAGTTCTTATTAAATTTTGTTAAGTTCAGCCATATAAAGGTTTATTTGTTCTCTGTTAGTCATTCATACAAGCTTTCTCCCTTATTCTACTGATAGAGGGAGATGAAATTAGCGCGATACTGATACGGCTCAAATTTATATAATCCTTCTAGCCTTCTATTATGCTTCCAGATCAGCTAACTTAGTTTACTTTGCTTGGTACTCGGTGCCTGTTTATAAGTTAAAAGGCAAAGGTAATTCCCACTGATTAAGTAAATATTATTTTAAAATATTTTCGTATATAATGTATCTTTTTATTACCTATTTATTACATTTCAAATATTCCTTCCTAAAAAGCTCTCATTAAAACCTTTACAATATGCATTTGAAATAGTACATTAGGATTAACAATTCCAGTGCGTCATTTATATCCGTCTATTGTTCTTATAGCAACACTCCACAGTTAAAATTGAAGTAATCATAAACTTAAACTTTTAACATGTAAGTTAATTTGCACTAATATGAAAAAAGGAGATTAATTTGCGTTTGAAATTTATTTAATTGAAATACACAAATAGTTAACACAGTAGTTGTTCTTTCCTTTCTACTTCCATAATTGCCCGAACTTTAAGCGTTTATTTTGGCAACACTGTCTACTTTTTTACACTTGTTCTTTATAATTTTTTCCCTAAAAATGAATAGATAAATTTTTAAAATTAGTTTTGATGAGAAAAAAACTATAATTGAAATTTATTTGCACTATTTTATGTAGCTCATAAATTAGGTTACTCAAATTTTGTTTATTCATTGTAATTAGTTAAAAAAAAGTTGGATATTTATTTTTTATTAATTTGAGGCTGTACTAATTTATAAACTAAACTTCTATGTATTATGTATTTATAGTTGCATAAATTCACATTTTTTTGAAACGTGAATACTATTTCACTCTCTACAAACACATTAATTACAGTATATGTTACTTTAATGCTATATGAATTTTAGTTCGTCATAGTTGTCCCAACTTATTCCCATGGTTGACACAGTTTAGGTAGTGCCATGTTGCAATAAAATCCACTGGCAGATAATTTGGGAATGAAATACAAATTATAACTATAAATTTAAATAGTACTGACATGCTTAAGTCGAATTCATTTTCCTCTCTCATTTTTTTTTACAGAATAAAATTTTAGTAAACTATATTACGGGATTTTCTTCTGGAAGAGGAATCTGTCGTCAGAGTTCTTCATGTCAAGAATATCCTCTCAATTGATAATACTGCTAGAACATTTTGACTCTCCTACAACATATTTGATCTTATATACTTATTTAGAAAATGATGTTCTAATTTAAATGGGAATTAAGAAACAGGGAATGTAACTATATCAATGTAATACATAAAGTTATTTACAAAATATGAATATATTATTAATGTAATAACATTTATAATTTTAAAATCGTAAACTGCTTGAAGTTTATTAAATAAACTAAGAAGATTACAGCTCTGTAAAAGTTATAAAAAAAAATCCTTTAAAATTGGAATGTTCATTGAATAGGTGTGTGCTAGGAAAATGTTGGAACTAATAATTGGTTCATTGCGACAGATTATCGTTGAATAACAAGGACATGCTAATCTTATAGCGCCAGAGAAAATGTATAATCCAGTGTTAATTAAAAACAGAAATGTTCATACATTATTCATTTTAAAAGGTTTATAAAAAGTTTAAAAAACTTTATATAAATTAAATAAATCAAAATAATTTGCAAATCTATAAAAATAAAAGAATGATTTTGTCTGTACAGTGCTTAGAATTGACTCATTTCAAGTTTTCTTTACGTTTCATATATTAGAGAAACCTAATCCACCCTTAGAAAAATTTCTGTCGGTTTGTTGGTTTGTCCGCAAAATTTTGTCACAAGTAAACTCAATCACCATAAAAAAATCAAGCAGAAATTTTGACAGTAGATTTCTGTATATCTAAAGTAAAATATAGGCTCTAAATTTATCGGAAATTCAACGTAGGAACGAAGTTATGGACGTTTAAAGCAATAACGTTTGTCACAAGCAAACTCAGCCAACGTGAGACATAGCTAGCTGAAACTTTGTCACTAGATGTGTGTATGTCTAACTTAAAATATAGACTCTGAATGGATTGAAAATTCAGCGTAGAAGCGAAGTTATAAACTTTTAAGCTGTATTTTGCTAACTCCACAGATATATTTGAAAATATACAGGTGTAGCAAGTAGGTATTGTTTTATTTTAATTTCATTTGCGTATATTCAAGCTGTACTATCTATTCAAAATAAATAGCTTTGTGAACGAGCGATTCTCAACCCTTACTAATGAACAGGCAGGAAAAATCAACAAACAAGTTCTTACGCTGTATCAAGCCGGAGAAAGAACTTACAAGGCAGTAAAGAGAGTGACAATGAGCAAGTTCATTATCCAACTGAATTTCTTGACTCTGTGACTGCTCCTTGACATTTAAAGCTCTTGAGTAAAAACTTAAAGTAGGAGCACCAATCATGCTGAGATTTAGTAGCAGTAACAAATTTCATGTTACGAAACTTGAGTGCCCAAAAATGTGCAACGGGACACGACTCTGAGTTCATGCACTGCACAGATACGCCATAGAGGCGGACATCATGACTGAGTATGGTACTGGGGAGTCTGTTTGTATACCAAGCATACCATTGATTCAGAGCCACTATCCGTTTCCATTCAAACAATTGCAATATCCTGTCAGCGTCTGTTTCGCAATGACGGTAACTAAGTCACAAGGGGAAAATCTATCTACCGCAGGAATTGAAGTGAGTGAGACCAAGTTTTTCTCACATGGTCAACTTTGCCCATAGTTTGCTTACCCAAGAGTCAGAGGTTCTAACTCTTTGTTCTTTCATGAACCTGAAGGACAGACAGCCTATGTGGTGTATACAGAGGCATTTGCTTAACACTGTATTAATAATGTTATTTTCTACTATTCTATAATTTCTAATGATTTTTGAATATCATGTATAATCTAATTTGTGACTCCGTCAAGGACCGGTACGTTTGCTAGTATCAAATAAATTAATGAGTTGTTATTCGTTGTTACCTTTACGAGTATAGTGTCCTGAGGAAAAGCGCCAGAGACTCTGACTCCGACAGCTCCGCCCGCACTGTGCAGTTTAAATTATTTATAAATATTGGAAATCATTCTTTGAATCATTTTTCTCCTATGCCAGTCCATCTCTGGACTTGCCACTTATTATAAGAAGAAAGTTTTGAAGAAAACATGCGTACTGCACTCTATGCATAGTTAGTTACATTGTCAACACCATTTGCTTTCCTTTCTTTAGATATCGTTTATACAATTTTTTCAAATAGTACTTCAATTTATCGTTCTTTTATACAGAACTTCCTTCTATTTTTGTATCATAGAATTATTGTTTGTATATTGTTTGTACTTAGTGGGTTAAAAATTATAATAATATTATAGTATATTATTCTTATATTATAGTATATTATAGTATTCTTATATATTTGTAAAACTGTTGTTCATTACACCTGAAATGTGCATATTAATCAAGAATATATATATTTCAGATTTAATGATGTGAAGAGTCAAATAAAATTAGAATAATTAATATAAAGAGTCAAATAAAATGAGAATAAATAATATAAAGAGTTAAATAAAATAAAAATAAATAATATAGTCAAATAAAATCAGAGTAAATAATATAAAGAGTCAAATTAAATCAGAATAAATAATATAAAGAGTCAAATAAAATTAAAAATAATATTATGAAGAGTTAAATAAAATGGACTGATGCTTTGAGTTTTTTTAATCTACCTGGAAGCAAGAGAGACAATCCTTAAATTTTTTCCCAATATATTAAAGAAAGCTTAAAGTTATAGAATAAAATGGTTGTTTGTTTTTACAAACGACTTACGTAAAAAAAAAATATTACCTATATTTGTTTCATTTTAACATTTTTACACAATGATTTTTTTTAGAACCTTTTATTTAAATTATTAAAGGCCTTTGCTTTAGATAATGGAGAATATGCTTATTATAATTCTAATGAAGAAATTTCATTTGAATTCAACTCATTTTATTCATAGACCATTGAGCCATATAATAGTAAATCATAAATTTTAATTTATATTTTATCATTTTTTTTTATTTAAAATAAATATTAATGTATATATACGTTTCAAACGTTTTAAAAGAAGAATTATAGAATTGAGAAAAACAGATAACGAAATAAATTTCATTAGTACGATTTTGAAACAAAATATTTTTCCCTGTGTGTAATATAGTATAAATTGTTAAAAGAATCTCACTTCAGGTTTAGGATTTAAATACGTTTATTTAATTGTGGAGAAAATAATGTTTCTATAGCTTTGCATTGGATGTGGCACTTTACTGCAGACAAAGAAGAAGTTAAACTTACTCACTTATTAAGACAACGATGGTGTATTTGTATGAAATACATTTGTATAGGGTAGTGTTTAATCGATGAACATGATTTGGTGTCTAGGGAAGCAATAAATGAAGGTAGGTAGGAGACGAGTGGTGGAGGGCGTTGCCGCAGCCTGACCAATGCGGCCTAGGGGTGGGGCGCCGCCATGTTCCAGTCGCCCTTGTAGCACCCTTACAAATGTACTACCCTTACAATAGACACGGCTTCATTACCTACCACACCTACTTCCAAAATCCACTTTCATACTCCCCTTTGGCTTGCTTGTTCCTCAACAACAACTGTTATCGATTTCTTCCTTTGCTTTCTAATTATACACTTTACATCCCCCCCCCCCCCACCCTACAGAAAAATTGCATTGTGACCATCTGGGAGATTGTTTTGCTTTAGTCAATCCAAACTATCAATTGTTACAGGCTCATAACTTCCCTCAGTAGTTTATTTAACTGAAACCGCCAGTTCGTAAAGAACACATTTCGCAATCATTTCATGTTACATTACTCTTACGAGTACAGTTACGGCATACTCTACTCAAGCGTATCCACCAATAGAACCATCAAGAAAATATACCTTCACACTATTACTAACACGCAAATAATCGTTTATTATTTTATTTATACATTAATGTAGAATGATGAACCAATTTTCTATTAAACCCAAAAAGTAATATACACACTTCCATGATTTTACAACATATTTTTTTGTTTGATTTAAAAATCTGTACAATGGAATATATATATATAAATATTGATAAAAAAGTATCGACCGTGAAGTAGAAACAAAATAAAAGTTTATGAGAACTCGGTCAGTTCTTCATGTTCAAATTAAACTCTCACCGCCAACGTTTCCGCTTTTATTTAAAACTTTTTTTATAGGCAGAAGTATAAAATTTTGAAACAGAAAAAATAAGTATTACATTGGAGATTATATTACAAAGAAAACAGTCTCTGGATTTCAGCAACAACTGTCTAGTTCGAATGAACACATGACACTATATATATATATACCATATATATATCAATGATTAAACCACAATAAGAATGGGAAAACAAGACTAAGATCTTTCAACCGTAACAAGCGGTCTTCGTCAGAGTCAAAAACCCAACTGACTTCAGATTGAACTTCAATCATTGATTGTTGTTTCACGTGTTTATGTGAAATCTTTTTATACCATATATATATATATATATATAGGAAATTGAAAATTAAAGAAAGGAGTGGCAGAAGGATGGATAAGAGAAAATTGATAATATATATATATATATGAGCAAACCACAAAATGAAATGGGAAAAAAAGACTAAGATCTTTTAACCGTAACAAGCGGACTTCAACCAATTCAGTTAGGTTTTTGGCTCTGACTAAGAGTGCTTGTTATGGTTGAAAGATCTTAGTCTTGTTTTCCCATTTCATATTGTGGTTCGATCATTGATTGTCATTTCACGTGTTTATGTGAAAATCTTTATATATATATATATAATACGGTCTTCGTCAGAGTCAAAAACTCAACTTTATTATTGTGGTTTGATCATATATATATATATATATATATATATATATATATATATGGAAAGAGTGAGAAAGAGGAAATGTTTGTTACCTGTTATGTTGTCTTCTTTGCGGGAAAGACCATTTTGAATATCTATATAACGATATATTAATAAATTTCACTTATTAAATTCACAAGTTTCATTCAATTTTCAAAAATTAGCTGTTTTATTAATAAATGTACCATTAAAGAACTTTTTTTTTTAAAAAAAAATATGATACTATATTGGAACAAAACCAAAATAAAACTTGATAAATTAAGAATTAAACAGTTTTTATTAAAATTATTAAATATTAAAGAGACTCCTGGCTGGTAAAAAAAATACTGATATTCATATTACAGTTACAGTTTCATGAAAGTAGTCTATTACTACTAGAAAACTATTGAGTATGTATCCTCTATATATCCATATACAGAATATCACTGATAGCCTTTCATAAATAAAAATTCTTAAATGAAGGTATTCTTAAATAAAAAGCAGGAAAACTAAGCTATAACAGATGGTTTGTGTGCATTCTATCGTTCGGCGTTCCAATATTCAGTGCGTATCAGCAATTTCATTTCCACTATTACTAACATACCCATAATATACATATCCTACATACATAACATATCCATACAAAATTACTTTACATTATTGTAGTCTTGACATCATATAACTCTACCTTTACTCGAGTAGTGCAAAAAGATCTTTTGTTGAAGTCCCATTAAGTGCCCTTATAAAGTTCATTGATTGAAGTTTATAACTAGGCAGATATAAGAAGTAAACATACTAGCAAAGCTTAAGCAAAGACCATAAATATCTGATTGCCATGATTAAATAAAATCATTCCATAAATAACTAACCACTTCATCCACAAAATACATATTTCAGTGATATTTTAATATCAATTCTAATTCATTTGTCAACAATGATAAAAAAATAATTAATTTTTATTGTTTAAAATACCGGTATATTGTATTGGTTATTGTATACTGTTTGAGCTAATTTTCAAGTGATTGAAATTTCTTAAAATTGAAGTATCAAGTAAAAAAGAATATAATTCATTCTCATAGATAAAAATGAATTTATGGTCACACGAATGAATTTAGAACAGAATAATGTTTAATTGTTACTATTGATTTGGTAATGTAGCTTGCTGTAACTAAAGGTTCGCTAAATAACGAACAGGCCGATCCTTTCCGCCTCTAGAACAGCATTAAAGCGAAAGCCTGTAAGTTTGGACTTGGAACAATTACTGTCAATTAATACACACTTCCTAATGGCACGAATGAAATAAACTGTAAATTAACAAAATATTAACAGATCTTGAGTTAAACAAAATATTAATGTGAAACTTGTTGGTTAAGGACACCAGAGAAATGCCACTAGATCGGTGATGCAGATCACTGTCAGGTCTGATTCAGATGACCTTTCCGTCTTTATATCTAAAATATTATGAACTAATATTTTGTATCAGTTTGTTTAATTTGTTTACCATTTGTTGTTTATAACTTTTACAGGTTTGAACAAAGCTACGATTTAAAAATTCATTAAAATAAAACCTTTAAGACATAATTATAGATATCAGTTAGATTTATGAACAGCGTGCTCTTAAGGAGTACAGTCCGTTGAAGTAATCGAAGAAAAAAGAAAACTAAGAACTACATTTTATAAATCAAATTTCGTTTAATTAGTTCTATGTGAAACAACTGTTTGATGTTTTTTTTATTAACATTTCACCTGAGAAATTTGCAAGAAAATGAGATCTCATTCAAAGTCGGATCTGATTTGGTGATTTTTATAAATATTGCTATTTTTTAAGATTATATAAAGTGATAAACTTGTTCTGTCCCATATTAGGTTGCCAAATAAAAAAAAAAATTAATTTCTTTTTAGATACAAACTCCTTCACCCCAGTTCTTACAAAACATCATATTTAAGGGTCAAATATTTTCTTTACAAGTAGATTCTTTTTTTTTTTTGGAAAATTAATGTGTTGACTTGATACAGAATTAATTATTATTGTTCCAAAACCTTTGGTAAAATTTTAAAGCTACCTTAAAAGTTATTTTAAAAGTATTTACCTTTTATATTTTGGAATGGTACCAATACAGCGTTACTGGATGATGAAATAACACAGGACAGATCTTTATCTTTTTCTTAAAGATAATTGTGAATGTAACATATACGATTATTATCTGATAAAAGCAACTAGACTAGTTTATTAATTTATTTTATACATTTAAAGAATGACGTTACTATTTCATTAATGAATGCAAACTAATAAATATCCAACACTTAAAATCCAATATATTGCATTTATTTTTAAGTAATTATTCACAGATGCACGTAAATAGAGCATAAAATTAAATTGATTAAATACTGACACTCCCGCAATATACTAAACATTATATGTATTATTAAATTTAAATTTTCTCTGAAGTTGAAATGCTGCGTGATACAGGAACAATTGAACAACTTTTATTTCCATTGACTACTTTCTGTTCAATATAGTGTAATTCTTTATTGGCATGATAGGTTTTTTTCAAATACTATATATTTTCTGACATGCTTAAATAATATTTTATTTTATAAATATGTTAGTAGGCTTTTTTTATTACATACATTATTAAAGACAGAACCGTAGTTAGCTGATAATTATTCATCTTTGATATTCAATTAGAGATCCAATCTTCTAAATATAGCCTTCGTTACTTCTCCCACACAGTAAGATATATTTCCAAAATGTTGCATATTTCTACAGTTCAGCAGTAATCATCAAGTGAACAATATTATTTGCGAGAGTAATCGGTTATAACCTATATAAGCTCGCTATATACCAGAGAGAACAATATGGTTATATGGTTTCAGATCTGCACACATACAGTTGTTGACACGTGGAAACCCATTCCCCATGAGACTCCCACTCATCACTTACCCAATTCATTTCCCTCCTTCCTGTATCCTTATGATAGTTGAATAAAAAAATTAGAGACCTAACTGTGTACCTTTTTAATTGACTTTTAGCTTGTAATCCACAAAAAAACGCAATTTTTTTAAATAAAAGACATACTATAATCGGTATTTCAAACAATAGGTTATGGTCAGGTCAGCAGGAGATTGGTAGAGAAGATGAAGTTGGTAAATGATCCCGGTGAACAGTGAAAAATATATATATTCCAGTCAACACTTTAGTGATTTAACTCAATTTCATTCATAATATTAAATTAAAAAAATAATAATTAATTTAAGCAAAATATTAAATTTGTGAATATCAAAGTTGAATAAAAAAGGTAATTTCTCTAATACTGAACTGCCTACAACGAGATAAGTGATTAATTAACCTTCACTTCAGCAGTAGTTAAGATATTTAAACCAGTAGCAAACAAGGTGTTCGGTTTAATACGCAATGAAGTAAGTTAGAGAGGCAATAAAGTAGGGTTGATTTTCATGCCACCTCAGTGAGTAAATAAATGAGATGAGTATGAAGAGTGGTTGGGGTTAATTGCTGTCAGTTCGCGGCACCAGCCGCCTCACAATTGATCGGACCGGCTTTGAGGAGCGGTAAAAAACCGACAGTATGGCCGGGATGGGGGTCATAAAGGGAAACGTTTGAGCGACCTATGATAATTGTAGGCATAAGGCCCCCATGAATAGAAGAGCAGAGCGGGTAGGGCTTGACACAAATCCTGTTTTTCAAATCAGTGGAAGGGCTGGGACAAACACAGGCGGTATTTAGCGGACCGCCGGATCAGGCTAATATGTGAAAACGGAGCTTAGCAGACCGACCATTCTTCTCTATCGATCTGCCGGTCTATTGTATTCCTCTCTTTCCCACTCTCTTCTATCCCTTTTCCACTCATTCTTGCAAGGCCCCCCCCTTCACTCCAAGTCTCACACTCATACACATTATGTTAGACAACATCAGTATACAAACTTTCTTTCATTTTTTAAAAAAATAAATATAAAACTTTATTTGAATTGCAGTTAAAACATGCGTTTTCTTGAAATGATTTTTTAACAAATAATAATAAATAAATCAAATTTAAATTTTTGAAAAACAATACAATACCTAAAATTAACTCGTAAAAATATGGGAATCACGTAATAAAATATGATTTCCATGTTTCACTACATGACTGACGTTTTCTTCAGAAAAGAAATGTGGGATCTTTTATTCTATTTTTGGTTAATCTTATATTTTTTTTATAATTTAATTTTAATGTTTATTATATATATGTTTTACACTTTGCATAAACTTTAAATACTTACAATATTATAATATTGCAATTGGCTGGTAGTTACACCTATTTAATTATAATTTCACGTTATACTGCATGTTTTACATCAAATGCAGTGAGAGAAAACTTTAAGGAAATATATGTGTTCCTATAACTTCTTAATATATCAACTATTTAACTAAAATAATCTGTTGGCTTAAAGCTGAGTAATTTAAATTTCTTTATGAGTAACGTTAGTCCTTTGTTTTTCCCAATCGTTCAAGGAAAAGGATGTGTAATAAACCATAATGGTTATCTAGATTTCGTTAATTATTGTTGGTTTTGTATAAAAAAATCCTTGACAATTAGTTATTAGACCTTGTATGCTAATTAATGATTTGTATTGAAACGTTGGCTTCTTGAGATCTGAAACACAAAAAATTAGGTAGTTATATAAATTTACCACAAATCAGGAAGAGATTTTATGATTAATATGAATTAAATAGTATAAATTCTAATAATAGATATTATATGTGCAATTCATTTTTAATTCTGAACTTCCATTTTTTAAAAAAAAATAATGAACGGTTCTTGCAAGGAACATTGTTAGTTTTTGTAGATTTATCACGTTGTTACACACCTATATAAATGGAATGGCCTAGGATAAATTAGTGATTATTTATTCATATTAGACTGAAACTAATTATAAAATTCTACGATATTTCTATGAATTTGTGGGACTCAAATTTCTTTACTATAACTATGATCCGACAGACAATGAAAGATATATAAACATGATTTTTTATTACTAATTTTAATTTTACAGAGAATATCAACCTTATTGAATAGCTCATTATAGAGGTATCTTGTTTATGATATAAATAATATCTACATTATACAGTGTGTATATGTATCCAAAAGTTTAC
This sequence comes from Hermatobates lingyangjiaoensis, assembly GCA_026182355.1. Classification (NCBI taxonomy): domain Eukaryota; kingdom Metazoa; phylum Arthropoda; class Insecta; order Hemiptera; family Hermatobatidae; genus Hermatobates; species Hermatobates lingyangjiaoensis. Next base: position 483,526 of record JAPFBL010001938.1, read on the forward strand.
AGAAAGCTTTCATCATAATCAACTTCATATTGTAGTAAAAGTAACGAACAAATAACGCATGTAGTGAAGATGATCTGCATAAATTTCGTGCAATATTGCATCATAAGGAATATAATTTGATTGTCCATTATGTGATTTTAGAATTCATTTTTTTTTCTTTTGAAAGTTGACTTTTGCATTTATCATTAAATTAATATAAATAATGATCGAAAATGCAGAATTTTCTACAAGAGAAAAGGTCAGTTTTTCATAAAAATGTAAACATTTTAACCTAACGTTGAATATGAAGCGCTGTAAACAGATAACCGTTTGATGAATCATATGAAATGAAACATTAAAATAGATCGCATTGACGAATGCAATTTAATCATTTGGTAAAATTGTTTTTAAAAAAATAGACACTAAAGTACATTTTGTGAATTTATAAAACTTTTTTATTAGCATTTGATTATTAATATTTTGTATAAACCATCTGCATAAAATAAATAAACCTACATAAAACTGTCAAGATATTTTGTCTTTAGTAGGAAAAATATAGTCCCTAAAAACCTAAAACACAAACTCCACTTGAATAGGATTTTTCTATCCTACTTGTTGGATGATTTTACATTAACTTTGGAAATTATTTATCAGATAAATAAATAAAATTTGTTTTTAACAAACTCTTGAAGTTCTTCTGACGAGTTAAATGGAAATGTAAAAGTAAACAATTTTTGATACACTTAAAGCGAATATGATATGAGATTTTAAATGTTCGTATGCTACTGGTGACTGCTTGTATTCGGCCTTTGGACTGGCACATTACATTATAATAATAATTCTATTAAATAATTATAATATAATTTTACAGATGTGTGTTATTTATAGTTCTAGGTTGTAATGTGAGTATTGTATTTGGGTATATGATCAGAGTACCTGATATATTTATCAGACTTTACATTAACAGGATTATTGTTCACTTCATTTTTTACTTTACTATAGGTAAAGTATAGTGATCGTGAAAAAATTCGATCTCGAGATTTTGACGGAATTACATGTTTTGAGGTCTCAGAAGTCGTTTTATGAAGTTTTTCGATGATGTCTGTGTGTGTGTGTGTGTGTGTGTGTGTGTGTGTGTGTGTGTGTGTGTGTGTGTGTGTGTGTGTGTGTGGTGGTGTGGGTGGGTGGTGGGTGGGTGAGTGTGTTAGCATTGCTTGTTACCATGCTACGGTTCAGAATCTTTGATGGATCAAGCTGATATTTTACAAAAAAATGGACCCCATAAAGACGAAGATCTCTATTGTTTGGGAAGAATTATGCATGATGAGAAAGTCACTTTTTTTGCCAAAAACCGTTTTTTTTAAAACATTTATTTCTCCTAAACTGATAACCCTAGAGTTTTGAAATTTTGACATTATCTTTCAAGTTACAAATGCAACAAACGAAAAATATATTAAGAATTTTAAAACAACAGGAAATATTTTTTTTTCAATAAAATGTAAAAATTTTTACTTATAATTCAATCTCAAACCTTGTGAGAGCGATACAAGCCATACTGTTTGACGGATCAAAATCAAACTATGCTTAAAAATAGAACATTATGTGGAAAATGAGTTGAGATATTTGTTTTTAAAATTACATTCGCTAAAGGAGCGTTACAGTACGATTTCTGTTTTCATAAAATGTTTTTTTGACGCTAAACGGCTCATTAAAAAATAATGAAAATTTGACCAAATATGGTACAAAAAATTAGCAATTCATAAAAAAAATCATGAAGTTTCAATTACGGGAAAGAGCAATAACGCTATACAAACTGTTTGTTTATCCTAGACTAAGAGATCACCTGCTATACTTGTCGAATTTTTTACATTTTTTACATTTTTACTTTACTATAAGTAAAGTATAGTGATCGTGAAAAAATTCGATCTCGAGATTTTGACGGAATTACATGTTTTAAGGTCCCAGAAGTCGTTTTATGAAGTTTTTTCGATGATGTCTGTGTGTGTGTGTGTGTGGGTGGGTGGGTGGGTGGGTAGAATATCAAATATTCTAAAAAAAAATTAATATTTGACGGATTTACAAGTTTTTGAAGACGTCTCTCTACCACTGGGTGTTCATCGAAAACATGTTAGAACTGTATATATCGCAGTCTTTCACAAATACAAATGACATCTGACATATATATAGTTTTGATGCGGTTGTATTCCATTATTTTTAGATAATATTGAGGTATGAGAAAGGTAAAGTATTGTACGTTATGCCAAACTAGATATTAATTTTGACCCACTTTATCGGTAATTCTAGAAAATTCAAAGAAAGATCAATAAGTATTGCCTTAATATGAAATCTCTTGGTAAAAGTTTGATAAATTTAAAATAATGAAGAAGAAAATGTTAACGCTAAAAATGAGAGGCACTAGACAACAGTTTTAGTTGCTTGTCAGATTGTTCTAGAAAGGGGACTCGTTTTTACAATAATTGACTGAATAGAGGTAGTTGTCTTAAAATAGATGAAGTCATTAAATTGATTGTCAAAGTGTTTGACAATACATTTACTTATTGTAAAGTTGAGTCGAAACTTTTCTTAACGCTACTTCTTTCAAACACTAATGCAACATATTATATTCGTATTTAAAGCACAAAAAGTTTGAAAAATTAAATGAACTATTCATTATTAACTAATACTGAACTCAGAATTAACCGATACTGAGTGTTAAACGGTGATTGTCTAACAAGGATCACAAACATGATTTGAACATTTATTGTGTTTAAAATTATTATCATTTTAATAATATTATCATGCCATAGTTTGGAGATGATATCCAACTAGCCAGAATTAATAGCTTTTGTAAATATAATGAAAACAGAAATTATATTATTTCAAAAAACTGAAAAAGAAATGAAACATAACACTTTTGTCGACGCTGGCTGCATTAAAAATTGTCAATCCTATCCGTAATTGGGTATTTCATTTCCCCGCTTTGATTTAACCTGTGCGCAGGTTAAAACTAAATGATTAAGTGAAATTCCGATTGTTCTTTATGTATTCCTTAATTATATAATAATATTATAATAATAGTAACGGATGGAAAAAAACTTCCATATTCACTGATTCTAATGTATCTTTATAGAGTACCATACTCTGGAGAAGGGGTGTATTTCAACAAAATGGAAGAATAAGATATATTGTAACTAGAATTAAAACAAACAGATGGCAATTGAAGATTTTAATCCACAAATTGACTACTATTTGGAAACAGCAAATGTATGTTGAAACCTTCAAGCGTGAACCATAGACCCTGTGCCTGTCATTTATGGCAAAGTTCTGAGTTCAACAGCATGGAGAGAGCATTCAAATCTCAAACCTGTTCTATGATGGACTGAAAGAGTGCTTCGGCGGCAGTGCTATCCTAAATACGTGATTTTCTTATCAGTTTCGAGACTGTTTTTCAGTTAACATTTCACTGCCAAACCTTAAACCCCAGACTTCTTACTTTGGGGTTAATTAGTGTCTCAGAGAACCTATAACCATAATGGAAATCAACAAAATTCATCATGGTATTTGAGAGTCATTAGTTGGTGGGTTTATAGAGACATCATAGGCGATTGTTTGCTATACTTCAAGAAATATACAGATTCAATAGATCAGTCTTTATGAGCCCATCCCAATTGAACCCACGGCTTCTGACAAGTTACAGGAATTTCTGTGTACAAATAACTTCTAAAAAACGACTCTAAATATACTTCTAAATAAATATAAAAAAATAAGTTGTTTATATTTTTGGTTATTTAATAAAATAAATAGTCTCAACTATTCAAGAGAATATTAAACAGAAAGAATAATCCTAGATGAAATAACAATTACGACCCCTCATAGTCTGGCTGACTGTAAACAAGTCAGATCTAATCTGTAAACAAGAAAATACTACAGAATTATTGATAAATGGATTTCAAATGTGATTTGTAGCATATGCTACAAATATGCTACAAATTTGCAGACAAAAAGGACCCTTTTCCTTTCTTCTGCAATTCTCAATATTCATTGCAAGAAGAGATCATTATTCTCGCTCAACTCAATCTGTTTTATTTAAGAAATGTGAACAAGTCATTATTAATTATACACAAATTTATTGTTTTGTAATGGCATCACTAAAAATAAAATATTAAAATGTAATATTTTATTATTAATAATGTAAAAATATTAAATATTATTATTTCTAATATTAAGAAGTTCATAAACTAATAATTTCTAAATCATTAGAAAACTTAATTTCGCAATTAATATTAAAAAGCAATAAACCAATATTATAGTTTATAAAAAAGTAGCAGCATTTTTGTTTGTAAATAATAAATATTTATAAATGAACTCTCTGCAAAAACATTGTCAAATGCTGATATTTATTAACATAATTAATTCTTCTATTTATTAGTTATTCAACATAAATAACAGTAGGTTTGTTAAGAAGTTTGTATTATTATTATTATTATTATTCCGACTGAAAAACTAAAACCAAGAAGACTGAAGAGAAATGATATTTTACAGATATTAAAAACTGCGGATATAACTTAAAATATAAATAGAATATATGAGCCGCTTATTTTGAAAGTGGCCTAATTCCATTTATGTTAAAATCGAGATATTTAAGGGTTTGCGTTTTACAAAATTTAAAAATATTGTCATTTTATTTATCAACTAATTTTTGTTATAAAAATTCTTAGTAATTTTAAATAAATTTTGTACAATTTGCTGCAAAAGGTAAAGATAACGTAAAAATGTAATTATTTAAATAGCTAGCTAAATTTTTTTGGAAAATGGAATTAGGCCACTTTCAAAATAAACGGCTCATATTTGGTTTTAGTAGCAGTATAGATGACAATTTGTAGCAACAATTGTATTCATAAATATTAAATTTTTTGCAACAAAAGGATATAAAAATATCATAAACTTATTTTTAAACAAAAATTTATTGTGTTTATTGTCATGAATGTAAAATGTTCATGTTATACTATACTACTCATGAAAGTATAATTTACTTTAAACAAACAAATTTTTTAACAAAATATTTTATTTATAAACGAAGTTAATTTTTTAACACAGTAAAAGATTGGTTTATTTGATTCATCAATCATATCAGTGTATCATACACATTTATTAAGTTACTCCTTATATGTGATATCGTTTATATTTTCATTTATTGTTATCATATTTGTATTAATTTTGTTTTGTTTTGATTCGTGTCATTAATATAAGGATTTAAACCCTAAAGTAATAAATTATTAATAAGGATTATGCAAGAAAAAATGTTGAATCTTTTTTAGCGTCCCTTAGTTTTAGGAAATCAATAATACATTGTAATAATAAATATGAAGAAAGAAGTTAAATAATAATATGAATTGTTTCTGTTATTTAATTGGTTTTCATAAAAAAAATATAAATATGTTTTGTTAGTAATTTTTATGAATATTAGTTAATTCTTTAAATGAAGCTGAAATTTAAATTAATTAATAATATGACCATATTAGTAGTAGTAGTATTAATAGAAGTACCACAAGGGCTGTTAGTAATAGATGAAGAAGAATGTACCATGTTACGTCCTATTTTTTCTATTATTATTATTATTATTAATAGAATAACAATGTACATCTTTTTGAGAATATACATGTTTAAAAGATTAAATAATTCTAAAATAAAATCTTTTTTGTTAGTATTAAAATATTTGTGTGCTTTTACGAAGTAGATATAGCAGAAGTAAACAAGTCTGTCTGGTGCTCGTTTAAATTAAACAGGATGTATGGAGCTTTTGTCAGAGAGGAGCAGGACGTGTATGTGTTTAAAATGGCGAAGATTTGCCTCAACATGGCCATTATGAAGAATGGTAGACGGCCAGGTGTCTGTTTTCTCCTGCCATAATATTTATATTATGTGTCGGCAGGTAGCGGTGCTTTTGAGACGGTCTTATTAAAGCCCACCCGTAACATGTTGGTGACTGGAGGTATTCACCGTGCCGACCGGCCACCGGAACCCTTTGCTTTCAGTCAGCCGACTACCTCCCAGCAAGCCCAACAAATATACCTACTCACTAACCTATTTCGCTTGCACACACTCCTCTTTCTTGTAAATCGCTTAAACCTTCCCATAGTTTGATAATTCATATTAGCACAGCTGAAGGCCTTTCTCTTTTGCCGACATCCTATTTTACCAGTAATGTTGTACCACTGCAACATCAGGAAATAGTTTAAATTGAAATAGGCTAAGTTGATGCTTTTTCTAAATAATATTAAATAATATATTGTTATAATTTAAAATCACAAATATACAAAAAATTATTTTACTGGGACAAGAATTTTTCAATTATTAATTTAATTATAAAATTAATTCAATTTTGATACTTGTAGCCTTTTATGTTTTATAAAAAGGTTTAAATTAATTCTAAATATCTAAAATTGAAACATTTACGAGAGATGTTTATTATTGGTATAGAATGGATACCAATAAAAGCTCATTTTCTGGATAATCTCGATATATTGAGCAATATCTCTCACACGTATCGGAATGGTGCCAGCAGTTTCGCATTGTATCCTGGATATTCAGAAACTGTGAGTATCAACATCTGGAGCAATTATTGTTGTGCAAGAACTCTAACATCTCAACTTGTATTAAACTTAATAATGTGTAGAAACACGGTAAATATATTTCAAAAGAGCTTAGAGTTAGTACAGTTGTACATGACGCACACCTGACAGAAGCATGCACTCAACTGTGGCTGTGTTCATGTTTCATATTTTGGTAACATCAACTTATGGAAGGTTTTGGTTGTTGAGTAATATTTCTCTATACAATTAAAATAAAGTAAGTGTCATAATAAAATTATTTGCAACATTAGTGAACAAAGCAGTCTCAGCATTAAAAACTTGCTCAACCAGATTTGTGCCATAGAAACCATGGCGGATTTTTGAATGGTTGTAAGAAACAAGAGTTCAGTAGAGGATATAACTCTTCAAATTTTAGAGTTTTTAGTGGTATGTCTGCAACCCACTTTTTACAACACTGTTTTATATATTTCAGTTTTTTGAATCGCAAAAGATGTAAATCTATGTTTTCGCAACAGACTTGAAAGATAGTAAGACAAGTTTATCAGGTATAACTGTTTATTAATGCTGTAATTGTTTGGGAGAACCTTTAAAGATTCTAATCGCCATGTCAGCAATGTATTTTTTAACTTAAAACAGTAGTGATAAAAAAAATATTTTCTTGTTGTATAGTTACCAAAAAAGAGGAATCTCTAAGCATATTATGTGATTTATTATTTGAAAAAGTTAGAAGACGGTATTTTAAAAAAAATTCAATTCCAGAAAATTATATGTAGCTTAAAATATAAATATTAAATTAATTTTCTCTCTTATTGTTCAGGTGCATAACACTTTTCATTACTAATTCATTTTAATTTGTTTAATAATTTATACTCTCAATTTTTTTTAATTTCATTTTTAGTAATGATATCTGCCTTAAGATTGTTTGTTACCTTATATAGATTTGTAATATTCTTCTCATCAAACTTTGAACTCAAAGGTTTATGTCATAAAAGCAGAAAGAAATACAGAAAAAGCATAATATTTTCTGTTTATGATCAGACCAACTTATATCTTTACAAAAACTTTACAATAACAGAAAAATTCATACATTTTCAGGTTTAAATTTGTTGATAGATGATATTGTGAAGTTATTTTTGTAAAATCAGTATACGGTGACCGGTATAAAAATCTGGCGCTAGGTCTAAAGTAGTTCAGCTCGGGTTCTACCTATATTATTTATCATCGTGTTTCAAACTTAAAGTCTAGGTGTTGAACAATTCTTAAAGCACGTTAACTGATGTTCTAGAAATAGCAGTTGGGATCAGAAATAGGATATAAAACAAGCAACTATGGATACTCCTATATGACCTTATGGAGTCCTGCAGTTTTGTTGATTGCTGATGGCATTACCAAGATAATTGTAAAAAAAATGTCAGTAAGGCCTGTTAAAGGGGCCAGGTTAGCTCAGTGGTTAACGTGCTCACCTCTAAATTGCTAGGACCGGGGTTTGATCCCCACCTGGCCCTCGATTTATACATACAGAAGATGAATGAATCTGAGCACGTCGTCTCTCGGAGAAGGAGGTTAAACCGTCGGTTCCGTGCCTGTACACTGTCAGGTACTCGTTAAAGTTTGCTACTCTAAAAACATTTGAGTTAAGCAAAATTTAGGACTCCCATTGTAAAATCAATCGTGATTGTGTGGTATCCAATTCTCGACCTACGTGTGTTCCCTTGTGGGACTGCCACTCCAACCAAACCTAAATTAACCTAAGGCTTGTTAATGTACACAAATCTAATGAGCAAAATCAAGTTGTTTTATGAAAAATAGGATGCTTAAATGACTACAGGATTTTTTATTCTAATGTTTAGCAACAGAAAGATAAATTATTTAGATTCAAATTTACTATGTTGAACTAAAGATCAACAGTAGCATATATTTTAATTACATTAAAAAAAACATAAGTGTACATTGTCTGTAATTGTTTGTAAAGAGAGAGATAGACGAGGTGAAACTGTGAAGAGAGCTTGGGTTGAAGAGATTAAAGCGGTGGATGGTTATTAGGGAGGCGTTCGTAGCAGCCAATAAGGACGTACACGTGTAAGTAACACTGGGGCGACTAGCAATAATGCCTGGATTAATCGCTTCAATAACCTTGTTACCGTTTTATACGTGTATCACTTTCACGAGTGAAGTACTGTCATTGAGGCTTTAACACCGCAGTAGCCCAGCAAACATCTCAATAAAACTGCTGATGAAAACATATGGTAAAATAAATCTGTCCATTAGAATAAGCTTTGGCCCATATAGCTTATTATTTCTGAAGTTGATAATAAGTCGAACAAAGCACAGATCATGCAAGGGGGATGTTGCTATATCGGACGACGCCTCTCTTTGAAAGCCCCGTGTTTCGATGTCTTATTATTATTATCTATGCTGTCACACAGCATGCTGTGCAGTCGGACCTCTTAGAGCCGACTCCGGCACCGACTCCGGCACCGACTCCAGCTCTTCTTTTTATTATTAAAAAACAAATGACAGGTGAATAATAATAATTAGTACTTTGTAATAATAATAATGATAATAATAATAGTCAATTTATAAAAAAAAATCATGAAATTTCAATTACCAAAAAGAGCAATAAAACTATAATAACTGAATATTCAACCTGTTTACATTTATTTACATTGTTTACATTGATTTAGAAATTTTTTAACTGAATGGACTGAAAGAAAATTGATGTTTAGAGGTTTAATGAAATAATTTCAGATGATTGAATGACTTAATATAAAATGTAAGAAGAATAATAAATATTTTACATTTAAAAAATCTATATTAATTAAACCTATAATTTCTATGCTTTTCATTGTATGATGGCTTTGTCTAACAAAATACACTAAACAACCTACATGTTGCACCCGTAAACAAACCTTAATATCGGATGTATATTTTCTTGTGTTTTACGAAAGGTACTCTCTTTGGATAATACTGTGGTACAAAGAATAGTCTCCTTTGTTATATATTACAAAACGGATATTAATTTTAAGCTAATTTCTCGGTGATATTTGTTAAATATTTCTGACATTTTTTAAACAAAATAGGAATAATTTGAAGTCTCCAAAGAGAACTTTGGCTTAATTATTCATTGTAGAAGGTGGTCAGATAAAGAATATTAAATGTAACAGATCCACTGACCATGTAATATTACAGATGGCCATGAATGAGATCCACTGCCTATGGGAACAAAAGCCATATTACAGATGGCCATGAATAAGATCCACTGGCTATGGGAACAAAAGCCATGTTCTCCTGAAGAGATTGTTTCGTAACAGGTTTTTTTTTCTTTGTCTTTACAAAAGGGTTATTACTGCTTTGTTAATACCAAGGATATTATATTTTCAGTTGTGTGATATACTAAAATAGGCATTTATATTGATAACTGGTACAAATACTATCTGTACTATCGTTAGGAATGAAAGCCTAATAAACATCTCCTATTTAAGCATTTATATTATTTCTAAATAGGACATTATATAACCAAGAAGTTTGATATTATATTTTCTTACAGTAAAACTGAGTGTAGACCACTCCAGATTTTTAATTATTAATCTGAAACAGGTAAGGCCAGATATTTTGTATTAAACTAAACTAAACATTTTGTGTTTACCATCAAATGTCCAATGACATCCGAAGTGAAAAATTCCTAATCGGAGTAATTAATCATGTTATATTATTCAAGTCTTTTTCATGTAAACAAGTAATTTAAATAGGTGAGGAGTCGGCGTCGGCTGATTTCTCCCGACTCCGACTGCCAGCCATGCTGTCATATAAGAAAAACTGTTAATGACTGTATGACCGGCTGATTGGTGAAGAGTCAGAACTACCAGACATGTAGTTAGAATAGTCGATTCATTTCATGACTGGTAAAAGGAAAAAAAAACTATAAAACGTACTTTTATAAATATAATAATTACTACATAAAAAAATAATTACTTTTTATGAAAAAGTAATGCGGTAACTCATTATCCAAGGATGTAAAATTTACGATAACCCCATAGCAAAAAAAAAAATCATAAAATATTGAGAAAAAAAAATTTTAATATTTGTAATATTAGATAAATATAAAAACACAAGTTGAATAGAAATTTGATACCCTACTGATTTTATAAGAAACTTTTTTCTGTCTACATCCTTTAAGCTTAGACTCGAAACATATAAAATGGAAGGAGTAATCTATACTAATTAATCAAATAGTCGAAAACTTATTGCTTTAACAATATTTTTCTTAACAGTTTAGAAATAGTGGTCAATGTTTAGTAAAAAGAAAAATGAAAGTAAACCACTCATTTGTACTCATTTTGACATTCATCTGTCAATGGCGCAAGTATTTGTACAAGATATTTCATATTACCTTTTGTTTAATTATAATAAAAAAAATATTATTTAATTTATACGATTAATTAGTATCGTAAAAAATTAACACCATAAATTTTAAAATACTATTGATACTAGTAAAAAATTAGTATCGTATTTATTAATACGAAAAATTGTATTAAAATCGTTGCCATACATACATAACATATGCAATAAATGCTACTGTGGTCATGTTTTGTTTAGCCATGCAGTGCCGGTATGATATACTAGTTGTTAATGTGATTATTGATTAAAAATATTGCTGTTATTGAATTTATTCGTTATAATAATTGATAATATTTCATTCGTTTACATTTCATTTCATGATGAGCTTAAAAATTAATAATAACTGTTAAACATTAAACTTGTCTAAATACATCATTTAGATTTCTTTTTTTATTTATGTTATGTTTCGTAATTTATGTTATGAATAATATTTGTTTGTACTTATAGTTTAATTCAAAATTCAGCGTGGATTCTATACCACAAACAAAAAACAAACAGGTATACTAGTATTTGAAACAAAAAAAAAAAAATGGGTGAAACAAGAAGAAAGAGAGCCTTGCATAAAGTTTGCATAAACATCCCTAATAAAATTTTAAAAATATCAAAACTTAATATCCTGGTATATTTCTCGTTCTTTTTTATTTGTTCTTAAAAAAGAACAAATTGTATTAATTTTTCGTATAATACAAAAATTAATTAGTATCGCAAAAAATTAATACTATAAATTATAAAATACTATTGATACTAGTAAAAAATTAGTTTCATATTTGTTAATATGAAAAATTGTATTAAAATCGTTGTCATACATACATAACATATGGGATAATGCTACTGTTGTCATGTTGTTTAGCCATGCAGTGCCGGGATGATATACTAGTTGTTAATGTCATTATTGATTAAAAATATTGCTGTTATTGAATTTATTCTTTTAGAAAAAAGATTGTTAATTTGTTAAGAACTTATAATTTATATTTTAATGAATCCTAATGACATCTGTGATGCTAACAACCATTACAATGTGGAATGCATTAGTGGGTTTTGCAGTACAATAGTTTTTCACCTGTTACATTGTTCATCAGAAAAAATCTGAATGCACAACATCTTTTGTTTTTTTTTTGATCAACAAAAAAATGGATATAAAATAATTGATTTTTGTTGTATTTTATATAAGATTGTCCGATTACAGATTGATAACCAGGTGTTTTTTACCAGCTTTCTTAACAAGTGTTACAAACCTTTTGAACAGAGTAATAAATTCCAATAAAATTAATCAAACAGGTATTACTTAGGCTGATATTAAATTTAAAAACATCTTTGTGAATGAAAGGCTTCGATTTATGGATACTGTAAGGAAATTTTCAATAGATTTAGCACTTAGCTGTTCTACAAGACAGTTTATAATGTTTGTAAATGTTTTTTATAGGTGAAGTGAATACCTTGAGCAAATTTATATAACTTACTACCAGGTAGCTACTTATCTTAGCATGAAATATCATGTATTTATTAATTTTATTTTAAGAAATTGTTGAAAATATAAGTTTCATTGGTTAATTATTTAATTTTTTGATCAGTTGTCCAAATGCATAATAAATGAAGTAAGGAAAAATTAAAAGTTTTAGAAATTTCAACTTAAAAATAATTATTCAAATTACAAAATACATCTATACTTTACTTTATTTTAAAAAATAATCACTAGTTTAATTTTCGCGTTAAACAAATGGCTGTTTTTTAAATATATAATATGATTTAAAATCTTTCTTTAATAGCAAAATAATGAATTGTAGGGAATATTTAAAAATTTTAATGTACTTCCTCTGTCAAGAGAAACCGTTTGGGTTTAGAGTGGTCGAAAGAGGGTAGATGGTCGAAGAAATTTTTTGTTTCATCGGAAGTGTTCCGGAAAATTAGGTGGTGAATTTAGCGGGTCAATATAGAGAACCCCCTCCTCCTCCCTTGGTGGCTGGGTAGAGTTAAGTAGAGATGGAGGGGTCTATAGATTAGCCAACACAAAGTACCCCGTCCCTCCCCCGCTGGCCTCTTTAGAAACATTTATTCTTTCGACAAAGACCAATGAAGTCGGCCAGGTGTGAAAACCACTTCGTTTATGGGGACATCTCGCCTCACTTCCCACTCTACGGCTCCCTCCTCAACTTCAAAAATATTCCCACTTTTTTCCTTAGTCATCTTACCTTACCTTCAATGTCATTTTGAATACAATTGGAGTTCTAAGTATCTTTTTACAACATCTTTAGTATTTGTCAATAAATTTTCATCGCTTTTAATAGTTGACATTTTAATGATATATTTGATACGTTGAAAGCTAAGTTGAGACATTTATTAAAGTTTGCTCATTAAACAACAATAATAAATAAGAACATGAGGAAATACAATTCACTCATCGACTCAAAATTGAAACGAAAATTATAAAAAAATAAAATATTTTAATCTCACTTATTATGATTCACTTAGCACTCAATGTTTGCAAACAAATTAGTGAGCCATTTACAGTTTGTTAATAAATTAAGAAAGTGTGAAATTCTAAGTGCCTGTATTAATTCCTATATTTTTTCATTCCTATATTTTTACTTTACTATAAGTAAAGTATAGTGATCGTGAAAAAATTCGATCTCGAGATTTTGACGGAATTACATGTTTTGAGGTCCCAGAAGTCGTTTTATGAAGTTTTTTCGATGATGTCTGTGTGTGTGTGGGTGGGTAAATGTGTTAGCATTGCTTGTTACCACGCTACGGTCCAGAATCTTTGATGGATCAAGTTGATATTTTTTACAAAAATGGGCCCCATAAAGACGAAGATCCCTATTGTTTGGGAAGAATTATGCATGATGGGAAAGTGACTTTTTTCCAAAAAACGTTTTTTTGAAAACATTTATTTCTCCTAAACTGATAACCCTAGAGTTTTGAAATTTTGACATTATGTTTGAAGTTACAAATGCAACAAACGAAAAATATATTCAGAATTTTAAAACAACGGGAAATTTTTTTTTTCAATAAAATCTAAACATTTTGACTTATAATTCAATCTCAAACTTTGTGAGAGCGATACAAGCCATACTTTTTGACGGATCAAAATGAAACTATGCCTATAAATAGAACATTATGTGTAGAATAAATTCAGATATTTTTTTCAAAATTACATTCGCTAAAGAGGCGTTACACAACGATTTCTATTTTCAGAAAATGTTTTTTTGACGCTAAACGGCTCATTAAAAAATATTGAAAATTTGACCAAAAATGGAACATAAAAATTAGCAATTCATAAAAAAAAATTATGAAGTTTCAATTACAGCAAAGAGCAATAACACTATAAAAACTGTTTGTTTATCCTAGACTATGAGATCACCTGCTATACTTGTCGATTTTTTTATATTTTTTTAGATTGTTTACATTGACTTAGAAATTTGTTGAGCGAATCCACTGAGATAAAATTAATATTTATTAAGGAACAATTTATATTGTTTATTGACTTATATGAGATGTAAGAGGAATAATATTGTGCAGGAAAATGATAACACTCACTCAGAAAAATTCGTATATATGTTATTTGACAAAGGGGAAGGAAAATGATCTTATTAAATACTAAGAAGCCATAAAATTCCCATTATAATAATTCTATAAAAGATAAATGTAAAAGGTAATTCAAAATTGAAATCTTTCGTTTAGAGATTAATAAACTTAATTATCGTACATCTTTAATTATAAATCACCTTAAAACAACATTTTCTTCGCTGTTTATGATGTTTTTCAGAGAAAAAAAGGGTATTTTCCTGTTTTAAATTTGAAAATTTTACTTTAATATTCAATGTAGACGGATGTCAAGTAAACGATGTAAGAAATCCACTGGCTATTTGAACAAAAGCGATGTTCTCTTGTAGGAGAATATTTCGTTTCAAGAAATGTTCACTTTGGTTTTTCAAAAATGTTATTACTGCTGTAGTTATACTAATGAAATTATTTGCATCAGCCTTGTGATGTACTAAAATAAGCTTATATATTGATATGTCCTTCAATCACTATCTCTACTACCTCAGGAATGAAAGACTAATAATCATATCCCATTTAGATGTTTACGTTATGCTTAAATGAGACGTTATGTGTTATATACTCAAGAAATTTGATATTAAGTTACTTATAGTAAAGTTGAGTGTAGGCCACTCCAGATTTTTTATTATGAGTAAGTGATGGTAACCTTGAAAAAATTCGATTTCCAGATTTTGATGTTTATGTATGTTTTAAGGTTCTCTTCTGATGATATCAGTGTGAGTGTAGCTGGGTGATTGTGTATCCAAAAGTTTGTAGACATTTACAGTTCAAACCGTTTAATTGATCGAATTGATCAATTTTATCAAAGATGGGTCATATAGTGTAAATCCGCCCCGTTGGTTGGGAGCAATATTGCATGATAGAAAAGTCACCTATTTAGTTAAAATGTGTTTTGGACATTTTTTTTCCTAGGTTACTAACTCTAGAATATTCTGATTTTGGCATTATTATGGAAGGGCAAAAGCAACTTCTCACTGAACAAATCCTCACTTGAGGTCCTAAGTAACTTTAACATATTCAGAAGAGGCACATATTTATCTCCTGAGCACTCGCTCTACTCCTGACCAGTTTATTTTTTTAGTATTTTCTCTTTATTATTTTTATTGATATTAATATTTTATTTAGTTACTTTTTGTTTAGATATTTCTGATTAATTATTTTACCCCTCAAAATGCAAGGTGCAACACAACAGAGTGGATGTCGCTGATATTATATGTTGAGTACCACATAAGTGGAGTACTTTTTTGGATGTTGAAATATCGAAGCGAGTTTTACCTGTAGCTGTTCGTGGTTTTTTATTTATCTTATCATGTTTATTATCTAATGAGACAATATAATTTTTTTTTAATTATATATATTATATATGAAGTTCAAACCACATGGAAAAAGAAAAACAAAAGAAATAAATGCTCTGAGACCTTTCACCTCTGATTAAACTTCACCGTTAAGTCTTACGGATTTCCACCAATGTGTGGCGAGTTTCTTTCACTTCGTTATTGCAAAATTCTTCTAACTTTGCTTGAAGTAAGGAAGGGACAACTGCTTTCACCTCATCGTTTGCGGTGTAATGAATACCCTTGAGGTAAGCGGAGGAGAAAAATATACTATCACTATACAAGAGATAGGGGAATTCATGAGGGTATAAATTGGTTTACACTCTACGTTTCATACAGACTGGTAATATCAGCAGAACTGTATATTAACTTACAGTTACCAAAGGTAGCCGTAAGGTATGATTTCGTTTCGATTAGTATAAATAGTAAATATTAAGTTGCTATTTTACGTTAAAGAGCCAAATATTATTTATATTTCACTTTATATTCTGGAATATTTTGCCTTTTTTTTTCTTTTTTATATAAAAATTATAAAAAAAGACAATTTAACCTTGAAGTGTGACATAGAATAATAGGAACAGCACTAACTTAGGCTTTGCCCAGGGTGTGGTTTGCTTTTGTATAATTTTGGAAATCTTAGCTCACAAGGTCTGAGGTGTAGGTTAAAATTATAGTTACTACCGATCGTGAAGTTGTACAAACAACCCCTAGTCAAACAAGATGTTTTTATTGTATGTACAATTATTATGCCAAACTGTATAACAAATGTTAGGCTCCAGGAATATTTGATTGTTTTGAATAATGCATCACGCAAAATATTTCTAGCATATTAATCTGTGTTGAGTTAATATTAAACTTCAGTGTGTTGAAGCAATTATGATTGAATGAAAACGGTCGAATTGTAATTTTAATATTAATTAGCAGAATTAAATAACAACAGTTTGATCATTTGGTGTATTAGTTAGAAAAAGAAAATGATTTTCCAGAAGGGTTATATTGAATGTAATGGTGCAGAAGGAGGTGTTGTTTGAGAGCCGATATTAAAGGTGGTCCTAGATAATACATTGCCCCAAACCACCTCCATTTATAAGAGAGATTCCCCAACGTCTTCGCACATATATTTACCAGATCCTTCTCATAACATCTCTTGTCTTCATCCAATAACTGAACACTACATTTGTCATCTTCCAAGAATTCTCCCTCCTATCAGTAAACCCTCGTCCAACTATATCATTTCATTGATAATGAATATCTCAGTTAAGAAATGGCTCAAGATACCCCACCATCCTGCATACCTGACATTTTAACACATTTCTCGCTCTCATATTTCCCGTTTATAGATCTTGTTTAAATTTTTTACTCACATAAATCAAGGACATATCTTTATCACACACACACACTTCATCAAACTTTGTCGCCTTGGCTCATAAATCTAATGTAGAACTTGAAGACTATCTCGAATGCATAATTAAACGGCACTGCTCATGCAGTAATGTAGAAAATGTAACTATCAGATAGTTGAATTATGATAATCAAAGTATAAGTGCCACAAAATGAGAATAAGTAAAAGAGAATGGAATTTTTAATTTATTTAGAACTTTGAATATTCTTAAAAAGGATTCATTTTTACTTTACTATAAGTAAATTGTAGTGATCGTGAAAAAATTTGATCTCGAGATTTTGACGTAATTATATTGACGGTTGTTAAAAAATTGATGAATAAACTGTGCAATAAATATTACATTACTAACACCTTAGAGTTAAACAAAAATCTAATATTTTTTACTTTGCTATAAGTAAAGTGTAGTTATCATGAAAAAATAGATTTAAGGAAAAAAACTTAAGGACATAAATACTATGTTTGAAGTTTTTTTACGATACTGTCCTCTATTTATTTAAGACTGACTACTATTAAGACTAGTAAATAAAGTTAAGAGTCATTTATTTTTAGTATATACATATGTTGGTTTACAACAAAAATGTCTTTAAAAATGTTTAAGCTGAAATGTTAAATTTTGTTAATATAATATTTTCTAAACAAAAATCTGGAGTGGTCTAACTCCTCTTTGGTGTTGGAGTGCTCAACTGGTCACGGATAGTCTAGTAATTTCATAAGATCAAATATTCAACCATATGTTCTGATTGTGTTTAATGTATAGTACAATATATTGTAGGAGTTTAAAGCGTGAATGGACCACAGTTTAAACTGCTACAATACTATATCATATAATCCATACCTGAAGTAGCCTATTCACTACTATACTAAATTTAATGAAATTTTAATTACCTAATGTAATATGTTTATAAATTAGTAAAAATATTATAACACTTTAAAAACCATATATATATATATATATATATAACAGTTTCAATAATATATCGACCGTTTGATAGAATAGGTGTGTTCTCTAATCGGGGTTCGGTCAATTTTCCAGGATAAAAAATCAAACTCTCGTTGCCAACGTTTCGGTTTTATTTAAAACCTTTTTCATAGGCAGAAGTAAGAATTTTTTAACTAAGAAAATGAAATTTACATTATTTAAAGGAACAACAATGTTAACCGGACAAAACCTTCGACTAGACTAGTCTGAAGTCAGTTGGGTTTTTGACTTTGACTAAGACCGCTTGTTACGGTTGAAAGATCTTAGTCTTGTTTTCCCATTTTCTCATTGTGGTTTGATCATTGATTGTTATTTCACGTGTTTATGTGAAATCTTTATATATATATATATATATATACAAAATTAAAGTTTATCAGGACTTGGTCAGTTCTTCAGGTTCAAATTAAACTCTCACAGCCAACGTTTAGGTTTTTATTTAAAACCTTTTTCATAGGCCTACAAAACAGAGTTAACATAAGAAACAATTCAATCATTCATTCAAAAATCAAACATACATAAAAAAACGCAATTGGTTACAAATAAAATATTACAATAGAAATTTTGACAATAGGTTAGTGAGAGAACTTACAAAAGCATAAAATTTTGAAACAGAAAAACTAAGTATTTCATTAGAAATTATATTACAAAAAAAATAGTCTGTGGATTTCAACAACTACTGTCTTGAACTGTTTCAACAAGATTGAATTGTTTCTTATATTTCCTCTGTTTTTTAGGCCTATGAAAAAGGTTTTAAATAAAAACCAAAACGTTGGCAATGAGAGTTTAATTTGACCCTGAAGAACAAACCGAGTGATAAACTTTAATTTTGTTTCTATTTCATAGTTGATACTTTTATGAATATTTATATATATATGTATACATATACATTTATATATACATCTGTACACGTTTAAGTATGTCTCTTGGACAAATGATTTGGGAATTAAAACCAACCCACCGTAAAGTTGTTAGAAGACTAGAGCAGAACAGCTTAAAAGTTGTGAACACAGAGGCTGCTATTTATTTTAATGAAATGTGCTTACTTGAAGATTTGCTGCCCTCATATATATATATATATATATATATATATATATATATATATATATAAGTTGTAACTGCAAAACAAAAAAGAAACTAGCACTCACGATTCTCGATCATTTAGGCTATCTTGCCATCTTCTGGAGAGCCTAGGAAAAGAAGAAGGAACACAGGAGTGGAGATGTGAAAGTATCCACCGACCGATGGTCCATATATATATTTATACCATATATATACAGTTGGGTTTTTGACTCTGACGAAGACCGCTTGTTACGGTTGAAAGATTTTAGTCTTGTTTTCCCATTTATTATTGTGTTTTAATCATATATATATATAAACGATTAAAATATATTCAATCATAATAAACATTAATTATTAATTAACTTCAAATTTCTTTAATATTAGGTTTCTGTCAGTGATAAAATGTTTGTTATATACAAATCATACCAATATAAAGGAGGGTGAACAAGGGAAAACCATGGTTTTGGGGGAAGCAGACCCTATAAATGTTTGGCATTCTTAGGCCTTTTCCTCTCATTAATAAATACCTCTTACCCTCCCTCTGCAGGGCAATATAAAACTAAATTACAGTCAAATTAAGTATTTAAAAGAGGGCGTCTCACCCCAGCTAAGCGCATCCTAATAATTTTCTAAGAGAGATTTTCACACTGCTATACCAATGAGCGTTCATGTAGTTGATAATGGAACGACCCTAACATATTACATCTCTGATTCCTCTTATATGTAGGCGCTAACATTTTATCTTAAGTTATCCCTAGAAAATTCAATTGTACAGATAAAGCTTTTTCAGAAGATGAACTTCTACAAATCATAATTCATACAATCTTCTGTTTTGTTGTTATTGTTAAATAAAAAAAACTATAAAATAGCTATGCTACTGTTAAATAAGAGTGTTTTTAATGTTAATAAATGATTTACAATTAAATATTAATCATATATATATAATATGTAATTGTCAGTGAATTTTTTACGTGTTAGTAAAACACTTGTTAGTATAAGCTCTGTAAGCTTATACAGAGTTATCATTAATACAACTACAGCAGTAATTACATTTTGGAAAAGCGAAATTGTAGATTTCGTGTCACGAAATAATCTCTTACAGGAGGACATAGGTTTTGTTCCAATAGTCAGTGGATCTCTTACATTCTTTACCTGACCTCCTTCTACAATGAAGATTTAAGACAAAGTTTGCTATGTAATTACTGTTATAGTTATATTAATGACATTATATACATCAGTCGTTTTATATGCCAAATTATGCATATATATAGATAAATGAATCAATCACTATCTGTACTACCACCAGGAATGAAAGACTAATTCAGACATTTATATTATGCCTAAATGGGACATTATCTATATACCATACTTATAAAACTCTGATGCTTGCGTTTAAATATTTGTATACACTCTAAACTGAATAAAAGATTAGGGTTTCTGTGGGAATAAAACCCACACCCTTGTATTAGAGGTCCAGATTGCGCGCTACCGAATGTGCCACGGGAACTTTTATAATAAGCTTCCAAATAAGGTCAAAAGATTCAATAATAGTTTTTCGACTAAAATTATTATCGTTTAATTATAATAAATTTCAAAAGAGAAAATTAGATGAATAATCGACGAGAATATGAAATAATTATTTAATATATCGACAAATGATATTTATTATAGTTAACATTAGTTTTATAAATTACAATTACGTCCGTAATCAAAAAACACTGTGATAATACTTATATATTCTTCTTTTGTTATGTCTATTTTAACCAAAATTATAGAGTAAGGCTTCTGATGCATTGGAATGTACCGGAGAGTTCTTAAGAAAACTATTCTCTCTGAATTAATGAGTTCAGGACTAATTGCATTGGCTGTAGTCTCTCAGGAATTGACAACTTCTTCCAGTTTTTAAGAGAGGAACAGATGCTGACATCTATAGCGCTTGGATCAGTCTTACTTGTGGCGCAATTTACTAAATTCCATTTAACTAGCAATATGATAGTTTAAGAAGAAAATGAAGGAATACCCTAAATTTCTGATAAATATTCCTGAAGACATAGTTGAAAATAAAAATATTATTACTGCCGGAAGTCATGTTTATAAGTGCACAGAATGTTCATTAGTGTATTGAATACATTTACTCATCATTCACCAATCCACAAATATTGTTCACAGAAAATTGTATAGAAGTTCCATTTAACGAGACACAGAGTGAAATTAATCATAGATTCATTGAGTAATATCCTGAAAGAATTAAACAATATCTGTCATATAGGTTAGGTTAGGTTAGGTTGCAGTGGCAGCCCCACAAGGGAACACACCTAGGCCGACCATTGGCATTTTGTCATACCACACAATGAAGATTGATTCTACAGTGGGAGTCCTAAATTTTGCCGAACTGAAGTGTGTTTAGAGTAGGGATCTTTAACGAGTACTTGACATCGTACACACTCACTCACATCGTACACGTAACTCACTATAGTTGTCTGGATTACCCCAACATAAACTAGATCTCAAAAAGGAAGCTGCTGTCATGTATGTATGAGAAACATTGATCCACCGCGCTTATGTAATGGAACAAGACTAATATCTAAGGGGATTTATGATAATGTCCTGGTTTGTAAAATTAACGCATCATGGTATCAAGGGAAATTGTTTTAATTTCAAGACTGAAAATCGTTTTATCTGAAGAAGACAACATTCCTTTTTTAAGGATTCAATTTCCAATTCAGTTAGCATTTGCCAACCATTCATAAGTGTCAAGGAGAGACTCTACAGAAAGTTTTAGTTCATTTATATAAAACAACATTTCTCTTAGCATGTTGCTCTTAGTAAGGTCAAACAAAGAGGAAACATGAAAGATTTTTTTGTAAAATTCAAATTGTACAAATAATGTTGTAAATATAGGAGAACAGTCTTAAAAATATGTTCATTATCCTCTTTATTAGAAATGAATTAATTAGGGGTTTATCTGCATTTACGTGAACATGATTGCATTAAAAAGGATGACTCAACGGGTCACCGGGAATCGAGTATATTATATACACAAGAAGTGTATATTTACCATGTCTTATGGTAAAGTTGAGGGTAGGCCACTCCGGATTTTATGTAATAGTTTTCGTTATAAAGACTGTGTATGAAAAAAAAATGTAAATATTATATGGGAGTTATTGTCTTAATTAAATTAGATTAGAACTTATGTTCCTAGTTATGATTTTTTTAAATTTGTTTTCTTTCAATGTTAACTGCCTAAAATTTCGAGGCGTTAATTTCTTTATGTTTGCTCCAATTTTCTCAACTTCTGCGAAAGTATAGTCACCACTAAATTTGAAATTTTGAAATTATTAACTGGGACATAATCGTACTTATCACCACCACGATTTTATATTACGTTAATTTATTCCATCTCTCATGTTGGCTTATTTTAACCACTCAGTGTTTTCGATGTTGCCTCAATAGCACATCCAGATTTGTGAGTCCCATTCATTGATCAAATGTATTCTTTTATATCAAATGTATTTGTATATATTTTATTTTTTTGTATTTACTTATAACATACAATAGAACTATCATATTATATTTGTATAGAATAAGTAAAACTTGGTAGTATTTTAAACAATAGGAACTGAATTGATGATTTTATATTACTTGCTGTCATATGAGCCACAGGTGAAACAAGTATTATAGCCTAGTAACAACTTTGAAGTTTTTTTTTTTTAATTTTTAGTTTAAATTTTACAAAAATGGCAGGGAATAATCGAAACAACCAAGAAGGACAGAGAGAAGAGCGGAGTGCGTACGTATATTTTCCTGTAATTGATAGAGAGGTAATATTAAGGTCAGTAAAGGGCGTACATATGCATCAATTTGATTTTACAACTTGTTATTTGGAACTCATTTACTATTGTCTATATCAGCTCCAGTACAAGTTTGAATCATTTTCAAATTTTTATTGAATCATTAAAATAATTGGAAAATCATTTAAATTGATTGAAAAACTGATCATTTGATATATTCATTACATCAAATGATCATTTTACCCAATCATTGTCATCATGTATGATGTAAGTAGTTTTCAAATATGTAAGTATTTAACCATTTTTATTCCATGAAAACATTAATGTTAACAATTAAATACTCTATTCAATTGTTAATATGATTTTTATTTATTATTTCATTTATTGTTAACAATTATTTTTAGCTATTATTCAATGTTTATTACTATTTTATAGCCTGTTTGGTCAGTCAAACAGACTTTGCATTAATTCATTGATGAATGTCCACAAATTTGAAGTTAACAATTATTTTAGATCAATTACAACATTTTTAACAATAATAATTTATCAGCTTTGAAAAAATCGTCAATTACTTTGACTTTTTCGAATTAACTGGAAATAAGCATGTCTCACTTACCAATGATATATTTAAAAACTAACTCATTAAAGTATTGATACTGTGAATCATAGTTCAGCTATGTTCTGAAACTTCGATTGGCTGTTATTAATATTAAAGGCACTATATTAATTAAATCCTTAAATAGCCTAACTTAGTTCTATATGTTGACAGGACAGGGAAAGAGTGGCCTGTCCATCAGGAACCAACCTTAGATTTGCCATTACAAAAACCTGCCCTTACAAAATCAACATCGCAACATGAAACCCTAAATCCTAATTCTGCCAGTTTAAATGAAGCAAGATCAAGATTTCGACGACACGTTGGATTAGATAATTATAAAAGTCAATTTCGACAATATTTAAAACGACACATCAAATGGACGATAAAAGAACCTACCATTCCCGAGGAGGATGAGCCTAGCAGTGATACCGAAAATGACTCAAGCGCTGCTGGTGATACTACTGACAACAGTCAGCTGAAATCTGAACAAACCACTTAAACCATGCTTCAATAAAACCTGTTTGCATTGAATTTTTGCATAAGCTTATTTGCATAGGAAAGAATGCAGATGTAATCTCATAGTCAGTTTGGTATATGTATTTACCTGGCACATGCCGGAAACACTAAGATAATGAGCATATTTAGTCCATAATGCTAGTATTATGTAGTTATGATCTTTACTGAACTGGTTTTCATAATACGAAGGATTATAACTTGTACAAGCACAGTTGGAAATTAGTGGTAGTTACGAAATAGACGTATCCTCTCATATTCGAGTACAATCTGCATAAATAATATAGACTCATCAAGCTCACTTAGATATAAATTCTTATTTCTTTTATATAAATGTTCTGACTGTATTTTTTTTTTAAATAATCTATAATGACCATGAGACGATGGAGGCACTATAATACAATTATAATAATAATAATAATATAATTATAATATAATATAATTATAATAATAATTATAATAATTCAATGACACTATCTGTTTGCATTGAAACGATTGCAATGTCCTCACAGTGTATGTTTTCCAATGACAGTAACTAAGTTGCAAGGTTAAACTCTATCTAACTTTGGTAGTATGCATAGAAGAGACAGTAACTTAAAGTACTGAAGAGAAGTTAATGGATTTGTATACAATTTAATGAAATGTTGAAAACTGAAACCCACATATTTTCATTGAAAACTATCGTCAAAAAATGTAGTGTATATGTGTAACTGAATTATCATTGCAAATTGTAGTTTTACAACTTGGTTCAGTTGATTTTTATGATGGCTCAGAATCGATCTTTAGTCCTTATAAAGTTTAGAAAAACCGAATCCACCCTTAGAAAAATTTCTGTCTATCGGTTTGTCGGTTTGTCTACAAAATTTTGTCACTTGTAAACTCAGCCAACATAGTACATAGCAATTGAAACATTGACAGTAGATTTGTGTATGTCTAACTTAAAACATAGGCTCTAAACTTAATAGCTTTAAAAGCGGAAATTCAACGTAGAAGCGAAGTTATGGACGTTTAAATCACAAAATTTTGTAACAAGTAAACTCAACTACCATGAGATATAGTGAGCTTAAACGTTAACACTAAATTTGTATATGTCTAAGTTGAAATATAAGCTTATATGGATTGAAAATTCAACATAGAAGCGAAGTTATGAACTTATAAGCTTTGGCTAACCTTTGGCTAAATTCATAGACATGTTTTTAAATTTTTAAAATATACCGGTGTAGCAGGTAAGTATTGTTAGTTGATTTTAATTTTGTTTGAGTATATGAATATATTGCGTATTTGAGCTTATATTTTCCAGAGTTCAAGGTGTACTATCTATTTAGATAGACTTTCTAAACCCTTACTAATGAACAGGCAGGAAAAATCAACAAAAAAGTTCTTACGCTTTATCAAGTTAGTAAAGAGAGTGATTAGTGATGAGGAAGCAGTCCAACTTGACTCAGTGACTGGTTCTAGACTGTCTGCTCATGAGTAAAAACTTAAAGTACGAGCACCTAAATCATGCTGCGATTCAGTAGCAGTAACAGATTTCATGTTAAAAAACTTGACTGCCCCAAGAATGTGCAACGGGACACCACTGAGTTCATGCTCTGCACAGATACGCCATAGAGGCGGACATTATGATTGGGTATGGTGCTGGGGAGTCTGTGTTTATACCACACATACCATTGATTCCGAGCCACTATCTGTTTGCATTGAAACGATTGCAATGTCCTCACAGTGTATGTTTTGCTATGACAGTAACTAAGTTGCAAGGTTAAACTCTATCTAACTAAGGATTTAAAGTGAGTGAGACAAAGCTTTTCTCATATAGTCAACTGTAGTTTGCTTGCCCAAGAGTCATAGGTTCCAACTCTTATCCTTCCATGGACCTGAAGGACAGACAGCTAATGTGGTATATACAGAGACATTTGCTTAACACTGTACTAATAATGACATTTTCTACTATTCTAGAATTTCTAATGATATTTTGAAACACCATGTTTCAGCTCCGAATTTTGGAAAAAGTACCCGTCAAAGGCTGGCACGTTTGCTAGTATATTATATGTATACAAAATAAAATACTAACTTTAATTAAAAATTATTATGTTATTCAGTAGTATTTTATAAGCGTTTTAATATTTGTGATGATAATTTTACATTTCATGTCATATGTTTTATGTTGAAATTGTTCAAAAGTGTTCTGGAAATGCTATTGTTGCAACACTAAAATCAGTAAAATGGTAGAGACGAAAGTGATATGGCTTATGGAATTATACCCACAAGCATTAAGTTAATGCAAATAAGACTAAAATATTTCCTCATATTTTTTTCTAGTTTCGATTTACTATTGTTACTTATATCAACTAAAGTTGATTATGATTTTGTAAAATTGAATGGGACTTTTAGCTGAAGAGAAAATTTTACATTTAACCTTTTTATTTCAGAATACAAACGCTAAACTGTTGCTCTATGATTTTGTTTACCTGGACTCGTAGTTTCTATAGGGTATATGCTATGATGCCCCCATGTTGTCAAGATGATAAAAAGAATTCTAACAATGAGTGATAATAAAATAAAGTCCCGTAACCAACAATCATTCATTACATAACTAACAACTGCGTGCAAGGCCAATTTGATTAAATGGAACCCCACGCCTCAAAAAGCAGTATAATATCGTCTATTCATAATATTTTTGTTATTATAACGAAATAATAGAATTTATCCGTGATTGTTTAAATTACTTTACTACAATAGTAATAACCATTTATAGCAAAAAATAACTAAAATAGATGATAACCAATTCTTAATATTATTATTCTACTATAAGTAAAGTATAGTCATAATAAAAAATGCGATCTTGAGATTTTGACTGTACAACCGAAAGTGTGGATTTAGTATTACGATATTACTCTTACAGGAGAACATCACTTTTGTTCCAATAACCAGAGGATCACTTACATATCAGACCTCCTTCTCCATTGAAGACTTAAGACAAAGTTTCCCATCTAAAACATGAAAATATGTTAAGTATTTTAAAAACATTACAACATTTTTGTCTGGATAATGCCAAAAACATTTAAGAAAAAATGCCGTTTTCAGATAATTTTTAATTTAAGAACTAGGATAATTTCATATATTATTTATATTTTTTTTTAAAACTAGTTTAAACTGAGTTGAGTTTTTAACTCTGGCAAAGCCCGCTTGTTACGGTTGAAGGATCTTAGTCTTTTTTTCCATTTCATATTGTGGTTTGATCATTGATATATATATATATATATATATATATATAATATATATATATATATATTAAAGTTGGCAGCAGCTTCTGCGTTGACCAGATCTTTCCTTTCATGTCGTTAACAGAACTCCTTTGGAAAATCCCTGAATGTTACCGAAAACTAGTTAGGAAACTAGAGAACATCAGTAAGAAATTGGTCAACGCAGAAGCTGCTGCCAACTTTAATTATACCTGTTTAAGAGAAGACCTGCTGCCTTCATACACTAATATATATATATTTTTATTTTATATATATATATTTATATTATAATATATATATATTTATATATATATTTTATTTGGCTTTTATCTCTTTATCTTCCCTGTCTACCTATCCTCCGAAAGTTGGCTACACTGTTTGAGTGCTTCAGTTCGAACGCCAAGTCAGTCGTTATCAGCCTTTGGAGCGATTCACTTCTTTTCCTGAAGACGAGGACATCGAAATATAGTAGCTCAGAGGGTTGAGTGGCAGCCTGGCAGTGATGCTTGTCATGGTGTCGACTGCGACTCTGGCCGCTGGGTCGCCCTTCGTCATCGACTGCCTCCAGCAGCTCCCCGCCAGACTTCGACCATGGTGCACCAGGATCTTCTACCAACAGGCCCTCCTTCCAGACGAATCAGCCTACCCTTCATCCTTCCAACTCAGAGGCAGCGGGAGAGAGTCAGGCGGAGACGGAGGCCTTGTGGATGTAGCCGCCCCCGGTCTACCGCCCCCAGTCAAGCGCCAAGATGTCGACCATGTCCTCCTCCGCTTCGGACGGCGCCGCCGCTAACCTCTACCCTCCCACAAGACTGTTCTTTCTATCCGCCTCAGCCCTCTCTCTCTTATTGTAGTGAGTTCAGTGATTTCCTTTCTATGTGTTCTTTTTAAATTCTAGTTTATATATATACTTTTTCGTTGGAAATACGATCCGAAGCGGACAAATATAGTTCAATGTAGAAACAAAAACATAGAGAAATTAAAAGCACTCACTTACGGTCTCTAATTATCGGTTTGAACCGTCATCAGGAGAGATAAGAGAGGGAGAGGTTCAGAGACGGTTCGAGATCTAACCCAACAGAGAGTCTCTAACCGTCTCTGAACCTCTCCCTCTCTTATCTCACCTGAAGACGGTTCAGACCAAAAATTAGAGACTGTAAGTGTGTGCTTTTAATTTCTCTGTTTCTTTTTCTACATTGAACTATATGTATATATAAATATCGATAAAAGTGTCGACCGTGGAATAGAAACAAAACTAAAGTTTATCGGGACTCGGTCAGTTCAGAACTGACTGAGTCCTGTTAAACTTTATTTTATATATATATATATATATATTGTGCCATTATTACACAGTAGTATGTGTATGATTATAAAATTGATATAAATAAAATAGTTATCATATATTTAGTTTCTCTCACAATGAGTTATTTTCTGCCAGCAATCTTCCATACAATGTGGAGTTAAATTGGCTGGTTATTATGATTTCTTTTCCCCTAATTCTATAATTTTACACTTAGTTAAGTAAGTATTCAAGTAAGGCTTTAATAGGAATCACAATTTGAATAACAACCACCTGTAGATTATTGTTAAGAAATATCTTCCTTTTATAAAAGAATTGTTTTCAAACCCTCTACCATAATACTTATTAAGATGATATATGTATTTCAGTCACATTTAATCTCATCAAATGAGGAATTTTTCTTCTAATATTTATTTTTCTAGACATGTACAAAAGGAGTTGTTACGTGTTAAAAGGTGATGAAGCACATCTATGTCATGAATTAGTTCTCTAAAGTTTCATTGCATAATGCTCCTATCATCTATATTTTATAAAGAGTTAAGGAAAGATTGAATATCTCTAAGTTCTTCCTCTGTTTCACCTTATCCATACTCTTCTTCAACCCCGATTCATAGGATAGAATGCTGGTAAATGTTATTTTATCTGATAAATTTCCAAGTGTTGATATCTCCCTGCAAATGTGCTAATGTTATGAAAACAAATCATTATAGTTAATTATTCATTTTTTTCGCATAAATTCAATGATTATTACTTTACTATAAGTACAGTGTAGTGATCGTGAAAAAAATCGATGTTGATATTTTGACGGATTTAATGTTTAGAGGTCTCCGAAGTATTTTTATGACGTTTTTTCGATGATGTCTGTGTGTACATGTGTTTTCTTTTTATCCATTTATTTAGCATAAATTAATAATTGCTCCATATATATATTACATGCAATCGAATCTTTCTAACATTAAAATACATTACATTATTACATTAAACCGTTCATTGCATTAAATTAAACATTAATATACACACTATAAAAGTTGTGTATGTGTCTGTGTGCGTGTTTATCCAAAATGTTGTGCAGATGCTACAACCCACAATCTTTGATGGATATATAAAATTCATAAAATGACTTCTGGGATTCTGGGACCTCAAAACATGTAATTCCGTCAAAATCTCGCGATATTTTTTTTGACGATCACTATACTTTACTTATAGCAAAGTAAAAACATGCAATACAACTTAAATATTAATATGATTCCTCGCCTAAGAATTAAAGTATACTTAGTACTACTTAGGTGATGTAATATACTTTGATGAATGATGTTATATTTGAAAAATTATTAGTAAAATAATAATATTAATATACTTTTTTATATTTTTGTATAGTATTCTCAGTCTTGATACAATGAGAAAAAAAATACCTCAACAACTTTAGACAGCTTTTACTGTTTAAGAGGTTTAAATAACATTGTTAATAACAGTTGGAGGATGAGGTTTAATTAAAACATCAAAGAAGCCAATACATGCTATTGTAGGCGACGGATCCTTAGAGAGCGTCGAACGGCGTCAAAATTAAAGCTCCCCCTCTTAAAGGACTATTGTGTTCACCCTAACACCCATATAATATACAAAACTTGTCAACAAGAATTTGTTTTATTAGCGCATCACCACCCTTCTCTATCTCATCTTTAATTTTCTTCCTCTCAGGAATTTGGTTTGTCCATATTATTTGAACAATAGCACAACAACGATTAGCACTGGGAGTAGTCAAGCGTTCTTCTAGAATAAAGATAGCCGCATCTTACTGCTTTCAACTAAAATCAATTAATTAAGTTTGGTAAACTTGGGTTTTTAGAGAAAGTTTAAAGCAATTATATCATTTTAATTATTGTTAACATTATTAATTTACAAAGAGATGAATTCAGATTGAGTATTTATGCCGTTAGTCAGTTTAACGAACATGAAATACTGAATATACATTACAAAATATTTGTTGATTGCGGCAATCAATCAAAACATATTTATATGAATGAAGTCACAATGTTTGATCATTTAAGTTTATTCATTGTTAACTGACAACCCTATATAAACGGAAAATATATAATCCAAAATATATATAAACGGAAAATATATTGAGATTTTTAAAACAACGAAAAATATTTTTTTTTTTCAATAAAATGTAAAAATTTTGACGTATAATTCAATCTAAAAGGTTGTGAGAGCGATACAAACTATACCGTTCAACGGATCTAAATGAAACTATACCTCAAAATTAAACTTTATCTGGAGAATGACTTGAGATAATTTTTGTTTAAAATTACATTAACCAAAGTGGCGTTAGAGTGCAAATTCTGTTTTCATAAAATGTTTTTTTTGACAATAAAGAGCTCATGAAAAATAAACAATAAGCCATGAAAAATTGCCACAAAATCGAACAAAAAGTTAACAATAAAAAAAATTCACGTAATTTCAATTACGGCAAAGAGCAATAATCCTATTAAAAGCAATTATTCTTACTAGCCTAACGGTTCACCTGCTATACCTGTTCAAATTAATGATATTTATTTACATTGTTCACATTGACTTAGAATTTTTTTGAGTGAATCCACTGAAATAAAATTGATGTTTAGAAGTATAATGGAAAAATGAAAAATAATGAAAAATTCATTGACTTATATGAGATATAAGAGGAATAATAATTTTATATGTAAAAAATTACTGCCAATGAACATAAATTTCTGTTGCTTTCCATGGTATGATCGATTTGTCTCACAAAATCCTCTAATCAATCTGTATATTGCACCCGTGAACAAAACTGAATATTAGTTGTAAATTATTTTGTGTTTATGAATCATAGAATCTTCAGGTAATATTGAAGTGTAAGGAATGGACTCTTTCCTTACAAGATAAGAGGAGTATGTTTGTTTGCAAATATCCAGTATTTTTACTATTGTAGTCTAACAGTTCATATCTGTTATTTTCCAAAATTAGAAGCTCCAAGTTATAATAATTTTAAATTATACTGAATAGCCGTCTTTGGCTTTGATTTTAGTATGTAAAACTGGCTATTTACTCATAGTAATATATCTTTTCTCAATATACATTCACAGCTACCTTATAAAAGAATGCAGCACACAGGAAAAAGATAACTCTGGCTCAGAGTAAATTGGTATATATGATTTTTTACAAATGGAAAGAAAAGTGATTTTTATTAAATATTAGGAAGCCGTAAAATTTCCAGTATAATAATTCTATAAAAGACAAAAATGTAGAACATAAGTCAAAATTGAAAACTTTCGTTGAAGAATAATAAATATAATTATCCTTCATCTTTAATTCGAAATTATCTTAAAAGGGTATTTTTTTTTCGATGTTTCTGATATTTTTCAGAGATAATAGGAGTATTTTTTTTGTTTTAAATGGAAAAATTTGTCTTAAATATTCAATGTAGAAGGAGGTCTGGTAAAGTATGTAAGAGATCCACTGGTTATTAGAACAAAAGCAATCTTCTCCTGTAAGATATTATTTCGGAACACGAAATCTGCACTCTCACTTTTTAAAAATAAAAAACAATTTACAATAGAGGTTAAAGCTAGTTGCAGATCTACCTCCCAGGAAATAAACAAGTGTTACAACTGAAGTTCTCAAATTGATATTAGTGTTTCTTTCCAATATGACTGTTTTTGAGGACAATCTCTACATGGAAACAGTAACTGAAACTGAGTCAGTGAGATTAATGGTAACGAGATATCTATCTTTTCACATATCTCTGCTCCAAAGCCTCACTAGTGTATACTACGGTGCTTTGGTTCAATACAGACGTCGTGGATATCTGACTTGCCCTATTGTCACTCCTATCATTCCTTCCTTAACAATCACACCTATCCTATTCCTCACAAACCTATTGTACTTTTTCCAACTGCGTTTATCAATTGAACAGCACCCAGTGTGATGCTTTTATCTGGGTTTAGCTTACTCCAAGGTAACATAACCTTGCGTATGAATAACCTCAGGACTTTTGTTGGTAAGTGTAGTAACCTTCCCCTTGCCATTCAAGTAGTTCTCAATGACATAGTTTCAACGACTGTTTCTGTGTACACGTTCATAGGCAGATTCTTGATCCTCTAAATATCGAAATATAAAATATTTTTATTTGTTTATTCTTGGTTCCACTCCTCATAATTTGGTTACACTGATTGAATGCCTCTTCAATGAAACTTAACTTCAGTCCTCGCTTGTCTTCGAAGCAACTCAAATCTTTCTACCATATGATGAGGTAGTCGAAATATACTAGTGACTTTTTGATATGTTTTATATGTATTCTTTCTGTGGATTTAGTTTAGTTCGTCGAATCGTTTTCTTATAATTACTAACATATATTATATATATATATATATATATACACAAGATATACACAATATATATATATACTTTAACACATAGGAAAGAAACAGAGGAAGTCACTATAGAAACTCACTTCGATATTTCAACATCCGTCGCCATCAGGAAGAAGAGTAAGAAGTACTGGTGTTGAGAAGCAAACCGCAACTGGCCTCCAGAGAAACTCGTAGAACCATGTACTGCCTCCCAACGGAGGAGAGGAGAAATAGAAATCCCTCCTTATATATAAGACAAAATAAAAAATATAATATGAAATAATAATGAAGAGAATGATAAGTATTAAAATAACAATAAAAAAAGTAAAAACAATGAGAATCAATAAAAGAATAATGTATATATATATATATATATATATATATATATATATATATGTATATAAAGAAATTATAAAAAAAATATTTAAAAAACTAATAAAATTAACGGTACAGGTTAAAACCAGGAGGAGAGCGAGCCCCAAGGAGGCATATAAATGCCTCTTCAGAAGCTCTAAGCGTAACATAGGAGTTAGACTCGGGGATTTGTTTAAGGATTTATAACCGGAAGCAATCATTAAAATGGAGGTGATGGGAATTGGCATAGATGGCTATGAGTAACTCACTGCATTGACCAAAGGACGTCCTGTGATTGTTCATACGTAAGCTCAGCTTGGTTGAAGCCAAGCCAACGTAAAAAGCATCACATCGAGTACAATCCATATGATAAATTCCATTGTGGTTTAAACTTCATATATATATATATATATATATTTATATATATAAACATCAATCTAATACTTTTACCTTAGTTACAACTAATTACTTCAGGAATATTTAGAAGTTGAGTGTAGTCAATAATATATATATATACAGTGATACCTTGAGATACGATTTTAATTCGTTCTGTAACCATCGTCGTATGTCAAAAAATTCGTATCTCAAAGCAATTTTTCCCTTTAAAACAATGTAATATGTATTAATGCGTTCCAGCGATACTAAATCACTCAAAAAAAGCGTTAAATTGCATATAATATAACATTTTTTGTACAAATAAACGAGTAATAACACAAATATGGTAAAATAACATATTGATGTATGATAAATGTTAATAAAATCAATAAAAAGAAAGGAGTTTAAATTTTTATTTAATTTTTTTCAATTTTTTTTTTAGATTTGTTGTATCTAAGAATTAAGGCCCAGATTTTTTTTTGTGAGACCTTCGAAAAGTAACGATCAAGAGAGGTTTGTTTCTGCCTCTTTTTTAAAATGTTACGAAAAAATGTGAGACACGTATCATTAAATAAGGCACTCGCGCTCCCAGTAGACATTTTCTCTGGGTGTCTTTTTTCTACGAAATCAGACACTTCCTGCCTGATGAAATCGTATCTCAAATTTTTCGTCGTATATCGGAGCAAAAAATGGTCGAATATTTCGTGTCGTATCTCAAATAATCGTATGTTAGGGCAATCGTATCTCAAGGTATCACTGTATATGCAAAAGTCTCAAAATAAACATACATGATTCTATAGTCAACGAAACGTATACATGCTTGGTTTTGCATATCGTACAACTGAAGCATAAAATATGATTGGAATTTTGTTATTCTCCTGTTATTCAAACAGGAGAAATTAAAGGAGGTGTTGATCAACAACGGCTATATTAATAAACAGTATGACACAATTATGCGAAACTATGTAAATAAGATAGATAGTAAATAAGATAACAACAACGGAGAACAAGAGGGCAAGAAGCAGGGAACAATACGCATAGATAAAACAAAACAATACACATAGTATAGAACAATACGCATAGTATAGAACAATACACATAGTTTAGAAATCAATGCACAATAGCATTCATATAAAAAAATGAATGTGTACTATGAAGTATTATTAAAGCAAACACGATATGTTAAATGCCTGGAGGCCATCTAAAACTGAACATATACTGTATGAGTTTAACTACTGAAAGCATGCATATCTGTAATAATTTGCTAAAGAAAGCAGCAGTTCAGAGAACAAATGTAATATATAAATATAACTGCAAAATAGGAAACTGCAAGTGCTGAAATACCCACCAAGTAAAATTAACAAAGCAAATGTTGAATGACAGCACAGACAAACAATTAATTATGAATAACCAAGCAAGCGGTTTTACCAAGTCCCTGAAGTTATATAGAGGACATGAGTTGATCAAAATAGGAAACAGGAAGAGGATAACACAATGCCGTTTGGAACGTATAAACACTGTTACCACTAAGTGAAACCTCTTGAACAACCAACCTAACTGTAGCCTCTCTGATCTTTGTTCATATTGTTATGTCCTTACTATATTACTTTAGATCTAGTATAGTTTTCTTTTAAAATTTTACTTTTAAAATGGATAATGATGGTCGAACCATGTCGGTGAAACAAGTAAGTTCAGTTATAGTAAGAAATAATGGAATAGAAGACTAAAGCATTTAGTGAACTTACTTATATTCTTCCTTATCAATGGAAACATTTAAGCATTAAATTGGAGAAAGTCTCAATAAATTACCTAAGATTTAAAGTAGGCAAACTATTCAATGAAATCTGTGTAAATGAAGGTCTACTCGTTTACTACACACACATATTGGTGTGTGTGGGTTCGGTGTGTGTATGCATGCTGGGAGAGTGAGAACAGTAGACAGCGAATGGTCGTATGTGTGAGTCTGTGTGTGTATAATAGGGGTTGTCCGCTTAGACCGACCCTGCCTTTTGTTTACAAACTTCAAAACTCTCTCCTTTGTCGGCGGCT
Organism: Hermatobates lingyangjiaoensis; assembly: GCA_026182355.1. NCBI lineage: Eukaryota > Metazoa > Arthropoda > Insecta > Hemiptera > Hermatobatidae > Hermatobates > Hermatobates lingyangjiaoensis. Next base: position 519,420 of record JAPFBL010001938.1, read on the forward strand.
CCCGTTCACTTCACTTATTATATCATGTAAACCTCCTGGGTCTATTTTAACTCCAGAGTCAGAACATTTGGCTAATTCCACACCCCCTTTTCGATCTAAAAATAGTTACTTAACCCCAACTGCTCCATTACATTTGATTTAAATTTTGTCTAACATCCCTGGGAAGTAGCATCTTTAATGAGTACATTTAAGAGCTAATGAGTAATAAGACAATATGTACTTGACGGTAACATAAATATAAATAAAAAGATTTGAAGACACACTCATATCTTAACTAGTGTTATATCATTCATACAGATATTAAAATTGAACATATACTTGTTGAAAATTTTTCATTGAATTAATGGTTGAGAATCAATATACGTATTTTTCTATCAGTATTAATAACGACTTTTGTAGCATACCAGTAATATTGAACACCATTAAGATATTATTAGAGTGTTATATTCGGAGAGATATTATATTTTTGTTAAATGTAGTCATTATGATTGCATAGAACACAATGAAAAGCATTTAAACAAATATTCTTCGGCAGTGATATTATTATATGAAAAAAAATGTGATGACAAGCTTTAAAAAACAAATTGTTGAACTAATATTGCTAAACTATAAGTAAAGTACAGTGATCCCGAAAAAATTCTATCTCTAGATTTTAACTGAATTACATGTTTTGAGGTCCCAAAAGTTTTATAAAGTTTTTTCGATGATGTCTGTGTGGGTAGGTGGGTCGGTGAGTGTGTTAGCATTGCTTGTTACCACGTTACGTACAGAATCTTTGATGGATCAAATCGATATTTTACAAAAGAGTGGGCCTAATAGTGTAGATATGCTGTATAGTTTGGGAGCAATTATGCATGATGGTAAAGTCATTTTTTTTCCAAAAACCTTTTTTAAGACAACCTGTTCTTTCTCCTAAACTATTAATTCCAGAGTCTTGAAATTTTGGCATTATCTTTGAGGCTACAAAACCAATAAACGAAACAATTCTTTGATTTTTTTAAACAGAGGAAATTTTTATTTCTATAAAATGTAAACATTTTGAGTTACAATTCAATATGAAAGCTTGTGGGAGCGATACAACCCATACCGTTTGACGGATCAAAATGAAATGATGCCAAAAAATAGAACATTAAGTGGAGAATGAGTTGAAGCCATTTTGGCATTTACCAAAAGTTTTCAGGAAATATTTTTTTGACGCTAAAGGCTCATTAAAAAGTAATGACATTTTGCCAAAAATTGAACAGAAAATGAACAAGTTAATAAAAAAGAAATGATGGAATTTCAATTACAGCAAGGTGCAATATAGCTATAAAAACTTAATATTGACCTGGACTAATGATTCACTTGCTATACTTGTATTTGTTTACATTTATTTACATTGACTTAGAAATTTTTTAGTGAATCCACTGAAATAATATTGATGTTTAGAGGTTTAATGAAAAATTTATAAGCTATTTAATAACATAACATGAAATGTAAAAGAATAAAATTCTTACATGTACAAAATCAACACCAATCAAACTACAATTTTTGATACTTTCCATAGTATGATGGATTTGTCTCACAAAATGCACTAATCAATCTGTATTGCACCCTTGAACAAAACTTAATATCAGATGTAAATTCTTTTGTGTTTATGAAGCATACATAGAATCATTGGGTAATATTGAACTATGAGGAATGCATTTTTTCCTTGTTCATATCTATCATTTTCAAAAATTTCAAGCTTCCAGCTAAAAACGTTTTAAATTATACTGAAAAGCCGTCTTTGAATTTGATTTGAGTATGAAAAACTGGCTAATTACTCATATATTTTTGTCAATATATATTCACAGCAATGTTATAACAGAGTACATCACGCAGGAAAAAGATAACTATAAAATTCCTATAAAATATAACTATAAAAATAAGTAAAATAATTCTATAAAAGGTCAAAAATGTAAAACAAAATTGAAAATTTAAAATATTCTTTGAAAAATAATAGATGTAATTATTCTACATCTTAAATTAAAAATTATCTTAAAACGACATTTTTTCTTAAATGCTCTGACATTTTTCCGACAAAATAGGAAAATTTTCGAGTTTTAAATGGGAAAATTTGTCTTAAATATTCAATGGAGAATGAAGTTAGGTAATCTATAAAAGAGATCCACTGGCTATTGGAACAAAAGACATGTTCTCCAGTAAGAGAATTTCGTAACACGAAATCTATACTTTCTCTTTCCAAAAATGAAAAGTTATTACTGCTGTAGTTACACTAATGATATTATATCCATCAGTGGTGTGGTACACGAAAATAAGCATATATATTGATAAGTGGATCAATCACTATCTGTATTATCTCCAGGAATGATAGAATAATAAACATGTTTCATTTAGACTTTTATATTATGCCTAAATGGGACATTATATATTATATACCCAGGAAGTTTAACATTGTTTACTTTTAGTAAAGTTGAGTGTAAGCAACTCCAGATTTTTTTTATTCACCATAAGGTGAAAATATGATATTATCACTGCTTGCTATACTGCAACCAACATAGGAAGGATTTAAAAATTTATAATTACATTTAAATATCATTAATTATATTTGTTTAAATATTTCTATAGTTATATGTCTGTTGAACCATATTATTTACAGGGGACCAATTTTTCTTTTGGTTTGAAGGAAGGACTCGTAACGGTAGATAAGTTAACCTCTAGAAGGTATTAAAGAAGTAGGAGCAGGTGACCAGTAGGTGAAGATGAGGAAAGATTATTGGTCGTAAGAGCCTGTTGGGCTCATTAGTGGTGTACTGTCCGGAAAGGGCTGTCAGGGCTCCTTGACTCAACCCGCCAGTCCTACCTACACCCGATTATCTTTGTGTGGTCCTACTCGCCAGGCCCGTCCCTTAGCTAGGGCGAATCGGGGCAACCACCCTCGGGTCTGTGCTTCTGGGGCCCCTGCGGTACGACGGTAGTGACCTCGTACAAATGACCTGCTCAGTTCTTAATCTGCCATACTGGTGGCAGCTTTTATTTTCAAATAAAATTGAAACCTCTAAGTTCTTTTTATTTCTAATACTTGCACAATAAAACCAATATAAAATATTATATATATATATATATATAATTTGTGGGTGGGGGATGCACCGCAGAGGTCGAGTTGCCTCAGGCCTCGCACTTTCCTGAGGACGGTCCTGCTTCTCGCTATCTGCCTTACCCCTAAATTCAAACTTATCTCACTTCAATTTATACTTTAGTTTCATAAAAAAAAATTTCGAAGGGCCTATTTTAAATTATCACTTAAAACTTAAATTCTAATAACTTCTGATATAATGAGATTCGAGTTGATGCTGTTTTAAAGGATAATGTATACAAATAAATAATGGAAAAAATGCATTTTATGTTCTAAAAATCTATATATATGAAACAATAACAACAATGTCCAAAAATATAATTAATTATGTTGTTTTCTAAGTAGGATTATATACTTTACATATCTGGCTAAGATTTCAATGTAACTAATACTCTGTGGTTAAAAATATTGTTGACTTGTTTAAGTTAATTGAAACGAGCCTGAGTTTGTTTATGCTTTATGTTAATACAATGGTATGTATATTTTTGAACACATATTGGAATATAAGTCTAAGTATAAGGATCTGAAAGAATCCTAGAAAGAAGACTAAGTTTAAAATATATATACGGTTAAAATGTAAATCTGGCTTTCTAAATGGACAATTTTAAGTTTAAAAAAAGAATTGAAATAAAACATAAACATTATAATTACTGAATGAGTTATACCTGGATTGTAAAAGATAGTTTTTAGTGCTTTTATCAGACGTGGCTGTTGCATCTTTTTAGAGTTTACACTAAGATTTGTTTGGTTTGTAAAAGAGGTTTGTTGAGAAGAGGACATTCTGTGAGAAGCCAGCAATGATTTGACAAAGACAATGAAATCAGTTGGTCATATAGAAAGAACAAAGAAGAATACTTCATTTATAAAGGAAGAAAATTGTATGTGCATTTAGCTATACGAGTATTGGGATCAATTAAGGTAAATAAAAACTATCTGTTTGTTATCAAACTATAATTGATTGTGAAAAAGTGGAATAAACGTTTTGGTGATAGCGTGTGAAATTGTATGATAATTATTTGAAAATAGAAATTAGGGAAGGTTCAACTGCTGATATCTTACATCGGTCATAAGGTTCAGTTTGAAAATATTTAATTAGGTATAACCTACATACAGTGCTAGTGTTTTGAGTAGTGTAGAGTCTGTCATAGATCATGTACATTATTATGAAGTTTGTTATGAGCGAAAATAATTTTAGTGAAAGTTAAAACATATTTTGCTATATTATCTTCTTCTTTGTTTATTTTAGTTTAACACTTAATTTGATAAAATGCATATTTGTCATTTATAAATTAAATATGTATTTGGATCTTAAATTACCCTGTAGGACTGCAAACAAGAAATAAACATTCAATGTTTGTCGTTGTCGACGATATAAATGAATTCATAGCTTCAATAGTCTTAGGTCAAACGAAAACCAGGTATATCCCAACACATTGCTACAATGGGAAAATGGACTTATATAAAATGACATTTTTAGTACCACAGAGGTTGTTTGTAATATTATAAGAAAACTTCACCATCCAACCGCGTATGTTGCGACATAATTCGACCTATTTCGTATCTTGTCCAGAGCAAACTTTCAGCCAGGGTTTGAGGGCAACGTATGAGGTAGGTGGCGAATTTTCTAAAAATATTACTAGGATTGTTTTTCATCGATAACAACATTTCACAATAAACACGTGAAATAAAAATCGTAACTCTTTAGGTCAGTGGTTCTTAACCTGGGTTCGATCGAAACCCTAGGAGTTCGATGAGTCGGTCTAGGGTTCGGTGGAGCCTTCGCCACGGATGTCAACAGCAGTAGTTACACTGATTTGCAGGTACGTAATTTCTTGTGAGTTCATGCGCAACGTGTTGGTTTTATTCTTTGAACAAGATGGTACGCATGGACCGTTCATTTTGTGCACCTATACGCCTATGACTTGAATTAAAAAAAAAAAAAAAACTCATTTTATTTTTCACTAAAGAAGGGTTCGGTGAAGCGCATATGAAACTGGTGTGGTTCGGTACCTCCATAATGTTAAGAACCACTGCATTAGGTAATCTATGGATAAGGGGATCTAAGACAGGTAAATTATCATTTTCTTCTTCTTCCATTGTAAATTGGATTGTCGGCATCAAGGAATTTAATTTTATTAGAAAAACATCTTTATTTATAGATTTGGGACAGATGTTCAATATATTGTTTTACGTTTTAGTTACGTTTCAGTGTATATAAACAACCTACTAATGCATTGTCCATTTTTATTCTTCTCATCCAAGAAATGTTAAAATATTTGTTTTTAGAGGCATATGTTTTTGAGAGAGTTAAGAGTTTGTTCCCCTGAATTCATGAAAGATGAGATTAATAACAATATTTCTATTACGCTATCATTAAAATACCCCTTCTCTCATATCGACAAAACTTTAAAGGGTGCTACAAAATGTTCTGCAATGATTTAACAGAATCCGGGTCAATGTCAAATATCACAGTTTTTCCGTATCATGAGTCATTGGAACCTCTTCCTAAGCTTGCTCGAAAACTTAATTTTAATAGAGTTTTTCTAATGATAGTATGTATGCAATATGTTACTTAAAAACTCTCCCAGGGAACTGGAGTGCAGTGGTAATTATAAAATACCGAGTAAATTTTGTCATAAAGTTTATATTGGTCAAACAGATAAATTACTAAACACACTTGTCAATCAACACCAATACAACGTAACTAGAGGAGAACAAAGTAGCGCCTTATTCTTGTACATAAATAATTTGAATCATTATATAAATTGGACAAATGTTTACATATGAAAAATCAGTGTTGTTAAGAAATATTATCGAATCCTGTCTGATTAAATTTAATAGATCAAATACTATAAGAATTAGTAATGGTTTTTTCATCTCGACTCAGCACTGACGAGACCAATCAATAACTTCACCTAGGAGGGTTGACAGCTAACAGATACGTTTTTGTTATTTCTAAATGAACTCTTTGTTTATCCTGACTTATCTTCCCAGTTCTTTATTAATTTTCCTGCACTTTACGCCCTTTAAAATACCTCTCTTGCCTCCCAATTTTCTCAACTCCATACCAAATGTATTTTACATCACTTGTTTCAGTACCTGTTGGACTTTGAGGAAGACCGCTTGTTTTGGTTGAAAGATCTTAGTTATTTTTTTGATTTCTTACTATTATTTAGACATTAATAGTGATGTGTTTTAAGAAAGCATTTTAATATCATGAATATTAGATTAAAATAATTGTAAAAGCATTATGCAAACTAATGATACTGCTCATGAAAATTAAAAGACATAAAATATAAGAAATGAGTAGTGTGCAGGTGTTCTGACATAGAAAGGAGATTCGTGAGTAGAGTGCGCCACCGTCTCTAACACAAACACCATTATATTTAGCTTTAAACTCCAGTTTTGTCCGCCGCCCCACTTCCTCACACCTAAACCGCTCTTCCTGCTGTTTATTCATCTTCCTTACCTAAATATTTTTATTTGGATCATGTCTTTTTTGTTGCTGTAGCTTTTAAGTTGTTTAGTGTTATCGAAGCATTTTCCAGACATCGATTTCAAACTCTCCTTAACTCACTTCCAATGATTTCATTTGCTAAATAACTTTTTTAAGATAAACCTCTTTTTTTGTAGTTAACATATCTTTCTATTAGCTATAATTTGGCGCAAAAGTTTTTTTTGTCTATTTTAATAGTCACAATAATTAAAAATTGGTTTAATTATTCAATACAATATCAAGATCGAGTGAAATATGCTTATTATTTAAATATTATAGTAAAAGCATATTTAAATTATTATACAATGGTACCTGACAGTCAATATCTACCCTGAATTAAATTGTTACAGGCGAGAGTGTTGGAGGTAAGATACCAGGGATAACCAAATTACACTACTATTCTTCTATTGATAGATGACATTCAGTACAAAGAAATCATTTGTAAAAAGGCTGTAATGTTATATGACAATGTTGCATTGCGATTCTTCTGCAGGCAATTTTATATCAAGCCAACATCAATTTCTACTTATTTAAGGATTAGATTTATAAATTATACAGATCCTTATAATAACATGAATGTCTTCGCAGATGAAAGCACTAATATTATGTAATGACCTACTAACAATTAAAAAATATATTGGAATGTTTGCTATATTAGTGTGTGAGAACTAAAATTACGTACATTTAATTCAGCTTTTTATTGAGGAGTATGATACTAATTGATATTCCTAATAGTAATTAAACATGATGACAGTTGTTTCTACAGAATCAAACTGTTCAATAAAGACAACACTTAATAATAATAGAGGCAAACAAAAGAAAGAGTCAAAAAATAAAGAATCAGGTCAAGAAAAACACACACATACTGCATTTCTGAGGGAGATTCATCGGTATATACTAACATCGTAATGATATAGAGGAAATTACAAAGTCCCCAGCAAAAATGGCATGATACGAGAATAGTAAACGTGAATAGCATTCTTCTTTCATGCATTCGAATTTTATTCATTGGTATTTCTTTTATAAATGTACTAATAATTTCCAACAACATATTTAACCACTCTATGGAAAGAATTTGTTATCTTTTAATAGTTTTATCAAAAGTTCTGATTCCAGCACTGTCAAAATTCTAGAAATAAATAAGTAAAAATAGTAATTGCTAATGATTCTTAAAATTTACGTTCTAATTTTTAAAATTTTAAGACAATACAAAAAACTGAAAATGACGTAATTTATGAAATAAGTTCATTTAATTATAGAAATAAATTCATTTAAAGTAAAAATAAGTTTCAATTTCCATTAATATGATCTTCAGGGACTGGTCATTATCATTTATGATCAGTGAACTTTATCCCATTTCATGTCTTTAGAGTTAATCTTCGGAACGTTTAAAAGAGTGTTTGACATTCTCAAAAGCTACATGTCACGTCTCACTCCCTGAATAACATGCATGCTCGTCCAAAGTGAGCACATTCTATCTTCTATTTAAAAACCTAAAGTCACTATCCTAGGAAGCAGGAGTTAGCAAGATAGGGAATGCCCTTCTTCTTCCAAGTTCTACCAAGGACTTCCTTTCCTTGTAGCGAGCTACTAAAGGGCGCTAAATTGATAACACTGTCCTTTCGATATTATCATTTCTTTGAAAATCAACATTCCATAAGGAACTAAATATTAAAAACATAGACATGAGATAGTCATTTCTAAAACACAAAGAACATAATATTTATAACACCAATATTTGTTTCTTATTAACAAATTTATAATATAATTTAATAAAAGTCAAACTCAAGTCACTTTTAATTTAATGTAGAGTTTGTTTAATTAAAATTGACTATTAACTTACTAAATTTTTTTAAGTTATTTGTTTCTCCATAACAAATAATTTTAAATAACAAAAACGGAAGTTTCTGTTGTTTCATAGATCTGCAATTTAACATTTAAATCTGAAATATTTTAGAAATATTAGGCATCTATTACAGATATATTAAAAAATATTTCCTCTCGACGAAGTTGATTGTCTTTGTAATTCAATCCAGATGGTAAAAGATTTCTTCTGGTATATTTATTTAGATTCAGTTTCATATATCAAGATGACAGCTTAAATCTGTTTTTATCAAAGACGTGATAAAGTCTGAAGATTTATTTTAGATTAATGCTATTTCCAAGGGAAAAGATATGACATGGAAAGGGTATGCGCTTGAGGAATTTCACGGCATAAAATATAGCACAATATTTTCTCTTCAACACAATGGGCGTTTGACTATCACTTCTACCTCACTTGACTTCACAGGCTTCCTCTAATCAACATTACACAAAAATCACATGTTATAATATTTTTTCTTAAGTTTTTTAAACAAAGATAAAAATTATAATAATAAATGAATTATTTTTAAACTATTGAAATTAGTTAATGGAAAAAAATATGAATTAGTAAAGAGGAATGAATATATTTTAGGTTATATTAATATAAAAAGTATATATATTACATTTAATTAATAGTTATATATAATATACCAACTAAATATTTTATATTTAATTACCAGTTATAATTAAGATAATAAATAAATATATTATTGATTTAAATAATAAATAAAACTTTAATTAATTAAACTGTTTTCTTTAACGATGTATTTGATGAAATATAATAACAGTTTAAACCGTATATGCAGCAAAAGTCATTGTTACATTGCTAGCAATTGAAACAGGAATTAATTAATCCAGTGACCATTATTCTTAAAAAAAAAGTTAAGATAATTGCGGAAAAATTATTGGAGCTCAACAACTTTAAACTGAAAAACAACCGTACCATATTTGGGGAACATTGTGAACGGACAGACCTACTGAAAGTTACAGAAAAGATTCTTTCTACATCTTATTTTGTTGCTCCATCGCAGTAGATGTAGCCGATTCTCTAAGAAATATGTTTATGATATAACTACCTTATCAGAGTATACAATGCTTATTTGTTATAGCTTCTTTGAATTATAACGAGCTTTTAACATTTAATTCATCCTTGAGTATGATGTAATTGAAATAATTACCTATATATTTATAAAGTTCTCAAGTTGGTCTACCTATAAATGACACAATAGAATGTAGAGAGTATTCTGGTTTGTGTAATTATACGAAACCGTATATAAGTGATGCTATTTTCGTATTACTTTAATAACAAGATTTCACATAGAAACATGAAATAACAGTCAATGATCAAACCACAATATGAAATGGAAAAAAAAAGACTAAAATCTTTCAACCGTAACAAGCGGTCTTCGTAAGAGTCAAAAACCGAACTGTATTTTGACAAAAACTCAGTTGGGTTTTTGACTCTGACAGGCTGCTTGTTACAGTTGAAAGGTCCCGGTTTTTTTTTTCGAATTTTATTTTGTGGTTTGATCAGTGATGACTTTAATATTGAAGTTTAATGAAGATGTGTATACCATGTCATTTTGACTTCTTCGACAACCTTATTTAATTTATTACTTAGAAGAAGGATCCCTTCTTACAAAGGAGTAAGTATAGTATACTTTGATATATATATATATATATATATATATATATATATATATATATATTTATATATGTATATATATTAAATACATTTATCCAGAAAATATATTAAAGCGTTCTAATAATCTATTTTTACTTTATTGATTGTTTAATGTATTATATTTTGTTTCCTGGTTTTGTAGGCCTGTGAAAATAATTATAAATAAAACCGAATGACCATTTATGTTAGTCTTCTACCAAATGTTTCATATCTCCTTCAGTTGTTCATATAGTAGCTTCTTACATAAATGGTTTACTATTAATGTTTCTTTGCACAGAGCAAAAAATATAGTCATTTCTATTATATTAATGGTGTAAATAAAACAGTATTATTCAAATACAATTTGAATAATTGAAAGATACAATTTTTCATGTAGCTAAATAATTTATTTTTGGAAATATTGAACATTATAAAGTGTAAGAATTGTTATAACTAAAATGTGTGTTTCTACAATTATTCTTTGTTATTATAAAAAAAAAAATAATAAATGACAGCTGGAAATATGTATGTATTACTAAAGTTTCTCTTTAAATTTCTGACTGATAGTTAAATAGATATTCTACACTTCACTCATCCTGGACGAGAGTGATATAATTAGACGGGCAAACAAGAGTGGCAGTTCAAATGAGTTGTTTTAGAAACGACTGAGGAATCCTTCTATTTAAAGAGGCCAATAATTTAAGGCATCAGCCAACCCTCTACTCATTTCTTCACAAAGTACTAAAAAAAAATATCCCTTTTTACTATTATAAGCATGAAATTTAACACAAATGTTATGCAATTTATGAACAAAAGGCTTAAACCCAAGTTTTCTCTTGGCAGAAATTAATTTATTTTTACAGTAATAGCACAGTTGCTAACGTCATTGCTTTAAGAACAGAAATAATTTAAATTCTTAGTTAGTAATAAATGTTACAAAAATAGTTTGGTGAACCAATGCTAGATGTTTTTTCTAATTATATAAACATGAATGAACTTTCCTTTTATAAGAAATAAGTAATAATAAATAATAATTAGGAATTAGGAATAATAAATAGTTGTTTTATGAATGAGAGATCTATAACTATTACTGTATTAAATGCATTATGTAATATTATTAAATATTACTGTAAAATTGGAATAAATCTTTTGCCTTATATATTTTTTACACTTTATTCTAAAATCCTTTGCTGTATATACATATATATCAGCAGAAATATCACTGTCATTTAATATATAAAATAATTTATGTATTACAAAATATAAAAACGTTGTCCAACAGTGCTTTAAAACTAAGAATTACACAAAACAGCTTAAAAAAATTACTGAAACAATAATATATATATACATATATATCAATATGTATATAATGGCTGTTTCTATAATGTGAATGATCTAACAGATCGACAAGCAGGCACCCTTGATTTCTATAAGTATAAATAAGGCCTTACAGCTTGCACAGAAATGGAAGTATTCTATATTTATAATTCAAATATAATACTTAATAATAACCAGCGTTATTAATTTCAAAAACAAATAGCTGATATAGAAGTCAAACAACAGTTCAAACAATTTATTTGCAGACGAGTCGTTAATGAGGTAAGCCTGTCCCAGTTATTCCTTTTTGTTGTTATCAGACGTTGTTTTGTTTCAAAATAGCGCAAAAAATATTTTTTTTCCTTCTACAATCTGTCTGCTATATATTTTACAGTTTCTTTATTGATATCTAAATGTTATTTCATTAATATTTCTTATCAATTATATTGAAGTCCATTAATTTTTATAGATTATCCGTTTTATTTCTCTACATGTACTGTAAGGAAATATTTGATGAAACTATAATGAAATTAGAAACCTGGGACCCAAAAGATTCACAGTATTGACTGGGACGGATTCTCAAAACGGCAAATGTTTGGACAACAAAGAGACAAAGAAACGGAGACTACATATATATATATATATTAATAAAAGTATTGCCCGTGGAATAGAAACAAAATTAAAGTTTATCAGGACTCGGTCAATTCTTCAGGTTCAAATTAAACTCTCATTGCCAACGTTTCGGTTTTTATTTGAAAACCTTTTTCATAGGTTAATATACTTTTCATAGCCTATGAAAGAAATTTTAAATAAAAACCGAAACGTTGACAATGAGAGTTTAATTTGAACCCGAAGAACTGACCGTGTCCCGATGAACTTTAATTTAGTATATATATATATATATATATATATATATATATAAATATACATATAAATGAAAAAAGACAACAAATAGAAGAGGCGAGAAAACTTACTGGATCGATATTTTGAACTGAAGTTCGTCGTCAGGGAGAGAGTAGAAGGGAAGAAGAAAAGGTACGTTCGTGCGTTCACTTGTACCGGCAGAGAGCGACTCTCTATAATATATATATATATATATATATATATATATATATATAAAAATGTGTGTGTGTGTGTGTATTATTAAAGAGCACTGCGACTTTTGCATTGATGTTGTTCTTGGAGAGATGCTCTTTTTGCCTTATTATCTTCCTATAAGTAACTGGTAACTCGAAAATTAACCTACGTAAAGACATAGTGGACACATTTGAACTATTCTGAATATTAACAAGAATAGGAGAAGAAATCTTAAAAAAAATAAGGAAATAACTGTAACAAAACTAACAAAACACAAGCTTTCCACCACCTTGGTCATCATCAGGAAAACAATTAAACTTAACAAAAAAACCAATAAGATATATAAATATTATTGTTTATTTTTTGTTAATTTTAATTGTATAGTTTAATTGTTTACCTGATGATGATCAAGGTGGTTGAAAGCTTGTCTTTCGTTAGGTTTATTACAGGTGTTCCAGGATTCTAAGCTTATGACATATTTACAGAGTAATATTCATATTAAGGTAATACTTAATAGATCCACTTAATACCAGTTTGGTACAAAGAATGATAATGTACCTTTCCCATGTTGTAAAGCTACCCACTCACAAGAAAGTTCTTTCCCACAGCAAAAACTACTTATATGACTGTCGAATGGCATTACGATTGCCAAATGGTGCAACTCGTGAGATGTTGAAACATCCTCGATTGACGTTCAGACATGTGGAGGCAAACATCGTGAAAAATTGTTCAGGAGTCTCCAAGGCTTATTGACTATTGACTTATTTATTATCACTATGCTTTACAGGCAGTAACTTAAGAAATGAACATGGAACATGGAAAGGCATCTTTTCAAGCACCTGTCACGGTTTAGGTTTTTGACTGGAAGCTTTACGTCCTCACGGAGGAACAGTGAGCGCAAGTTTTTCCATTTCCCAAATGAAAAACCTAGGGCCAAGGTGAAGTGTAACAGGTAAGGTATGATCCCACATGAAATATATAAGTAACGCTATATATTTTATGTGGGAGAAGAAAAGTTTTTTGCACTTTGTCCTTCTGTGATAAAATTAAACTGTCAATCCCGAGCCTAGAAGAGCCCTTTTCAAATAAACTTTTTAAACTAGAGTAATTTTAGTTACTTAGAGTAACTTTTAGTACAGTGTGCAGTAAAATGTTATGTTTCATTTTTAAAAAGAACATTAATCAAATCAATTATTATTGCATTAATTATGGCATATTGTTTATTATTAATAAAATAATATATAATTTAACCAATGAATATTTATTTTATGATCATTATGTTAAAATAACATTATGATAATTTATCATAAGAATCCTTATGGGATAAAACCATTGACTAGTGGAAAATTGGCTTCCCTTACTAGTAACTTTAAATAACTTCAAAATGACAAAATGTGTTGTGTTAAATGTATAATATGGAAAAGTAAGGGAATCAGTATACAAATCATGATAAATGTGTTTGTGTTATGGAATGATTTAACCTTCAATATTTGATACAATGAGTTTTCTTAATAATGTTTTTAAACTCCTATTCTGTATACAAAACAATACAGAGATACTTGAGATAGCAGGGAAAGTTGTGTGGGAGGAGATTAAAGCGAAGCCATGGTTTAGGGGTGAGCCAGGGTCACCATGGAGATTCCTCCCCGCAGCCGACATAGCCGAAACACCTCTTAAGTCATCGCCTCATCGGCCATTGCCCAAACCTGCTTAGTCTTATATTTGCCTTTTCTTAAAGCTTTCAAACAACTTACAACGCACTAGTCTTTCATTTTTTTTATCCTCTCAATAATATTGTTATATATTATTAATGTTGTTATACATACCAAAATATTTAATATGATATATATATATATCAGTTGGGTGTTTGACTCTAACGAAGACCGCTTGTTACAGTTGAAAGATCTTAGTCTTGCTTTCCCATTTTCTTATTGTGGTTTGATTATTGATTGAAATCTTTCGTTTAGAGATTAAAAAATGTAATTATCGTACATCTTTAATTATAAATTACCTTAAAACAACATTTTTTCTTCGCTGTTTATGATGTTTTCCAGAGAAAAAAAGGGTATTTTCCTGTTTTAAATTTGAAAATTTTACCTTAATATTCAATGTAGAAGGATGTCAAGTAAACGATGTAAGAAATCCACTGGCTATTTGAACAAAAGCCATGTTCTCTTGTAGGAGAATATTTCGTTTCTAGAAATGTTCACATGGGTTTTTCGAAAATGTTATTACTGCTGTAGTTATACTAATAAAATTATTTGCATCAGCCGTGTGATATACAAAAATAAGCTTATATATTGATATGTCCTTCAATCACTATCTGTACTACCTCAGGAATGAAAGACTATTAATCATATCCCATTTAGATGTTCACATTATGCCTAAAAGAGACCTTATATATTACATACTCATGAAATTTGATATTAAGTTACTTATAGTAAAGTTGAGTGTAGGCCACTCCAGATTTTTTTTATGAATTGCTAATTTTTTGCTCCATTTTTGGTCAAATTCTCATTATTTTTTAATGAGCGGTTTAGCGTCAAAAAAACATTTTCTGAAAACAGAAATCGTACTCTAACGCCCCATTAGCGAATGTAATTTTGAAAAAAAATACCTCAAGTCATTCTCCACATAATGTTCTATTTATAGGCATAGTTTCATTTTGATCCGTCAAATAGTATGGCTTGTATTGCTCTCACAATGTTTGAGATTGAATTATAAGTCAAAATTTTTATATTTTATTGAAAAAAAATTTCCTGTTGTTTTAATATTCAGAATACATTTTTCTTTTGTTTCATTTGTAACTTCAAAGATAATGTCAAACTTTCAAAACTGTAGGGTTATCAGTTTAGGAGAAATAAATGTTTTAAAAAAACGATGTTTGTCAAAAAAGTGACTTTCTCATCATGCATAATTCTTCCCAAACAATAGAGATCTTCGTCTTTATGGGGCCCATTTTTTTGTAAGATATCAACTTGATCCATCAAAGATTCTGGTC
This sequence comes from Hermatobates lingyangjiaoensis, assembly GCA_026182355.1. Taxonomy (NCBI): domain Eukaryota; kingdom Metazoa; phylum Arthropoda; class Insecta; order Hemiptera; family Hermatobatidae; genus Hermatobates; species Hermatobates lingyangjiaoensis. The sequence goes on from JAPFBL010001938.1 coordinate 534,955, forward strand.
CGTAGCGTGGTAACAAGCAATGCTAACACATTCACCCACCCACCCACGCACCCACCCACGCACCCACCCACACACACACACACAGACATCATCGTAAAAACTTCATAAAACGACTTCTAGGACCTCAAAACATGTAATTCCGTCAAAATCTCGAGATCGAATTTTTTCACGATCACTATACTTTACTTATAGTAAAGTAACAAGGAAGTTGTAATTTTCCCTTCTTAGATGTGCTGATCTATAGGTTATCTAAAGAGTAACGTTGTAGTGTATATACAAAAAACATACTAATGTACTTGCGTTCATTTTTATTCTTCACATCCAAGAAATACTCAAATATCTGTTTTTAGAGAAAACATTAAGTCAATTACTCTATCATTAAAATACCTCTTCTCTTGTGTCTAGTTTAATGTAATATTTATATGATAACAACGTGCAATAAGCAATACCGTACATGTTGAAAAAAACATTTTCTAAATTTATGCGTTGTTTGATATTAAAAGGCAGAATTTTATATAGAATATCTGGAAAAGATCCAGATCTGAGGAAAGATTCAGAAATGACATCTCGGATGAATATTCTAGTTTACTTCAGTCAAAAGCCTAATAAGTCGCTCTTTCTGTTAGTACTTTCTGTTTCATTCTTAGTAGATAACAATATTTTAAATGAATGAAGTCATCACGTTTACAGGAGATTGTTTGTTTGATATCTATAGTTGGGTTTGTATAAAGAAAAATATTAGAAAATATCAATAGAAAAGTGCGCGAAGGACAATGTTCAATATAAGACTGTAATAAGACTTCTATATCTAAGAAGAAGAATATCATTTTTGTTTTATTTTGTTTGTCAGTTAGAGTAATTACTATATAATTTATATATCATCGTCAACCAAAGCTTATTTGACTTGAAAAACTTAAAAGTTACATCAACTTTTATACCAGGCAAAGAGAGAATGAATGAACCATTAAAACAAAGAAAAAGGAAATACACAAATTTAGATCTGTTTTCAATACTGGAGTTGAATCTTGTTTTGATGAATAAGAAACTATCTCCTAAGTTTAGTTCGTTATAAAACCACCTTTTCTTATTGCATATCAAGAGTATTAACAACGTCATTCTAATACTAACTTTTTGCATCTAGCAACAGATTTTATAGTTGACAACTTAGAGACTTAGGTGTATGGGAGCAGTGGTTGAACACAAGAGGAAAGTAAGATTGAAGCTTCGTATTTAACACTCCCAATCATACCCAAGTAACTTTTAAATAACATTTCACCTTGAATCTTAGACTACTCCGCAAATGGAACGAAAGAGCAATAGAAAATATTGACTGCACGGCTGGTCACTGATTAAACCAATTGTGTATTTAATTTTTAATTTAAAGAAGTTCATGCCTAAACAAATATTGTTTTTTTTTATTTTAGTGATGAAAATTAATTGTTAGCTTTGTTTTGTGTATTTTTTTTGCTAGCAGTAAGCAATCAACATCATAATAGTAAATACTGAAAGACTTATAAATGGAAAACACCAAGAGTATAAGTTGCAGTTTAGGTAGACAGTTATGAACATGCAATTTCTCCTTCGAGTTAAAGAAACCTTCTTTACTACGTCCAACTTATCAAGGACTAGTGGCATGGAAACAAATGTCAATGTGTACAATCAGGTTGAATTATTCAGTCCATAATGTTTAGATTCTTTTAAGATACAATATTATAGAGAATTCGCTCAAATTTAGTAAATAAAATGGATGATTTACAGTTGAGTAGAAGACCATGGAACTTTTTGTACTTGTAGTTGAATAGTTGTTTAAAAATGGATCAAAAGAGAGGGTTGTAAGGGATTAATTGGGGAGAGGAGAAGCCAGTAGGTTGGGATGAGAGAATGTGTTAATCAAGCCGAGAGGAGAGGCTAGCAATTTACCGCCAAGTGGTTGACTGAGAGGGGTGGTTTTTGCTTAGACCCGCCCCTCCCTGCTTCCGCAATCTCAACTTGCAGTCCCTCCAGCCGCCCTGAGAATCTAACACGCTCTTACTATTGTCAACACCTCCCATACTTTACGCTCTTCTTCGAATGTCTTGCCCTGCTAAGATGCTTTCTGAAACAATTTAGTCTTCAATTTAGATTGAATTTATAGGCAAGTTAATGCCTTTGGCCATCAAAGTATCAAACACCAAAATGAATTGCGTTAAACACTGCATTAATGCTCAATGCTTTAACATCAAATTGGTATTAATTAAACACGTATTTTAAATCAACATAGTTTAACCAAGCCTTTATAAACAGCACCTTTTCCAGTTATCTGAAAGCTGTTTATTATTATTTGTTGTTTACGTAAAGAAAGCCCGCCACTAGGTATTTCATAAAGAGAACATATCATTAAACTATTTGTAAACATAGCGAAAAAATCTGGAGTGGCCTTCACTCAACTTTACTATAAGTAACTTAATATCAAATTTCTTGAGTATATAATATAGAACGTCTCAATTAAGCATAATGTAAACCTCTAAATGGGATATGATTATTAGTCTTTCATTCCTGAGGTAGTACAGATAGTGATTGAAGGACATATCAATATATAAGCTTATTTTAGTACATCACACAGCTGATGCAAATAATATCATTGGTATAACTACAGCAGTAATAACATTTTTGAAAAACCAAAGTGAACATTTATTGATACGAAATATTCTCCTACAAGAGAACATAGCTTTTGTTCAAATAGCCAGTGGATTTCTTACATCGTTTACTTTACATCCTACTACATTGAATATTAAAGACATTGACAATTGACATCCTTTAAAGTCAAGTTGAATATTAAAGTAAAATTTTCAAATTTAAAATAGGAAAATACCCTTTTTTTCTCTGAAAAACATCATAAACATCGAAGAAAAAATGTTGTTTTAAGATGATTTATAAATAAAGATGTACGATAATTACATTTATTAATCTCTAAACAAAAGATTTCACTTTTGAATTATCATTTACAATTTTGGTCTTTTATAGAATTATTATACTAGTAATTTTATGGCTTCTTAGTATTTAATAAGATCATTTTCCTTCCCCTTTGTCAAATATCATATAAACGGATTTTTTCTGAGTGAGTGTTATCCTTTTCCTGCCTTCTGTACTCTGTTATAAGTTTGCTGTGAATGTATATTGGAAAAAATATATTAGTAATTAGTCAGTTTACACACTCAAATCAAAGTCAAAGCCAGCTATTCAATATAATTTAAATCTTTTATAGTTGGGAGCTTCTACATTTTGAAAATAATAAATATGAACTATTAGACTAGAATTGTAAAAAAAAACTGAATATTTCACAACAAACATAAGTCCTCTTTCTTCAGGAAAGAGTCCATTCATTACATTTCAATATCATGGAAATGTACTACATTCACAATTATCATGTAATTGTAACTGATATTAAGTTTTGCTCAAGAGTGCAATATAATGATTTATTAAAGCATTTTATGAGACGAATCCATCATGCCATGGAAGACAAAGGTAATTTATTTATGTTTATTGGCAGTGATTTTTTTACATGTAACAATATTATTCCTCTTACATCTCATAAAAGTCAATAAACTATTTAAATTGTTCCTTTATAAATATCAATTATATCTCAGTGGATTCACTCAAAAAATTTCTAAGTCAATGTAAACAATTTCAAAAAATATAAAAAATTCGACATGTATAGCAGGTGATCTCCTAGTCTAGGATAAACAAACAGACTATTTTATAGCGTTATTACTCTTTCCCATAATTGAAACTTCATGAATTTTTTTTTATGAATTGCTAATTTTCGTTCCATTTTTGGTCAAATTCTCATTATTTTTTAATGAGCCGTTTAGCGTCAAAAAAACATTTTCTGAAAACAGAAATCGTACTGTAACGCCCCATTAGCGAATGTAATTTTGCAAAAAAATATCTGCATTTATTCTACACATAATGTTCTATTTATAGGCATAGTTTCATTTTGATCCGTCAAACAGTATGGCTTGTATCGCTCTCACAAAGTTTGAGATTGAATTATAAGTCAAAATTTTTAGATTTTATTGAAAAAAACATTTCCCGTTGTTTTAAAATTCTGAATATATTTTTCGTTTGTTGCATTTGTAACCTCAAAGATAATGTCAAAATTTCAAAACTCTAGGGTTATCAGTTTAGGAGAAATAAATGTTTTCTAAAAAACGGTTTTTGGCAAAAAAAAGTGACTTTCCCATCATGCATAATTCTTCCCAAACAATAGAGATCTTCGTCTTTATGGGGCCCATTTTTGTGTAAAATATCAACTTGATCCATCAAAGATTCTGGACCGTAGCGTGGTAACAAGCAATGCTAACACTCACCCACCCACCACCCACCAAAGAAATTTTGACATTATCTTTGAACTTACAAATGCAACAAACGAAAAATATATTCAGAATTTTAAAACAACAATATATATTTTTTTTTCAATAAAATGTAAAAATTTTGACTTATAATTCAATCTCAAAGCTTGTGAGAGTGATACAAGCCATACCGTTTGACGGATCAAAATGAAACTATGCTTAAAAACAGAACATTGCTAGGAAGATGATTTGAGATAATTTTTTCAAAATTACATTCACCAAAAGGGCGTTATAGTAAGATTTCTGTTTTCAGAAAATGTTTTTTTTTGAGGCTAAACAGCTCATTAAAAAATAATGAGAATTTGACCAAAAATGGAACAGAAAATTAGCAATTCATAAAAAAAAATTCATGAAGTTTCAATTATGGGAAAGAGCAATAACGCTATAAAAACTGTTTGTTTATCCTGGACTAAGAGATTACCTGCTATACTTGTCGAATTTTTTATATTTTTTTACATTGTTTACATTGACTTAGAATTTTTTTGAGCCAATCCACTGAATAAAATTGATATTTATAAAGGAACAATTTAAATTGTTTATTGACTTATATGAGATGTAACAGGAATAATATTGTGCAGGAGAATGATAACACTCACGCAGAAAAATTCGTATATATGTTATTTGACCAAGAAGGAAAGGGGAAGGAAATTGATCTTATTAAATACTAAGAAGCCATAAAATTCCCAGTATAATAATTCTATAAAAGACCGAAAATGTAAAAGATAATTCAAAAGTGAAATCTTTCGTTTGGAGATTAATAAATGTAATTATCGTACATTTTTAATTATAAATCATTTTAAAACAACATTTTTTCTTCGATGTTTATGATGTTTTTCAGAGAAAATAAGGGTATTTTCCTGTTTTAAATTTGAAAATTTTACTTTCATATTCAATGTAGAAGGATGTCAAGTAAACGATGTAAGAAATCCACTGGCTATTTTAACAAAAGCCATGTTCTCTTGTAGGAGAGTATTTCGTTTCAAGAAATGTTCACTTTGGATTTCAAAAACGTTATTACTGCTGTAGTTATACTAATGAAATTATTTGCATCAGCTGTGTGGTGTACAAAAATAAGCTTATATATATTGATATGTCCTTCAATCACTATCTGTACTACCTCAGGAATGAAAGACTAATAATCATATCCCATTTAGATGTTTACATTATGCTTAAATGAGACGTTATATATTACATACTCAAGAAATTTGATATTAAGTTACTTATTGTAAAGTTGAGTGTAGGCCATTCCAGATTTTTTTGTGGGTAAGGAGGTGAAATGCATTTACGCACATAGTGCTGGGCTATCAGAATAATATTAATAATAATTCATTATTATTAAATGAAAGATTATTATTATACTTACTGTTTAAATAATTTAAAACAGTAAGTTTTAAATACTTACAGTTAAATAATTTTTAATTTTTTTTCCGTAGCATTACTTTCCTGTTGTTGTTAAGAGACCATAATTTAATTAATTAAATTGACTGAATTAAAATTGTAATTTAGTATTTATTACGTAATTATTTTTGAATACTGATGTAAATAAATCTAAGTAGCATTGAAGGAGATGATTTCCAATTTTGATTATAATTCAGTATTGTAAAAATAAAAACATCATTTAAAAAATATTGGAGAAATACATAATAATAATAATAAACATTCATTTACCCAAATTTTACCAAGTTAAAAAAAATGTTTTCACTTTAAGATGTGTCAAATAACCGAAGTATTAAGTTAACTAATGATTACCTTTTGATATCTATATGCATTTTTATCGTGTGGAGAAAAACAATTGTTTGAAGGCAGAGAGGTTGTGAGTTGATCGATTGTAAGCCCCCTGAAGCGTGTGGCTGAGCAGAGCAGGCATCACTTGACAGCTTGGAGCCCTGAAGTCTGTGAACAATAGTCCTTCTCTAAAAAAAGATAAGGGGTAGTAATGGAGTGATTAAGCACTTCAACCTCTAACACTCAACTCCGACTTTCGGCCTTCACGAGGCAACCCTGTTAACCTGCTCTATGCAGCGACAAACGAAAGAGGAGGAGAAGGTGATCAGGGGCTGGGCCTGACCACCTTCATTCTACATCCTTCCTAACCCCAAAATCCCCTCCTTTTAACCCAGCCCCAATCCAAGGTGTTATGCGATCCGTGCCGAATGATGGATGATACAGGGGTTACTGTATTGGTAGCCTCAAGGGTACCAGGTGACCCCATTGAGTAAATAGCCTTACTCCGGTATGCTGTGCTCTGCGGGAGCGGACAAAATACCACCGTATAGACACAGAGATTTTCTCCTGTATGATAGTAAGGAGAAGGAAGTCCAGAGACCATCCTCCGGAAGAGTAGAGGGTCCAAAAGAGCTAACTAGTGGGAGCCAACCTCCCACAAGTGCACCTAAGGACCCGAAGAAGACTGTTCCGAAGAAGGAGAAAGGAAATTACTTTCTCCCAAAACGTAGGGAGCCTGAATGAATATTATCAATGATGGTTTATGCAGATTCTGCAAAAAAGAGGAAGCAACACCGTTACACCTGGTGACTGACTGTAAGACAACTTTGCTTCACAGAGGTAGGTGCTTCGGGACACTCAACAAAACCATAGAAAAACTTTTACCGCTGGAACTAGCAAAATTGCTGGAGGGGTTGAAGCTAACTGCTGGGGTACTTTAGCACAGAAGAGGGAAGTACAATAGTTTTTTTTTAAGACCCAGTGCTATAGTCACCCTCAAATAATAATAATAATAATAATAATAATAAAAAAAAAGAAAAAAGAAATTACACATGATAATGAATAATTAAAAAGAATTTAAAATTAAACTTATATTTATTAGTTAAAAAAAATTGTTAATAATAATATACTTATTTCGCTATCTATAGATTTAAAATATGCATAAATGATCAGGAGTGAAACTGAAGAGATGTGTTGATTTGATCAATAGTAAAAGAAACCATACTATTAATTCTTAATAACAACGCAAAGAAGAACAAAAATAAACAATATTTATGTGTTTTATCAGATTATTTTATTGTCTATAATTTTGTTACAGATTATTCACAATTATTTTGTTTTATTTAAAACTAAAGTATGAGAAAGTACGTTTCAGCTATCACAAAATGTCTACGATTATACGATTAACACATTCATAATAACCACAAATCAATTGATTATCAATGACACCCATATTAAATTTTCTTAATGGTGAAGTTGAGTGTAGGCCACTCCAGACTTTTAATTAAATTCAATTTTGTTTCGAAAAGACATAACGACTAGCCACTCAAAGAAATAGGTTACTTCAAGTAAAGCTTTTACTGTTCATCATAGCTCAATCAGGAATAAGAGAGGAACATTAAGAAACATTAAGGACCATGAGGAATTCAAAAAGTTCATTTAAGATATTCATGTTATGAGTTTACATGAGGTATATTAACTAATTTTATAGAAAAAATAGCTTACAAAATTTTAAATCGCCTAAAAAATACTAATTAATTAATTAAAAGTATAACATGGTGTATTTATTGTATTTCAACCATTCTAGTTAGTACTTATACTCAAGTTCATATTTATTAGGTCTTAATCAAGTTCTTACTCGTTATAATAGTCATTGACTCTTAAAAAACTGGAGTAAGTGAGATACATGCTTTGGTTGTGGTGTAAGAGGCTTTTCACATCTTATTAAAGAAACAACGTAACAATTATTAGAAAGTTTTGAATCATACTTTTTATAGCAAGTGAACCTCAGGAATAAATGGACAATTGTTAAATATTTGATAAGTTGTACAAATAACTGCTGAAAGACCTGTAGCATTTCAAGGTGGTAGGTAGGGTAATAGATTTTTAAAACTAAAGAGAGAATTTCATCGTTACGACAATATATATATATATATATATATATATATATATATATATATAACCTTTCTAAAGTAAAATAAATAAGTCACAAAATTTAATTGCAAACTTAGTCTGAAGTTTTCGGTTTAACTGTCACCAGGAGAAGGAATAGAGAGAAGATGCAGCACGCCACCAGAACGAAGGTGGCAGTTACAAATGGGTTTGATGAATTAGAAGGTAGATAGATGCAAAAGATATCATTAAAAAAGAAGTGAGAAAGGGAAGGGACAAAAGAAATCGACATGGAATGAAATAAATAGTAGAAAATAAAAAATTGGACAAATTTAAATATCGGTTTAGTGTATAGAACAAGATTTCACAATAAATACGTGAAATAAAAATCAACGTCTAAACCACAGAAATAAAATCATAAAAAAGACCATCATCTTTCAACTGAAACAAGTAGTCTTCGTCAGAGTCAAACTAATACTGATATCTGTTACAGATCTTAGTCTGAAACTAAGATACCAATAACTGATACAGATCTTAGTCCTTTTACTGATTTCTTACTTGTTTTTTTAGATGGCTGAGAGACTGACAAAAACAAGCCCTCCAATCCTGATTCTTCGGGGGAATATTGCATCTCCCACTGATTAATTGGGAGTCCTAAATTTGGCCTAACTCAAGTGTATTTAGAGTGCGGATCTTTAAGGAGTACCTGAGATCGTACAGGCTCGGGACCGCCGGTTTAACGTCCTCTCCGAGGAATGAAGTGATCAAATTTATTCACCTCCCACGTGAATAAATCGAGGGCCAGAATGGGTTACGACCCCTGGACCTACTAGTTCAGAGGCGAGCACGCTGCAACTGAGCTAACCTGTTCCCTTACTGTGGTTTAAACATTGATATATAGTTATTAAATTTTATATACCTATATAAATTATAGATATTATTTAATATATATATATATGTCCCTAGAGAAAATTAAACTAGGTCTTAAATCATCCAGCACTGAAATTTTCTTCTATGATAAAAAACTGTTGGAAAAGTATACTCTGTTAAAGTTGAGAGGGATACGAAAGCCTACTTTAGTTTTGTTTAAAGGATAGCAGTTATCCCGAATCACGACATGAAATTTTCACTTCATACTAAAAGCTAATAAAATTCTATAAGATAATTTTAGCAAGTAATACAATAATAAAATATCCATAGTAGTTGTAATGACTATATTCAGAGTTGTGATGGTTTTTTTATTCCCATGCTTTCAGTCGATATGTCTCTCTGTGCTGTGAATAATGCCCTTTCATTTTGAACGACCCGTTTCATTCTACAAGCTTTTTTACATAATCAGGAAAATAACAATTGCCTACTACTGTTTATAATTAAATCAATTGTATTTATAAATTTGTTTTTTGTATATTTTCTTGTATCCCTAAAGTAATTAAGTATAGTAATTGCAGTCAGTGAGTGGTGTTTATAATATCATTAAATTCTATATTTTTTCTGGTTGTTACATATGTATTCTGCATAATTGTGATCACATTGCTTCTCTTTACATACCACTCCTGGAACAAACTTTTACGTTTCTTTTTCCACCTCAGTCAAACACATAACCATTACTTGCCTTAAAACTAACTATTTCATGGTACTGACACTAGACTAGAACACAGAAATTTGTGACTTTCCTATCATGCATAATTGCTCCTAAACTATGAGCTACAATCTACACTATGATACCTTTTTTTTAATGTAAAATATCAATTTGATGCATCAATGATTCTGAACCGTAGCATGGCCACAAACTTTGGATACATACTCATTCACCCAACCACAAACATATCATCAAAAAAACTTCAAAAAACGACTTGTAGGACCTCAAAACATGTAATCCTGTCAAAATCTCGAGATCTAATTTTTTTCACGATTATTACACTTAACTTACAGTAAAGTAAAAATGTAAGAACTAGTAGTTGCTAGACTTTTCTGTCTATCATATTGTTCAGTTTTTTTTTTTTTTTTTTTTTTTTTAGTGATCACCATACAAGACAGACGGTTTAAAATTGTGAATCAAATGTTTGATGAGACATAAACACAAGTGTCATGCCTTCACTGTATCAAACATCTATTTTTTTTTATTTATATTGATAAGTTCATCGTCTACTAGGACATTAGCACTGTCTGATTTTGTTCAATTGTCTAGTCCTTCGTATTTTGTTGTACAGCTTTATTTCCTTTAGGAATGATATCACTTCACTGGAATATTTATTATCAGGGGCTAGTGCAATTATCAATTTTGTTGGTATGCCTGCAGACATCCTTTCTTCCTCTAATTGTGGGTATTCTTCAATTAAATGGGCCACTGTTAATACATCTTTACATTTCGGGCATGAGGGTCTTTGCTCTTTGGGTAACAGGTAACTATGTGTGGCTCGCGTGTGACCTATACGTAGGCGGTTTAATATCACATTCGTTTCTCGATTTCCTATTCCAGTGTTCATTGTTGTCCCAATTGTTCCCATTATTTTCCGAAGTTGAGTGGTTTCTTCATTCCATTCGGTTTTCCATCCTGTCCATATTGCTTTTATAATGTTCTTTCTGATGTCATTCGGCCTCACAGCTATTATATTTCTAGTTTCTCTGTTATCTCTTCCTTTACCGCTCTATCTGCTTTATCATTTCGTTCAATACCGACATGGCTTGGTATCCAGGCAAATGACAACTCTTTTTTCTTAATATTTAGGTCATGGAAGCATTCAAATATCTTAATAATTATAGGATCTTTTAAATTTTGTTCTTCTAGGGCTGTCAATGCCGACCTGGAATCTGAAAGAATCAACTACTTTAAGTCTAATTCTATATGGCAATAATTAATAAGGCTATTAGTTCGGCTGTATAAACACTGGTTACAGGAGGCAGGACCCATGACCTCTGTGAGTTATCTACATATATCGCACAGCCACTCCGGCTGGGGTTCGAGATCCATCTGTATATATGTGTTTATATTCTCTAATTTATTTGCTAACGCTTTGAACAGATCTTTATATATATTCGGTGAAGTGTCAAATTTCGGATATTTTCCTAGATCTAAATTTATATCCGCTCTTTGGTAAGAGCCTGAGAGGATGGCTTGAATCTTCACAAGGAAGAACCTTCACTTTTTTGATGGCGAATTTCTTCATCAGTTCTCTCCCTCTGAAGTTTAATGGTCGCGTCTGGGTCTAAAGACGAGAATATTGGTCTAATTCATCCTCGTTTAAGAAGTCGCTATGGAGAAAGTAGTTAGGCCTTCAAGATCTTAGACCTTCAACATAAGTAACGGTGAGCATATCTCGTCTGTATTCTGAGGCATAATCCCTGCTAAAATATACAGTGATTTAGATCGGCTCGTTCTGAAGGCTCTTAATGCTAGACGTAGTCCTTGTGCAATAGGAGATCCAAAGGTTTCAGCCAGGCTGGTCTGGCTGAACCATACACTTGATTTCCACAGTCAATCCTCGATCTAATCATTGAGCTCACTACTTGGATTAAGCAACTGTGCCCGAATATTTCATTTCGTTTATTATTGTCTTTGTTTTTGTCGTGTCAAAAGCTTGTTTTATATCAAAGAAAACTGCTAAAGTGTGTTCTCGATTTAGAAAAGCATTCTGGATAGTCTTCTCCAAGAGTGCAGTTGGTCAATAGTGTTGTAACCCCCTCTAAATCCTGCTTGATAAATGCTGAGGAGTTTATGATATTCACGCAACCACATTAAGTCTTCTGTTTACCATGCTTTCAAGCAATTTTCCTAAGCAACATGTTAAAGAAACTGGTCGATAACTCCTTGGGTCACTTCTATCTTTTCCTTCTTTTGGAAGGGGGATGATCACTGCTTTCTTCCATTGTTTTGGGTAGTTGCCATTTCTCCATATACGGTTGTATAAAATAAGTAACCTTATCTTTCCTTAATGCGGAAGATTTCGAAGGAAGGCATAAGGGATCTGATCTATTCCTGGAGTTGTACCTTTAGTCTTAAGTAAGGTCCATCGTAATTCACTCATGTTAAAAGCAACATTGCACCTCTTTAGGGTTTTTAGATCTACTACAACTTTGTTGAAAATTCTGTTATGATTCCTGTTTTCAGATCTTGGTATGTTTAAATTCATTTGAGTGCCACAAACAGATGCAAAATAATCTCCAAGGTCCTCTGCAACTAAGGCCTATTTTGCGTATATATGCCCATTTATATTTAGTATTGGTACAACCGATTGTCGATGTTTACCACTGAGCTTAAATTTATTCCAGATCTTCTTTGGTGGTGTTGAGCAGGTCATAGACGAAACAAACTCAGTCCAAGATTTTTTCTTCGCTTGTGTCATCACTTGACGTTCTTTCGCTTGGCACCGTTTAAATTCTATCAAGTTCTCCGTGGTGGGAGTTTTCTTAAATCTGTTAAAAGCTGTTTTTTTTATCTATTGACTTCACTGCATTCACTGTTTCACCAAGGTACTGAGTTTCTTACAACAGAACCTTTTGTTCGTGGGACTGTCAATTCTGCTGTCGAAAGTATTGAAGCTGAAAAAGCTGTGATATCATCATCAATGTCACCAGTGAGCTCTGGTATGCTGAAAATTTACATATATTTTTTCCAGTCTGCTCCATCGAGGGTATCTACGAAGTATCGTATCTTGACTAGAGCCTAAGGTTATAGTTATAGGGAAGTGATAACTTTGATGTAATTCTTCAATTTCCCAATGACTAGTAAGATATACAGATGCAGAAGCAATACTAAGATCAATAGCACTTAGTGATCCAGTGGCACCACTAAAATGAGTCGGTTGACCGTCATTGAGAAGACATAAGTGCATATCATCTAGTAGCTCCTCAAGAGCTACTCCCTTTTGACAAGTTCGTCCTGAGCCCCACCATATGTTGTGGAAATTAAAGTCACCAAATAATATTATTGGTGTTGGTAACTGATTAAATTAGTGTATGAAGTTCTTGTTGACTCCAGCTTGAGTCAGAGTGATAAAAGGAACAGACTGTCAGTGGTATTGGATACATTAATTTTACTGCTACTGCTTGTAACGGTGTGTTTAACTGTACTTCTTTACTGGGTATATTCTCTTTGAGGAAAATAGCTACACCTCCATCTGCCCGTCCTCCTTCCACAGGTTGCACATCCTTCCGGAAAGATTTGTAGCCCCGTAGAATAAACTTCTGTCCAGGTTTTAAATGGGTCTCTTGTATACACAGTCCTGATGGATTGTGTTTTTCCAGTAGATGTCTTAGGTCTAGTTGTCCATTAGTTAAGCCTCTTATGTTCCATTGAAAGATTACATTATGAGATACACCTTTAGTCATTTATTGTTGAAATTTCTGTTCTATTCTTTTATCCTTTCCTTTCTTCTTCTTGCTTTTTGTTCGTTCTGTTTGAAATAATGTTTCTTCCAAATTCTCATTTTGAATGTTTTTACTCTCGGGGGAAACTTCTGGTGAAGAACAACTCCCAAGAGGTTGCTGAGAAGAGGGACTACATCTTGATTGTCGTCTCTTCCTTAATGTCATTAGGGTGTTACACCTTCCGTCAACTTTCTCGTGAAAAAGTTCTAACTGTTCGGTAATATTTTTGTTTTGTCGATATACATTTTTTCCCTCTTCTTCATCTACTTTTTTACCCTTCAGGGTATTATTCGTCGGTAAGTCTTCTTTTAATGTCACAAAGTAACTTTTTGAAACCTTCTGAGCAAATGAAATAAGTGGTTTTGCATATGAAGAACTAGTTACTAAACTCTTTGCTTCCCTATATGACAACTTGTTTACAATCTTAACTCTTTGATAAATAACTTCACTCTCTCTGATAAATGAGTTCTTGGCATTCTTGTGACCTGGAGTAATCCTCACCTGGACTAATGATCACCTGGAGTAATGCAGTTTACGCATGTTTGGGGGCATTACACATGGTGTTTGATCTTGTTTTGGCCCTCCACAGTTACAAGTTTCATAAACGTCACGACATCGAATCGCGATATGCCCAAACTTAAGACACTTAAAGTACCTCATTGGAGGTGGAATATAAGGCCTCATTTTAAGGTTATAGAAGGCCACATTTTTTTTCTCTGGTAATACTGGGGTGTTGAAGGTAAGGATGATGTTTGGTGTATTCAACACCATTTCTCCTACTTTCTTAGTAATTATTTTAACACTTACTACTCCCTGTGATGCTAGTTCTTCTTCTATTTCCTCTGCTGTGCAATTCAATAGATCTCTACAAAAGATAAGTCCCTTAGAGGTATTAAGCTGTTGATGTGGTTCGACCTCCACAGCAACATTGCCAACTAGACTGAGGTTCAAAAGCTTTGTTGCTTGAGAATTACTAACATTCTCTACTAGCAGTGTGCCACTTCTTAATTTTCTTATGTTGCCAACTTTTCCAACAATTCCTGTAATAATTTTGTGTGTATAAAGAAAGGTGAAGCGTTATGGAACGTTCCTTTTTTCTTTTTCATAATTAAAAAACGAGGTATTTTTTTCTGTTGGAACTATTTCATTGTCTACATTAATATAACTTTTAATTTTTTTGTTTAGGTTAGCATTCTTAGGTTCTACTATATTGCTGTATTCGTAATTTGAACCTGCTGATTCCTGATCTCTCTACTTATGCTTCTCTTTTTGGTATTCATTGAACCATGAATATCTCCAGATTTCATTTCTAAGTAAATCAATTATTCCTTAAAATATAATATAACTTCTAGAATATTCTATGCAGGTAAGATAAACAAATATTAAAAACAGAAACAGGTAGGAATTTGAAATGTTAATTAATGTGAAATTAAATCTTAATAGTAGATTCGTATATAAAGGTGTAGTGTCTTCCAACAAATCCTTCCGTATTCTATCTTTCAAACGGCTATGTAGATGATAACAAATCAATCACCTTATAGTCTAAGGCATTTAAGAGGAATGTGATGATACCAAACTGCCTCTAGAAATCCATTTTCACAAAAGCAACGAAAGAACAATTTAATGTGAAGTTACTAGATACTTCTTAGTGTATCAGGTAACACCTCATACGCAAATAAACAGTGATACGCTATTGAAAGTCGATTTTTGTAGAACACACTATCATACAACAACCACTTGTCTCATCAAACATGTTCTGAACACTTTAGGAGTAGAGGAAACCATTGCCTGCTCCACAATACAAAGTTTACAGTTTCAAAGAGCCTCTTGGTGTATAAATGAAAATTATTAATATTTAAAATAGTTAACTAAAAATATTTTAACTGATTTATAGTTAAATGTAAAACTTCTCGTACAAGACATTTATTTTAAACATTCAATCACTCCGTTAAATAACTGAACAGTATCAATAATAATGATGTTCTGACTAGAATTATTCATCAGTTTGCAAAATGAGGTGTCCAATTGCTTTCATCATGTGGGTGGGCCACATGAAAGTCCCTTATAAGCTGTAGTTATAAGGTCAAGTTATAAGTTATAAGCTGTAGTTAGTCAATCCTGATTCATAACAACTGCATCAACAGCAAACCTAACATTAACACGGAGTTACTGTTAGGACGACTCTATAGAGTAAACTCAATAACGTCGTCCGAATAGAAGCTAGAATAATTCTCCATCTATGAGGATGAGTGTTAGAGAACTATAACTTTATATTGCTCTATTTGTAATTATTTCTTTATTTTATTAATTTATCAAATAGTAACTTCAAAATTTTGAACAAAAAATAATTAGAGTTGATCATTTTAAATTATAAATCATTTAGAGTTTTTTTTATTCATAAACAAATTAATTTGGAAATAAAAAAATGTAGAAACAATGATTTAAAAATATAGATTTTTAAAAATTTAACTATTGTTTTACTGAGAAAAATTTAGGGAAAAGATATGAGACCTAGGGTGAGGGAGCTCATTGTGAGTGGCACAAAAAGGTCCCCCCTCTTATTCACTTATTTATCTTCTTCTATTGTGTTCCCTTCTTCAGCTTTCTGGCCAACTTCTTTCATCTCAACCCTGACTAAAAAAAATATAAGAAAAAGTAAATTTTCACAACCTTGGAAAAGCTGAATTCTTTCACTTAAAAAAAGAGCAGTTTTTTTTTCTTTCAATGAGAAAAGATGTCTGAAGAAGTCTTTCAAGATCCATGACTAAATTCCTACCATCAAAGTTTATTCTTACTATTTGTTATCAAATATCTTATTATTTCTTTAATGATTACTTTTATATAACCTATTTTTATAATTATAAGTTTTGCACACGAGATATAATATGGAGACCGACTATAATGACCTTCACTATATATATAACTATAGAATATAATACAAATGTTTACATTCATTTTTAAAAAAATGGTAACCAAATAAACTTTTATTTTGTTGTAAACAGTATTCATTCATTAATTTAATTACTGTAAATTGGAAAATTTAAATAAGAAAAATGATTCTTACATTCATGAGAATTTAGTAAAATAGCTGTTAATCTGTTGTTATTTGTAAATGTATATTATATTTAATTAATGAATAAAATCATTTAATGTTTAAAAAAAGTTACACTACTTATGCATCCAACTACAGAAATATATTACTGAATACTCCAAACCGATTTTTTATCATGAATAAGAAGTTTTTTAATGGTTGCTTCGCTATATGTAAATCAAGGGGAAAATATTTTTAAAGTTATTTAATTGGAACGTCAGAAATGAATTTTCAAATTTGTATGATCGTGTTTAAATTCGTGGTTTTGTTTATAGAGTTCTGTAAGAACGCTACAGATCAGAATGATATTTGAAATAAAAACATTCCTTTGCAGTTGTTCTAAATTTTAGACAGTATTTCAACTCAAAAAACATTCAACACATTTTCATCGTAATTGGTCTAAAGATTCTGTCAACACTGAAATCATTTATTTAATTTAAACCCAATTTTTATAAGTTAATTATAATACGTTTAAGGGAGGCCAGTCAAAGGTTTGACTGGTTTTAGGGATTTTTTAAATATGAATATCGTACTGAAAACTCAAAACATTTATCATCCTCAGTGACAGTTTCATCAGCAACTATTCATTTAATGGCCAAAATAAAAATGTTTCCAAAAATAAGAAAAATATAATTTAAAAACTCCAAGAAAAACTTTTTACTTTCCTATAAGTAAAATATAGTAATCATAAAAGAAATCATAACGAGATTTTGACGGATTTACATATTTTGAGGTCACAAAAGTCATTTTTTAACGTTTTTTGATGATGCCTCTGTGTGTGTGTGTGTGTGTGTAAAGTGGGTGTATCGAAAAGATTGTGGCTACACTACATGTAACACCGTGTGATGTGCGCTTTGGTTCTTTAGAAATATTCCATCATGGAAAAATCACTTGTTTGGCAAATATGTGGTTTTAGATAAAATTTTTTTCTACAACTAACTGTGGAGTCTTGAAATTTTGGCATCATTATAGAAACGACAAAAGCAACGTGGATGTTAACTGTGGCTGTGAGGAGGGAATATTTATTTCAACAGGCCAGTGCACTGGCTCACACGAGCCATTTAGTCCAAAACTGGCTATCAGACAACGCTGACATGTTCTGGTCCAAAGAGCCCAGATTTTAACCTCCTCGACCCACTATGTTTGGAGTGTTGTTGGACGGGAATATTGACTAAAAACATTTTATTTTACATCTGTACTTTGTGTCAATAAATATATTTTAAAACAAAGTTTAATTTTTCCGGATTTAACTACCGCACCCTGTGTATTTACTTACAGTAAAGTTGAATGTGTGACACTCCAACTTTTTTTCTATTAATTTTGAAAAGTTAGTAAATGTTCCCTACTCAGATATTTTCATGAAAAATGTTTAATTTTCATCATATTGAGGTTGGTACAAAATGAAAACGGCACTGTGAGAGACATTATGTTCTAAAATTTAATATTGCAAGCATTAATAGTTTGACCTGTATGTTGCTAGATACCATGTTTCTCATCGAATTTTTCACAGGAGGGGCAAAATGATAGCATATTACCACCTAAATCGGTAGCTCGATTTCAAGAAAGGGGTTCCAGTCTAATATACAGACGGGTTAAAAATTAACAATGAATCCAACGTATAAACATGTTGCCTGTCATGTGGGTACTTGGAAAGAAGAGTATATAGGAGAATGAAGCATTGGGCAATTCGGAAAAGGCTTAAGACAAACAAGACTTGCATTGTTTACAATACAACAGATATAGCAGCGGTGCGCACGAGTCCTTTGAGATTCGAACCCTTTTTTAACAATTATAATACTATGTCTGATTAATAAATGATTTAGGTTTCTTATAACTGACAATATTATTAGTGCAAATTTAAAGAAATGACATAATTTTCATTGTCTATGATTTTGGTATTACTTGAAAAAGGTATGTTCATGATATTAAGTAAAAATGCTATCATATATTTCTAGTTTTATTTTTACTTTACCATAAGAAAAGTATAGTAATCATTAAAAAAATAATAATTTTGTTATCACGATAGATGTACATGTTTTGAGGTCTTTAAGTTCTTTTTTGACGTTTTTTCAACGTTGTGTGTGTGTGTGTGATGTGTGTGCGTGTGTTTATTCGAAAGTCCATGGTCACGCTACAGACTACACTGTTTGATAAATCAAATTTATATTTTACCCAAAAATGGGTCCTATATAGTAAATGTGCGCAATTGTTGTTGGTCAATATTGCATGATGGAAAAGTCATTCTTTTGGTCAAAATGTAATTTTAGACCTATTTTTCCCCCAGACAATTAAATCTAGTTAAGCTCTACAGGTTCTCGTTTTCTACACCAGCCTTGAGCGATATTGATTAAGCTACACTGGCTTTGGCTTAGGTCTTCTTAATATACAAAAAAGTTTCCCTATCTGTCTTCTCTTGATTGCAGAGGGAGTCTTTTCTTCTTTATGCTAATTTCTTAATTTACTCTAACTTGAAAACTACCTATATATATTCGATGAGCCTGTCTGTCAAATAGAACCGTCTACGTTAAATGATATGATATATTTTTTATACGATATTACCTAAAGGAAAGTTTCCAAAAGCAGATCGAAATAGATTATCGTCTTAAATTGATTACCAGGTAAATTAAAAAGATATTTGTATAGATAGCCTTCACATTAAAAGACTTAATTAAGGACATTATGGATTATACTCGTATAGTGCCAACTCTTTGGCATCGCTACCCTTCAGTGAAAGCGTTGGTACATGCCACCTTGTTGTTAAGATATCCTACGTCTATTACACGCCAGAAACTATCTGATAGTTGCTGACGAAACCAAAACGGCTTATGAACTACAATTTCAATCTCCACGCCTGTTCCATGTATAACAAGGGAGTTTTAACACTGCTTTGAAAAATATATAATTTGGAGCAAGCTTATATTTGCACACAACTTTAAAGAAAATAATGTAAGGTATTGATAAATGTACGAAGGAAATATGAAATAAAAGAGTTTAGACATAATTATCTTTGAACATTTGTGACCGAACGATCTTGAAGTCATAAACTTGTCTCACCCATGCATTCATTATCTTAATCAGTCGAAGTAATTTTAAATTTGTATTCTTAAATTGTTAAAAAAGTAATAAAGAATGTGAGAACTGAGAAAATTATAACCAAACATTTAATCTATTTGATCAACCATATTATTCATTATCTACTACCAATAACGTTAATAATCATCCATGGGCCATATCCTCTTAAGCGGCCATATTAATTCACTTACATCAGATGTGCTACCACTTTTATACTCACAAAAATATTTAAAATGGATAAAAACTGTTCAATCATTGAATAAATATGTGCAAATATTTCAGGTGGTCTATATCAATAAATGTCAAATGCAATTAATGTCCACTAGGATAGATGTAAACACATTATTATTGGGCTATGTCGTAGTAACTTCGACAGTAATATATCTGTTGATGAAGTAGCGTATCATGTTATACATGAACAATATTTATTTGATAAAATATATAGTTTTTGAAAGCTTAAGTTGGCGGCACACATTAAAGGTGGTTAGTAGGTTGGCGTAGTGTTTGTTGCTGCTGCTCTCTTAAAGTTGTTATGCCCTACTATAAATCCTTAACCCTGTTTGTCCAAGGTTTCCCGCTTTTAAATGACTCTTTATTTGCTTAAAGAATAATTTACTGCCTCTTTTTGACTGCAGACAAACAGAGCACCAATCTGGACTAATTTAAATATTTAGCTTGACTTTTGAGCTGAGATTATGATAATAATTATAGAAAGATGATAAGGAGTTGGTAGCGCCTAAAGGAGTGTTACCTGACGCCAGCTCATGTTTACTTGCTACAGTAAATAACTGAGGCCAGATTATTTAACCCGCCATGACAAATTGTATTGTCAAAACAAATTTAGATAAACCATAAGTCAACAGGTGCTCACTTGAAACAAGTGTTTTTCTCTGAATTTATGTTAAGAATTATTCCCATTTGTACATATTTTGTAAAACAGTTACAAGAATTTTTAATTCAAGATAACCGACAATGTTCAACATGAAGATTTACTAACTAATTTTTTCTCCAAATATAAACTAAAGAACTGAACTATTATCTAAACAAAATAATTTATTTGTTAACATATATCCTTAACAGACTAGCAGCCAACATCGGCTTCTCACAGGTGAACTATAAATAATTATTATTGATTTAACAGTTCTTTAGAAGTACTGGGATGTGTGTTTAATCATTTTTGTATTTTTTTTTTTTTTTATAGTCAGAGGACAGCATGCTCCACCCGAAGGCACCACACGCATCAAAATCTTCAATGCTACACAACAATCTCCATCATGCTATGCAAATACAGCTTAAATATATAAAAACTAACAACAACAAAATAACCACAATGACAACAGAGCAATTGCCATCAGAGCACACAGATAATACAGGCTATCATAATCAACTCAGTAAATTAAAATATTTGTTAACCACTTCCCCGAAGGCACCGACTAGGCCCTCCTCCAACCACTTTTGTATTCTAAAATATCTAAGCTAAATTTCAAAGAAATTAGAATTTTTAAAGTTAAACTATTAAACAAAATGAATATAATTCAACTAACAGATAAGAGATATATGTAGTTATGCTTAGTTGCAATAATTTAGAAAATATATTCTTCACCCATAGATAAAATGTGTAGCAAATAACAAATGAACCAAAATTTTGGCCACTAAAACAGTACTAAAAGTGAAACAGCACAAAGTCTTAACGTTGACAATAATTACAATTAATTAACTTACAGCTTAAGTTCTCCAATAGAATAAATGCAACGTTATCATATCATATACAGAAAAAAGATATTAACATAACACTTGTTTAATGATAATATATGTTTGTTTTATCAAAAAAAAACACTCGTTTCATTGATAAGTGGACATCAAAATGTAAAGAAATGGCAGACGTCAATTTTACATATTTTTGTAGTTTTTTGAGACCTTTGAATAGGCTGCAGTAAAAAAAATTTAAATACCAGTTTTCCGGATTACCATTAATAACTGACTATGTTTTCAGATTTTCTCTGAACTCATTTGTTTCTAAAATATTTTAAGATAAATATTTTGATACCAACTTTTTTTATATTGTATGGTTTTTTTGTTTTGCATATTTAAACGCAGTCAAGATTTATATAGTCATAA
Source organism: Hermatobates lingyangjiaoensis (assembly GCA_026182355.1). Taxonomy (NCBI): domain Eukaryota; kingdom Metazoa; phylum Arthropoda; class Insecta; order Hemiptera; family Hermatobatidae; genus Hermatobates; species Hermatobates lingyangjiaoensis. Next base: position 556,831 of record JAPFBL010001938.1, read on the forward strand.
TTTGTAACATTAAAATCTTCAAGACTTAATTAGTGAACCTATTTTGCTTGTGTGTTACTTACACACCGAGATTACGTTCGATTAAAGTGATTAAAAATAATGCAGACAGTTATAGAAACTCATCCATACAACGTCATTATACAACATACATTTCAAATGAAACATAGATTTGTTGCAAGTTTATATATAGTTATAATGCGGTTTCAGAATATATAAGTTTATGGTGGTTCATCTCTCTAAAACAATATGACCAGTAACTTAATTATATTAGATTAGTAAGTAAGAACAAATATTACAAATCAACAGTTGGATAAATGCCCAAGTTTATTATACCTCAAAAATTTTCAAAATATTACAAATTATAAAAAGATAATTTTTATTACTAAGCTGTGAGTCATAAAAATAAGAAAAAATGTAAAGCTAAGGACGTATTTCCATGATGATAATTTGCTCGAGACAGTGGACTTAACAATGTACTCAACGTAAATAGCCAGGTTTAAACCAGAAGCTTATTTGAAATTATGATTACAGATGTTTTGCTATGGATATGATCACAATCAAATAAGATTATGGATAATTTTTAGTCAAATCTTATCATTGTGCACTTGAAATATGGAAAATTTAATGTCTAGTACAATAACAGATTCACATTATAATTACTGCATTATTGTTTAACGCATTTATATTTTATTCGTAAATATAAATAATTATAAATCAGTTATTATTCCTACTATTATTCTGTGCTTTAGTCGTATTAGAATTAATTGGATTCAATAAACTTCATTTAATAAGTTTATTAAATAAGAAATAGTATGTTGGGAAGTGGGTGTGTACAGGTACCTTCTTTTACGGGGTTTACTATGATGTACTGGTCTTATTATGACAGTTCTAAAAATATAATGTCCACGTGGTACGATAACATCAACTATTTATAACAGCATTATGTATGCTAAGTAATTGATTATCTCAACTGCTGACCAACAGATTATGTCTCTATAAGGACCAAATGCAAAAAATGAGACTAACCAATTATAATGTATAATTAACTGCATTATGTATTTTGATTACTTATGAAAAAAGTTCATCAATGATAGTGAGTTCTATTTAGGAGATAAAGAATAAAACTAATATGAAGTCTTGACTTTAATAAACTCCTTGAAGCATCAACTCATGGGGACATAAATGTTTTGTCCATAATGTTCTTTGTCAAAGTGTTTCTTTGATCAGTCTTCCTTTTTCAACATAAGCACCTCAACAAATCATTCAGCTTTAAATAAACAAGGATGCAGGAAGGGTATTCTTAAATATAGATAAGAAGATAAACTTTTCTACATGATTAAACAGACCTGCGCATAAAAAACCTGAATACTACAAAAGGGAACCAGTTGCAATTGTGGAAGCGACAAAGATCAGTTGAATCTAGACGGGTGGATGTAGGATTGGAAGAGTTTATCTGTTTGCCGAGACAATCCTTTAGTAACAAAAAGATCTCTCTTCTTTTGATGGCGATTTGCAGTCGTTAGTTCTTCTTCGTCAAGCAGTATAACCCCACCATTATTGCTCAATACACATTTCCCCTTTCAACTCCTGCTGAAATGACAGCTACTTATATACTGGTTTCGTTGTTCGGAACCTATGTTCAATAATATTTATCAATCACAACTGAGTTTTATAAACAACTCATGGTATTTAATTTTTAATTCAATCTAAATTGTTTGTGGTTTTGAATAACGTTCAATAAGGAAAATATTAAAGAGTTGTACTTTTATTCAGGACTCTAGACACTCTCTTAGTCACACGGATATGCTTGTTATATATGTTTACAACGATTATGATGAAAGAACTTTATAAATACATGTCTAAAATAGGATATGATATATATATGATCAAACCACAATATGAAATGAAAAAAAAAAAAAGATTAAGATATTTCAAACACAACAAACGGTCTTCATAAGAGTCAAAAACCCAAATCTTACGAACATCACTTGTTATGGTTGAAAGGTATTACTCTTTTTTTTTCGATTTCATATTGTGGTTTGATCATTGATGGTTATTTCACGTGTTTATGTGAAATTGTTATATATATATATATATATATATATATATATATATATATATATATAGCTGTTATTACAGAAAAAAAGATATCCGAAAAGGACGACTAAAGTTAAATATAAACAAAGATATATAGATAAATTTAAAACATATACTTAAAGTGTCATTACAGAGACTGTAATCTTTTTTACAAAGTATCTTTGTTTATATTGAAATTTATATAAATGTACACAATTAAATTTTAAAAGGCAAGTATTTTCATATTTTGGGTAAAGATTTATGATTAAATCCAAATGGGTGCCAAAGTTTAGTTCACACCATCTCTAGAACAGTGCTTTTGTTTTCCCTCTTATCTCTCCCGATGACGAGTCAAACCGAAAATTAGAGACTGTAAGTGTGTGTTTTTAATTTTTCTATGTTTATTTACTTACATTAAACTTTTAATTAGTTGAGTCACATGAGTTACAACTTAAATGAAAAAAACAAATATATATATATATATATATATATATATATATATATATATATATATATATATATATAACAAAAAAAGGGAGTGACTTTCGAATCCCTTTATCAAAGAAATGGAGAATCCTTTATTTTTAAACTTTGACACTTCAGCAAATCGTTCCTAATAACCAATTATCATGTAAATTATTTTAAAACATGATAATATCATAAAGCCTCTCATATTTTCATCCTAACGAACTAACGTTCTTCTTCCAGGCAATGACGATTGTATATACTAATTTAAATTAGTTGACACTTTTTCAATGAAAATTCAATCCAAAACTGGTAAACAAAGTTTTATGTAGCCAAAGAAACATAGAGAAATTAAAAACACAAACTTACAGTCTCTAATTTTTGGTTTGACTTGTCATCAGGATAGATATAGAGAGAAACCAAATGCCCTGATGCAGAGACGGTTGGAGACAGACAATGTTGCCGCACTAGCGCGGCAAGTATAAGAAGGACAAGAATCAATCAACAGTGAACACATCCTTAGTACTGTCTTTTCTAATATTTAATAGTTTTTATTAAAGAAATATAATGGGAAATTTCTATTAAGTGCTATTACTCTGATTTGATAAAAAGCCAAAACTGGGAATATATTTGATTGAAGTAGACTTATGTAGATAATGCTTTGGACAAGACATTAATAGCAATGAATACAAGCATTCAGGAACACTTGATGTATTAGATGGATTAATTTGCCACTTGCTCTCTGACGATGTGTTGACGAAAGGCCTTAGAGCATTGTTTCCAAATTAGTTTCATTTGTGGTAAATTAATCCATATATATATATATATATATATATACAATTAAAATAAACGGTCCAGCGGACTTTTTTACAATAAAATAAAAAACGAAGGAAACACACAGAAAGACACAGACATAACTCACATCGATATTTCGACAATCGTCGTCATCAGGAGGTGCGAAGAGCGAAGAGCGAAGAGTCCCGCAGGAGGTACCGCCCTGTCTTCCTGCGGGACTCTTCGCTCTTCGCTCTTCGCACCTCCTGATGACGACGATTGTCGAAATATCGATGTGAGTTATGTCTGTGTCTTTCTGTGTGTTTCCTTCGTTTTTTATTTTATTGTATATATATATATATATATATATATATAAAGATTCTACATTCCCACTCTTCTCAGCCCCTCACCGGATGTTTTCTGCGTCTAGTGTTTCGGTTGGGATTTTGGCTCTGACGAGCACTGCTTGTTGCAGTTGAAAGGTCTTAGTTATTGAATCTGTATATATATATATATATATATATATATATATATATATAATAAGAGTGTTATCTAATCACGATTCGGTCAATTTTCTAGGTTCAAAAATCAAACTCTCGTTGCCTACAAGACCAATGAATTGCTCTCATTGGCAACGAGAGTTTGATTTTTGAACGTAGAAAATTGACCAAATCCCGATAAGATAACAACACACTTATTCTATCAAACGGTCGATATATTATTAAATCTGTTATATGTATATATATATATTGGAATAAATAGGCAGCAGATCCTCTTTTAAACAGGTATCAATAAAATTAACCGTAGTCTCGGCATTCACGATCTTAAGACTGAGAGATTCGAATTATTAATACGACTATTAATAGCAATGACTATCTCATCGATTTTAATTTAACATGTCACTTGGCCAACTCCTTTTCGAGTTGAACCCTGTTAGCAGGAGGTTAGTTCGTAGGATCGAATCTCTCAGTCTTAAGATCGTGAATGCTGAGGCTGCGGTTAATTTTAATATTTATATATATATATATATATATATATATTATATTTTGGTGGTAGTCCTTCGGATATGCACGCTTTTTTGAACACGACTGAGTAGTTCCTGTCTATAAGCTTCTTCTCATGAACTTCGATTTACCTAAATATAGGTTTTTCGTTGTGATAACAACGGTTGAGCCATTGGCTAAAATTTTGCACCCTCTAAAACGTATAAGACATCCCCCCCCCCCCCCCCCAGGATTGATGTCTTGAAAATGATTGCAGAAAGTAATCGAAACGCATCGTCCAGAATCACAGACTACCTCAACTGTTTTTCTCACAACGGAAAAGCTATATTTAGGCAAATAGAAGTTCTTGAGAAGAAGCTTACAGACAGGAACTACTCAGTCGTGTTCAACAAAGCATGCATATATATGAAAAAGTGCGAAGTACTCGCGTTGAGAAGCAAACCGCTACTGGCATTCAGAGTAACTCGTGGAACCACGGCAATGCTGCCCCTCAGCGGAGGAGAGGAAAAATAGAAATCCCTCCAATATTTATTTATAAAACAAGATAAATAGTATATAATACAAAATAATAATGAAGACAACAATAAGAATGCAAATAAAATTAAAAAAGAAACAGTATAAACAATAAGGGAAAAACAATTAATTAACGATAGTGGTTAAAACCAGGACTATAGCGAGCCCGAAGGAAGCATATGAATGTCTCTTCAGAAGCTCTAAGGGTGACATGAGAATTAGACTCCGGGATTTGTACACTGAAACAATCATTGAAACGGAGGTCATGGGAATTAGCGTGGATAGCTGTAAGTATATATATAAAAGTCAGTTGGGTTTTTGACTCTGACGAAGACCGCTTGTTACGGTTTAAAGATCATAGTCTCCTTTTCCCATTTCTTATTGTGATTTGATCATATATATATATATATATTTGTTTAATATTTTTATAACCAGAAGATTTTATCTCACTAATTTAATTTCTGAATTTATCTTTCACTATTTGTGTGCTTGATATATGTATAAGACATTGTCATCGTATACCTTGAAATGTATTAGGATGTGAGTTACCTTATCCAGTGTTTGATAGAATTTACAATTTTTTCAAAAATTTATTATAAATATTCTAAAAAAATATTTAATTGACAAAATAAAAATTACACTTATTTTGCATTTTTTTTTAAACAAATGAAGACAATAATCCAACTATCCTAGTTTTCTCCCGAGAAAGGCTATCACTCTTTACCATAGATGCACGTCACTATTAACATTGCTGGAGGTCCACCCCAAACTCATGGAAGAAACCGTATAAAAATATTTGTTACACAAGTTATAATTGTGTTTCATTTCTAAACAAATTATAAAAAACTACAGTTAAGTTTAACAGTGTTTCAACACTTTAAAGAAAAATAATTTAACATTAATAATATGAGGATGAATAAATATAAACATTAAATAATTGAAGAAAAATATTTGAATAATATATTGTATATTATTAAAATAAATGATTCGATGATATGCATATTGTATATTATTAAAATAAATGATTCGATGATATGCAGTTAATTATATGTTCAAATTATTCGTGTACATTAATCATGAACTTCATATTAATTTAAATGAGGATAGAAATAAACTTTTCAATAGAAAGGTGTAGTAAATTTGCTCAAAAATATGCAATTAATTTAGTTTTGTTTGATTAATTTTAAAGTTTCATCAGTCAGTCACTAAAATCTGAGAGGCAACTCATAAATAAAGTTATGTGTTTGGTAAATTAATTGTTTTCCCAATTTTTTTCAATAAATATTTTAACAAGTAATAACAAAATAAATATGTCCCAACCAAACCAATTGTTGAATAACTGTAGATATTTACTTGGTACTAATGAAAGAAAAATGTATTTTTATTGAATAAATTTATAATCAATTTGAAGCAGTAAAATTACTAATTTGAAAACACATTATGAATAAGTTAAAATTAATTGAATGTTTGAAATACGAATTTGGTAACATTAGCAGATTGCAAAGGTTTACCAAGATTTGCACCTTCTCTGCCTTAGGGTCGTGATCCACAGTTCCACTGCAATCACACGAAGACGAAGAGACGGCAAACTGAAGCTTAATTCTGGACAACCGTAAAGTCAGCATTGAATATAGCTTAAAAAAAAATGAGTTTTTCATCTTAGATCCTTTCCCTAAGGATCAAGAAATATAGTTCTTTATTTGTATGAACAGAGAAGGCCAAAAATTTTAAAAATAATTTTGGAATGTAACAAATTGGCACAAACAACTTTGAGCTCTCTTTTGTTTTTTTTCTTTATTTAACTTCCAAGAAAGGTGCAAAAATTTTAACAGTATAATTATAGTAACCCTACTGCAAAAATTGTTTAAAAGCTTTTTTCAGTTATAGTTAATCAATTACCATAAACTTCAGAAACCTTAGTCAAAAAATGAAAATTAAATTTAGATAAACGATATATTTCTTATTGAACATTTCACCTATTCATAATTATTATCAATTAAATAATTATATTCTAATTAATGACAATATCAATTACTTTTAGAAATCAGAAGAAAAGATTTATTTTTATTCTGAGAAATCAGGAATAACATCAATCACCTAGAAAGACTATGTGATCAAATAAATACAAGTACTTTTAGATTACCTTAGTAACAAAATATTAACAAAAAATAATTTTGTTTGATTTACAAACTAACTCTTTGAAATAATATCGGGTGTAGTTGTTGTTGCAGTAAATAATATACACTCATATATCAAGGCATAAACTAGAGTGTAAACTTTTAAAATAGGACAATAATTCTTCTGCCATTAATGATTAAAAGATGTTAGCTCCATTACTGAAATTAAGTTTTAATGAAAAATGGTTTATATGTTAATTTTGGTTTACCATGTTTATTTAGAAATATATATGTGTATGAATTACACAGCACACAGAACAAAACAAAAATTTATAACTAAGATAGATATTTCGAACAATAGTTTGTCATACAGAAAAAGAAAAAATTGAAAGAGAATGTGGGGCGAAATGAGTATATTCTTGCTTTCCGGTTTTTTGGTATAAACAGAGGTTATGAATCGAAATTTTTGCATAGAAATCTGCTACTTCTAGAGTCAATCCTATTATTTAATGTTTTATATATTTTTTTTTATTTTATTTAGTCATGTATTAAAAATTTTATAACCGATTTTCGCAAAGTGAGCCTTTACCAACTCAGCAGTAGTCTGCCAACGTAGAAATCCAAATAATCTTGTAAGAATTGTTTGGATATCTATATTAACTTCCAATAAAATGCCTTAAGAAAAAAAACATAATTAATATGTAGCTAGGACCCAAAAACAACTCTCCTGATGCAACTACAGAACAAACTCAACCATCGAGTCTAAATTAATATTTAAAGAATAATATTGTTTTGATTCCTCTTATAAATATAAAAATTAGATGTATTGTACTTGTATTGTTTATGTACTAAAGTAGACATTAGTACATTGTACTTAAAGAATATCTGGATATCGGTCCGTCTGTGTGTTTGTTTGTTCTGTACAAAGAGCCAAATGATATTCAATTTGAATGTGTTTTTATGAATTTTCTTTGGCAAATCTTGGTGAAAAAAATCCAAAATATAACTGAAATACAATTAAAAAAAAAGTGTGAATAAAAAATTCACGTTTTTTGGCAGTTTTTATAATCTCTTAACAGGTCATATACTTATAAGGATAACAATAAAATATAAAAAAAAAGTGTTTTTATACAGAATTAAAACAACATTTACATATTTATTTCATTTATGGCTTTCAAATATCAACTGCCTTTGCGAGATATTTCTACTCTGGTACACGAATGAATACCTGAATTTTTACAAGATAGAAAAGAACATTAGGTATAATTGAACAATTTGTTAACTTAGAAAATATATTTTCTCGAGAGTACCTCAGAGGCTGCTTAGAGCTGTTAGACTGCTAGTTGTTTTTTTAAAAAAGAAATTGGTCTTACAATTTCAATTCCTGTTAGCTTGAATCTAATTTGATTGCCCAATTATGTTCTTCGCGCACTTAAAATAGTTCTAAAAAACCTTAACATTAGGTTACACAAGAAAGTTTTTTTTCTAATTGGTTTTTATATGTTATTTTGACAAGGAGCCTAGATAAATCAATAACAGTTTAGTTACATCAAATGGCTTAAGGCCTGGCACCAGGAATGCTATAATGAATGATAGACTAGAATGTGGTGAAATCAATTTCCTTATATAAAATCTTAAATGCTGACTTTACGAATTACAAAAGACGCAAAAGTCAATTCAAATCTTCTCCTGATAACACACACACACATATATATATATATATATATAAAATTCAAATGAAAACAGATCCGATCGGGCTATACACTTTAAAAACTTATGAGAATATGAGAAACACGAATGAGAAACAGAGACTAGGACTCACATTCAATATTTCGACCCTTTTAACCGTCGTTCTCAGGAAAGGAAGTTGAGTGGCGAGAAGACGAAAGCAAACTCAAGTATATACCATATATATATATATATATATATATATATATATAACAGATTCAATAATATATCGACCGTTTGATAGAATAGGTGTGTTCTCTAATCGGGGTTCGTTCGTTCTAATCGAACACCAATTAGAGAACACACCTATATATATATATATATATATAAACTTCTAAACCACAGTAAGACATTCAAAAATTAGGCTAAGATCTTTCTTTCATTAATTTCTTACTATAGTAATATACAAGTTCAAAATCATGATCGTTTTTCTGATTTTAAAGAGAATTATAGTAATATGTATAAATAAATATAGAGATAACCATCGTGGTTACCTTCTATCACTTCTACTGCGTGCTCAGTCTTCTTCTCTTTTCTCACCTTAAGATGGATTTTGAAAAAAATAGAGATGTAAGTGTTTGTTTAATATGCCTGTTACTTTTCATAGTATTTGAAATTGTGTTATCCAGCCTAGTTCGAATTCCTGTATTTAAATTGAGTGTGTATATATATATATACTGTACAAACTATTAGACCTTTAAATTATTAGTCCTAAGTATAAAGTTCTTATTAGAAATGCAATTACTATATATAAAATAAATATACAATGTAACAATGACAAGAGATAGCGTAAGCCTAAAAGGATATTGTCTGCATGAAGTGTAGTAGGGTCATTAATGTGTCATTTAACAAGAATTGTAATCGATATATCTGTTGAAGAGACAAAAGTGAATTCCAACGGGGAAGCATAATGTTAGTTATATTTTTCAAGTTAATGAAATGAGATAAGAGTTGTCTCCGGCCATGAGTTTGAATATAAAAGGAAATGAATTGTGATGATAAAAGAGAAACATAATCGTCCAGATACTGTGGTCGCAAGATTATGCTAAATTTTAGAGAATTTAATTAAACAATTCAAATATAAGGGTGAGAGAAAGAGGGTAGAGCAAAGGGGCGTGGCTTCAGCACCAACCAATGGATGTTGGCCACACCCACAGGGAGAAGTGGCTAACAGCAGTAAGGCTCAGTGCTGTGTGCATCGTCATGGACTGTGGTGCGGGCCCTCTCGACCTACGAGGTGGATCGCCGTCAGAGGACTCGGAGGAAGTAAATGTCGACTCGGATGAAGACCCCAAGCCGCAGGATACAGCGTTGGTCAAGCCACCCTATTCCTACATCGCTCTCATTACCATGGCTATTCTCCAGAGTCCTACTAAAAAGCTCACACTCAGTGGAATTTGTGAATTCATTATGTCTAGGTTTCCTTATTATAGAGAGAAATTTCCTGCTTGGCAAAATAGTATTAGACACAACTTATCTTTAAACGACTGTTTTGTCAAGATTCCTAGGGAACCAGGAAACCCAGGTAAGGGAAACTACTGGACCCTAGATCCAAATGCTGAAGATATGTTTGACAATGGCAGTTTTCTCCGCCGGCGCAAGAGATACAAGAGGCAGCCAGTTGAACCCGTGGGTTGGTATGCTGGCTACCCTCTACCGCCGACTGTGCCTCTGCTTCCGGCGCCCGACCTCTCTCGTATCTTCCTGCCCTGCAAGCCTGTGCCTCTAGCCGCCCCGGCCCGTCCCCGGCCAGCCTTCAGCATCGAGTCCCTTCTCGGACCTTCCAGCCCTCCCCAACCCGTTCATCGGTCCTTCGACTCCGCATTCACTCCACTTCACGCTGCCTGGGCCAGATGAAACTTCTACCCCCTCACTTACCTTCCTACTTAGGTGAGCCAACATGCCATTTTTAATGTTTAACTGAACAGAATGCTCCAACTTAACCACTAGGCTCTCTCCACTGTTACTGTTTGAAGGAATAAAGACTGTATCTTTAGTGTAACAAATCAGTATAGAAACGCTTTGTTGTTTTGATAAATTTCTCAATTACAATTGCATCTTGAATATTTGACCTATTCTGACTAGTGAAATTATTAACTTTACATAACATTTTAAATATTGCCTTTAGCATATTGCGTATATATGTTTGTATATAGTTTTGATATTATATCAGTTTCACCACTTTAAGATGATGGAGAGATAGTTTCGCACATTTCCTCCATGTAGAAATTATAAAACGAAATGAAAGTCCATATGCACTTGCTTCGTTAAGACAAAAATTATAGTTATAATTTGTAATCTTGTCTTTTCGAGTACATTAGAAACTTAAGAATTAATTAACAGAGAAAAAAATAAGACTATTTAAAGAAGAAAAATTAAAAAAATACTTTCACTGTCCTAACTTCCTAACTAAAAAGTTTAACTAGATGTTTTTAATACTGCTAGAAACAGAAGCCTATATTCCTTCAACAGTGGAAGTTTCCTCAACTAGTATTTGCCCTGACCACTAGATTTAGCCGATTCAAACAAAATATGTACATACGCGTACATTCAAATATTCCAATTGCTGTTGTATACTTTAATGTACTGACACAGTATTTAATTTCGGTGTCGATCAATAAAGATATCATGTTTCGTTTAAAAATATAATAATACCGTTTGAGTTGTATAATGTGTTCGGAATGATAGCTATTTGTAAAAGTTAATATTTCATAATTTGTATAAATATATATGTAATTTGTTTAAAAATTAGACCCTCATAAGTAGTAGAAAACAAAGTTTTTTATTTCCTAAGTTTCATGTTACCAGAACCATCACACTAATAAATCGTTAATTTAGTCTTTTATGTCCAGTACGAAACTTATTTAAATAAATTATATACATCCATAACGATTTTTATATATTGTAGTAATGGTAATATTGCAATTTTGATATTTTTACTTATGAAATGCCGTAATTTGTAGAGATATAAGTGTGTAAATTATCTGTATAATTTATGTCAAATTATTGTGTATGATAGACTGTGTAGATTGTATTTAATCAATGTGATATAGGATTATAGCTAATATAACAATTATAGACATATTGAAGAAATGTTAATGTTTATTTTTCTTGGCCCATTCAATCCCAATTTTATTTTAATTGTAACTGTTAATTACAAAAAGGAGGCATTAATTATGAATGGTCCTTCAAACTATGAGTACATGAAAATTACATTCCTTCTACAGAACCAAGACTTTGTCATTTCAATTGAAATAGTGCAAATTTAGTTTTCAATGAAATAATTTGCACTTTAATTCATATTACAAAAGTCTTCCCACTTTCAATTGAAATATATATTTTATACGTTACGTTATTTTCAAATAATTAATTGTTGGTACTGAAAAAAAAATAGAGTACACTTTTTCTTGTCATATCTTAAAATATTGTTTTCAGAACATAAAATACAATAGTAAAAATAATATTATCCATCATGAAAGCCCATATATCTCTATTGCGGTGTTATACTTTATTCTCTGTTTGATACCTGATAGGGTGTTTGATAACAATTAAGCGATTTGATACCAGCTACGCAATGTACAAATTAGCAATTGACCAGTTGATATTAATTACTAAGTGATACACTAGCAAATAAGTTACTAGAGCTTCTCTTCTAATTCTCTGATAGCAACTGCTGTTGGATTAAGTAGCAGTCTTCTCTTTTCTTCGGTCATCTGTGCAATTTTTAGTTTTTTTTTAAGTTCACTTGGATTGTTGTTTTTTTATATATATGTAATGGAAAATATAAAGCATTTAGGTTAGTAATAGCTTTTGTCATAATTTTATTTATGTAAAGAAATATATTAATTCATTTTATAGCTAATTATATGGGAGGTAGCTTCAGGGTATATTTTTATATTTTCAAATTTGGGCTGCATAATAATAAACAAAATTGTAAAAAGAGAAGTTGAAAGACGATCAATATTTAAAAGTTGTTTAATTCTACTCGCAAGCTTAACTGACAATGACTGGGTTTTTGAAATCTCACCAAATAGTTCAAACCACTAGATAACATTATTTAAACACAAGTGGGTTGTCTAAGGAATACCATAGAATGAATCTCTACCATAACGAAGGAACTCAGCTTTCCTTGGACTTATTCTTTTTTATCTAATTATATATGTTTCCAATCGTAACAATCAGTTCTATCATCCTTTGAATAGATGAACAATATCATTAAATTACGTCTGCTTATATAAATTATTGTAAATAAGTTCTTGTCGTATAACTGATAATAAATAATCATTTCAAGGAGGCAAAAAATGAACCTCATAAAAGAAAACTATTATGCATATTTGAAGATTTATAGATACTTTATTCTTATTTACAGTATTTATTTTTAAAAATATTTATGTATTTGCGAATAGTAATAATCGAATTTTTAAATATATACTTTATTAGGAGAAAATGAAATGATACTTTCTTGTTATTTCACTTTGTAAATAATTTATTGAAGGAATAACAAATAATTAGAATTTTATCTAGTTAATGTTAGGCCACGAGTAGACTGAGGTTTGACAAAGTATAATTCTTGAAGTTATTTTGTTATTAGGATGAGTAATTTGCTTAAGGCTTGAACGCAGAAGTAACTATAGAAGACAAGAGGCTAAGTTCAAGGTTAGAGACTTATCTAAATGAGCAGAATAATATGAAATAGTCTACAGGAATGTATACAACTGTTCATTTAGGTTGAACCAACTAAACATCAAATGAATTATACTGGATACAGTTTAGTCTGTAAATATAAACAGCAAGCAATGAAATTTACTCATTAACATGAGAGAAGAGGAATAGTATTTATAAGTTGTCAGAATATCTTAGAGAGTTTATTATTATATACATATATACGTCTAAATGGCAGTAACAAATTAAGAAGTGAAACTAAGATATTTCAACTAGGTAACCGGATCTCACCAGAATCACAGAATGAAGTGAATTCCATTTTTCTTGACACTTCATTGTGTAACTCTGACCAAGTCTAGCTATTAGGTCGCAAGGTCTTACTCCCATTTCTGAATTTGTTTGTACTGTTGTTTGGATCGTAAACAGAAAACGAACACAAATAGTTGAATAGAACTAAAGATAAAAAAAATAACAAAATACTAACAGCCACATTTCAACATTTCCGTTTTCAACTTTTGTCAGAAGAATTACATGAACCCGTTGGTTTCCAACCATCTCTTCATCAGTACGTTTGGTTCTGCCCCCTTTATTCGCCTCATGACCTTAATTAGAGACTGTAAGTGTTTGTCTTTTTTTGTTTGTATATTTTCACTTGTACTGAAATATATATGTATTATATATGTTTCAATATAAATATTGAACAAAGTATCGACCGTTTCAATATATGTGTCATATACATTAATATACAATATGTATGTATATTAAAACACTGAAAACACATTCCAACCGGATTTAACAAAGTTAAAATATGCATTTCGTCATGACCATAGAGGTTAGTATTCTTAATATTAAACATATAATATACCATCTTACCTCGTATACTGCTGCTGTAGCTCTCGGACCGGTTTCGAGTGTCACCCATCTTCAACAAGAACTACTGTTGTAATTGAACCCTCTTCTTGTTGAAGATGGGTAACACCCGAAACCGGTCCGAGAGCTACAGCAGCAGTATACGAGGTAAGATGGTATATTATATGTTTAATATTAAGAAAGTTAAAATACCTAGAACACAGAACATAACTAAAATGGTTGTTTTGAAGATTCGGTTTCAATCTGCCAGTTAGTCTACAGCTCCTGGCTCTCCTTTTCTGAGCTTCTTCTCATGACAAACTGTAGTTCAAAATATCGATCTTAAAAAGTGCTTTCTTCTCTTGTGTGTTCACTGAATTATATATATATATATATATGATTCTAAAGATTTCACATAAACACTTTGTGAAATAACAATCAATGATCAAACCACAATAAGAAATGGGAAAACAAGTTGGGTTTTTGACTCTGACGAAGACCGCTTGTTACGGTCGAAAGATCTTAATCTTGTTTTCCCATTTCTTATTGTGGTTTGATCATATATATGATTCTATAACAAAAGTTCGCAACAAACACGTGAAATAACAATCAATGATCAAACCACATCAGTCTTTTTTTTCCTTTCATATTGTGATTTGATCCTGAAATTATTGTACTTTTCTCCCACTTCACTTTTCTATATTAGGTTTATTGAGAATATTTTCCTTATTTGGCACCACGAGGAGTGCTTCTTAGAATCCTTCATTAACTCCTTCAAAACTTTTTGCACCTCGGTTTCTTTCACTCAATCTCCTCTCAGTAACATAACGTCAGTTAGTTGATAATGATATCACTCTTAATAATAGAATTTTGATTATATATTATTTTATGTTTTAACTTATAAAATTATTTTTCGCATTCCAGTAATAAAATAAGTGTAGCGATATCTCTTGTAGGTCATAAATGCTATGTGGCAGTCTTGATTGGAAGCTCGAGTTGATAACCTTACATATCTATGGACAATATTAGTGATAGACCTAGAACATTGGCATACCTATTTAAGAAACAAAGCACTTCAATTTTGTAAAAGGACTTGATTGGTATGAAGAACCATGTTTATGTTTAATCAATGTTGCACTTGATCAATCCAAAAGAACATTTATAGTTGCCAAACAATTATTGGAAACCATTATTTTAACTAAAAAGATAATCTATTATGTATTATTTTTTTAAAAATCAGCACATTTTAAAAATCTGAATTGCTTAGATACTCTAACTATTAGTTATTTATTGTAAAATTGACTGTCGTTCCTATCAATTTAACAAATAAGTTATTATTTACTTTATATAGGTTTAGCAAAGTTTTGAGATTTTATTTTTAAAGTTAAATGCTCCATTGTATCATGTTTTTTTTTAAATATCATTGTAGAACACCAGAAGATAATTTCTTACAGATAACATAATAGTGGTTATGCTCTTATAATTTATTTTTCTATTATTAAGTTTATCTATCAAAATATTTTTTCTGTTATTTCTCATGTCGTGTAAACAACTTTGTGAATTGCCAATTACCAAAGCTCTCTTAATCATTTATTTTCTTAATCCTCTAATTGTTTATCAATCTAAATTTTAAAGGTCCATAATTTAAAAAATCTTATACACGTATTCTTGCTCAATGGTTTATTGACTGCATTATTTCAAAGTTGAGTGAAAAAGATTAAATACTTGAATCCACTGACGAAGGCTAGATCAGTTGAGTTTACTGAGGAGCAGGTATATTAATGACATCTTTAGAATTATTGAGTAATCCACTCCTTACTAGTCAAAAGTTTTTTACCATGATATAAAATTATTAAACAACGAATGTTTAAGCTGTTAGAAATATTTTCAATATAGGTAACAGTTTTAATATGCGAAGAAGAATATTAAATTCAATAATAGGGCTATTTTATTTAGTACTAGTAACGAAGACTTAGACTTTGAACCTAGTAATGACCTTAGATTGTTCATGAGAGAGATGAAAACCTTTGTAAAACTTTTTGTGTTTGAGCCAGCATAGGTAAATTGACAACATATAGGTAAAGTTTATAATTCCTGCCGTAGATAAAGCCATCATGCAGAACTACCCTTCTAGGGCCAGTAGACACATTCACCTAGCCTAATATAAATTTGGAAAGCCATTACATTGTAATGTTGAAGAACAGTAATTCCAATCCTAATAAAAAATACCCATTATTTTATCAGTAAATCTCTCAATGTGTAATAATAATGACAGTTAAAATATAGATAAAACATATTTTTGCATTTCTTATCATTATTTGTGATTTTATTATAAATAGTGAATGAATTAACCATTCATGAAGCTCAAAAAACAAAAGTTATTTTTACTCATAACATTAAAAATGTGATATATCCTTTAATTGTTAATATTTCATGTAATTTGAATGAACTTAATTTAGTTGCTACTAAATGCACTTCCTTTATTAACTGACGAAATACTTAGTAAAATTATTATTTTACATATATGTCTAACAAGGAAAGCTTCAACATTCCGAAACAGGTTGTGAAATTTTACAAGAATATCTTGTTGAATTTATCGCTTGCTGAATATTTCAATATACTTACAGAAAAGTTACTCCAATATCATCTGAAGTTCTTGTAATCGGTTTGAATCAATTGAAGTAACCTTGTAAACCAATTTCTAAAAATATTTTTTGATAACATTATTAAAACAATTGATTATTATTTTACTTACAGTTAATTAAAATAAATAGGTTCAAAAAACCGTCAGTGTTTATAACTATTAAAATTTGTCTGGTTTAGAAAGTTAATCAAACATTAATAAAAAAAAATGTTTTTTTTTTAAATTCTAAATTTTAAATTTTAATTGTCCTATTTGATTTGAAGTTGAGGATTCTTGCAGTAAACCTTTATAGAATGAGTGGTACTGCAGGAAAAATATTGACACAACAACAAATTTAAACACCAAGTTTTTGAATATATATTATAATAAAATATTGTAAATAAATTTAATTGTATTTGATATTATCGATAACTTGGTTACTAATTGTAAAAAAAAATTGTTAATGGATAAGGGATTATATTATAGTGCATGCAATATAGGGATTTTAAATAGATAAAAGTTGTCGTAGAATGAATTAATCAGCTAATTCCAGGTTAATCAATGAAGAAGAGATATATTTAACCCTTTGGCATCTCTTTCTTATTGTGCTCCTCATTGAATCACCACACCTGACCCTCATTCACATTGGCTTGTTCATTCCAGCCATCATTTCAACAGCTGTCCTCAGTGTTGTATATCAACCTACAAATTTTAGGGGAAGTGATAGTTTATCTGCACTAAGGTTGGTGATTTCAGCTAGCATACATGCATTGTTTATATGAGAGAGTTATCTGTTTCATAGGTCAAACCGAGAGAGCAAAATGGCATAAAAACAAATATCACAATAATCACACGTAACTCTATAATCATGTAAATCACTGCAATATTAATAAAATAATGTCTAATCCTTATAATTTTTCGTTTTCAAATAACTGGCGTTGTAGCTCAATCACTGATGAGTAACTCAATAACACTAAATGCTGTGTTGAATGATGAAGTCAAAAACAATTTGATATATATATATATATATATATATATATATATATATCAATGATCAAACCACAATAAGAAATGGGAAAACAAGACTAAGATCTTTCAACCGTAACAAGCGGTCTTCGTCAGAGTCAAAAACCCAACTACTCAGTTGGGTTTTTGACTCTGACGAAGACCGCTTGTTACGGTTGAAAGATCTTAGTCTTGTTTTCCCATTTCTTATTGCGGTTTGATCATATATATATATATATATATATATATTGTACATGCACATAAGAAACAGTAATCATGTGATTAACTGGAATGAAGCAAATGAATTAATATTTGTGTCTTCGGAAAGAAGAAGAAATATTGTGGAAAGTGCGCTCATAAAGAACTTTTATGAGAAATTAATGAACAATAGCCTAGGACTCTATAAATTGGATGGAGTTTTGATTAGCGGAATAATTAAACAGATGAAGACTTCTTCATCATTAAACACATCCAGGGTTACCAACAATTCTAGAAACTTCAATCAACCAGTTTAACAAGTATTTATTATTTTTTAGTTCACTTGCTCTCTGACGCGATGTGTTGACGAAAGGCCTTATAGCATTGTTTCCAAATTTGTTTCATTGTGGTAAATTAATCCATATATATATATATATATATATATATATATATATATATATATATATCAAATAGTAGTAACTTAGTAGCTTTCAATTACACATTAATAAAGTCAAATACTATACCACATACTTGAATTATACCACATACCGTATATGTTTTAATAGTCGGATTGGTGCCAAGGAATTATTGGTTGGCCGTACTTGCGCTATATGTTATATTGAGTTAGCTATCTGTCTTCAACAACTAGACTATTTTTATTTTCAACAATCTTCTTAGTCACTTGAAAAATAAAAACGAAAATAATTACCACTGAAACTGAGTTCACAGCATTTTTAGTGATCCGCTGAGTCAGCACTGTCAAAGTTGCGTGAAATAAAGTCTATTGTTAGTATTTTTGCACGCTTTTATTTTAGAATTAATTGTTATTGACTCTGAGGACTATTTTTAAATTATTTTAGAAGTAATATTTAAAACCCTAGTAATAAATATCTAATACATAAGTGAAAAGTCAAGACTACTTACTACCTTCCCAACAGCTGTTTATCATTTTTTTGTATATAAATAAAGATTTATAATTATTTATAAATGTATATTGAGGGAATATATGTATATAAATAACAAAAAGAAATTAAAAATACAAAACTATGCAGGAATCTGCGATTTTCATTGAGTGGAACATATTATCGAGAATGATGTAATTATAATAGACTGTATTGTAATCTTTTCATTGTTCGTAAACTATTTGTTGTTATATTTATTACTGGCTATTATGTTTTATGTTCACTATTTTTTTGTGTTGAAGTATAATTATTTAATTTCAAATGTAATTACAATATTTGACTATTATCAGGTTATGCTGATACAAGAATTTGTAATAATTTAAAAAAAGGTTCAAATACTTGATTCATCTAAATTTTGATTCTGTGTCAATGGGTAGTAATAAAGCATCATATACAAGTTATCTTTAGTAAAAGTAAATACGGCTGTATGCGGTTGATGCATTTCTAGGCGCTTTAAAGGCGGCCGGTAATTTTAAGAGCCTAGCCCCAAATCGATGAGCAAGCGAGGTTATCTTGTTCTTCAAAACTCATTTATAGAACCTTGTTCTTTCAAATGAAAAATCAAATATTAATAATCAATACCATTAATATACATTCAATATTAATATTAGAACATTAAAAATCAAAACTAAATCCTTTGTCTAAACAAAGAATAACAACAAAGCTTTGTAAATGTGTCGCATGGAGATATATGAAGGGCGAATAAAACCATATAAGGTCATGGCTGTACAGATAAATTATAAAGCATAGAATATTTTGATATATACACTTTTCATTATATGCAGTCATCATAAGGTATATCTAAAAATGAAAAGCAGGCATGGAGCTTCATATTGATTATAGATTACAAAGTGTATAACTGATTTAGTGACCATCCAAATCATTAACACATCATTTTTTCACTTTTCACTTTAGCTAATTTAGCTTTAGTTAATTTTTTTATTACTTTATTTAGTACATCGTGTACATTGAATATTTACGCTGTCGCTGTTCAAATATTACTTTTTTGAAGATAGATATAAATAATAATAATAATAAACTAATATAATGAATAATAATTAAATTAGTTGTGTATCTAGCTTGTACAGTTAAAAAAAATGTACATATATGAATGAATTAACAAATAACATGTTTTTTATGGTTTATATAGTCTAACGCACTTACAATAGCTTAGATGAAAACATTGATATGTTGTAGTCTCTTCAACTAAGGAAAGCAGAGGGCTGCCAACTTCATGTTCCCGTCAACCAAACTTAATTGCTAGGTGACATCAGTGTTAAGTGCATTTCAAATAGAAGATATTCCTGTCACATATAGTATATAAATATACATTTTCATTTATCAATCGTCATGAATAATCTTATACATGTACACGTAGAAGAAAAGCAGTTGATGCGTTATTTGTGAAATAATAGACATGCTTTGGTGATTCACATGTAAATATTTTCTATAGTATACTCTTATCGTGTGTTGAAAAACATATAACGCTGTTTAAAATAAGTTAATTTGACTGTTGAAATGTAATAACCTCAAATATGTATTGAAAGAACAAGTATACATATAATAAATATAAATATACTAAAGATGCTTCTAACTTCAATTTAATACAAAAAAAAATAATGAAAAATTCTGGATATGACAAAATCAATAAAGTATAAAACTGAAAAGTTAATCTGTATCACTTATTGGAGTTCCATGTTAAACGGAATTCTGTTATTTGGGGGTATTATTCTACATTAAGGGTATAAAAAGATTTCACATAAACATGTGAAATAACAATCAATGATCAAACCACAATAAGAAATGGGAAAACAAGACTAAGATCTTTCAACCGTAACAAGCGGTCTTCGTCAGAGTCAAAAACCCAACTGATACATTGTCAAATTCTGATAAAGAATGTATACATTTTATCTGAGATTAACATTTTTTCTGCTTTATTAAAGTATCTTACTCTTTATTTTGGTTTCCGGTATTTTATAAGTTTTTAATTTTTTAAATGTTTATGTAAATAAATTTGATATCTTTTTCCAATAGTGTATTTTGATTTGAGGGGTCAGTTGGAGTTCAGTGGTTAGCATATTTGTCTAAGAAGAGTTAAAATTCATGTCTAGTGATAACACTTATCTTTTAGACAAGGCGTGAAAAACCTGCGACCTTAAGTCGGCATATGGCCTTTTGAACCATGAAATGCGGCCTTCTGCAATTTGTTGAGAAAAATGTTTCAAAATATAACGAATTACAATTATGGTAATAAAGACAAAAAAATTCTGACATTTATGAAGAAGACTATTTTTCAATCATTACTTGAAAAATCTAAGCTTTTAGAAAACCATTTTCCTCACTTAATAAAGGTAATAAACGAAGGCAATGAGAACACTGCTGAATCTTTTGAAAGATGCGAAACAGTTTTAGAAGCACTGATCGAGTCATATAATGATAGATTTAAGGATATTTCAATATAACTATTATATAAGAATTTGCTTATCCATTCGTGGTGGCCTTTTGGGGAAGAGGACGGTGCTGAAATGGCCTTTACTCCAAGAAAAGTTCCCCACCCCTGTTTTAGACTATTCCGAATTTTTATTCACAACTAGTAAATAAAGCTATCATTCACTAGCAAATTCTTCGGTCACTTGTTAAAGCAAGCGGTAAATGTTTTGTTTGTATGTAGTTGGCAAAGTTGTAGTTTGTTCTGTGTGTAAGATGAATATGATCTTACGTCACTAGGCTTTGCGGATGGAATGCAAAGTCTTTCAGTCAGTAGCCCTGCAATGTCAGGTACAAGTCATGATCCTTCTCTAATAACGCAGGTATAATGTTAGTATTGATGTAGATTAACACTGATAAGCAGCCCAGCCATCACTCAAGAGAGTTAATGAACCACATTTTTCCGTACCCAGAAAACAAGATGAAATAAGTTGGCACTGGAAAAAGGTATTCTTTAAAAGTAGATAATCTGTCTAGTTTATCCGGTAGCTATTTATTACGTTACTAAATTTAAAGAAAATAATACATTGGGTATTAAAATATTGCATTTATCAGATATTTCTAATAAAACAACTTTTTCTACAAACTATGTAGTAGTTTTTAATTCCACATGTTTTTAATTCCACAGAAGTTATTAGATAAATACTCAAAATTCTAGTTAATATTCCTCCCTGTTATTCCAGTTGTGGTGTGTCTCTTATTAAGTTCTTAAAAACAAATGTTAGACTTGTCAGTTTGTCATTCTGTCAGTCAGTGTTAACAATTAGTTTTACATTGTAATGACATTCTTCTCAATTTTCATCAAGAATACATCAAGTTTGTTTTAATGTCCTACTTGTTTTCCTGTGAAGTATTTTCCAAACACAATACTTGTAAGTCTCTATAAGATACTTTTATTGTTTCGTCTATCTGGTTTTCTTTCTGAATTTCCCTTTATTACAAAAAGTTATTATATGTTTTTTCACTTAAATATAATCTTTGCAAATCCATTTTGCCCATCTGTAAATCAAATTAATCATTTTGCAGATCAAAGTTATTTTTTTTCAAATCACATTCACATTTTTCACAAGCAAAATTTACTTTTTTGCTAATCAAATTCACCCGTTTAGGAATTTTTGGCAATCAATGACTTATAATTGACTTATTATATGACTTATTATTTAATACGATAGGTATTTATGCATTCTGTGATATTAAAGAAGTGGTTGTAAATTCTAAAATTCGCCGTCTATCTTCGGAAGTGCCAACGAAACGTCGTATCTCCGTCCATATAAGTTGTAAGCTCGCCTATGTTACTTAACTTCGGTCGTACAGTGAGGATCAGTGGACTCAGTATGACCGTGCCAATAACACATGCTTCCTATCTATGTAATAACAGCAAAGGTTAATATAGATGTATACATTCTTTTCATGGCAGACATGGTTAATGAATTTGTAATTTCACATAGCTTTATAATAAACTATTTGTATTTAACCTCAGGCTAATTAATTTAAATTTTGTTTTTCTATATAAAATAGATATTTCCCGATATCTTTAAATTGTAAAAAAATTAAAGTGGTAACTTTGATAAGCAAAACATGGATCTACAAATAATTTGCACAAGAGTGAATTTGACACAAAACATATTGTAAAAAATGTTTATAAACAAAGTTTAATATATAATGATGAAAGAAACATCATTATTATTAAATAAACTTTAATAATATATTAAATCCTATACCCTTTAATTCAATGGAGCTCTTCGAATATGATTGTCAATCATGATATATTAATAACAGTTTTTTCCCAACACTAATCGATGTGATTGTCTGACAAATTTGTTGTAAAGATGATATTCAAAGAGTAAATATTAATAAATGGAACGATACTTTTCAGCACTTATAATAATAAGTGGCATAATGAAGCTAGGGTATTAGCTGGTTAATACCTACAGTTTAGGTATTGAAAAAGATAACAGTGCAGTATTCACTCTGAACATGAGTAGAAGATATGAGTTCTTAATTTTGGTATGCTTGCCGAGGGTACCAAAGGTTCGGAGTTCAAATCCAACAATAACTCTGTATTTCTTCATATGAAAAAACTCAAACCATTCATCGAAAAGAACATGAAACCCGAGAGAGCGTTGTATCAGGTACTTGAGAAAGATTCCTTACCTGATTAATTTATGTAAGACAAAGACCACGTCATAAAATTAACCGCAGGGATGCTGCTCATCCATAACTAGTGGCTGCCAAATAACAAGGGAGTGTTTTTGGCCCAATCCCACCTTTAATAGTATGCAAGGCCTACCAACAAACTTAAATGTTAGAAATAACACAATGTTGATTCTGATACCACAGAAGCACCGGTGGGATAGAAAATAAAGTGGTTAATTCTATTTACATTTCTAATATTGAAGAGTAAGTCGAAGCAACGTGTAGGTTTTAAAAATTTTGTTCATAGTAGAAATAAATAGAATATTAATCTGAGGTATTACCTTATTTCTAGAATTTTCTAAAGTTGTCAAGAATATAGTTGGAAGTTTTGAATTTCGTGATCCTGTAACCTGCTTAATAGCCATCTTTTAGTAGAATTATAGTCATTTACTGTTTGCTCTTTCCGTAACTTCTAATGGAATAACTATAGTTTCAAATACAGAAAATATTGGCAAGAATGTCGATGTAGTCATAGTTTATCACCACATGGATTATGATTAGCAAACTTAAGGAAATATAACAATTTAATACGATAAAAATAAGTTTTAGTCCGAATCATGATAACTAACATGAATTGCACTGATCAAATCAGTGCCGTAGAAACTTGAACATCAATGCGCATCTACTTGTTAAAAGGGTCACTATATTATTTACTAAATATAGAACTATAAATAAAGTTAAAAGATAATGAACGTGTTTTAGAGGATTTTGCAATATTTTTGTGAGTTTATTTGAAACAAAAGAAGTCTGCACTATTAAACTTCTGATGTCCTTTGTTATATATCCACTTAACATAATGGATACTTTTGTATTTTATACAAAAAATATCATTTTTTGTAGTGCGACAAACCTGTTTTTTGTACAATGAAACGTATTTTCACTTTCTTCCTTTACAAAAGAATGTTCAAACAACAATACAGTTGAGATATCAATACAGTTGGGATATCAGCATTTCAAGAATTTCTATTCTTTTTCAAAAATCAAAGAATAGTTAACACAGCACCTCGATGAGCTATAACTTTGACCCTTTGACTCTACCATAAATCTGTACCAATAGCTTTTAGTCCTAAATTATTCTTCTACCACTATTCCTGAAACGCCAGTAGGACCTCTGAAGAGAATATAGACATAGAACCATTGTAATGAACTAATTCTTATCACAGTATTATGTAACTCTAACCTTATCATTCTCAATGTTAAAACTGATTATTAAATTATTGATTATTAGAACAATAATTAAGTGGAATTCCTTCTATCCTATGTTCCAACATAATAAAGATTGCCACTGCAAATGTTTTTTATTAGGTCAGCAGCTATGGTTTTTAAAGATCTTGAAACCATACAAATCTGAACAACTTAAACAATCAAGGGTTGAGGAATTGAGTCAGCTCTGTCTAAGCCTCCAATTCACCCTCAACACTCTTTAGACCAGAGGTGGGAAAACTTTTTGACTCAGGGGCTACATTGTCTTAAAAAATTTCTCACTTGGGCTGGGTCAACATCAGATACATACATATCAAACATGAACAATAAAAAAGGTATTACAGTATTATTCCTTACAATGGCTTTTAGTAGTAAAGCTGGAGCACAGACTAACACAATGCTTCCTGGTGGATTATGCCGTGAAAGAGAATTACCTCCTGCTTAGGGTCCTTCTCTTTTACGCGGTCCTGGATCTTTTGAGCAATCCAACATTTTTTCAGAATTGGCAGTCCATCTGTGGTAACGTCAGCGAGTGTACTCTTGGGTAGATTGTGCCTTCCTATGGCCGCCGTCACACAGTTATATAAATCTTCTCCTTTCCTTTTTCTCTTCAGGGATCCATGGCCAAAAACTCCTACAATATCTCAAAATTGTCATTAATACCTCTGATAAAAATTAAAAGCTCAGCGGTGTCCTTTATGTCATTACTTTTATCCAGTGCTCAAGATTATATTGCAAATGACCCCACTTGTTTAGCTTGCAAGCTAAATCTTCCTCAATTTCTGAAGACGGCGAGTTACTGCCACTGATGAGCTTATTTTTCAAATTTGTTCTTCTTCTCAGGACACAAAATAACTGCGGTCACTACCATTCACTCTTTGAGAAACTCCCCTTCGGAGAAAGGCTTACTGGTCTTTGCTAATTTGAATACCAGTAAATAACTTGCCTACGTGCTTGAGTCTCGGATGGCAGTTTGCCGGGCAAAGGTGTTTTGCTGAGCCTGCAAACTAGCTGCCAAGCACTGTGCAGTAGCTATCCTTTCTTGCTTTCTTGCGTTGACTGGTTGTGTCAAAAACACACAGTCTTTGACCGGACTTCAGTGAAAAGTATTTAGTTCTTCATTCCTTATTAAACACTCGGCACTCCCTGTCGACTTTTCTTTTCTTTGTCCCACCAGATAGGCGCACAACAGTAGTAGAGTGATAACAGAGGAGCAAAGGCTCGGCAAAATCAAGTCAATGCATCACTGTATATAATGCACTACCTTGAGGAATGATAAGGTGCTACAGGTAAAGATCAAATGAATGTCACAATTATGATGTATGATTTGAGCAATTCTGTGCCAATCTTTGGGGGGCCGGATGAAAAAGGAAAATGTGCATGTGGCCTGCTGGCCGTACTTTACCAACCCCTGCTTTAGACTATTCTGAAGTCTTGTATATTTATGAATAAATAATGTCTTTTTTTTTATTAAGAGACAAATAAATGAATAATAACTGAAGTATTTTCGACCGTATCATAATGTTGCATAAAACTGTTTTCCAATAAGTCAATAAAAGCATTGCTGATTTCATTTTCAGCCAAAAAACTTTGTTCCCAACTTTCACGAAAGCACTACTGAAAATTAGACGCATATTACGTTTAAAGCAAATCATTTGTTTCCCACTCCTAGGTTACAGTTCATGGATGTTGAAATAGGATACATGGAGTGTGCTATGACTAACATTTTTTTGTAAATCGAAATTGCATTTCTATAAAGCATGATTACTATGTTTTAAAAAATAAAAAATGTTTTATTTAATAGATGCAACAGAAGACTAAGAAAATTATAAACATTATTATGAACAAAAACTTATTTTTTCAGTTGTGAAATGTTAAATTCTGCAGTTTACCAATCAGATGACAATAAAACAAATTAGACAATATTTTAACTATTTTGCTAAAGATTTTTCACTGTTTGAATCTCAGTTAATTGTATAAATGTGATTAAAATTCAGTACAAACAGAAATGTATAGTTCATTGTATAAAGATTTACCACCGCAAAATCTATCACATATATATATATATAATAATTAAAGAAAATTATATTTTTCATATACGATTTATTTTGGTGGGGAACTAACTTAAATAATAACATAATGTGCTAAATTATTTCTCACAAAAATTAAATAAAAAAATTTAATAAAGAAATCATTTTTGAGAACAATTAAAGGAAGCAGGATTAGATGATATAAGATGATTATTTCACAAAAAAAAATAACTAGCTAGTATTAATCATAAGAGAAAATCATTTGATACTTGACTAATGTTTCGATGTAATTTAGTGTTTTTTTGAAGCTTGGTGTTATTAAAGAATAACGCATTAGCAAAACAGTAATACATTTATCATTAGTTATTATTATATAAGAACCATAGAGTTAAATTGTACAAAAGAATTTAAATCGTAATATTCTGTTCCAAGTATTCCAGAGGAAAGAGGTAAACGCAATATTATTCTGGAAAGAGTTTTATTAAAAAATTTAAAACATTCTTTTTGCATTTAAAGTTATTCAGAATACTATTCAAAGTTTTGTTTTCTTTTTACAGCAGGTACTGATATCAAACGCACACCCTTTGTGGTTCATTGTTTCAATGCTTATGCCATGGATTGTGACAATTATGCTATGCTATGCTTATGCTATTTTTTCACCCACTATTACTTTCTATACACTATTTTAAAACTCCATACACCATTTTTTTAATTACTACGACTAATGTAACAAGCTTTCGGCTTACACATAGGTTCTCTTCAGGTAATTTTATAATTAGTATAATTTAGTAAACTAAAACCTGAATATGACCTATATGTAGGTAGCAGTCTTTCCTTAACACATACATAATTGAAAATAACATCAAATTTAGCAAATACCTGTTTCTTAACAAGCTTCTTATTTCATTTTAAATTAACACTCTTGAACCATTTGAAGTGAACCAGAATATTCACCTGGTTATTCTCGTCCTGAAGATAAATGTTGATTAGTCGAAACATGTCGACTATAGAAGGTATCCTTTATTGTGTAGGCGGCCATTTTTATAAGAAACAATGTCCTTTTATGTCAGAATTCAAAACCGGGATTCACCCCATTGAACAATCCTAACCAACTGCAACCCCTCCCCTCTCCAGGATCTACCTTGACATCTATTTATCAAAATGTCTGATTTGGTACACCTCCTTGTAATCTTCCATGTGTATATGCTCTATATTCCCATTGTTTTCTGTCGGTCTGTCAGTCAGTCAGCATCACATACTGATGAGTAAATTAAAATTTATGGCAAGATAAATGCCATCAATGAGTCTTGGAGTAAGTCTCAACAACTTGGTTTACGCCTATTTGGAGAATAAATAAACTTATATAAACATCCATTATTATAAAATACTAGACGATCCCGTGACCCCTTGTGTCACTCAGTGTTAAGAAATTATAGCAACAGTTAATAACATAAATTCACTGAACGTGATTAACAGGAATAATTGTTATTGCTGTTTCCTCTTAATTTGTTATGAAAACAAAGATTCTTATGTAGCCCAAGCTTTTAATTTATTATTCTTAACATGATTCAAGATATAACCACCGAAAGTATATTTAATAAAACAAAAAAAAATTAAAAGTGAAAAATGTCATTTATTTTATGACATAAATAAATAAAACATCAATTAAAATTATATACACACTCAATAATATCATCTAAACAAATATACGATTTCCTAAAATGGGACTCAGATCGGTTAGCCCTAAGATTATTCATAGAAAATAACTGGTTAGTTTCATTGCATATCGGTAATAGGTTTTATATCTAGAGTCATTAATTTACCTAAATTATTTTGAGAGAATTTATTTTTCATGCTCCTTTCTTTTTAATGCCGTTATTTGTAAAGTAATACATTACTAACTGTTTTCTTTAATATTTATTTAAACAAATCGGCAAATACTGTAATTAACAGGTATTCCAAGTTTCACCTGTGTGCAAACAAACAACTAACATGCAATCAAGATCAACAGTTTTATAAGTTTAAAAGACGTTATTATATATCAGGTTTTGGAAAAAAATTGTAAAAAAGTTCCATTGGCGCAGGGCATGGCGCGCTGGACTTCCAATACAAAGGTCGTTGGTTCGATTCCCACGAAATTACGCATATTTTAATTCTTTATTCAGACAATTTACGGTGGCAAGAAAAGAAACAAGTAAACAAGATCGGTGATAAGAGTTTTATAAGTATAACGATTCTGTTCAAATTATCACAAGAAAAAACAACTTTTCTATCGAATTTTATTAAAATATAAAATTTTTGGAGTAAAAGATCCATAATAAAACTGTTGAAATATTAATATATTGCAGGAGCGATTGATACTTCTACGCTAGTTTTATCTTTCATTAAAACTGCGATCCGTACTGGTGAAGAGAGCGAGGTGTGATTTGGGAGATGTGTCAAGTTGGTTTTCCAGCTCAAAGTTGTCAGTCTTCATGCATTATTTGTATTGAAAAGTTAGTCAGAACACACGGACGTCGAGTCGGCTACATAACATTCCACTTCTGCCGTGCCTAAGTTGGGCTCCTGCGGCCCCAACTTACTTCTAATTCACCCTCCATATAACAGCCCTACCTCTTAAACCCCCCTCCTCCCAGCAAACATTTTACACCACAGTTTTACCAAATAGTATTTCTGTATGAAACTTACGAAAATCAATTGACCTTATTAAGTTTATAGTATAGTCGGACAATTACATTTATATTCATATATAAAACAAACTAACCACCATCAGGCTTATGTCAAAAGCAATACCAAGAAATGAAATAATTTAGGGCAATAATGCATACAAATTAATTATTTTATATACTCCATTAATGAATTAAAAAATGTTCACCATTTCTGCATAATACGAGTAACAACAGAGTACTGAAACATTATATGAACTACTTTTCACCTATTTAAAATTAAAGATGGACTTTTTTTTATAATCAGTAGATGTTATATCGGGAATAATACATTTTTGCTTACATAAGAACATAGGATCAAACATTGAAAGAGAACGCACAAGCAACCTTTCTCCAAGGAAAGTCTGAACAACGACCTTCTAAATATCATGAAAAAATTTCTCTTACTCTCAATTCTCAGACCACTCTTTGGTACTAACGGTAATCATGTCTGTCCCCACCTAGATTTCTAAATGTTGTAGAGAACGTATACAGTACACAGTGAGGGATAATATTGTTTCGATGCGATAATGAAGGTGTGATTTAAACTGACAGAGAAATGTAAATAAGACATCTATAAACAAGAATGTCTGCTTTATTTATCTACAAGACAAGCAGATAAGACATTAATATTACCTGTCGTGATCACAGAGTCATAACTTTGAATAATAAACTCATAAATTTATATGTTAACACTTATTTATTATATTACCTGAAGAAGATGTCAATGATCAAAGTTTTTGTCATACCTATTAGAAAACATAAATAAAATAACATTTTGCCATAAACAAAGATTTGACTATTCGTCTTCTTGCAGCTCTCGATCAGTCATATTGCTTGCATACTACTAAATTCCCTGCTATGTTCGCATTTAATAAAAAAAATACAGCTAATTATAGCGCTCATTAATTACAAACACAATCTAATTAGGTAGGATACAAACACAATTAATTTTATAAACACAAATTCTTCTTTTCAGTAAATGATTTTCAGTTATGAAAAGATCGACTTTGCTGTTATGTAAAAGCAATATGGTTTTGTGTAATTTATTATTCATTAATTAATTTTTATGCTATGATCTCAATTAAAATAATTAACAGTATTTTTATTAACAGTTCATTCTTAAATATTACGAATGCACAGTTGAATATTCAACGATAACTTATTAATAATAAAACAATAACCTATTTAAAAAAGGATAGTGTCATAACTAAAAAATTCAATTTATTTCTTCTTTAATAAATTTCGACTTTAATAAACCAATATTATTAGTTTGAACCAACCAACTAATTGAGTGCCTGGAATATGGCCGATTATCTCAACCACCAATACCCAGATATAAATCCATAAAAAATTATAGCATTTCAAAGATATTAATAAATAAATATAAGGAACATATTTTAAAAATAATTTTTAAGTTATATTTATATCTTTTTTTTAAATAACAAGTTTTAAATAAATCTCGAAAGCATGAAAGCATCCACAACATTAGGAGTGAAACCTTTTTTTAGTTCTTGAAGCTCACATGTGACTGAGACATTAAACATTATTGTATCAGATTTCTAGTGATTTATCGCCAAACTTATTAGAGAACCATTAGTTCAGAGCTATCATGTTTTTAATATCTGGCTTCCACGCAAAGAATAAGTGGCTCAGAAGCGATAATAAATAATGTAACAAAAGACTTTCATATATAATATAGTTTAGTAAATACATCATTTGGTTACAGAAATAACATGTTGTAGAAATTATTAAAACACATGTACTTCACTCCTTCCCTTATATTGGACTCCTGACTATTTTTTAAACTGGCTTTTCTTTGATTCTCTAGGAGTTTTAGCGTCTCCTTTGGTTGTGTGCTTATTTCTTAGCCACTAAACAACTAATTATTTTCATTGATTTCATCGCAACTTTGCATCTACAGAAATTGCTTTTTTTCTCTTCTTGTAACACTTATAAATGTTTTATGTCGAAAAATAAAATCAACTATCCACAGACTTATATAATGTTACTACCAATAAAAGTAGATCTTTACAACAGTTAGGATATTTAGTCTGTCTTAGTGGTTGGATAAAAATGAATTTTTGAAATATATTAGACCAGTTGTGCGTTTAAATTAAATCTCGGTGGCAGTTTTGAGCTGAATTAGTTTCGAGTCGTGTGGTTAACATTTCGAAATTGCTCATGATAGTGTTGATAATTCAACACTAGTTCGCGTTGAATGTGCCTCACCAGCAGCTTTACAGAATCCTTCAGTCAAATATGTTTAAACCCTTTAGTATAAAGCCATGTTTCACAAAATTTCTAACCAACATGAAGTTTGATAGCTGGAAAAACGCTCGCAATAAATTTCAAATAGATTATCCTCCATTTGTTTTTTACATTAATCATTAAACATTCTACACGAAAGAAGGAACTAGGGTGATGCTAATGCAACATGCCTTAGTGTCTAATACGTTTAATCGAAATGATATTAAGAGTACTTGATGAAGGGAGGATTAAAGACGCATGTGCAAGTGTAGGCAGAGCGGACATTGGCGTGGGGGGAACCCCTAATCCCAAGGCAAACAGGTCTCTACTTTAATCCCCATCGTCTAGTACTGATTGTTTGAATTACCCCATTGTTATGAAACCTTCTCGTCGGACCACTTTAACACATCTGTACTCCACTCGAAATGGCCAAATGGGACGGCTGCCACTCCAACTACTTTCGTTGCTTCTCTCCCCCCGGGGTCTACTTTCATTGCAATCAACTTTATACACCCCTTTTCCACAGCTAAGTAATTATTATTATGAAGCAAACTTTACTTTCTCCCCAATTTAGATCAAACATGTTTTGTACAAATTTTTTAATCTATGAACTGTATAATGTCTAATTGATTCCAAGTAATTCTAATATTTTAAACGAAAAAAAAAACAAAAGAATGTAAGCATTCTATGTGCTATCGTATAAGAAGAAATTTTTTGAAGCTATAATTGAAATTTACAAGAGTAAATAAAAAGTAGAATCTGATGTAACGAATATCAACGAAAAATATCAGAATAAATACATTAAAAACCAATCAGTGCATTACCTGTTTTTTGGATTTCCTTTGGTTTATTCTCCAATTTTATAGATTTTACTGCTCACATATATCTATATGACTTCAACAAAGAAAAACATGAGCGTAACTTCGAATAAGAATGACTGCACTCTGTTGAACCAACAGAGATGAACTAATATTCAATTACATACCTATCAAGAAAAAATGAAAGCACTAATTCAGCATTTAACCCTAGCTTATTTTAATATTTAACAACAGATTAACGTAGTTTGATGATGTCACATTAGGCAAACTGTGCTAATTTAAAGAAGATAATCGTTTGAAATCATCTCATTACAAACTTGGAACTTTTAAATAAGAGACAAAGAAAGTTGTAATTAAGCCAGACTCTTAGAATATACAGGATCAAAAAATCACGAGTGTGTCATTAAAATAAATGAAAAAATTTATTCATAGCATTGATTATTCAACAATAAGAATCACTGGGAAAATATTAATAATAATTAAAATTAATTTACATTAAATAATCAACAAAAATCATCATTTAATGTACTTATATTTGAAAATTAATTTAACTTGCTCGGATATAAATAGTCGTAATTCATTTTATTATTACACCAAATGTAATCACAATTTCTCCTTTTTTATATAACAATAAATTATACTATTTATTTTAAAAATGTAAACACTAAAATCATAAGTATTGGAATATATGATGAAAATGACTCGTGAGATAGTGTACAGTGACAGTAAAATAAAGAAATTCTAAACCAATAATACTGATTAATGATACTGAGTGTATAATCAACAACATTATATCAAAAGATAAAGGGTGAAATGTTTAGTTGACAGATTCCAATATATTGGTTTGAAAGGGACCTTTAAGTAAATAGCTACCCAGCTAGTTAGTCTTCGTGATGATCACACTTCAACTGAGTCTTTTACTCTGAATTATGGCACAATGGTTAACCCAGTGCTATTCAACCTGGTGGACCGTCTACCTTATAGTGGGAGAGACTAAGTGAAGAGAGCCCAGCTGTCTGGGGTAGACTATTTGCTAGAAGAGATCTTAGCTGCACCTGTCTGTATAATATACAAAAGACTCTCTCACCAATATTTCTTAAAATACATACTACACATACATATTTACTTATTAATCTATTCTAATATCGAGGTTGATACTGGAGAATTCCAAAAAAGGATGGAGTGATGATGAGTACATTGTATTTGAATTTTTTGGCCAGTACAGAAAGCTTTAAAAAGTCAATTAAAGCCCTAACTTTCGTGTACTTTCGAAGTACTTTCGTATATTCTATAAGGATATGGAAGTTAACTTAACAAAACACTTCCTTTATACTGAAGTACGTTGACTATCTCAGTGTAAGGTTCTTAATCAAGAGTTTGCTTTGAGAGAACAGCACTGTATTTTCTTTTCTTAGGAAGTAAACTCAATGACAGTTAAATGTCAGGATGTGATCTGGCTGCAAAATTGTCTTACATGGCTTCAATCTTCTATCATCTGAACCAGCTAAACATCAGTTAGCAACGTGGGCATACTTTTATGAGTATAGGTAAAATAAATGAATTTAAACTGAAAGTGGAAAAATATAGGAAAGAGGTGCTTTTCAGATTTTAAATCATTTGGCCCATTTATGAAAGAATGTGACTGAGAACATGGTATGCAGGAACTGGAGGAACATATGTTAATTTAGTTATCATTAATGTAAAGCATACTTTAATGCAAGGAAACCTTGGCTACCATTTCTGTGGAAATGGTTGAAAATTGAACTTTCTGCTCTAATCGGCCCACTATCACATAAATTGGTTTGTGTTCCAGTTGATCGAATATCAGGTTTATTGGTTTGGGATCGGATAAGTCAGTTTCATTAACTCTGACTCAATGTATATGTCAAGAAAAAATGACATCTAATTGATCATTTAATTGGTTGTTACTAAGTCTCGTTCTAATAATGAATATAACTTATATTGACTTACATAGCTACATAAGAAATTGTTTTGTTTGATATTGTAGTTAATGCCACCTAAGGACCTTATATTATTCCTAACGTTTAAATTTTATAATTGTTTATAAATCTACCTGAACTCATCCACCACATAATGTTTTATTTTTAGACAAATTTCATTTTGATCCGTCAAACGGTATGTTTTGTCACGCCCTTAGAAGCTTTCAGATTGAATGTTAAGTCAATAAGCCAAGCCACCCACCTCTTTAACAAATATGAGAATTTTTTCAGTTTTTGCTCTTGTCGTTTCCATAATAAAGCAAAAATTTCAAGACTCTTGAGTTATTAGTTTAGGAGAAACACATTTTGGTAAAAAAAGTGTCTTTCCCATCTTTCATTATTGCTCCCAAACAACAGGGCACATTTACACTACGAGGCCAATTTTTGTGTAAACTATTAATTTGATCCATCGAAGATTTTGTGGTAGCGTTGCCACAAAATTTTGGATACACACCCACCCATCCAAACAGACATCATCGAAAAAACATTATAGAACATCTTTGGGGACCTCAAAATATGTAAATCCGTCAAAATCTCGAGATTAAATATTTTCACTGTACTTTACTTATAGTAAAGTAGAAACGTTAGATTTTTAATGAGACCTTTTAGGAGTGGACAGAGTCTATTTAATCATCATTAGGTGTGGACGTTAAAAAAGGTTGAAGACTATTGGGTTGACTCAAGTTCATAGTTGTTTGACATAGTTCAGGAAGTAATTGAAAAGATGGAATCAGGACAAAGTGTGGGATTTACATCGGGGTCCTAATTTTTGAGTAGTAAGATTATTTACGAGATGTTAGGTTTAACAACACCGTGTAGCTGTGATATCTACCGCCTTGCTACGATATCACAACTGCAGGATTTCTGAACCACCGACAAGAAAATGATAAATAAAGTGCTTCAATGAAACTATAAACTATATCTCATAACTATAATCTCAAATAAATTTCTTAGAATACCCAGAAAATTAATAAACATAACTAACTAAGATGATATACTCGAAAGCGTAGAGAACTGTCACTTAGGAAAAAACCAATCATGGAAGACTAGACAAAACTGAGAGTCATATTTAACGTCGTTACTATTGGCCAAATAAAAAAAATAAATGAAACTTAAATAAATAATTCTGAAATATGTCAAATATCAAAGTATGACAGACATCCCCTAAGGCTAAAATTAACATAGCCCCAACTGTAAATCGTTTCTTTGGAATAGATCATATTGATACAATCAGGTCAGAAAATAAAAAAAATGTCTATAGTAGATTCGTTTTCTAAACATGCCGTGGCATATTTAGTTCAAGAAAACTAAAATGAGCCAAGTCATCAAAGTAGTAAATGAGTTGGTATAACATTCACTGATCACAACGTCCAGAAAAAATAATAGGATTTAATAGCCAAGAAATAGTCAGTAATCTAGTTAAAGAGATCCCAGCTCTTCACAAAATTAAATTACACCAAATAATTCTCAACATCTAAAATCTAATGGAGCAGCCTAGAGATTCCATTTTATCTTAACAAAACATATTAGAATATTAAATAAATGTATAGAGTTTAGTGATGAATCAATAGAAATAAAACTGTAATATTTATAAACCTACAATATCTCTATTCATTTTACCAGTTAACTAACACCATTCGAGATTATATCGGGCCACATCAATAAATCATCCCTCTTAGACTTTGACTTAAACAAACAGCTGACCAATGCTTACGTGGTGAACTACACAGAAAAAAACTGAACTACTTTATAGAAACATTAACAAAAAAACTCTCTACTCAAAGGAACAAATTATTGTACAAACAAATCAAATTAGGGAACCATTAACCACTAAACAAATAAAGTATAAATAGCATATAAACAAAAACAAAGGAAAAAATAACAATAAACTATGTAAATAATAATAATTTATCCTAAGTTAAAATCATTACACATTAACCCTCCACACTATAACACTCAAAATAACATCATTTATCAAAAATATGAAAAGACAAAGAAAAGAAACTGTAGATTTTCTAATGTTTCAGTATCTTCCTCTTACCAATACCTCATCAGAAATAAATATGAATACCAACAATTAACTTGTGATAACCAAGACTACAAATACAAATAAAAGACTACAAATTAATCACCACACACGCTAATTCATTACAGACGAATTGAGACTACAAAGTGAAAAAAACTGAAGAACATTATGAACGAATTATTAAAACAAAATCAAAAGAAAGAAAACTATGAAATAAGAATAATAAACTACTGTTATCCCATCGGCTGTACAGGAAACTCGGGAAATAAAGTCAATTGGATTACACATGCAACCTTAAATGAGGATAAAAAGAGGACTCATGAATGGATTAGGCAGCATTGCCAGACAATAAGTAGATCCTAGCGAAGGCGGCTGACATAAAAAGTATTCTCATGTTTGTAAAACAACAAAAAACTGGAAAAACCATTCAACCACTGAACGTTAATTAATGAGTTAGTAAGTACATATAGCAGAAACATTACAGATATACAATACATCATGAATGAACTTGAACGGAATTCATTACAAATAATAAATGATGCAAAAAAGAATCAATACGAATTGAAACCCAAAACATGAAGAACCTTTTAAACCGTAACGGATAGTATGTAACGGAATACTAAATACACTTCAAGAAATAGCATATACTCCTATTTTGAAAGTTAAAAACATTATACCCCAACGTCATTTCACCACTTCAGCTTTTTCAAGAAATTTTAACAATCGCAAAATACCCTTTACCAGAAGATTATGATTTAACCTCTACTACTTAAATATATTAAATATAGAATCAACAATAAATGTCAATTGTTAATTGGACCATGATGAAATTACATTTTTCTTAAATATAGCATTAAATTTAATCTCATTACGAATTATTTCAACAACCAAAGTAAATACTAAATATATAACTGTAATATGCAATCAGAAATACTGTTTAAAATTTGATAGTATGATCGCGGAATTAAAGGAGTAAGGCATAATTAGTTTGGGTGAGCTGAATAGTTGAGATTACCCTATGCAGGCAGATAGGGCAATCTCTTAGACCCTTAGCAGGAGTCTAAAGCAGGAATCCTAATGTTGAAATAAAACGAAGTAGTCTGCAATGCTTATCACAAAGTTAATCAGTACTTAGCATTATTTGTAGAGCCAGAATTAATACCACTGTGGCTAACAAACAAAACTTTTACAAGCTATAATAATAATCCTTCTTCAACCTGAAGTTGAAGAAATATCCAACAGGCAAAGCAAGTATAAGCGAATATGAAAGTCTATTGAACAATCTAACTAAGTTCCAAATACTCAATTATACATAAAATCAGGTATTAAACCAAACATTAGTGTAAATTTAAAATTATTCGTCTTCAAGGAACTTAGTTTGTTGTCAACTTACAGTATTAAGCTAAATTTGAATAAACAAATATATTGGTATTCTGAAAAAGTATTTTGGACGAGTCAAAATTACCCAGGACAAGCATTTTGTATAGCAGCATTGACAAAAAATATTATCTTCAGAAAAATAACAACGATAAGACTAAAAAGTATAATAAAAATGTATTGGGTCCCGGACCTTCGTTTCAGGAATCAACTGTTTTCTTCTGTGCACTCTTAAGCAGCACCTAAGTTACTTATTTTTATTAGTTTTAGATTTCTATTAAACATATCAAACAAAAACCCATTTCATTATCATTTTGTACTGATAATAAAGTGATAATAAAGTTTTATAAAACTGTTTTAAGCAAGACTGAAATAGAATATGTATTAATGTATATCAAAAATCTTTCAACCGTAACAACTGAGTTGGGTTTTTGACTCTGACGAAGACCGCTTGTTACGGTTGAAAGATCTTAGTCTTGTTTTCCCATTTTCTTATTGTGGTTTGATCATTGATTGTTATTTCACGTGTTTATGTGAAATCCTTTTATGAATGTATATATGAAAGAAAAAACAACAAGGGAAAACGAGGCCTTTCACACTATGTCAAAAAAGGTTTCAACAAGATTGCAAAGATGCATAAGCAAAGGTAATGAAAACAGATAATAAAAAAGATACAAAGTTCCAGAAGAAAGATAAAAAAAACAAACATTAGGAAAAATAAGAAGGAAAACAATTATCATACACAAATATAAATTAAAGAAAAACTTTGGTTACAGAAGAAAGTTACTAGTTTGATTAGAGTTCATATTATTCAATTTTACTTTACCAAGAGGTCCAATTGCTTAATGATACCCTGAATTAAAAATTTATCTAACTTAAAGAGACACGGATACTGTTGACGAAGCGTTAAAAACTGTTTCCTCCTGCATGCATTTCTTTTCTGATCAATCTTACTGATGTAAAAAAGGCTGTTTTCACAAGCATATTTCTTGTATAAGCATAGAATAAACTGTGAAAGTAAGATATCCGTGAATGTTCATTGATAATGTTTTGAATAAAACTAATCAAACTTCAATAAGTGAGGCTGAAAAGGAGCTGGGAGACATTCACTCGTCATTTCTTTTAGTACATCATTAAAAGATATGTCTTCTTTTCTGGAAAAATTCATCGTTTCTGTAATTTTTAGAAGTAGTGTTGATTTATTAAATAAAC
The DNA here is from genome assembly GCA_026182355.1 of Hermatobates lingyangjiaoensis. Classification (NCBI taxonomy): domain Eukaryota; kingdom Metazoa; phylum Arthropoda; class Insecta; order Hemiptera; family Hermatobatidae; genus Hermatobates; species Hermatobates lingyangjiaoensis. Next base: position 596,111 of record JAPFBL010001938.1, read on the forward strand.
TTGTGAACAAGTGCACCAAAGAGATCGAAGGATGTGTGTTCATGATTTCTTGTTAAGATTGTGGTTCAATATATGTTGGACATACAGAAAAAAAAATGCTTAGTCGTATGAAAGAACGAACATAAATATGCTGTTAGAAGACAAGAAGAGTCGAATGCTTTGTTTCAACATAACGAGAATATGAATCATGTAGCAAAATGGAAGGATGCCAATTGACTGATTTCTTTTTTCGGATCTGATATGAACATAGTTAAAATTGTTTTACACAAAAACAATTTTTAACACTTCATCAAAGCACCCGTCTCTTTATGTTGGATAAATTTTTAATTCAGGGTATCATTAAGCAATTGGACCTCTTGGTAAAGTAAAATTGAATAATATGAACTCTAATCAAACTAGTAACTTTCTTCTGTAACCAAAGTTTTTCTTTCATTTGTATTTATATATGCCAATCTTTTTCCTTCCTATATTTTCCTTATATTAATTTTTTTGTTGTTTTTCTGGTACTTTGTATCATTTTTATTATCTGTCTTCATTACCCTTGCTTTTGATCTCTATAACCTTATTGTAACCTCTTTGTATATAATTTGTAGTCGTTCTCTGACGACATATTGGGAAAAACCTCAGGGCATATTTTCTTATTTGTACCTTTTGGCTTTTCCATTATGTTTTTATTTATTATAATTTTTTTTACATATAATTATACACAATTCAAATATTAAATTGATATACATATTTAAATAATGTATGATTTTATATATAATACATATATATATATATATATATATATATATATATATATATACAACAAAATTTCACATATACACGGAAAATAACAATCAATGATCAAACCACAATATGAAAAGGAAAAAAAGACTAAAATTATTCAACCGTAACAAGTGGTCTTCGTCAGAGTCAAAAACCCAACTTAACACCCAACCCAACAGTCGGGTTTTTGACTCTGATAAAAATCGCTTATTACGATTGAAATATCTTAGCCTTTTTTCTCTTTTCATATTGTGTTTTGATCATATATACATATATATATATATATATATATATATATATATATATATATATATTGATAAAAGTATCTACCGTGGAATAGAAACAAAACTAAAGTTTATCGGCACTCAGTCAGTTCTTCAGGTTCAAATTAAACTCTCATTGCCAACGTTTCGGTCTTTATTTAAAACCTTTTTCATAGGCCTACAAAAACAGAGGAAATATAAGAAATAATACAATCATTCAAAATCAAACATACATAAAAGTGAAATTAGTTACAATTAAGAAAATAAAACTTCTGTAAGTTTTCTCACTAACCTATAGTAAAAATTTCTATTGTAATTTCTTAATTATAACTAATTGCACTTTTATGTATGTTTGATTTTTGAATGATTCTATTATTTCTTATATTTCCTCTGTTTTTGTACGCCTATGAAACAGGTTTTAAATAAAGACCAAAACGTTGGCAATAAGAGTTTAATTTGAACCTGAAGAACTGACCGAGTCTCGATAAACTTTAGTTTTGTATATATATATATATATAGATTTCACATAAACATATGAAATAACAATCAATGATCAAACCACAATAAAAAATGGGAAAACAAGACTAAGATCTTTCAACCGTAACAAGCGGTCTTCGACAGAGTCAAAAAAAGACTCATTTTTTTGACCCTAACGAAGATTGCTTGTTACGATTGAAAGATCTGAGTATTGTTTTCCCATTTCTTATTGTGGTTTGATCATTGATTATATATATATATATATTTATAAGTCAGTACAGTGATTTCTATTCTATGTGTTCTTTTTAAATTCTAGTTTATATATATATATTGCCATTTCTTGTAGGTGAGGCAGAACGTTTCTACTCATAATGACAAAGGCAGTCGAAATATAAAAGTGAGTTGTGTCAGTTCTTTTTATGTATTCGTTCTTTGTCATTTGATATGTTACTCGCATACATTTTTCTTTTTTGTTTATATATATATAAAACAAGATTTCGCCATAAAAGCGCGAAATAACAATCAACATACAGACATCAATAAGATTTTAGAAAAGATACAAAGATCTTTTAACCGTAAAAAGCGGCCTTCGTCAGAGTCATTGATCAGTTGGGAATTGACTCTGACGAAGCCCGCTTGTTACGGTTGTAAGATTTTAGTCTTTTTCTCATGCTTATTGTTGTTTGGACGTTGATATATATAAACGTCACTTATGAATTCAAACTTTTACGTTGAAAAAACTATCTAAAACAGACAAATAAAGTTCAATCTAGATAAAAAATGAATAATAAATGAAAAACACACACTTAATCTCTAATTTAGGTGAGACGGTTGGATCTCCAACAATCTCTGTACCAGTGTGCTTGGTTTCCCTCTCTTATCTCTCCTGATGACGGTTCAAACCGAAAATTAGAGACTGAAGTGTGTGTTTTTCATTTATTCTTGATTGCTTTTCTACATTGAACTTTATATATATATATATATATATATATATATATATATATATATAAATATTGATAAAAATATCGACTGCTATTGATAAAAATAGCAAGTCCGTTCTGTGTTTTTCAGTGGTTCTGATGTTTGATGATGTTTGTCAGTTCTGACGGACAATATATATATATATATATATATGTATTTGTATACCTATTTGTCTACAGTGTTAAGAAATTTTACTTTTACTTCATTATTTATCTGTGAATAGAAAAAAACAGTTTTAAATATGTTTTCCTTTTTTATTACCAATCAAAGACTGAAAGAGTATTTATACATTATTATAATGTTATATAAAAACTACAACCAAAGATTATCGTGTGTAAATTAACTATGAACTTTGAAATTAAAAATGCTTATGAATTCATAAACAATTTATGTAAGAGACAACTTGTAAAAAATGAAAATTTTGTTTTGAAAAATGTTTCAAAATTTTTAAAATAATATCTTATAGTACTTGCAGAGTTGTTAATTCAATTGTGGTAAATTATAAACATGAACTAATCAATAAATCAAAATTATATAAAATAATTTAAACTTCAGTTTCATAGAGGTTTAACTGAAATTAATTCATGTGTAGACTTTATCTCTCACCTGTTTTATGAGCACTACTCGTGAGTATAATAATTATTTTTATTTTATTAGTACTTTTTCAAAGCACTTCTTATTATTATTTTAAATTATGTATTGTTTTATAGCAGTTTATGCTCTCAATTTGTAAATCATATCAAATTATAAAGAGGTTATGAAGTTCTGTTTTACAAAAAGGTTATTTTAAAAAAAAAGAATTATGTTCCCTTAATAGTGCAGAAAGTATCATTATATGAAAAGAAAGCAACTCATTAGAGAACGAAATCTGTCGTCAAAACGTTTTTCATCCAAAAGACGAGAGAGTAGTGGAGGAGGTTTCTTTATAAAGCTAGCAAGTAGGGTGTCCTCACGTCCTCATTGTTCCCCCCTAAGTAATGATAATTTGCCCGGTCCCTCAGAAGAACTTCGCCTGCCAGAAATCGCAATCACGTGCTAAACGTGCCTGGAGGGGTGACCAAACAATACATCTACTCCAAGCCTTTGTCTCACTCTTAGTTGAAACATGCTCTACTGACATTTGGTCAAACAATTATCCTACCTCCCCCGTACTTTCAGAACCTCTTTGTTTCTGATAGAGTTAGTCTACGGATCAAAAGACTGTTATTAATAAAAGGGGAAAAAATGTAAGTGACCATTAAAGTTTTAACTGTTTGCTTTAGTTTTTTTCTTATTGACATTCAACAAAAAGTAGGATGAATACAAGATACAAACTTTTTAAAATTATTTTTTAACTAATACTTCTTAAAACTAAATTAAGATTATTTAAGTAAATATCCTTATAAATATTCTGAATACTTAATTACTGTGTAAACATTCTAAAGCCATACACGATATATACATATATTTGTGACTTTCACTTCATTTGAGCAAGCAATGTAATAATGCACTGTAATATTTTACAAGTAACAATGATATTTCAACTTAATGTGATATATATATAAAACTTAATCCTTAATTCTTTCATCCTTAACTCCTTAATCAGATCCCTGAACCGTTCTCCCGGGTAACTTTATAAGCTTCAGAGGAGCCACTTCTTTGTCTTCTTGGAGCCCGCTCACTTCCTGGCTCCAATCTGTACTGTTATTTTTGTAATTTTAATTTATTTTATGTGTTATTATTTTTATATCTTTTTTTATTATTATTTTTGATTAATCATTTATTTTTAATAGATTTTGTACTTATTTTATTATTTTTTAGTTTTTGCCTGTTTATTATTTTCCATTTTTTATCTTCTTATTTTTATTTCTGTATTTTAATTCTAGTTTTTTATTACTTATGCGTTATTAAGTTTTCTTCTTCTATTATTTTTATTTTTACTGTCTTAGTTACTTCTCTATCATTAATTAAACTTAATAGTTTACTCTAGCGTAAACCAGTCAGTAGTGATCTACTTCAAATATTTTAAAATTAAATTATTAAAACATTATATACATTGCATACATTGTTATAGTTATACGATAAGTTCATTTACATAGCTTGTAATATATACTTGAGGAGAATAAATATTTCAACATTTTTGTACTTAGGAGGAGAGTCCATTCACATAAACTGATGGAAAGAAATCAATCTAAATAGGTTTTTAGAAATAATAGGCAAGCTAAAAAATAAGGTGAGGGGAATGATCACTAAACAATTACGAAATTATAAATAAAATCTAATCCTATTGACAATACTAATTTAAAATATAAAATAATACAATAATATTCATAATTTTTATTTTAATGCCTTCTTACTATTTAACTTTTAATTTCTACGTAATAGTGATACTATAATAGCAAACATTAAACTTCGCTACAAATTGTTGGGTTGAAAAAGTAATATACACATTGGTTAGTGAATAACTGACAGGCATGTGACCGAAACTTAAGTAGGTGATTAGATCCTACTAGCTCCGAGGATCATTTCTTTCATCACTTTTATCTGTCTATTCTGATAAAGAGCCTCACGGGTGATATTATTAGGAAATTGTCAGTATGTTCCTTCAAAATGTCTTGTCCGTATTATGTATTTTGTAAAATCCTTCCTTCTTGGATTTTGTTTAGAAATTCTACCAAACAAATAATGTCGGTAGTGTTTGATAGATGAGGCTGTGTTATATACCATCCAGAACCATTCTCAATAGTTTATTAAGCATACTTTAAAAATTGTTACAACAACCCTTCTCTCAAACATATATTATTCAACAAAACATTCTTACATAGACAAGCTTCTTCTATAATATCTCCTACTTTCAAAAGTCATTTTCCATAATCCCTTTATGAGAAGGTTAAGTAGGTTCAGCCAGGTATAAGGGAAGGCCAACCACCCTGCATTAATCCTCTAGATGTCACTCCTTTACCAAGTGAAGAATTACTCATTTACCCTAATATGACAACCAACCTTCCAAATAAATTCACAATAAAGTTAAGCCAACTAAATTTAGTGACATTACGATGACTAATATCCTGTGAAAACATGTTGACAATATTGAAGTCAACATAAACATTTGACATAATTGATGTTTGACCCAAATCCATTATTTAACACTTATTTCCAAATTACTACTGGTTGACTGGTTTTAATTTTATAATACAACATTAATATTGGTATGTATAAAACTTGCAGAAAGTAAAGAAGTGGTAGTGAATGAATGAGTATGTTGAAACAAAAGTATTATTTCTTCTAATTACATTCGTAAAAGGAATATGTCGTTGCAGCAATCTGTCAAGATGCCAGTTCGCAAAAGTAATATTTTAGTAGCTTTAAAATACAGAAAGATCTTTGTGACAGTGCCATGGATTTCGCAGAGAACATATTAAACTGTTTTAACTGGTGAAAAAACTAAACTTCCTACTAGCATATGAGTCTGTTTGCCTTTCTTTTTCAATTTTATTATGAGTACAACAATTCAGATGAACCGTTATTTGATGTTTTGAATAATTCTAATTTACTTTTGAATTAAAAAAATAATATTTCTTCCTTTTTACTTTACTATAAGTAGAGTATAGTGATCGTGAAAAAATTCGATCTCGAGATTTTGACGAAATTATATGTTTTGAGGTCCCAAAAGTCGTTTTATGATGTTTTTGCGATGATGTCTGTGTTTTTGTGGGTGGGTGAGTATGTTAGCATTGCTTGTTACCACGCTACGGTCCAGAATCTTTGATGGATCAACTAAATATTTTACACAAAAATTGGCCCCATAGGGAAGAAGATCCCTATTGTTTGGAAAGAATTATTCATGATGGGAAAGTCACTTTTTTTGCCAAAAATCGTTTTTTAGAAAACATTTATTTCTCCTAAACTGATAACCCTAGAGTTTTGAAATTTTGACATTATCTTTGAAGTTACAAATGCAACAAACGAAAAATATATTCAGAATTTTAAAAAAACAGGAAATATTTTTTTCTCAATAAAATGTAAAAATTTTTACTTATAATTCAGTCTGAACGCTTATGAGAGTGATACAAGCCATACCGTTTTGGGGATCAAAATGAAGCTATACATAAAAATAGAACATTATGTGGAGGATGAGTTAAGATATTTTTTTTCAAAATTACATTTACCAAAGGGGCGTCAAGTAAAAAATGTAAGAAATCCACTGGCTATTTGAGCAAAAGCCATGTTCTCTTGTAGGAGATTATTTTGTATCAAGAAATTTTTACTTTCGCTTTTCAAAAATGTTATTACTGCTGTAGTTTTGCTAATGAGATTATTTTCATCAATGGAGTGATATACAACAATAAGCTTATATATTGATAAGCCCATCAATCACTATCTGTACTACCTCAGGAATGAAAGACTAATAAACATCTCCCGTTTAAATGTTTACATTATGCTTAAATGAGACATTATATATTATATAACCAAGAAGATTGATATTAAGTTTACTTATAGTAGAGTTGAGTGTAGGCCACTCACATTTTTTGTTACGAATGTAGTTAAATATTTATAATATACATATATATATATTTATATATATTAAAAGATTTCAAATAAACACGTGAAATAACAATCAATGATCAAACCACTATATGAAATGGGAAAACAAGACTAAGATATTTCAGCCGTAACAAGCGGTCTTCGTCAGAGTCAAGAACCCAACTCCCATTTTCCCGGGTTTGATCAGTTGGGTTTTTGACTCTGACGAAGACCGCTTGTTACGGTTGAAAAATCTTTGTCTTGTTTTCCCATTTCATATTGTGGTTTGATCATATATATGTGTATATATATACTTTTTCGGTAAAAAAATACGATTCGAAACGGACAAATATAGTTCAATGTACATAAAGAAACATAGAGAAATTAAAAGAACACACTTACAGTCTCTAATTTTTGGTTTGAACCGTCTTCAGGAGAAGTAAGAGAGGGAAACCAAGTGCACTGGCACTGAAAACTTGTTAGGTAATAGATTATTTTTTTATTCTCTTTAAGCAAGTTCGATGTGTTTAGCAAAACTGTGGAATCTTGTTTTATATATTCCTACAGTAATATTTGTAAATTACTCTAAGAATTACAACACTCACACCAAAAAATGTGAGAAATTTCGAGAAAATCAACAGAAAAGTTGTAAATTTTGAGACTGCTGCTAATTTAATTCAATATATGTATATTTTTTTCCTTGCAAAAAAAAATTTGGTCTTACTATGGGTGATTGCTTATCTCCTCTTCTGTGTAATATATATAGAATTTGTCGAAACTAAAATATTAACTTCAGTTTTGCCTAATCAAGTTAAATGGTTTAGCTATATTGACGACATATTGTGCATCTGTCCAAAATTTATAAATAATGGTACTTTTCTTATAAAAATTAAATTCACTAGTGCTAAAATTTCTATTCCTAATGGAAGAAAAAGTTATCTGCAAAAATGATTATCAATTTTATTTATAATTTAACTATTAGTTCACTTTGTTATTAGTATTTTCTAAATATTGCTTCGTTACGTTAAATTAATGAATCCGTTATATAGGAGGTTTGTATTTTACGAAAAAAAATGTTTGTTGTTCACATTACTATGGCTCATTCATTAAAGAGACACCTTAATAAGTCATGGCTAGATGAAGTAGTCGTAGAATAATAAACATGGGATATGACAGAGTTGTTGACAAACGTTAACAGCTGTCCCTCCTAGACTTTGATTTAGAAGCAGGATTCACGCCTGTCTTGGTCCCCATCCAAACCACATTCGGGTCTGTCATTTTAACTTACATTTTTTTCTGGTTGATTTGAATAAGAGAATTATTATCATATAAATTCCTATAACTTCTTCATTAATTCTAGGATCATTAAATTCTGTTCAATCTAAAATTTTGAAATATTTATAACTAATTTATTTGATTCACACGCAATGATATTAAAAAACGTAAAATTAAGTACAAATATCATTTTAAAGTATAAAACAGTATAAAAATAATATAAATTATTTTTTTTCATCAATAAATACGAAATTTAGAATGAATGTTATGAAGGAAATAAATGTATTTCAACCTTTATGTTACCTCATTTTCACCGTTTAAGCTTTAGAATGTGTTGTCTAATTATACCTGTAACAATATAACAGAATATCACACTTTAATGAGCATAAAAAGAAGATTGAATTTTTAAAAAAAATTGAGAAGTTTAGGTTTTGAAAACAAAACAGCTAGTTTGGAACATTTTCAAAATTACTTGTGCCAACAACAAAAAAGGAGAAGAGAGTTAACTGAAATGCTACTTATTATTGATATGTAACATGCATATAAGTTAATGACAAATTGTCATTTTATACATTTTAATATTCACTCAGTGACAATTCACTCATTTTATTTGATAATAAGATGGCATTATAAAATGGTATGTATAAATAACTGGAGATGTGTCATCTTATTGTTTAGGGCTTGATTCTCTATTGAGAGCCTTAAAGTTTACACTTAGTCAGGTTTATAACTAAGTAAACAGATACTTAACGGACACATTACAGACTTAGTATTGACAACTTTATAGCAAAGCAAACATTAAAGCAAAGACCTTAGAGTAAATTATATTTAAGTAAATCCTTCCAAAACAGCGAAAGCTACCAGTATAAAAACAAGAAATAAAAGCAAGAAAATTAATTTGTTTAAGAATTCTTACCAACTTGGGTTTGTAAACCAGTGGCGTAGCAACTATTTTTGCCGTCCGTGGCGAACGTAAGATTGGCCCCTCTGGCCTTTCATAATCCGTTAACCTTCAAAATCCTAGAAAGTCCTCAAAATATTTATTTTCATGAAATTATAATCAAGGGACTAACTTTAGACTGAAGTTATCGATAATAACGAATCAGAGAAACTGATATTTATAGCTTGAAAATTTTTCCAATTTTTTAAAAAAATCAAAAATATATCTTAAATCATTTTTTGAAATCAGATTTCTAAATTATCTAATTCACTTATATTTGAAATCTTATTTGAGGCATTGTTTGAAATTTCAATCATTCTTTAACTGTTTAGAAATGTTCTGTGATAATAGATAATAATAGAAGTCTGAACTGAAAATTAGTTTGAAATATTTTACTGTAACATTGTTACAATAATTTTAAAAGCTAAGATTAGACTTAAGTGTTTCAAATAATTAAACCGTATTTTTACAATTTGATTAAGTCATATTAGTTATTCTAAAGTTTTATTACTGAAATTCAACAAAATCAAAAGAGCAAGTATAACGTCGTTTTGCTTAAAATAAACTTAGATTAGATCTCATAATGTGGCATATTTTTTTCATTTGTACACATTACTTGTATATTTGTCATGTAATGACCTTAATGATGTACAGTCAACAAGCCTTGTCGTTAAAGTTAGTTCGTAGTTCTTGGAATTGCTGTCTGGTACAAATAAAACCAGATCAAGAACACTCCTTCAATGTGTTTATCACTGGATCAGGAATAGCTTCTTTTGATATTAATATGTATTTTAATATACTGCAAATTACATGAAGTGATTTAAGATGTTGTTAGATTTCAATTTAATGCTTCTTTCAAGTGTCAGGGATTTCCGCCTTTACAGCGACGGCTAGGATTTTAAAACTAGCGATAATTCATGGGTTTAGTTAAGTTCAGGAAGGGAATAGAGTAATTAGTGTAGCGTGTCCGATGTGGTTATATTTTTGTGTTAACTGAAAGTGGGTGTTGTGACAGAGGGCGGCCGGCTCTCTCTCCGCTATCTATATCTTAACTGGCTCTGATTTGTAACCGAGACAAATAGGCACGGCTTCTCTTTGGTTCTCAGCCAAACCCTTGTCCCACCTAAATAATTAGTTTTTTTTACAGACCCTACAAAACCTAACTCTAAAACTAATATGCATTGAACTCCTAGACATTTGTCAATCCTCATTTATTGGACTTTACATTCTGAACAAATTAAGAAATCATTCAAATAATTCTTTTTTTCTTTAATGTTACTAGACTTCCAAAACGGAAAAAAATAATACGCAAAATTTCTTACTGTTACATGTATATTGTACCATTAAATTATTAATTAGAAACTATATTCAACAGAAGTTGAAAATTTAAATTCCGAAATCCTTTGTTGTTTGTAATGGGATATATGTCTGTAATAAAACTTGTACTGAAAAGACAAGACTCACGAAGTTTACTTTTATTTTAAGATTCTCTTGAAGATAGATATCATTTTAAAAATTATGACATATGCGCTCAGAAGTGTAAAGCAGACAAGAAAATAACAAAAAACAATAATCGAGTATAACATGTCACAGGACTTTAATTTACCTAATTGTGGATTCCTGCCTCACTTTTATCATACACAGTGTGAGTACAGCTTGTTAAAATAATCGTAACGTGTGTAAATAATTATAATTTTGTGATATAATGAAGTAACTCAAACGTGTAATGCATAAATGAAACATATATTGCAGTTCATGAAGTTTCAGATATATATGTCTAGGATGATTTGTCTAAAACAATTTGTCTAAAATACAATTTGTCTAAATCAATTTGTCTAAAATAATTTGTCTAAATCAATTTGTTTAAAGGACGATTTATCTATAAACAATTTGTCTAAAATCCAATTTGTCTAAAAACTGACAATTTAGTAGTGAATAAGAAAAAGAGACAGAAATTGGTGTATAATATTCAACTATACACCGTATGGTCACTCACTTAATTACTGAAAGTATATCTTTTGAAATATTACTGATAATCTTTTGGGAAGGATTTGAAGAATATCATCTGTAAGCCCCGTTATTTACCAGATTTCCTTCCAATTATTAGTTTTGTGTACTGTAGTTTTTTTTCTTTGTAATGTACTTACTTATTTATCAAAATTTTTGTTATTTTTGTTGTTGTTTCTATTATTATTATTATTATTCATGGTAGTAGTAGTAGTAGTAGTAATAGTAGTATAATTTTTATCATCGCTACCACTACTGTATGTTTATTTCATTATTTACAAGTATCATATTGTTCAAACGTATGTGGCATACAAAATTTCTGCATGTTAACTTTTTATCTTAAAGTTTTAGACAAATTGTATTTTAGACAAATTGTTTATAGATTAATCGTCCTTTAGACAAATTGATTTAGACAAATTATTTTAGACAAATTGATTAAGACAAATTGATTTAGACAAATTGTATTTTAGACCAATTGTTTTAGACAAACTCGCCTGTTCCCATATGTTTATAGAGGCCTATCTCTAAAACCCTAGAAGAAGTTTGAAAATAAACAAACTCACAGACATATGCTGCAAACATATTATCTTATATATAAACTTTTATAAAAACTAAATTATAATTTGAATAAAATTAGTGTTCTAGAAATAATTAATTGAAAAATAACTATCAATACAAATAATTTCACTTTATTAATTACAAATTTCACTAAATTTAATTAATGAAACCTATTATTCAAAACAACACTTTGCCTCTTCTATGATTTTGATACATCAAAATAAGATTTCACATCTTCTCATTAGGAGTACAGTTGCAAAGAAGAAAATACCTAGGGTATATTATTAACGAAAAATGGTTATTTGTCTCTCTGTTTAATCCATTTGCGTCAAGTTTAATATTTATTGTCATATTTTACTGCCTTTGGTTAATATTGATATCAACGTAACCATAGGCTTTAAAAGCTTGTTAATCCCCTCTACAGAAGAGTTATCCAAATTTCGACCCTCAAGGAAGATGTCTACACTTGTCACACTCTGTTTAGGTAAAATCACTAAAAAATCAAATATACAGTGGTTTTAATCAAAATCATGTTGGAAAATTATTATAAACTTTTTTTGCACGGAGTAGTACTCTCTAAAAAAGAAAATATTGGTATTGTGCTTACTGTTCTGTCTAAGGACTAATAGTATCTTAAATACCTTAAATATCTTAAATATATAGTATCTTAAAATTGGTGGTTTTGAGATAACCATCCTACTCCTTTAAGCACATATACACACATACACACCACATACACACACAAACACGCACACACACATACATACATTCACAGACCAATTTGAGAAACGTATTTTACTGGACTCGGAGAACCTGTACTTCCGGTTCTGAAGGAATTTATTAAATGTTGCTAAATTGCAAGAACAGAATACTTTCATTAATATTGCATTCCAAATAGACAGTAAACGAAATTAAAAAGGGATACTAAGTGCTGCATACAATAAAAAAACATTGATCTACTGACTTGTTACATTCAAATAGACTTAAAAATTGCAAATGACTTTCATTTTTACTTGAAATTATGATTTAGATTGATTTGCAGTGATATTAATTTTGAATGTAAAAATATTATTTGCATGGAGCATAGCACAGTTAACTTTTCTGTTTATGGGATCTACTGTACTATTTTTATTTCAATAGACTGACTATATGTACACACAGTTTGTGAAATGATACATTACTATTATTCCTTACTAATTAAGTTTTAAATACTCCATTGTTGTATAAAATTACACATATTTATTTTTTCATTGACATGAAAAAGTTAATAGAAGTTATTTCTTTGAAATTAATACTTTAGGGGTAATATAATGCTCCTTGTCAATCACAAAGAGGAAACAGTTAATCCATCATCTAGTAACTCCGAGTAGCTGCAGGTATCACAGAAAAAGTTTTCCATTATGTACACATAAAATACGGAGAAGTGCTATTTATGTCGTGAAAAAAATATTAGAAATGACAATATTTTACTTGAAAAAGTTTATTTAATCTATACCAAACTCCAAGTGCTAATATTGAGTCGGATTTAGAATTAGAATAATTTAATTAAATATAATTCCTGTTTTGTCATAATTTAACCAGCAAGTTCCATAAAATTTTCATTACCAACAGTTCATAAAACAAAAAATATCTTGAAATAAATACCTTGATAATTGTCAGCACCTGAATGCAGTAGGTCATTTCATATATTCAGGACATTATTTCCTAAGATTTCCTATTCTTATATGTAAATAAAAGTAGTTTTTTTTTTAAGATAGCAATGTTATTTTCAGGACTCGCTTCAATAAAAAAACTCCTCCGAACTAAAAATTTAGGGCTTATGGCAAAAATTAAATTCTATTAATATCTAGAGTTATTCAGTAAAAAAATGTATTGATGGACGTACCTTTACATGTGAGTCATCATTTCTTTATGCATTAAATATAAGAGTGCAGTGTACCAAAGTTAATTGAGTGAAGATATTTTGTTATTTTGATATTTATCTATAAGTCGTATTCACAATGAGGGGAAGGCTGGGAGGTAGTTTACTTGGATAATTGTGCAGAAAACGCATGGGAAGGTCGGCGAGATGAAGGGCCCTTGGAGGGTAGCATTAGGTATCGCTTGAGTGAATAGCCCGTCGCAGTTCTTGCCAGCTATACTCTTGCTACACAGTCGACATCTGCACCAATCAACTTTACCAAAATATGCCATTTTACCTCCTCAAATATAATAATTAATTGAATTAATTTTAGTGCTATAACATTTTGATTCAGAAGAATAAAACTTGGAACAATATTCTTTTCATTTAAATACATAATATTGGTTTGGTTCCTTCTTACAGTTTTTTTTAATTAGGAACGCCTTCTCTTGGTACAGAATACACCGATATCCAGTACTTACATAGTAATATGCATATTTATATTGTAAACTTCATAAAAATAAAATGATCACGCTAGCCTAAGTACAGACTTAACAGTAGAAAAAAACTAAACTAAAAACCAAAAAGTGAATTAATAATTAAAAGTATTATTTATTAACGTATATTTTTTTTCTTTTAATAGAACACTTTACAACTACGAATAGATATAAAAGCACATATAACGTAAATATTTGAGGTAAAATTCATATATAAAATATATAAATATTTATATTAACAAAAATAAATGCTCCAAATAAACGACAAACGCGCTATTTAAAAAAAAAACACTGTCAGCTACAGACAAAATTCAGTTCGATATTCTGACGTATATCATTCTCAGAAAGTGCTCTGCTCAAGTGTCACTGAACTACAAAACGAAAACATATCCGTAGCCCTTGCACCCACTCAGCAGTATTTCCACATCTGTCGGTTTGTCTGCTTGTCTGCAAAACTTTGTCACAAGTAAACTCAGCTAACATAAGACATATAAAGCTGAAACTTTTACAGTACATTTGTGTAGGTGTAACTTAAAATATAGGCTCTGAATTGATTGAAAATTCAACGTAGAAGTGAAGTTATGGACGTTTAAAGCAAAAACGTTTGTCACAAGTAAACTCAGCCACCATAACACATGACGAGCTGAAACTTTGACACTGGATTTGTGTATGCCTAACTTAAAATACGGGCTCTAAATGGATTCATAATTCAGTACAGAAACGAAGTTATAGGGCTTTAAGTGTATTTTCCTAACTTCACAGACAAGTTTGTTTTGAAAATACACAGGTGTGGCAAGTAGGTATTGTTAGTTGATTTTAATTTCATTGGAGCGTAATGTATATTATTATATAACTATAATCTGTTATAGTGTAGTATTTACTCATATTGGGGAAAGTATTATATCTCCACACAAAAAATGTTTGTTATAATAAACTAACAATGCGTTTCGAACAGTTTATATTCTTCTTCAGGTCACATCTGAAGAATTACTCTTACTCAGGCAAGAGTCCTTACTTGGTCTCACACACTGAATAACTACCCCCAGCAGGGCAGATGTAACCTGAAGAAGAATATCAAGTGTTCGAAACAAGTTGTTAGTTTTTTATAATAAACTTTTTTATGTGTAGACATAATACTTTCCCCAATATAAGCTATAATGAGATGTTCGTTTGTCTGGTATAATTTAATTTTGAAAAACATTTTTTTAGTTATTCTTGAAAGGTGTTCTATAGTCGATATTTTTTGCTGCTGTACATATATGATAACTTTTTCTATAAATATATATATATATATATATTATATATTATATATATATATATATATATATATAGTGAACAGTTTATAACTGGAGGAGACAGTTAGTGCTGAGGTGAATGTTTGTATGAGGGTAAAGCTCATTTAAATCATATTGTTAAGCTTTACATTTAATGCTATTAATTACAAACAGTGTGAGAACTGAAACTATTTTTGGCTTACACTACCATCCCTTTAGCATATGTTTTGTGATATTAGACTCAAGATTCGATCAGAACATTTTTCGTTACAAACTATGTCTTACATTTCTTTTACCATTGTTTTATGACAGTTTTGGTTGCTACGATATAATATTTATGCATAAATAGCCATTCAAGAGCTGCTACACTTGAATGGAACATTAAATATAGAGAAAACTTAAAACAAAGGCATTCCTCACATGGACGGTATAAAAAAAAAGTTAATTAATGAGGGTTTACAGGCAATTTCTCAAAGGGATGAAGAAGAATTAGTTTTAGGCTGTGGAAACGTGTCTCTTGTTATAGATAATTAGTGGTATCTGAGCGGAAGCGGTTGGAACATAGACGGAGTTGACACCCTGGCAGAGGAGCGGCTGTCAGGAGTCGCCGTCCCTGATGGATGGCCTCTCCCAACAGCTTTCTGCATTCATCATTCTCTAATAGCCCTCTGGCCCTCTACACTCCTAACAACTGTCCCTAGCTAAGTATATATTTGCTTCCACTTTCATCTAATCAGTATTGCAATAATAATTACTTGTCGTAATGAGTAGCAATAATCTTTTCTAAAACACTTTTCAAGTGTTCAATTCACTGCTGAAAATAATAACATTTCTACTAAAGAAATTGTTTTTCAATCTTCTGTTTTAAATTTATTACATTTAATGTAAAAAAAGTTTGTATATTAAAAAAATAAAAATGAAATCACCAATAACTGGAGTGTGCTTTACTTTTCCAACTAAAAAGAAGTAAATGACTTTAAAAAATTTAATTGTTTTGGTCTTTTTTTAAATATCTAAATATACATATTCTGTAAAAGGTAAGAAATAATTAAGAACTTTTGTGGGTGACGAGTTATAAAGAAAAAAGAAACGTTAATGAAATAAAACAAGAATATCAGTCATTCTGAATGTCTACAAAGAATTGAACTATGTAACAAATATCATGAATGAAAAAAATAAAACATTACTAATAACAAAAAATTAATGTAGCTGCGATTTATTGGCATGTTTATTTTTTGTAAACTACTGATGTAAGCATGGTCATGTTGGACTAAATACAGCAAACTTGAAAATGAGTTGATGACTTCCAACGATTCTTTGAAAACACATTCATTGTGCATTATTAGCTTCCAAAAATAACCTACTTAAATTTCCAACCTATAATCTACATCAGTTGTTCTCAACCTGTTGGTCGGATATCGAGTTTACTTAAAATATTCATAATGTATATCTAAGTGTATTATGTAATCGGAATTTGGTCAATCTTCTAGGTTAAAATGAAACTTTCGTTCCCGACGTTTCAGTTTTATTTAATACTTTTTTCAATAGAAAAATTAAATTTTCTTATTAAAAAAATGTCTATTTCTGCCTATCAAAAAGGTTTTAAATAAAACCGAAACATCGGTATCCTGAGTTTGATTTTTGAACCTAGAAAATTGACCAAATCCCGATTACATAATACATCTATTCATATAATATAATATATGATATACTAGCAAACGTACCCGTCTTTGATGGATTCAAATAACTGTGACACATACAAAGAAACGTAACAAAGGATTCACATTTCAATGTTTCGACCGCCATTGAAGAAGTAAACATAGATAAATGAGGAAAAGGTGCTCCAAACGAATTAATTTTACTAATCAATAATTTTGAAGCACAACTAACTTTACTGAACTTATAATTGAGAAATTTTGTGCTAGTAATCCTGCTGAATTCTTAGTTCAGACGGATATTACTAGAAGAAATCATTCCCATCCCAGATAAAATACCTTTGTAAAATAATATTCTCTTAATTTCTTATCAGAGGAAGTACGGAAATATATTAAAAATGCATGAAAGTTTTAGGTGCCCAGTAGCAATTGAAGTTCCCAGAATAAAATTGTTATCACAGAAATTACAAACCAGCCATCTAATAATTTACTTAAGGTTTTATGGAAAAGCAGTGATCTGCATGTACGTCTGGTGAATTAACGCAAATTGATTGAACTACTGTACGGAGGAAACAATACTGGGCTGTTTTTTTTTTTGATAATTTTTTCATATTCCTGGTCATATAGTTCACTTAAAAAGGTTCAGTTTTCAGTTTGTTATGTATTGGGATCTCAATATGACTTATCTGATGATCACCTTATTCTTTAACTTCACTGGTATTTCTAGAGATCTAAGAATTAGAAACAAACAACCACTAAAGCAAAACACACCTTGTATTTCTAGTTGAGATAAAAGTTCATCATAAAGAATGCCAGATTGGTCGGCTAATTAGCAGGAATAAGGTTATCCTTTTTGTTATCCCTT
This sequence comes from Hermatobates lingyangjiaoensis, assembly GCA_026182355.1. Lineage (NCBI taxonomy): Eukaryota > Metazoa > Arthropoda > Insecta > Hemiptera > Hermatobatidae > Hermatobates > Hermatobates lingyangjiaoensis. The sequence goes on from JAPFBL010001938.1 coordinate 614,074, forward strand.
TTGGATAATGGTTTAGCACCTTCTTCCCAATACCACATAAAAGTGATCTTGTTGAAATTCACAGACAACTTATTACATTCTGTGGAACTCTTCAGTTGACCGGTGTGACATCACCATATCACTTCCTCTTCTGACGACAACCAATAAGAGAGTTAACATGTTAAAAGTTAAACATATTTTGTTATTTTCATTCGTTTTCTTTCTGTTTATAGCTGTATTAAAATATATAAAACAAAATTTTGCAATAAACACGTGATATAAAATCTTACGTCTAAACCACAGTAAGATATTCAGAAATTGGACTAAAATCTTTTAGAAAAATAACTATCCCTCATCAGAGTGATGTTTTGAAACTACTTTGTAGCTGAGCTCTTAGTGGTCTTAAGTTACCCGTTTTCCCGGATCAGGGCTCATCAACGAAAGAGCACAAGTAATGGATATATTAGATAAAACAACCTCTTACATAGCGGTGAAAATCGAGATTTCTGTTGGTATATTGTAGATACCTACCAGGAAAGAATAGAATATCTGCTTCTCACATAGCAAGTAATAAGCTAGTTTAGACGATCTACACATCTTCGACTAGGAACCGCAGCCATCACAAATGACAAGATCGCGCCATGAAGCATACGGCCTTCATGTTCAATCCTGTCCTCGTCAAACCGATTATATTTTAAATCATTCGGGTTAAATATTCCCGATCTCAAGGGGATACTACCGATCTACTATTGGATACGAGGACTCCATTTACATTAAAAATAGAGAAACACACAGTCTCACATTTTAAGTTGATGACATTATCCATCATTAAGATAGAAAGAGCAAGAAATCTCCAAAGCAATGGGGTTGCTAACGAACTGGGTCATTGTATATATATTAATTTATAATACTTATAATTACTTAGGAAAAAATATTGTTAAGCAGGTTCAAAAGTATAGTATATTTAAAAAATATTTAGTATTAAATTGTTATTTGTCTAGGGGAAATAAACTTCTATATCTTTGAACTTTACATGAAAGTTAAAATCATTGGATGGCATGGTCCTAAATGATTGATTTACACGTTTTTCCAGATAATGTAATTGATGCACTACATTCAGTCACTATGGTCCCTTAGTTGTCACTATGTTAGGTGTTATTTTGATTATGAATAAGTTCATACTGTATCTTAGCGAACGGGTAATAAAATATACAACTTTTAAATTCTTTTATAAAATAAAAGTACCAAATAATTCTTGAACATATCAGTAATACTTTAAGTCAGATATTTTTCGTTGAACTTCCTTAAAGTATTAAAATATTACACTCAACGTGACAGTCTCAAATATCAGTCGGATAAATTAAAAAAAATTATCATACTGAAAAAAAGAGAATACTAACAACTGATATAATGACATACAGATAACAAGGAAGCTGAGGTTAATGTTTTTGCAGCTTGTTATTTACTTTCTAAGGTTTTACTTAAGTAGAGGATGGAGAAACGGTTGAATGCTATCTAAAGGGCATAACAAGAAAGAAGCGAATCCCAGTAAATATTATGCCAAGGGCTGCGGGGCCCACATACATAAGACCTCATGCAGGTCACCCCTCTCAAAACAACCAGTATTTATTTTAACTACCAACATCTGTTTCTAACAAACAAATATTTCATTGGAACTAGTAAAATGTGAATAATTGCTCAATATTCATGACTTCAGAAAATCAGTGTATCCTTTATTAAATATAATATATTGTTATTTCCTATTTGAGATGCTTCAAAGATTCCGTACCCCCATTCGTTCCTCGTGATAGTACTAATACAAACATGTATGAATATGCTATAGATTTTCTCTTCATATATGACAATGCGCATTATATTGGGTAAATTTAAATACGTAGAAATAACTACTATACTTACAGAAAGAGGGAGAAATCTAGGATACCATATACTTAACAAACAATTTAAGACTATTGATTTTTGAAGTTTCATTCTTAAATTTGTCAATGAACTGTTTACTAAAACTTCTATAATATAGTTTTGGTTCCTAGTTATTTAAAAGTAAAGTTTCACTAAAAACACCACATTGTCGACTGTTATTTTTAGTAAAGTTAAAAAAGTGCCTTTTGGTTGTTTATCTGCAGGTCTTGAAAGGCATACCATAGACGTTTTATTGTCTTTCAGAAATATCCCATCATTTGCTAAAGCAAATTTATTAAAGTCGATAAATGCTCCTGTTGATCTCGAAAATGAAATTGTTGAAGCAGTTATTGACTAAGACGGTGCAACGACAACATCGACAACGAAGATGACAAAGACATGATAATACAAAGAACTAAATGAGCTACAATCAGAAAATCAATATTATAGCTTATAAACATCATACAAAGTAGCAGAAAAAATAACAAAAGAAAATAAAGAAATAGAGTAATTTTGATGTCTTCTAAAACAGAGTATTATTTATATTGTACATCTGTATATGTATATTTTTAAAAACGTAAAATAAGTAATTTGTTATAACCAATAATTTCTCTATTGATGCTAGCGTTTTGTTTAGTGGAAGATGGTTGACTGTAGGTAAAATGTTATAGACAAAATCATATACTTTGTACAGTATTTGTCAGTAACTTTTTAGAGTAGGCCTTCATATATTAAAACGTTGTAAATATCAACATACAAATAGAACTGCAAAGTTTACTTTTAATGTACATCATCTGTCAATCAGTTTTTTAATTAGACAATAATAACTGTAGCATCATCAAATATAAAATTAATGAAATGATATATTATGAGTTTAAATGTATCATGAACGGAAAAAATCAATTTTATAAATTTGCAAGATATATTGTGAAAACCATGTCAACAGCTTCCCTGAAAGAAAGACTTGAAAAAAACTAAGTTAAGGGCAGATTTTCTTACATCCATAGAGGTTAAAAAAAATATGAAACAAAGTTGTTGAATTTAATTTATTTCAAAGACTTATATTTTAAATGAAAATAAATATGTTTAAATTAAAATGTTCAGTTATTAATGATTTAATGGGCCAGTTAGCCCAGTGGCAATATTCTTGCCTCTCTTCTAGTGGGTCCGGGGTTCAATACCCCCTCTGACCATCGATTTATGTAGGAGGTGAATAAGTCTGAGCACGTCATCCCTCGGAGGGGACGTTAAGTCGTCGGTCCTGAGCCTGTACTATGTAAGGTACTTGTTAAATATCCCTACACTAAAATTTAGGGCTCCCGATGTAGAATCAATCTTCATTGTGTGGTATCACAAAGGGCCGATGTTCGGTCTTTGGTGTACCCTTTTGTGACCTGTTCTCATTTAAGGTGTAAGTGTAATAATTAAGTGACGATACCTCTTTCGACAATTTATCCACCACCAAGTCACCTGTAGCAGTAGAGGCTATAGCAGAAAATTAAAATTCTGTTTTACTATTTTTACGGAGTGTAAATAAAAGCATATAAACACTAACAACATTAAAAATTATAATTTTAATAACTTTATTTTGAATTGAAAAGACGATTAATAACTTATATATAGAATACTATACAAATAAATACTAGTTGTTTTAAAATTAAAGTGTTTAAATCAAATTACCAACAATTACATTTGGATAGGTTGAATAAATTGAAATACATGCATATGTTCCAAGATCACTTCTTCAAATTCCACATCACATAGTTGTTCCAAAAACTTAATGAACCACAATAGAAAATAAAAGCAGAATGAACATTTTGGTAATTCAATGCCCCTTACTACACGTTTTAAGGAAAAATAATTTCTCAATGAAACTATAACAAAATATATTAATTATTTACAGAATCTTAATCCCAAGGTCATATACTCGTAGAGACGTACTTATCTAAATTAGTGATACTTCTTCTTTTGAACAAAACAACATAATATCTTATAATCAAACTAGCAAACGTACCCGTCTTTGACGGAATCAAAAATTCTATTATACTTGGTATTCCAAAATATCAATTATAGTATTATACTAATACTACAATTAGAAGTTATAGAATAGTAGAAAATACCATTATTAGTACAGTGCTAAAGAAAAGCCTCTGTATACAAAGATTAGATTTTAAGTTAGACATACACAAATCTACAATCAATGTTTCAGCTTTATATGTCTTATGGTAGCAATATTTTGTGGACAAACCGACAGACAGAAATTATTCTAAGGGTACATGTGGCTACTCTGAAGTATGAAACGTAAAGAAAACTTGAAATGAGTTAGTTCTAATTAACGTGCTCCCAGTCAAAAGCTAGCACGCAAGCCACTGGGCTACTCTGGTTCCATACCTTACTTTATTACCAGTGTTTATATTACGCAAATATTAAATTAAAAAAAAATATTTTTGTTGTGTTTATTTATAATACATTTGCACTACTGTCATCGGCGAGCAAGCAAGCTACTGGCAACCCTGGCTAGATCCCTTTACTTTATTACCATCTTTTATATTATCCACATTTTAAATTCAAAAAAATATTTGTTTGTTACATTTATTTATAATACATTTGCACTACTGTCATCGGCGATCACGCAAGCCACTGGGCTACTCTGGTCCCATACCTTACATTATTACCAGTGTATTTATTAAGCAAATATTAAATTAAAAAAAAGTTGACAGTTATATATAATACATAGCAAACGTACCCGTCTTTGACGGAATCAGAAGTTCCTGTTTTGGTTTATTGCCGTGTGCCTATTGCCTTTCGGCTATACCACGGAGGAATCAGAAGTTCCGTCATTTTTGGTATTTCAAAATGTCATTAGAAATTATAGAATAGTAGAAAATACCATTATTACTACAGTGTTAAACAAATGCCTCCAGCTTATACACTACATTAGCTGTCTGTCCTTCAGGTTCATGGTAGAAGAAAGAGTTGAAACCTCTAACCGTTGAGCATGTAAACTACATTTGACCATGTGAGAAAAACTTGGTTTTGCTACCTTGTATTCCTGCGTTAGATGAAGTCTCCCTTTGCGACTTAGTTAACGTCATTGCGAAATAGACTCTGACCGGACTTTGCAATCATTTCAACGTAAACAGACAGTGGCTCGGAATCAATGGTATGTGAAGTATACACACAGACTCCCCAATACCACATCCAGTCATTATGTCCGCCTCTATGGCATATCTGTGTAGAGCACGAACTCAGAGCCGTGTCCCGTTGCACAGTTTTGGGGCACTCATGTTTCGTAACATGAAATTTGTTACTGCTACTAAATTGTAGCATGATTGGTGCTCTACTTTAAGTTTTTACTCATGAGCAGGCAATCCAGGAGAAATAAATTCAGAGTCAAGAAATTCAGTTAGATAATGAACTGCTTCTTCGTCACTAATCCAATCTCTTTACTGACTTGTAAGTTCTTTCCTCGGCTTCATATAGCGTAAGAACTTGTTTGATCATTTCTCATGCCTGTTCATATTAAGGGCTGAGAATTGCTCGTTTACAAAACATTTATTCTCAATAGATAGTACATCCTTAACTCTGTGAAACACCATTTCAATGATGTCAAATGCGCAATATATTCATATGCTCAATTGAAATTAAAATCAACTAACAATACCTACTTGCCACACCTGTGTATTTTCAAAACAAACTTGTCTGTGAAGTTAGGAAAATACAGCTAAAAGCCCCATAACTTCGCTTCTGTACTGAATTAATAATCTATTTAGAGCCCATATTTTAAGTTAGGCACACACAAATCCAGTGTCAATGTTTCAGCTCGCTATGTCTTATGGTGGCTGAGTTTACTTGTGACAAACATTTTTGCGTTAAACGTCCATAACTTCACTTCTACGTTGAATTTCCAATCAATTCATAGCCTATATTTTAAGTTAGACCTACACAAATCTACTGTAAAAGTTTCAGCTTTATATGTCTTATGGTAGCTTAGTTTACCTGTGACAAAGTTTTGCGGACAAACCGACAAACCGACAAACCGACAAACCGACAAACCGACAAACCGACAAACCGACAAACCGACAAACCGACAAACCGACAGACCGACAGAAATTTTTCTAAGGGTGGATTCGGTTTCTCCAATGTATGAAACGTAAAGAAAACTTGAAATGAGTCAGTTCTAAGCAATGTACAGACAAAATCATTATTTTATTTATAAAGATTATCAATAAACCACAAATAGTTAGAAATCAGACAACAAAAACTATTAGTAAAAAGAGTCGTGTATACAGTAAGATTAAATAATGATTACTTGTTTTTTACTGTAATATTTATGTTAAGTGGCGAATCGGCTGACGTTTGATAAAACATCCACAGTTGTGGTGGTAGCAGTGCTGTCTTGTATAGTAGTAAATATTTGTTAAGATTGACGCAATAATTTGTAGTGTTTCAGATAGAATAAAGTATATTTGTTTTAACTAAAGTAACATTAGTCATAAATTTAGAGACCGTCGGACAGGACTTGTGATGATGAATCTCCTCTTCCTAAGTATAATATATGAAATTTCAAAAGGCCTCCCCCCGAGAAGTTACTGCTTCTTACACAGCGACCACAGGGGTCTAACCAACTTGGGATAGAACCAACAGCCACTACAAGTCCACCTCAGTTGGCGGGGTGGAGAGGAAATCCCTCCATGGGCCCCCACTGCCCGTAGTACCGACTTATTTTAAGAGTTTCGGATCGAACTCCGGACCAAAGTTCCTATTAAACTTGCTCAGCTACAGGAAAGGTCAGTAGCCTTTTTAGCCCCTGGTTCAAAGAACCTGTGGATATATATAAGCCAATGCAGCTTGTGGTAGAGCTGTATGGCCCCACTAGGGGCGGTTTACGTTTCATACATTAGAGAAACCGAATCCACCTTTAGAAAAATTTCTGTTTGTCGGTTTGTCCACAAAATTATGTCACAAGTAAACTCAGCCACCATAAGACATAGTGAGCTGAAACTTTGACAAAAGATTTGTGTATGTCTAACTTAAAATCTAAGCTATGAATAGATTGAAAATTCAACGTAGAAGTGAAGTTACGGAATATTAAGCTATCTTTGGCTAACTTCACAGACATGTTTATTTTTAAAATATACAGGTATAGCAAGTAGGTATTCTTAGTTGATTTCAATTTCATTTGCATTTAAACTCCCAGCAAGAGATAATTGACAAGGGGTTTCCCAAGTTCAAGGTCTGCCATCTATTCAGAATAACTGGCTTTGTAAACGAGCAATTCTCACCCCCTACAAATGAGCAGGAAGGAAAAATCAATAAACAAGTTCTTACACTATATCAATGTGAGAAAAGAACTTACAAGCCAGTAAACAGAGTGATTAGTGATGGGGAAGCAGTTCATTATCCAATTGAACTTCTTGATTCAAAGTAGGAGCACCAATCATGCTTGAGTTACTTGAGTGCCCTAGAAATGTGCTACAAGACATAACTCCAAACTCGTTCTTTGCACAGATACGTCATAGAGGCTGATATAATTACTGGGTGTGGTACAGGGGAGTCAGAGTTCGTACCATACATACGATTGGTACCTAGCAACTTGTCCCTGTCAATTCAAACGGTTGCAATTTCCCGTCAGGGTCTGTTTCGCAATGACGTTAAATAATTCGCAAAGCCATACTCTGTCTACGGTAGGAATTCAAGTGAGTGAGACCAAGTGTTTCTACATTGTGAACTGTATGTTGCTTGCTTAAGAGTCAGAGGTTCCAACTCTCTGTTCTTCCAAAGCACCTGAAGGACAGACAGCTAATGTGGTTTATACAGAGATACTTACTGAACACTGTGCTAATAAATATATTTTTTCCTATTTCATAATTTTTCTAATAATATTTTGAAATACCAAGTATCACCTCTGATTTTTTTTTTAAAATACCCGTCGCAGACGGGCACGTCTGCTAGTAAGTAAATATAATATCAAACTCATTGACAACCAAATCATTTTTCGTTTTGTTTTAATGTTGCTTTACATAGATATTAATAAATAATATATCATTTGTTTACATGTGGTTCTAACCGTTTTATCAGTTATAAGAAACTTGAAATCATTGAACGATTTGACACATTATTAAACCGAGGGTCTGAATTAATAACTGAACGGACTACCAGCTACGTGGTCATACCTGTCATACTGTACATCCCATTGTTGTAGCTAAATTCAACTTCACGTATTAACGTCTTAAATGACCTTCATAAATGTACAAAGAGAAGTATCCCTCACTTCTATAGTTGTAGGTATGATTTGACGAAAATCATTATTTATTCCAGTGCCATTGGAATTCAGATATAATGAGATCAAGGGTTTTTAAATCTTCTAGATTCAGAGCTTGCATTCTTCGTGTGATGTCAAATACAGCTTCCATTCATAGTAGTTAATTAGACACATTTTTAATAAATGTTCTACACACATTTTTAAACTCTCCGATTGAAGATATATTCTTTACAAATGTACGCTCAGTTGGAATGAGCTTTGTAAACTAAATTGGATCTGGATGTCCTCGAAACCACTTAACTGATTTCTTCTTGATCTATTTATTAGTTCCACTGTTGTGAAAGTTGGGGTGCGTAGTGCAAAAATGCTCGAAATTGCAGGATCTTTCCTAACATTTCCAAATTGTTTCCTAACATAGTCCAGATATGCCCGGTACTCACATGAAGGTCCATTTATTTACACTGTCTTCGTTATTAATTTATGACCCAACAGTATATCAGACTACAGCAACTTAAATTCAGAAAGCATTCAATCCGTGTAATTATTGTGTTTACTTCGAGTTCCACTGTAAAACGAGTGAATCTGTAAATCTACTCCTCTGTAAAGCAATGAGTGGTACTAGGTATATCTAACCAACATATAGGTCAAACTATTATTGTTTCACTCTATTAATTTTTCGATGTTTCATTTCCTTTGAGGCATTATCATTTTGTAAAAAAATAGCAGATAATTAATCATTTTTTATATTATGTCTAATGGGAGGTGTTAATTAGTCTTTCAATTCTGGAGGTAGCACACATTTGTCTGTTTTTGTACATCACACGACAGATGAATATGATATCATTGGTGATTCCACAGCAGTAACAAGACATTCGTAAAGCCTAAGTGAAAATGTCATGTTAAGACACCTTGTTCTACGAAATCATCTCTTACACCAGAACTGATTCTGGTGTAAGAGATGATTTCTCTTAAAAGAGGATGGCTTCTTTCCTCTTAGCCATCGTTCCAATAGCTTTTCTAATTTAATTTTTAATCTAAGGAACCACTAAGGGAATTTCCATAACTTCGATAGTCTTAGGTTAATATTTTTCTCCTTGAGGAATGTATAAGAACCACTTTAGGTGAAAAAAACGATCATTTAGGGAACATGCATCATCTGAAAAACAGTACCATTAAGCGTTTCTCATCTTCTAATAAAAGGTCTTCTGCATACCCCGCACGTCATAACCATCATTATATAGGGTATTCAGTAGGTCATCCACAACCAATCACTAGAATAGGATCCACAGCATACCTCCCTAAGAACATCCCTTAGTTTTCACAACTGTGGGAGATCCAATACTTGCACTAATTATTATTGTACAACATTACTACAATCTATCCTATAGTTTGTGGATTAATTCATCCATATAGTAGTGCTCATTCATCGATTCGAAGGAGTCTATCATGAACTCCTTCTACATTCAAGAATAAGTGAAAGTGATTCTTTTAAGACTCCAAATTCTTTTTATTTTGTCATAGAAATCAAAAAAAATGAAAACAAATTGTCAGGTTTAACGAATCTCCGAAGAAGTAGATTAAAATTAGTATCCGTTTTATAATAAAGAATGAAAGAGTACATTTCCGATATTTCAATAATATCCAGACAATGAAGTTCATAAACATACCAAGAACTATATCTATAACACATTAATTCGATCCATCAATCCATCATTAATTCGACTACAATGATTGGAAATTTTACTGAGCGATTTTAAATAACAAAAGGAATACACAATAGTTAAGAACTTCAGACAGATTTAATCAAATTAAAATAATTTCTTTTCGTTCAAAAACATCAAAGTTTTAAACAAAACACAATACTTTTACAGCTCTTTATTTCATATAGAAGATATATGAAATTAAAAGAACTGTATTTTATTAAAAAGAATAATAACACAACGACAAAGTAATATTTTGAATTAACTTTCTTGGGCATCCTTTCTTCCTAATTCAGGAAACCGAGCTTCCTAAAGCTTGGGAAACCGAGATTAAAAATTGAAAGCTACTACTACTAGTAGCAATCAAATTGCTAGTAGTAGTTAAAAAATAACAAAAAAACTAGTAGTTACTACAGTTACTAGTAGCAAGCAGGACTGAATGAATAGTCATATCCACATGGATCTATTGTTCAATTGTCAACTCTGTTCATGACGTTCACATAATTTATTATAAGAGTTACAAAAATAACAGCATATCATAATCAATAACAATTTCACAACTTGAACAAGCCAGTACTTTCTTCTCAAAGGGCTTAATTTTTCAGTACCTCTTCTATCAAGTCGTTTTAGTTGATTGAAAAAGAAACTTCGAGTTCATTGCGATTTCATCCATTGAAAATATCTTTAAATACTTCTACTATGTAAAGCTCATAAAAATTTGAACTGGTCCATACCCAACTTTACTGATAAACCCATTAATTGATTTCATTAATTAACATTGTTAATTAATTAAATTCATTGTTAATTTAATTAACGTGGCTACTATATTGGCAAATATAATGAACTACTATAAAATGTTTAGAAGGTATGATGCTTTGTGTGACTATGAGTAAATAACGAAAAGGAACAGGTAATATTAGCATCTACTTAAATCTTATGATTTAGCAAATAAAATTGCCAACCATGAAATCAGACCAAAAGCCATAATTAATAAATCAGACTTGAAGCACTCATTCAAAGATATTATTAATCAAATCACTACATGTAATGAATGAAATAAGCGATATTTTTCTATGCATTAGCAATAAGAGAAGTAAAATTTAGGTAGTTAATTATGCTCTCGATTCACTAATGTTATCGTTTGAGAGGAATTACTAAACTTAATAGATTACCTGTAATACTTCATGTGCCTCTTAATTTTTTATAGTACAATTTATTTTAAATGATGTCATTTATATCATAAAATTTGAATGTTTCAACTGATAATTAATTATTATTCCAAATTTAAAAATAAATTACTACTAATAACTTATTTTCATCTTTGACATTTCAATAAGATAAAGGTAAACAAAGCGGTAGGTGAATGCAGGTGGAATTTCGTCCTTGTTTGTATTGCAGTACTTCTTGCAATAATACAAAATTAATGAAGTTTTATGCTATTCTCACATAAGGATGAGTGAGTTGTCAAAAAAGTAGAACTTGTTTTCATATAAGTATCTTTCCCAAGATGCAATAAGTCCAAAAGTAAACGTCATAATTCCATTATACAACAAATTTGGAGTAACAAATTACATAATCCATCACCTTTATGGAGTGATTACAAAATGTTTGATCTATGCTCACCCATCCAAATACATCCAGAATCAATCTAAAAATATCAGAAACAACTTCGGGGACATGAAAACGCATAAATCTTGCAAATTTCAAATTTACTTTTCTTTCTCATGATCATTATACTTTACTTACAGTAAAGTGACAATAATTGTTCTAGAACCATAAGTTTTATAAATAGAAAAGATATTACACAAATGGGACAGAAGATATATATTAAAATATATATATATACATATACAATATAATTGTAAAATATATTTTACATACATCTCTAGTAGTAATGAAATATGAGATATCATGCTACCATATTTCTATAGGGCATACTTGTATCAGCATAAAGACGGTGAATTCCATAAAATTGTGCATATAACTTTATAGAGATATATTCACCTTTGTAAAACATTAGTCTCTTGCCAATAAAAGCAATTATCCTATTAATCTAAGATCAAAGATTAAAATAAACTAAATTTGTCACTAATAATGCATATATTTCTGATTAGCTTCAGACAGCAAAATATTTCTCCTGGAATAGTTAAAGGCTTGAGTGTTATAAGACTTACAAATAAAAATAATGCTACACAGGTAAACACGTAGATTAAAATAATACAAAAATAAAAGGCAATGTTGATCAGACTTAAAAATTGTTTCATTATCAACACAATACAAAACACATGTTTAAATATTAAAGATACACAAAGGACGTCTTAATGAAGTTTTCATTCTCGACTTAATGGTAAATGGAATACATAATTGCATCAGGTACACTTAAGCCAAAGGTTCTTCTTCATCAGTTTCTTCTCCGGTATTTAATTTTTCAAAACCTTGATGCCCCAAGATATTTCCAAGTTTAAAACCTTCGGCACTTCCATTCGGCAAAAGCCATCGATTACTCCTGCAATGGCCACATCCTGAAAAAAGGTTATACTTGATTACATTATTAATTATTATACTAATAATAGACATTAATAACACATTAATTTTAAACGAATTAAATAAAATATCATATAAAATGTTAATTATTGAGCATAGAGAAATTAAAAACACACACTTACAGTCTGAAATTTTCGGTTTGAACCGTCTTCAGGAGAGATAAGATAGGGAAACCAAGCGCATTGGTACAGCGACGGTTCGAGTGGACATCGTGTGCACATCGAGGAATGGACGGTCTGAATAAACCAATCTGGTAAGTAACAAGCCGAAAGTTTATGAAGAAGACCCATATGCTAGACTGAGTCAAATGCTTTCACCAAATCCAGTAACACAGTAAGAACCCTGCGGTGAAAAGTGTCCCTGTATGGTATATATTCTTTTATATTCTGCAGGGAAGCTCCATTCCTCTTCCTGGAAGGGCCGTTCTGATTTTACCTTTATCCATATCAGCCTCTAATAGATTTTCTTGTCAAAGGAGGAGTTCAATCGGTTTGTGGAGACTGATGGCTAACAGCTGAATGCTTCTATAGCATTGTGTCTGATATTCCTTTCTGGTTGGCCTGTTTTTTGATTCAAAGCTTAAACAGATTTGGGTTTTCATCTTTTTCTTTGTTATTTGTGTTTTCAATGCTCTGTTATTATTGAATAATCTTACTGCGCTGTTCAAGCACATCTCACGTTAAACAGGCACCTCTTGCTTCTCTTGGGCATGCCTCTTGGGAGTGTCAGACATCAAGTAGAGGGTTAAATATTTGAAGAGCTTTTTAGTAGTCAACCTGATGTATTTAAAGGACAAGATTTCATATTACACTGTAATGCTCATATACTCACCCATACAACAAGTGACTACTTGAAGCTCCCAGAGTATAATTCTTCGGATTTTTTTTAACTTATGAAGAAGTGAAACTTCAACCACAAAAAAAATCTTTAAGATAAATCAATATTTTTATGATGAAGCAGCAGTACACTATTACACTATTGAAAACAGTAACTAACAACCAGCTCTCGTTCAGTGCAGACAAGACGAGAAGGTCGACTTGACAACACAGTAACGCAGTTACAGGAGGTGAAAGATGTATCAGAAGCAAACTTTTTTACCGTTAGGAGTGTACTCGATGTGATGCTTTTTACGTTGGCTTGGCTTCAACCAAGCTGAGCCTGCGTATGAACAATCACAGGGCGTCCGTTGGTCAGCGCAGTGACTTACCCATAGCTATCCATGCTAATTTCCTTGACCTCCGTTTCAATGATTGTTTCAGGGTACAAATCCACAAGTCTAATTCCATGTCACCCTTAGAGCTTCCGAAGAGGCATTCATATGCCTCCTTGGGGCTCGCTCTCCTCCTGGTCTTAACCTCTACCGTTAATTATTATTATTATTTTTTTTATTATTATTATTATTATTTTATTATTAATACTTTATCTTTTTTAATTTTATTTGCATTGTTATTTTTGTCTTCATTATTAATTCGTATTATATATTTTTTATCTTGTTTTATAAATAAATATTGGAGCGATTTCTATTTTTCCTCTCCTCCGCTGGGGGGCAGCATTGCGATGGTTCCACGAGTTAATCTGGAGGCCAGTAGCAGTTTGCTTCTCAACGCGAGTACTTCACACTTCTTCCCGATGACGACGGATGTCGAAATATCGAAGTGAGTTCTGTAATGTCTTTCTGTGTTCTTTTCTATGTGTTAAAGTTTTTATTGTTCACACAGACCTTTCATTTTATTCGAAATATATATATATATATATAATCAAACCACAATATGAAATGGGAAAAAAAAAGACTAAAATCTTTCAACCGTAACAAGTGGTCTTCGCCAGAGTCAAAACCCAACGCTTGTTGACCAGAGACGAAGACCGCTTGTTACGATTGAAAGGTCTTAGTAGTTTTTTCCCATTTCATATTGTGATTTGATCATTGATTGTTATTTCACGTGTTTATGTGAAATCTTGTTATATATATATATATATATGATACATATTTTCGAATAAAACATAAATTTCAATTTTCGTATAAAACACACACACACACACACACACACATACATATATATATATATATATATATATATATATATATAGTTCAATATAGACAAAGAAACATAGAGGAATCAAAATAACACGCTTACAGTCTCTAATTTTCGGTTTGAACCGTCTTCAGGAGAGATAAGAGAGGGAAACCAAGCGCACTAGTTCAGAGACGGTTGGAGACCTCTCAAACTAGTGCGCTTGGTTTCCCTCTCTTATCTCTCCTGAAGACGGTTCAAACCAAAAATTAGAGACTGTAAGTGTGTTCTTTTGATTTCTCTCTGTTTCTTTGTCTATATTCAACTATATTTGTCCGTTTTGGATCGTATTTCCAACGAAAAAGTGTTTTAGTGCGTGAAGTGCATCAAACTCTATAACCTCTTGTGCTGTTATATTTGTGTTCTTAACTGCTGTCTTGTTTTCTTCAAACGCTATTCGTTTTTCTTTTTAATCTTCTAGAACAGTATAAGGTAGACAGGATCAAGTTATTGTGTAATATATATATATATATATATTATATAAAGTTTTCAAATAAACACATGAAATAACAATCAATCATCAAACCACAATATGAAATGGGAAAACAAGACTAAGATCTTTCAACCGTAACAAGCGGTTTTCGTCAGAGTCAAAACCCAAAAAACATTTTGGGGTTTTGACTCTGACGAAGAACGGTTGAAAGATCTTAGCCTTGTTTTTTCCATTTCATATATATATATTATATATATATATATATATATATATATATATATATATATACAGGTTTGATTAAATAATACGCCATATTTACGGTTGATTAGTTTCCTTGTGTATTTCTCAAGGGATCTGAATAATCTTCTTGTATAAACATCTAAATATTCTATTCAGATCCCTTGAGAAATACACAAGGAAACTAATCAACCGTAAATATGGCGTATTATTTAATCAAACCTGTATAAATGAAGGACTGCTTCCTAAATATACTAATATATATATATATATACTTTTTCGTTGGAAATACGATCCAAAACGGACAAATATAGTTCAATATAGAAAAAGAAACATGGAGAAATCAAAAGAACACACTTACAGTCTCTAATTTTCGGTTTGAACCGTTTAATGGGTCTCCAACCGTCTCTGAACCAGTGCGCTTGGTTTCCCTCTCTTATCTGTCCTGAAGACGGTTCAAACCGAAAATTAGAGACTGTAACTGTGTTCTTTTGATTTCTCTATGTTTCTTTTTCTATATTGAACTATATAAATATATATATATATATATATATATCTATATATACAACAATTAAAAGAAACGGTCCAGCGGACTTTTTTAAAATAAAATAAATTCAAAACGAAGGAAACACACAGAAAGACACAGACATAACTCACATCGATATTTCGACCATCGTCGTCATCAGGAGGTGCGAAGAGCGAAGAGTCCCGCAGGAAGACAGGGCGGTACTGTCTATATTTGGGGTTTTGACTATATATATAAAATATATAATATATATTTTATATATATATAAAACTAAAATTTATCAGGACTCGGTCAGTACCGATAAATTTTAATTTTGTTTCTATTCCACGGTCGATACTTTTATCATTTTATATATATATATATATATATATATATGATCAAACCACAATAAGAAATGGGAAAACAAGACAAGATCTTTCAACCGTAACAAGTGGTCTTCGTCAGAGTCAAAAACCCAACTTGTTACGGTTGAAAGGTCTTAGTCTTGTTTTCCCCTTTTCTTATTGTGGTTTGATCATTGATTGTTATTTCACGTGTTTATGTGAAATCTTTATATATATATATATATATATATATATATATATATAGCAAATATGTTTGTTTACTATGTATCTTCATTTTCTTCGTATTTGAATTTGTATTGTTGATTTTAAATCGTGTATCCGACTTTAAAATTATACTGATTTAACATTTTTTAATAATTTGTCCATTTAAGTATAATTTATTGTTAAATTTATTTCAGTTATGTAATTTACAATAGATTTTTTGATTTTATATATTCCTACTTTGGCTATGAAAAAGATGTTTAATATAGATAGAATCTTCCTCATTTTAAATTTTAATTTGAAATTGGTAAAACTGACCAAATCTCGATAAATCTATTCCTCTTCCGCGGGGTCTCCCTACCTCATCACCACCTACTTCCTAGGTAAGAATAAATTGGTTATCTCCATTAAAGAACTTTTCCCTATTTTATCATCTTTCCCGTCCACTTCCAGAACATTTCTTAATCCCCCATATGCCTATAATACAGCAATTTTCTCTCCCACAGGAGTTAACCTCCAAGAGGACTAATTGTTTGCTCTCTTCAGGTTGCCACACATGCCCTAGAATTAATCTCCAACCACATTTCACTACTTCCTTCAACAAAACATACCATCCTGTTTCAAATGACTGCTCTTGTCTCTCCAAACTGTGTATACCTCTTGGAGTGTACCATATGTGATTCGTTCTACGTAGGTCAAGTACCCACCATGCTTAACCTCCATATTAACTGTCACAGAGCTTCCGTCAACAACCACTCCCATCTACCCATCGCATTCACTCCCCTTCAATAATTGCTACAGGTTGCGGATTCTGCGACAAATCCCCTCTGATTGTAAAGATGTTACTGTAGGATCCTCCTAATAATAAAATGTATTATATTTTATTTTTATAAAATGCTTAGCCTTTTTACCAGTTATATATTTATCCCATCCTTTGTTCATTTCTCTGTCTTCTATTATTTGTTATTTGTTTTCTAATTCCCTATTCTATACTTCATTTTGAATTGATTCTTGTCTACCTTATTCCCTGCAACGGGCGCGCACGCAGCAATAATAACTTTCAAGTCCGACGTTTTCGGCTTTATTTGAAAACATTTTTTGTAGTCATCTACTTCATATATTCTTCTTATATAAATATAAATACCCATAATTGTAATCCCGAACTACAATAAAGTTAATATAATATATTAACCACTAATAATAATTTATAACATAATATATTATGTTAACCAATTTTTTCACAACTACCAAACCACATAAAAATTATACCAAGCCTGAACCAATCAGTCCTAAAATAAATTACATTTAAATATAAAAAAAATATTAAAAAAAGTATAAAAGTGTGATATTATATAAACATTAACAGGTTATACATAGTTAATATCATATAATAAATATATTGAATTATAAATTGGAAAATTTATCCCACAACTCATGAAGTGTGCAGGTTAGGTATGTATGCTCTGCTTCCCTTATCATCTATTACAAACACTGTTAACCTATCACTTCTATTGCAATTTCCTTTTTATTGAAAACAGTACACCAGAAGTAAACAGAAAGAAGCAAGTTTGAAAAGCCCGTTACTAATGTTTATAATATTTCATCTATTAAATTTAATCAGAGAGGATTCGACAATATTTCTTAACATCAATTTTTCATAGGTAATAAATTTAGCTCCAGTCCAATCAATATGATGATTTTCATTATTTATATGCAAGAATAAGGCGCTACTTTTTTCCTGTCTACTTACGTTGTACTGGTGCTGTTTAACACCATTGTGGTTTTATCAAATGCATGCGATTTGTACGCGGTTTTCGTTGTGACTTTGTTATTTCTAAAATGTTTAAACTAATTATAATTTCTCAATATACAGTATGAAAATCATGCAAGAATAAAAACAAAAATGAACGTCCGCCAAAGAAGGAAAAAAATCTGATTTTACAACCAATCCTAAATACTTACAATATGGTATTGTGCTTTAGTGAGAATATAAAAAAAGTCCATGTTGTCCAACGTGCATAAATGTAATGATAACAAGATTTCACATAAACACGTGAAAAACAAATCAATGATCAAACCACAATATGAAATGGGAAAAAAAGACTAAGCTCTTTCAACCACAAGCGGTCTTCGTCAGAGTTAAAAACCCAACTGAAACACATGATGCAGAAACATCATAGTGGGGGGTTCAAAGGAGTGGGAGGGAACAGTGGTATTTTGAAAGGGTATAAAGTGCAGGAAAGGGCAATAGTCCAGAGAGGGATGTTAGGGTAAACAAAGGATTACAGTAAGAAAAAGTAAAAAACTATCCACTAGCTCTCAACCCTCTTCGATGAGGCTATTGCCCTCGTCAAGAAAGAATCAAGTTTGAAAAGCCCGTTACTAATATTTATAATATTTGATCTATTAAATTTAATCAGAGAGGATTGGATAACATTTCTTGACATCGATTTTTCATAGGTAATAAATTTAGCTCCGGCCCAATCAATATGATGATTTTCATTATTTATATGCAAAAATAAGGCGCTACTTTTTTCCTGTCTACTTACGTTGTATTGGTGTTGTTTAACACCATTGTGGTTTGATCATTAAATGTAAGAAATTTTAAGGAAATTTTAATTGGACAAACATGAATGAATATTGGCAATGACTTGTTAGAACCCTAAGCTTTAGATAAGATCGGATAAATTGTTCTTTCAAATGATATGATTAGTTGTCAAGTACCCCTAGGAACCCTAGCCTAGGTTTTGTATTTATTTATTTATTTATCTTAGTCTTAAGCCTGCCCTAGGGGGAATATCCAAGTACCCCTAGGAACCTTAGCCTAGGTTTTTGTTTATTGATTTGTTTTTATTTATTTATTTATATTAGTCTTAAGCCTGCCCTAGGGGAATATCCAAGTACCCCTAGGAACCCTAGCCTAGGTTTATTTATTTATTTATTTATTTATATTAGTCTTAAGCCTGCCCTAGGGGAATATCCGAGTACCCCTAGGTACCCTAGCCTAGGTTTTTGTTTGTTCTAGTCCTATTTGTCTTTTGTCTGTTGTCTTTCCGTCGTCCGTCGTGTATTATTGATGTTTGTCTTTAGCGTGATGTCTGTCGTGGTAGCCCGCCTCCGCGAGGTCCACCTTGGGCACACTGGGATGAGCCTTCTGTTTCCTTTTGGGAACAGTTATCTCTGCCCAGTGTGGCTAAAGGGCTCCACGTAAAAAACATCGGCCTGGTCTGCTTTATTGCGTGGTGTGGTCGAAAGACCGAGGTACATGCTAATAAATCAAACAAGGATTAGTTGTCAAGTGGTGACGAAATATTCTGGATACTAGTGAACCTAAAATATTAAAAATTAACCATTAACTCATCAACATTAAGAAGGGCGACATTTTTTTATCAAAATTATAAAAAAAAAAGGGACATCAATTTGTGTTTAAATTTTAAAGGCTTAGTTAATTTATTTGTAGTAATGTATAATAACCGTAGTAGATTTTTGGCTAAATGAGATAGGACGGATGACTTCCCCTCCATTCAACATGGCGAAAGCATTAGCTGTTCCACTGAAATCACTATATAAATATTTACTGGAATATTTAACTTTCAG
Organism: Hermatobates lingyangjiaoensis; assembly: GCA_026182355.1. Classification (NCBI taxonomy): domain Eukaryota; kingdom Metazoa; phylum Arthropoda; class Insecta; order Hemiptera; family Hermatobatidae; genus Hermatobates; species Hermatobates lingyangjiaoensis. The sequence continues at coordinate 633,889 of JAPFBL010001938.1, forward strand.
ATCTGCTAATCATACCGCATTTCTAGTTTGCAATGTTATGTAAAGTCTACTGACCATGCTTCTGAAAATATTAAAGAATTATAATTTTGCAAAGATTTAGTTACACAAGTTTTGATATATTGAATATTATATCAATTATTCCTTTGTATAAATAAATATTATACCTATAAATATTGCAATTCAAATATATATAAACTGAAAAATATTTTTAGTATGTATACAGGAGTAGCCAAAATTATTACTAAAAATCATTTCGTAGTAGTTCAGAAAAGTCGCAAGGATTGTTTCTTCTGTTTATTTATTCCTCACTCACTACCAGCATTTATCAGCCACAAATATGTTTCCAGAATTAAATGGTTTTATCAGAACCGGTAAAAAGTATAAATCTTATAAAGAAAAACAATCTCAACTCTTGTTTATTTACTATCAAGAGGTACAATCAGTATAACATCTTTTCCTTCATGTATACATAGAATGACTCTCTCAAGGAAATATTTGGACTTTCTAGAGTTAAGTTACGAATTAATGTTAGAAGTAGCGTTGATTTTTGTAGAAAAAGAGTCTTAAATATAAAACGTTTTCTGATATGAAATGGGTTGTGATATGATAAATCTATAAGACGTGCACCCTGGAGGGACAACAGCGAGTCGCATTTCATTATTACTGGTATATATATATATATATATATTTGCCTGTAATTTTTACCCATAGAACAATAAGGGTGAGCTCATGCCCATCAGATACTCCTCTACTGGCAGCCTGGGTAGGTTCTAGGTCAAGCGTTGAATAAACTAAGGATAACCGATTATATTCTACAAGTTTAAAATGATGCTTAGAAAAATAGTAAAAATATTTTACTGACGTCACCACTGATTCCAGTTATTGTGAGTTTTCCTCATATATAAATGTGTAGAATAATTACATTTGATTGGAATATAACTGCAAAATCGACTATCTACAAGATAAAAGCTGGGCATCAGAGTTTCACATTCAACCTGGATATGTCCCGAACTAATAAAGTTCTAATATGCCAATCTAACAGATAACCATTCCATTTTATCCAAAAGGTTATGCTAATTACTTTACTAAAATATATATATAAACGTAATTTTAAAAATGAAATAGAGAATTCAATATTTAAAAATAAATATTATCATCAGATCATAGCTTTAATCTTTGATAATCTTGAAATTCATCAACATTTCCCAAAAAGTAATCCAGCTCAAAAATGCTGTACAATTTGGCTTTCTGGGATCCAAAAGGATATTAAAGACTTACAATACTTTTTACCCCGTCTGTTATAGGGAAGTGCTCATCACACTTCCCCAGTTGAACAGGTAAATAAATTTAGCCCGGAACAGAGAAGAAACTTGAAACTATAATCTAATTTACCAAGTCTCATTGTGTTTGAAACCCTTTTTCCAAAAGACAACACTCCTCAAAAAGAATGTCAACGAAATTAATAGCATTAACACAAATGATTTTTTCAAATGACTGATAAAGTAAATATGTTGTTCAGCAGTTTTCTAGTAGAGTGATAAAATCTTACAAAAGTTAGTAAACCATTTATTTCTAGTAGTTGACTCATATCTTACCACAAACTTTCTGAGATACGAAATAAACACTGTTTATTTTCAATAGCTACCTAAAATCATACTACCAGGTACACCTTGAGATTTCTTCTTATCACTTTACTCTTCCATAAATTAAACACCTACCTTTTCATTAACATATAAATTATTACTTGTCAATTATAAATTAACTTGTTTTTTGCAACTTTAAAATCTAAAACATATAAATTAGTTATTCAAATAAATTTACCAGACGAAACTAAAAGAGTTGTTTTGAAATTTTCCAATACAATGTTGGAAGGCCTATACACGAAAGTATAAGAGAATTATAGGAAATTGAGGATTCCAAGATAGACTTGGTAATAAATAAAGTACTGTGCAGAACTTTCAAACATATACACCGTTTCAAAACAAATGCTCTACGAATGATATATATATTTTTTTTTTTTCATTAGATATAAGTTAATACGGTGGTCTCTTTTGTGTTATATCCATTACTAGTCCACAGGCAGAAGACTTAAATATCGTTAATATTCCATTGTCAACCCAGGTAACCAACCGTTTAGGGGTTAACGAAATAAAATTAGCATAAACGGGAAATATGTGCATCATATTAGAAAGATTTAAAACTTACATCATTTACAATGATTTGCATATAAGAAGGAGATATTTTCCTCTTGATTCTTTTAAAAACCAACTAAATTAATATTAAAATAAGTTAGAATCTAGTTACATGCACTTATCCATGTTTCTCATTAATTAGTTTTTCATTATATGAAAATGGCCAATACGTATGGCATTTTTTTATTCAAGGTTGTGACAAGTATACCGTTTTAATGAAAACTTAAAAAAATGTATTAACAAATATTTAAAAAAAAATGAAAGTCACAACTTGGAAATAGGCAAAAAAGGTGTATGTGAGTTAAAAAAAAATTGGTATCCACTGAATTACCAGATCACCTCGCCTACTATCCAACAATATTGAGGAATTTAGAGGTTCTGAAGAACCATAACCGTTTATTTATCAATTCACTTCAGATTCACCTATAAATAAATAATTGTTAGAACTCAGAAAAAGTGAATAATAAAAAAATAAACGCTATTGAACCAAGGAAAATAAAATAAAAGAAAAAATAATTCTCAAAAATGGATATATTATCAATATATAAAATAACAATATTGGTAAATGAGATACAAATGAGTAAGTTATTTTTTTTTTCAATTAGTAATCTTGTAATAATAAAATCATATAAATAAATCAATCATAATCATAAATCAATCATGTAAAAATAAAATTAAATGCTTTATGTCCATACCTTCAGAAGAAAAATAAAGACTAAATAAACAATTTATTTCAAAGAACATTACTGAACTTAATAAATATGGATGGAAATGAAGTTTTGCTTCAAGATCTGTCACCACAGAGATTAATTGTTTCCTGTTAGACCACATAACGGATGTTTATAATTTGATTCATTAGGAATCAAATTGTATATACTCATACATAACTTATACCTTTATTTCATAGAATACATCCATACAATTACTTTCATAGTAAAGTAAACATCTGTCGAATTTTTCTGCTAGATTGTTTTTTTTTTAAATGGGCTATATTTTAGTTTAATGATTTACCCAAAATTTTAAGTAATTTTAATCACCTATCCTAACATCTTTCAACTTGTAAGTGGTTATCTCAAGGAATTAACTCAACCATACTTCACAATAAATTAAGCCAGTTTCGTAGTAGTCTAACAACAGTTCTTTTACATGTACACCAAAGAATAGTTATCTTGTACAAGGTGAGGACGGAGTTCATCCTTAGATTAGTTTTAGACAGAATTAATATCTTAAACGTTTCTTAAAAACACTGTTAAACTTTTCATTAAATATCCTCTCGGATCCATTGAAGTATGAAATACTTGCAGTACTGTTGATTTAGGAATCAATATCGTGAATTGCTGCTTAAAAGGAAATATAACAATAACATAACACGACGCAATTAAAATTAGAATAACATTCCAGAACCAGGACCAAATATACTGATATCCTTAGAAGTTTTATCATAATTTATGGACAAACACTCATTAAAAATAAATTAAATGTTATTTTTACAATCAGAACCTATCATAATTTAGCAGATCTATTATCTAAAGCAGTGTTTCCCAACTTTTTTTGCCTGAGGCACACCTGAGAACTCCTAAAATGATCACGGCACACTGGCGAATATAGAAGGAAATATATTTTTCATGTTATGAATGGGTTTAAGGACTTGAAAGTAAAACACGTAGTTATGAACTTACTTTATTTCTAAAATTATTAATTGTGAATTGTACAGCTTATAATATTTAGTGTAAAACCTGTGGCTGATGCTTTTTTGTGATTTCTTCTATATTTGGTCGTATGTGGGATAAGCAGACCTTCACTTTTTCTTCTGTTCAAATAGTTTTTCTCGCTTTTTAATATTTATAATGTTTAGGGTGAAAAGGCCAAGTTCACATACATAAGAAGTCGAAAACTGCAATAAAATGGACAAAGCTTTTTTGGCTAGTGTCGGATACTCCTCATGCATGGAAATCCAAAGTGCATCAATGGGAACCAGAAGAATGGTAAGTTCTTCTTCTTCACTAAACTGAAGTACGGTATCAGAGGGAACATTCATAAACGGTTTCAAACCCAGTCATATTTTTGTGTGTTCAATGAAGGAAAATATTGGTCAATATTTACGTCAAGTGTTGTAAAGTGGTCGACAACGATGGGGATAATTTCTTTGATTCAGGTGTTGCGCATTAAAGGAAACATGTCAAAGTTATCTGAGACAGTTAGTTTTTTCCAGATTTGAATTTTCTTTTTTAGAGCAACTCTACTTTTCTGCTGAAGTAAGAATGTTTTCATCTCTGCCTTGCATACTACTAATGACGGTATTTAATAGATCAAATACTTCTGTTAAGTATTCCAGTTTGGACATCCAAAAGTCACACCAAAGAAATTCACAGATTTTCTCGGTCAAAAAATTCTATTAATTCGTTGCGCAATTTGTGAACAGGAGCCAACACTTTTTCTTTCGACGGCCATCGAACTTCAGTATGCAGTAATATCTAGCATACTGGGAGTCCATTTCCTTGTATAGTAGTTCAAACAATGTTGATTTCAGTGGTCTACTTTTGATATAATTAACCATTTCTATTAACTGTTGTAACACTTTCTTCAAGTCCTCTTGCAAGATTTTCAAAACAAGGATCTCTCTATGTGAGAAGCAATGAGTACGAATAAGATCAGGATTTTCTTTTTCTACAAGGGATACAAATCCTTTAATACATCTTATCATGTTTGGGGCACCATCGGTACAAATACCTACACACGACTTCCAAGTCAAATTCATGTTTTTAAGGTAGCCTGTTAGTATATCAAATATCTTGACCTTTAGTAGTAGTAACATTCTTTGCAGCATAAGAACTGATTGATTATTCCACTGCCATCAATAAAACGAACAAATGCAAGCAAATGGCTAATGTTACTGATATCAGTGGACTCATCAACTGTCAAAGCAAAGACAGAATCCTTAATTTCTGAACATTTTCTTCAATATTTTCTGATAATTCCAGAATTCTCCAATGTATTGTATTATTTGATAATGTCAATTTGTTTATTTCCCTTTTCAGCTTGTTCACCTAACATGGTTTTAACTATCTTCTTACAAGCTGGCAATATGACAGACTCTGCAAGAGTGTGAGATTTGGATTTTAATGCTATTATTTTTGCTACCTCAATCGAAGCAAACTGAGCTCTTTCAGATACAGTCATTGTCATTTCAAACACATTGCGTTGCTTTGATTGCTGATCTATGAGTCTTTGAAAATAAACAAGGTCTTTATCCTTCAGAGACGGGTGCTTGGTAGTCAAGTGTCTTTTCAACTTACTTGGTACCATGGATTCATTTGCCATTTTTTCACCGCAAATTACAAGTAATGGACTTGGTTGATCAGCATCTCCAGACCAAGAAAATCCGAGCTTCAAATATACAGCCTATTATGGTGATTTTTTGCTTTTTTTTTTACAATGGAGTTTAAAGGGTTAATCAAATGACAATTTTCAGACTCACAGCTGTCACTAGCATTTCTACTTTCCTTTTAAGAAATTTATCCATTTCGAATGGTAGAACTAAAACTAATTAAAAGCCTTTTAACTCTTGAACGCGCCTCCCTGAGGTTTCGTGATGCAATGATACAAATCAAACTTCAATGAAATATGAAGTGTTGCCATCTTCATATTTCCAACAACCTTAGGACCGAAATTCAATAATAATATGGCATATTAGATATATCAGTTATAATCATTGTAATTACACGTATAGATTTTGATACCCTCCAATGAAACTATACACTCATTTTGAATGTATTACACAGTGCAGATATTTCTATTTTAGAATCAGTAGCATCATACTGCTTTAGTAAAAAGTCTCTTCCTCATTCACGTGAATCTGAAATTTATATATACGCTGCCACAATATGTAAGAAAATCACATTTCAAGGTGTGCCGTGATAGAGTCTCGCGGCACAGTGGTTGGGAATCACTGATCTAAAGGAATACATAAAATGTGGAAGATGAACATAACACAAATACACCTTCAATACCAATCTAATACTTTAAATTCGCAGTTCTTTCAAAAATGATAATCTGTTTAAACATCGAACAAACTGCTATGAATTGCAATAGAAGTGTAATATTAGTTAGTATAAAGCAAATACTGTCACTAAAATTAAATAAAATGAAAATGAAAGAAACTAAAAAAAACTATTTAACACAATGAATCCTAAGATTAATTATTAAAGAAACCACTTGAAACTATAAAAAATTCATTAGGAAAAAATTACAAACAAAAGATAAATTCTTAGGGGATACTAAATTGCGGAAGATATGAGATAACACTCTCCGAATTCCAAACTATCTCCTCAAAGGATCTACACTTATATCAAGAATCCACTATAAAATTTCTTAAATTAATAAATGTATCATTACCTAGGAATTATAAATCACCCCATTAAAAAATCGTTATAACTAAGTGTACAGAAAAAATTGGCAAGAGGGTTAAGAGCCACAAATCAGTATACTCGGAGGAGAACATGGCAGGCTATATTCCAACAAGTTAAACAACATAATCACTCCATAAACTCGGTGCAAGCATGATAACTGTACATAAAAAAGATGAATTAAAAAGAAGTTTGATGGTCTCATATCAACTATTATACATTAAATTTGATTTATATATATCAAATATTTAATGTCTTATTTATAAATATCTAAGATATTGGTATTAATGATTTATTAATACCAGTATATAATTATACCAGTGTATAATTGGTACATACACTGATGTATTATTAAGATCCGTGGTCAGTAGTTAGGCTTACTGATTTGGACTCCCTGAGGTAAATTTAAATCTCCTGAGGTGGATTCTCTTAAATATATATATAAACTGTTGTCCAACAGGAACAAATATACTAAAAACTAAACAGAATACAATCAAACAATTGACTGGCCGACCCCTACAAGGTCTACAGTTTTAGGACTACCATAGGATCACTGATGATTACAATCAAACACTTAAGATGATCGATATCAGAACACCAGTCCGTCATAAATAGAAGAACAGAAGAGTAGATGAAGTCACGAGAGATGTTACCAGACTGGCCGAGAGTTTTATGCATGGCACCAAAGAGAAAATAATACACAAGTTTCATCAGTATAACTCAATTCGAGATATCGAAGTGACCACATATATATAAAAACTCTTTAATAATGAAACATCAATCCATATGGATAACGAAGTTCAAAAACAATCTAAAAGATTATGAACACCAGCACACAAATACAATCATCAAATTTTCGAATTAACCGGAATTTTCTATGAGAGAGCTATTGCATTTTCTGGTGTGTGTAAGTTTTGTTTTTGTTTCTAGTTTGTTTCTGAACTTCATATATATAGTCCAACATTTCTTATACCTCCTTCATTATTTAACGGATGCCATCAAAATTACTTCTGTGTACAAGTTTTCATAATAAATACAAGAAAAAATACAATTACATATGAACTGAATATCGAAATTTGAAGACAAAACTCGGACCATCCTATTACAGGAAACGGATTTTTCAAAATTCATTTCCCTTTGATATTCCGTTGAAGAGAGTTATTCATCAATCCGATATAATAACTCATGTTATTATATATCATATTAGATCTGTTATTACTGATATAACAGTAATATGATCACATCATATTACTGATGTTATTATACATCCGATAAATATCTTAATTTTTCAGTTTAAATATTATCATGAAAAAAATACCAGGATTCCCAGCATTGTGAACATTATCTGTCTTATTTTTATCGTTCTTAAATAAACACACGTGATTTTACGATAAAGAAACCACTAAAACCTAGGTATACAGATGAAAAAGTTCCGAGACTGTCTTCCAGGTTCAAATGAAACTATCAATACCAACGTTATGATTTTATTTAAAAACTTTTTCAACGTGTATAAAATAGTGGTAAATAAGAAATCATTATAAAATTAGTTTGTTTCTACAGCTTGTATTTTATTTGGGTTTGGACTCTGACGAAGATCGCTTGTTACGGTTGAAAGATCTTAGTCTTTTTTTTTTCCCCATCTCTTATTGTAGTTTGAACATTTATATATATATAAAAAGATTTCACATAAACACGTAAAATAACAATCAATGATCAAACCACAATAAGAAATGGGAAAACAAGACTAAGATCTAAGATCCAGTTGGGTTTTTGACTCCGACGAAGACCGCTTGTTACGGTTGAAAGATCTTAGTCTTGTTTTCCCATTTCTTATTCTGGTTTGATCATTGATATATATATATATATATATATATATATACACTTTTTCGTTGGAAATACGATCCGAAACGGACAAATATAGTTCAATGTAGAAAAAGAAACATAGAGAAATCAAAAGCACACACTTACAGTCTCTAATTTTCGGATTGAACCGTCTTCAGGAGAGATAAGAGAGAGAAACCAAGCGCACTGGTTCAGAGACGGTTGTAGTCTCCTGAAGACAGTTCAAACCGAAAATTAGAGACTGTAAGTGTGTGCTTTTGATTTCTCTATGTTTCTTTTTCTACATTGAAATATATATATATAGATATAGATATAAGTTTGCCTATTTTAAATCTTTCATACTTCCTTGAGACTCATTTCCTGATTAAAAACTTCCAATGACAGGATGGAGTATAAACAAGTTCACCAAACAATTTAATTTTGCAATCCAAAAACTTAATTTTATTTTTTGTTTAACTACCACTATTTTAGTGTGAGGAGTCTTGTTCGGGCTTTGCTTGGTGTCGGATCTGTGTTTCCTTTGTGCTGCTGTCTGTGTACCCTGGTTCTTCGGTGAAGGAGGGTGGCCTGGGTGATACCCTGGATTCCTCGAGTCGGAATTTTCTGAAGATTAAAACGTTTGTCGGCATTGGGTGTTAGTTGACTGGTTTATTGGGGTATCATATTGCCGCCTGACATTCTTCACCCGGAGTCAGCGCCCTTATACCTGCAGGATTTGGGAACCGGTGCGGACAGGTTGTAAAAGTTGTGTTTATTTCGCTCCGTTAAAGTTGACCAATTTAAGTGGCGTGTGTTAACAAAAACTGACTGGACTGGGCACGTAAGTACTTCATATCTTGGGGATTATTGTGATCCTTTTTTTTTCCATTGATTATTTGTTTTGATAACTATTATTATTACTGTTATCATTATTATTTTTGTCGTTGGAGTCCAGCTGGAGCTGACAGGTTGTAAAGTTGTGTTTGTTTCGCTCCGCAGAAGCTGACTAGTTTAAACAGTTTATGTTAACGAAAGTCGAGAAGATTTGGCACGTAAGTTTTTCATGTCTTGGTGAATTGGTTTTATGCTTAACCATAATCTGTCTTGTTTTTATCACTTTGTTTCATGGTATAATTGTTTTCATTTCTATCTGAATAATTCGAACAAGTGAATTGATAAGGAAACAAGTAGATTTCATAACACAAGGAAAATAAATAAACTCACTGAGATTAGTGAACTCCTAAGCTTGTCTCAAGCGTGCCATGAATAGTGAAGGTGAAACGATTGGCGGTGAAATCGTAGAAACCTTAACCATTATGGATACAGATAATCAAAAAGAGCCCAAGAAGAAGAAAAGGATGATAAACTCTTCATTGGATGCAGAGACGCCTATCAAGAGAGCTGCCTAACATAGGACGGTAGCAACGACGCCAGAGACCCAACTCAATACTTCAGTGCTGTTGGAGAAGAGCGATGGCATCGAGTATATACATGAGACTAGCCGAAGGGAAGAAGAAGAGTTAAAGAAATGCCTTGACATTATTGAAACTATGAAAAAGGCAACAAGTAGGCAGAAAAACATCAGTCAAGAGGTCAAAAGAGGAATTGCCTTGCTAGAAGAATCTATCGACGTTATAACCAACATTCGAAGAGACAGGAAGACGGCAGAACAAAAATACAAGAATCAGGAGACCCAGACATCAGAACAAGGCCAAAGCTATAAGGAGAGTCCAACAGATCTGGATGTCAAAAAACTGCCGTCTACCGAAGAGAAACAAATGAGTAGAAGGAGAATAAATGTGCAGACCTCTCATCTGGAACCACAAACTCTGGTACCAAAATGGATCACGGTAGTTTCCAAAAAAGAAAAGGTGAGGCTCCGCCAGCTTACGATACTTGACTCAACAGGGCAAGAACGACCGGCTGGAGGAATAAATGAAAAAGATGAAGGTAAAACAAGGCCCAAGAAATTGTGGAAGAAGCGTGATGCACTTCTGATCAAGCCAAAGGAAGGAAAAACGTTTGCAGATATCCTAAAAGACATGCGGAGTAGTATGAAACCGGAAAGCACAGAGGCTGATATTCGTAAAATTCGTAAGACACAAGCAGGTGGTCTTCTAGTGGAATTCGGCAGTGCTTCAAAAGGTAAGCAGACATTCTCTGATAGCGTAAGAGCAGTTTTAGGAACTAGCGCAGAGGTTTCATGCCTGGAGCCGAAATGCACGCTAGAAATAAGAGACTTGGATTGTGTTACTGATTGCACGGATGTCATGGAAGCCCTAAGAAAAGTGGCTCCTGATATGGCGGACGGCAAAGTACACGTCACCCAGGAAAACACAAGAGGGCAAAGAGCAGCTATTGTTGAACTTAGTGAAAAGGATGGAGAAAAATTGATTGAGCTTGGGAAAGTCAGAATTGGATTTGTCAACTGTCGAGTCCGCAGAAGAGCTGAAGTGATTAGGTGCTTCAGATGTCTAGGATATGGCCACAGGTCATCGTCCTGTAAGGGACCAAATAGAACTGGCATCTGTTTTAGATGTGGCAAAGAAGGTCACAAAGCTAAAGAGTGCTCTGCTCCTGAGCACTGTGTACTATGTGGGGAAATAAACAGAGAAAATGAAAACGTGGCCCACATTCCGGGCTCTGGAAAGTGCAGGGTTTTCAGAGAGGCCCTTAAGAATGCCTATAAACAACTCCAGATATGATTCGTTTTCTACAAGCTAATATGCACAGAAGTAGTGTTGCAAATGCACTCCTCAGACAGCTTGTAGTGGAAAAAGATATAGATGTTGTCCTTATCAGTGAACCCTACAGCAATGATTATGCTTTTAACTGGTACTGGGATCTAACAAAAACAGCAGCCATCTGGGTAGTAAATCGGAGAAAGGTTCATGTCAGACAACATCGCAGAGGTAATGGCTTCGTCTGGATTGAGTGTAACACAAGAATCTTTATCTCCTCTTACTTCACACCAAACGAGCCTAGGCAAGATTTTCAGTCAAAAATTCAAGCTATGGAAGATGAAATCCGAACTAGAGCAGAGTTCCTAGTTTTAGCAGGGGACTTTAATGCAAAGGCTGTAGAATGGGGAATGCCGTATACCGACTTCCAAGGAAACTCTATTTTAGAGATGACCAGTCGCACGGGTCTATCAGTATTAAATATAGGAAATGTGACAACATTTCGGCGACCAGGATATACGGAAACGATACCAGATGTAACCTTTGCATCTGAAGAATTAATGGCATTTATAAAAGACAGGAGAGTGCTAGAGGACTATATAGCAAGCGACCATCAATATATCACATTCGAAATCCATGATCGACGAGAGGTCAGAGAAGTTTTAACTCCTTCAATATTCCCTAGATGGCGTGTGGAGAAGCTAGATTTGAACTGCTTTAGCCTTATTCTTGACTGGGAAGCAAAAAAGATGGGAGTTCTGGAGGGAGAGAGAGAAGAAGCAGCTGAAGACCTAGCGAAGAGGACTATAGAAGTGATAACAAAAGCATGTAACGCATCAATGTCTCGAAGGAAACAACATTCTGGAAAACCACCTAACTATTGGTGGACGCCAGAAATTGCAGAACTCCGACGGCATTGCCATAACCTTCGCCGCAAGCCCCAACGATCAAAAGACAGTACAGTAGTCTTGAGAAGATAGAATATAAAGAGGCCAGAAGAGAACTGAGAAGAGCAATTAACAAAAGCAAGGCCCTCTGTTGGAAGAAGCTGACAGAAGACATTGATTCCGACCCCTGGGGTACAGGCTACAAAATTGTTACAAAAAAGTTGGGATATGGGAAGACAAGTGTTGTTATGGCCGCCAAAGAAATGGAGAAAATAGTATCGGCCCTCTTCCCTACTCATCCGCCAAGGGAAATGAATGACTGGGAAATAGAAGATAACTTTCAGGCCTTCTCAAATAAGGAATTAGAAGAAGCCGTTCAATCTATGAAGGATAAAAAAGTAACAGGCCCTGACGGTATACCCAGCGAAGTTCTAAAGATCGTAGCAAAGCATTCTCCGGAAATGCTACTAAACATGTATAATGCGTTTCTGCGAGAGGGAGTATTCTACAGCAACTGGAAGACTGGACAACTAGTTTTAATCAGCAAAGGGAAAGGCAACCCAGAGGAACCATCATCCTATCGACCAATTTGTATGCTGGACACAGCAGGAAAGCTGCTTGAAAAGCTTCTCAGGGGTAGAATGCTGGCGGCAATCAGAGCTGCTGGAGATCTGTCTCCTATGCAGTATGGATTTCGTTCAGGAAGATCCACAATCGATGCGATCAGCAAAGTTAAAGAAGCTGTTCACCATGCGGAAGACTTCAATCACCACTCACGCAGGGTCGTACTTCTGGTTACCCTCGATGTAAGAAACGCGTTTAACTCTGTCAGGTGGTGTGATATGATGAAAGCGCTAGGAGAGATCTTTAGGCTGCCTAACTATCTCCTACGCATTATAGATGACTACCTAAATGATCGCTCAATCATTTATCAGACAGACGATGGACCTAGGAGAATGGAGATTACGGGAGGGGCCGTACAAGGTTCAATTCTAGGCCCTGACCTATGGAACGTCACTTATGACGAGCTGCTGAGACTCAAGTTACCAGAAGAGACTCAGCTCATAGCATACGCCGACGATGTGGCAGCAATTATAGCTGCGCGAGACATTGAGCTAGCACAGCTCAAGCTCAATCAGACCATAAGGACTGTCAGCCACTGGATGGGAAATCACGGGCTATCACTGGCTCTAAACAAGACGGAGGTTGTTCTTTTAACCAAAAAGAGAGGGCCTGTAATATTCCCAGTGATAGTCGGAGGAACAGAACTAATGACCAAGCCAGCTGGCAAATATCTAGGAGTAACTTTAGACACAAAAATGGGATTTCTGCCACAGATAAAGACTGCAACACACAAGGCCTCAGAAAGCGTGCGAGCTCTAAGCAGAGTAATGGCCAACGTCGGAGGTCCCAAGGCAACTAAGAGACGCCTCTTAATGTCAGCAGTGCAGTCAGTGCTGTTATACGGAGCAGAGATTTGGGGGAAAGCGGTAAATAAGAAAGGTCACAGAAAAAGATTGCTTGTAGTACAAAGGAGAGCAGCGTTAAGAGTGTGCTCTGCTTATCGTAAGACATCAGAATCAGCAGTACTGGTGATAGCTGGCATCATTCCAGTTGACCTACTGGCGAGAGAAAGGGAGGCCATTTACAGAAGAAAGGAAGAAATTGGTAGGGAAAATGCTCGCTCAGAAGAGAGGAGACGTACCTTCGACAGATGGCAAGAGGCGTGGGGGAATGACACTAGAGGGCGCTGGACCTTCAAACTAATTAGAGATGTCCGATCATGGATTGAGAGAGGTCATGGAGAGGTGGGATATTACCTCACGCAATTTCTGAGTGGACATGGTTACTTCCGCGCCTACCTGTGCAAGATAGGGAAGCACCAAACATCCGAGTGTCTGTATTGTCCAGCGTTAGATGATGTGGAACACACATTCTTTTCTTGTCCCAAATGGAACAGCCAGAGGAGAGACTTGATACAAAGGATAGGCATATTCTCCCCAGAAACGATCATTCAAAAAATGATCCGGAGTTCTGGGGCATGGAATATGGTAGATGGCCTAGTCAGAACGATATTGACGACGAAAAAACGATATTTGGAAGAGCTAGAAGGATAATAAAGCAAGCATGCCTCACCTAAGGTAAGCTACGACCAAGCCTGAAGTAATGTGGAAAACAGTTCCAGGCTAGGTCCTAGGTGAAAAAGGGGGTGTTTTAGTTGGTAGTCTGGTTCATACTGGGAGCCCAGCACTATGTGCGTAAATGCATTTCACCTCCTTACCCCAAAAAAAAAAAAAACTATTTTAGTGTAAACTCTAAAGAAGTATATTAAAACTACAATAAAGTAAAACGACATAATGGTATAAATATTAATTTATTTATATGTTTTATCGGGAGGCTGGCACTGTTAGGTTGGTGGTACAGGAGGTTTCAGTGCTGAGCATTGTACGTCCTGTTCCTGGCTTTCCACCCTCTTCTCTTTGTCCTCCATACAACTTCAGCGTCCTGGTGAAACCACCTGCCTGAGCATTCATAGTTGGTTCCTTGTCTATAATATTTAATGACTCTATAATGAGAGTCTATTACTGTCATTTTGTTGGGTGATTATTTCTGTATAGCTGTTTAACATTTGTTAGTTAATTACACTTGGTGGGTATTTCAGGTATGTTCTTTAGGGACTCCTGCCGCAAGGCTAATAACGAGGGAACAAAACATATAGTACAATATAGAAATCAATATTCAATGGCGTACAAAACCATGAAAAGTTCTTACGGAACATTATTAAAGCAAATACAACATGCCGGATCACAGGTGACCGTTAATACTCAACACCTACTACAGTCCGAACTACTGCAACCATGGTTATCAGCAATAATTTGATAAAGAAGGAAGCACTCCAGAGAGCCAATGTGATATTTAAATATAGTTGCAAAATTGGAAAATATGAGCTGATAAATTCAAATTACATTCGTTCCACCTATACGGAATTGTCAAAGAGGTTAACAATGCACATTGCAGTAGGAGCCTCACAAGAACGGAATACCCACCAAGTGCAATTAACTAGGCAAATGTTAAACAGTAATACAGAAATAATCACCAAACAAAATGACAGTAATAGATGCTCAATTATAGAGGCATTAAACATTATAGACAAGGAACCAACTATGACTGCTCAGGGAAG
Organism: Hermatobates lingyangjiaoensis; assembly: GCA_026182355.1. Classification (NCBI taxonomy): domain Eukaryota; kingdom Metazoa; phylum Arthropoda; class Insecta; order Hemiptera; family Hermatobatidae; genus Hermatobates; species Hermatobates lingyangjiaoensis. The sequence continues at coordinate 649,057 of JAPFBL010001938.1, forward strand.
TGGTTTTACCAGGGCTGAAGTTGTATGGAGGACAAACGTGAAGGGGAATGGAAAGCCAGGAACAGGACACACAATGCTCAACACTGAAACCACCTGAATCACCAAGCTAACAGGAGCCTCCCGATGGAACACTAAAATAACTAAATTAAAAATGTATACCATTACGTCGTTTTACTTCATTGCAGTTTTAGTATAGTTGTTTATTCTTCTTTAGATTCTAAATTGAAAATGGTCAATGATAGTCGAAACTAGTCTGTGTATTTAGTAGTGTAGTGGTACTTAAAAAATAAAATAAATTAAATAATGGATTACAAAATGAAATCGTTCGGTAAACTTGTTTATAATCTTCCCTACCATTGGAAGTCTTTAACCAGGAAATACGAAAAAGTCTCAAGAAAGTATGAAATAATTAAAATAGGCAAACTTTTTAATAAATTATATATATATATATATATATATATATATATATATACCAATTAAAAGAAACGATCCAGCGGACTTTTTTAAATTAAATAAATTCAAAACGAAGGAAACACACAGACATAACTCACATCGATATTTCGACCATCGTCGTCATCAGGAGGTGTGAAGAGCGAAGAGCGAAGAGTCCTGCAGGAAGGCAGGGCGGCGACTGAACTCGGTGACCGCAGCCAGTACCCCACCACTTACAACCAAGCGGGAAGGGAGGGAAGGAAATGAAGAGCCAAATTAAGACGTAAAAGGAACGAGTAAAAATCATAATTATTTAAATAAAAATAAGTCTAATAAATCTAAAAAAAATTTTTTCATTGCTTTTTTACTTTTACTTTATTAATTTTAATTTGATTTATATATTTATCACATTTTTTATAATTCTTCATTAGACAAATTTTCACTTAAATAATTATGATATTTACTCGTTCCTTTTACGTCTTAATTTGGCTCTTCATTTCCTTCCATCCCTTCCCGCTTGGTGGAAAGTGGTGGGTACTGGCTGCGGTCACAGAGTTCAGTCGCCACCCTGCCTTCCTGCGGGACTCTTCGCTCTTGACACCTCCTGATGACGACGATGGTCGAAATATCGATGCGAGTTATGTCTGTCTCTTTCTGTGTGTTTCCTTCGTTTTGAATTTATTATATATATATACACAATTAAAAGAAACGGTCCAGCGGACTTTTTTAAAATAAAATAAATTCAAAACGAAGGAAACAGACAGAAAGACACAGACATAACTCACATCGATATTTCGACCATCGTCGTCATCAGGAGGTGCGAAGAGCGCAGGGACTCTTCGCACCTCCTGATGACGACGATGGTCGAAATATCGATGTGAGTTATGTCTGTGTCTTTCTGTGTGTTTCCTTCGTTTTGAATTTATTTTATATATATATATATATATATATATATATATATATATATATATATACACGAGTTCAAAATTCAAGAAGAGTAACACACAGAGTAAGGAAACACACTTACACACTCAAATTTTCGGGTAATCCGTCTTCAGGAGAAATGAGAGAGGAGACCAAGCACGTTGTAGACACAACGGCAAGTAACCAACCCTGCATCCCAGGTCTTTTCTCCTCAAGACGGATTACCCGAAAATTCGAGTCTGTAAGTGTGTTTCCTTACTCTGTGTGTTACTCTTCTTGAATTTTGGACTCGTATTGTGTCCAGTTTGGATCGTGCTTCGTTTTATTAAGTGAAATATATATATCCATATGAAGTCCATAACCACAAAGTTTCCTTGTGGTTTTGGATTTCATTGATTGCATCACGTGTTTAATTGTGATTCTTTCTGCATATATATATACATGCATACATATATATATGATCAAAGCACAATATGAAATGGGAAAAGAAGACTAAGATCTTTCAACCGTAACAAGCGGTCTTCGTCAGAGTCAAAACACAACAAAATTTTGGGGTTTTGACTCTGACGAAGACTGCTTGTTACGGTTGAAAGATCTTAGTCGTTATCAGCCTTTGGAGCGATTCACTTCTTTTCCTGAAGACGAGGACATCGAAATATAGTAGTGAGTTCAGTGGTTTCCTTTCTATGTGTTCTTTTTTAAATTCTAGTTTATATATATATATATATATATATATATATATATAGAGAGAGAGAGAGAGAGAGAGAGAGAGAGATCAACCTATAAACCACAGGATGAAATTATAGAATAATACTAATACTTCCCGGAGTCATAAACAGAACGATTTACTCTTCTTGTAGTGATGACTTTTGAAGTATAAAGAAACTAATATTATGCTGTACACTGTTTTTTTGTTTCGATTTTATTATAACTTACATGGATAAAATAACTTTCAAATTTAAAATTATGACATTTTCAGATGATTAAACTATTTTTTTTAAATCTTAAAAAAATGTTACAGAAATAATACGCAGCATTTAAAATACAGAACTATTTCTTTTAAAAACAAATAATAATATCATAAATTATGTTATTTCATCCATTTATTTCCAAAACAACAACAATAATAATTAAAAAATTATGTTATAATCAACCCAATTAAAAAAAATATATAAATTTAAAGAATAACCAAATATTAATTGTAACTCAACATTCACTTAATTTCTTACATTACCACACCCAGCTTTAAAATTCTAAGATTATTAATAAACAAAGTGACGGTACATCTACCTCCCACACAACAATGAACACCAATAATAAAAATAACTATCTACTCAAACAAAAATAATTATTTAAGAATACTAAAATGAAAAAATAAAAGTAAAATTCAAGTTTATAAGTATCGCATTTAAAAAAACACTATAAAAAAGAAACACATATGAATGAAGCAATTAACAAATAATTTCTGCGAAATGTGATGGAATAACTTAATGGACATAATTTAGGTTATTACATTTGTAGACACTAACTAATATCTAGAAATAATACTGTATATAAATAATGAAATTTAAATTTTGATTTACCAAATATGGTTTATAAACCATTCTTTCTCCACATTAATTGAAGTTCGTAGCGATTGCAAAGAGTTAATCAAATGTTTATCTGCAAACGGGCTCTTCATACTTGATAAATGAATGTCTCGGGAATCACGAGTTTTAAAATAGACTATTCCAGATACGACAGGAGACCTCTTAAACTTGGTGTCCTGGATGTTCAAAAATGTTGCTTTCTGAGACGAAATTTTTTAATGAGGGCCGTAATTTTTTTTAAAAAAGAACAGTTGTGAATAAAAAAAAGAATAAATTTCTATTCACTTAAGCTGTTTCTAAACAAACTTTAACTGTATATGTTTCAATGATTTCCATAACCTCAAGATATGTTGCTATTTATTGCGCATATTCTTTAGTTATATTGAACATATATGTAAAACCAGCATTGAAAAAAAAGCACAAAAAAAAAGATGGCCAAGAACAGTATCAAAAATTATAATGAAGGAACTGTATAAAGTTTCACATTTCAACCAATCTAACGTACAAAAAAATTTCAATGGCAAATTTACGTAATAAACCAAGGTACATCAATAAGTAAACAAATAAATATTCAAGCTCAACTTGACCGAAATCACAGAGGGTATTGGAATTAGTATGTAATATAGAAGCAAAATTTGATGGAGGACAAAAAAAAGTTTTTAAAATTTACTTATATATTAACCTAAGGTAAAAGTCAATTAGCATGCAAAGATAAGACACTTTTAAGATATCTTTCTTCGTCAGGGTAGTGATGAGAAGTAATATAAAATATACAGATAACAACTGAATTGTTCATCATTGACCACAATTAGAGATTCATCCATATATCTATCTCACTTTTACCGGATTGGGAGGAATAGAAAACAAAGATTTAATATGTTTCGCACGACCGCATTAAATCAATTGTCATTAAACATGTACAGAAATGTTTAAAAATTGAATGATGAATTCTGTGATATAGAAAAAAATACAATGGATTATCTTCACATTTTTTTGGAAGTGAACTCTACATGCTTTACGAAAAACAAACAAAATAGCAAGTCAACCGTTATAAAAACGTAAAAAGTAGCAAACCTATTTCTAAAAAATTTGGTCACATTACATTCTAAAAATCACATTACAATTGAATTAAAACCGATATACACAACTTTACTAAATCTTTCGTACTTAGATTTTTAAATTCCATTATTTAAAAAAAACCTTAACAGTCATATGGGAAATGAATAAATAACATACTACAACTTGATTGATAAAACAAAAACTAAAAACATATCTCTAGAACATATTTATCTAATTATTACAACTTGAATTATCCTTGAATAAATTATTTACATTAATGTTTGAAACACAACCACGTAACAGTCAAAACTCAAGTCAGTAGCGCATAATAACGTTATACAATGAAGATCTTTAAACACATTAAACTATATATGAAAATCTAAAGATACGCTACTTAAGATTCTTCGGTCAGCAACAATCCTCGCCAGAGTTTATAAAGGGTCGTTTCCCATACAAGAATGGTTTATGTGAAAAAGTTCGGGTTGTTTTCTCTAAGACATTTCAAAAAAATTAACTTCTACAGCTTGTTTTACGAGAAATTGAACTAAAGGGACATTTTGTTACTATAGGAATCAAATAAAGGAAACAAATTTTAAAATGTGATTAAGAAAGTTTCTCAAATAACGCAAACGGGATTCCAAACTTCGTTAACTTGCCTTGTCGTCAGGTGTTTTCTTCTTGATTAGTTCGTAAAATGAATTTATATTATCTACTGCCTAATTGAGTATAAAATGATAACAAAATACTAAATAAAATTTTCCAAACCTGTAAGTACGCAGAAGATTTCTCATAGTGTCTGTGTGTATTATAAAATATATTTAAGACCGATATGAGTCACTGAAATTATTTTTGAAACAATATAAGTATCTAATTAGACTTCCTTCTAAGTAAGTAAGTGAACTGTACACGCTTTACGAACAATAAACTAAATAGCAAGGCATAATTTTTATAAAAAACTACTCCTGTTATACGAGTAAAAGTAGAAAACCTACTACTTTTATGAACAAACATTGCCCATAAACACTAATTCAACGTAATTTTCAGCATTACTGTAATATACTGAATTCAAATTACAGTCCGAGTCAGAAAGATGTCACTTTTACTATCAACAGGATATTTTGACACATTTTTTTTTTTTTTTTTTTTTTTTTAAATAAATCGCTTTCCAACACTGCAGTATGGTAGAAAGTGTTCAGAAATAAAACAAAAACTATTATTATCCACAAAATTATTAATAAATATTGTTGGAGTTTACTTTTACTTGAGTCTTGTGTTATTGTGTTCTACTTTACGTTTGTTAACTCTTTAATACCACACGTAGAAAAGTTCAATTCTTACCATACCGGTAATTTTATACAATATATCAAGATGAAATATATACACATGGGTTATTTCATATCTCATCCCTGTAGCCTAAATAGATTTTCTAAAAGCCGGCAAACCAAAATTTCATTACTCAGTCGATTATCATCAGAGGTGAGAAGGAGTAAACGATTATTTTTGGTATATATCTTTACCGGAGTTTGCTTTGTAATAGTATATACTGGGTGTTCCTAAATGGCTGACCCCACTTCGTAGGTCAATAATATTGACAATTTTTTAGGAATGACCCCAAATTTTCACAGCTTGTGTAGAAACGTTTCAATTTTTTGTGTGTAATGTTTGGTATTTCTATCTTTTCAGGTTAAGAAATGCCGTTCACTTCAAAAGAAAAGACATTTTGTGTGTTAGAGTATGCTCAGACTCAGTCACCGAAGACACTGCAGCGTGCCTTCTCCACGAAGTTTGCAAAGACGGCACCAACTACAAAACAAATTAAGATTTGGCTCCAAAAATTTCAAGAAAAGGGCTGCTTATGCACACCTAAATCAGCAGGACGGCCATCAACATCAGCAGAGACAGTGGAGCAGGGTCGTGAAGCCATCCTGCGTAGTCCTCGAAAGAGTGTTAGAAGAGTAAGTTTGGAAACTCACATTCCACAAACAACAGTTTGGCTGATTTTGAGGAAACGATTGCGATTTAAACCTTACAAGCTGCAGCTCGTTCAGGCCTTGAGGGAAGGTGATAAGCGAAAAAGAATTAACATTTAAAACGTAAAGAATTTTGTGTTGAAATGCAGATAAACTCAAAGAAGACGATTTCGATGATCGGCTAGTTTTTAGTGATGAAGCCACGTTTCACATGAGTGGTAAAGTTAATAAACATAATGTTCGCATTTGGAGCGAAGGAAATCCTCATGGCACAATTGAACCCGAGAGGAACTCACCAAAAGTTAATGTGTTTTGTGTAATATCCAAGAAAAAAGTTTATGGGCCATTTTTCTTCGAAGGAAATGTGAATGGAGATGTTTATCTTCAAATGCTTCAAAATTGGCTAATTGATCACCTCATAGAAAATAAAGACGAAAGTTTCATTTTTTCAGTAGGAGGGGGCTCCACCTCACTGGAAGCTCACTGTACGAGCCTACCTCAATGAGGTTCTGCCAGAGATGGATTGGTCGAGGTAGTGAAGACGATTTGCTTCTGAAATGGCCACCACGATCACTCGACCTTTCTCCGTGTGATTTTTTCCTCTGGGGTTATGTGAAAAAACTAGTCTTCGTACCTCCTCTTCCAGCTAACATTGAAGAAATGAAACAGAATTACAGCTGCACTGGAAACTGTTACCAAAGACATTCTACAGGGAGTTTGGCACGAGCTCGAATACCGACTCGACGTGTGAAGAGTCACAGGCGGCGATCGTATTGAACATTTATGAAAATCTGTCATAGAACCAACAAATATTTGTGCTTTTCTTTGTAAATTTAACCAATAAAACTTATGACCTTCAAAATAAAATGTATTTAGTTTCATTATGATCCAGCAAGTAGTTTCCGAGATATGAGTATTTAGAATGGGGTCAACCATTTTGGAACATTTTGTACATTGAGCATGATATATCTTTATAGATAGATTAAAATCATATCAAATTTGCAGTAATAATCACGAATAAAATTTAGAAAATGTAAAATATATTAGTATATTTACACCTTCATGAATTGCGTGAGAGAAGGAAAAACCCAGGAGACTTTCTTATTGCAATGGACTGAGACTTTAAGTTCTATTTTAAGCAGAGTTTTCTGTAGCATGTACGGTGCATCAATGATATGAAGGGAATTACAGTGATATGTTCAATTTTTATGTAGTTCAGGTGAAAAAATGTTTGGTGTATAACAAAACGAGTTTTGTACAATGTTAAATAGTTCCATGGATTTTATATTTTTCTTAGTACTACTCTCAAAGTTGTTTACTTGTATTTTCAATAAATTATGAGAATTCTATATAATTTTGTTTTATTTGATCACTTTACAAAGTTCAGTATTATAAGTTTTACAGTAGTCCCGGTAATACCTTGGAAAGTGTCGAGAGAGAGGGAGAAAGAAATTAGGTTAAGGTTATAACGAATCAAAGGAGGTTATTACTACTAGTAAATGATTTTCTTTTATATCATTCTTTTCTCGTGTAGTCCTATCAAAACTTTAGATTGACGTTTAGCATTTTAAAAAACTTCTTTTTTTCACAACTTTCTCGTTTCAATTCTCTTTGAAACTCTGACAAAAAGAGAAACGACTTCCTTCATTGTTCCGAAGAACTGAATGATTTTTTTTAATTCATGATGTATAGATTTTTATGTACTATAATGGAAGCCCTACAGAATGTGTTTTAACTACTTTGATTCTCTCAAATGGTTATTGTAACAGTTCATAATACATACAATTCTTAATAAAAATTAATAGTAAAAATGGCAAAATATTAATTGATAGTAAAAATGACAAAAGTGTAATTAATGTACATAGCTCATGAAAATAAATCATACAAATGGGTAACTTATATTTTAAATAAAATCCAAATAAAATATTGACTTCTTGAATTATAAAAAACAAGCAAAACCAGATTTTATCCAAAAAAAAAACAACACTTTTAAAAATACTTTTAAACATAAAAATACATACCAGGAAACACAAAAATAAATACTCTACAGCAATAATCATTAGTAAAGCCAATGTAACAATGTTTAAGCGATGCTACATGTACCAATATAGGACTATGAAATGTAGATCTACAGAATTCTAAAAAAAAATTGATTCATTTATAAAAGGGAAAGATCCTTCAAGGAAACTTAATATTTTCCACATGTACTGCACAGATAAACTTTAATTTAAGTTAATTTTATATGAATGATAAATATACACAATTAAAAATGAAAGAAAAGAATCTCAAAAAAATAAATCAAAATTATGTAAGCATGCATTACAAAAAAAAACAACGTAAAACAAAGTAAAAGGACAATTTTCGACAATAAAAAATCAACAGTCTAGATGTAACAATTATTATGAGTAAAATCCATTTTTATTTCACTTCAAATAATACCTATGTAAGAGGGATGAAACCAAAATTGTGCATGCAAAAATCTTTATAGTACACATTCCGTAAAAAGGAACCTGAACAATCAAAAACATGATAATCATAAAAATAATATTAAAAAAAAAACTAATTAACTAAACATCAATGGAATTCTTTTAAAAATTATATTGAATAAATAAAATGCTTCTAAATTTACTAATATAATGAATATGTACATTTGATCTTTCCTCATCATTAGTTAAATAAGGGTATTCAGGTTTTAAAATTTCTTTTTTTTAATTAATTAAAAAAAAATCACAGCCACAAGTTATAATTTGGTATTATTACATTTATTTATGACAATCAACATGTTAGAAGAGGCTGAAACTGTAGTACAACTACTAAAATATTGTAGAATGCTACAAATGTATATAATAAATACATAAAACACTTCAAGTTAGTAAAATGCATGTTAATTCTACATACCCAGAGGATAATAATAACACCTTACCAAATAAGAGATGAATACGGTGAACAGTAATATAGTTACATGAAATATTCAAAAGTAACTTTGTTATATAATCCCAACTTGTTGCGACGTTTATCAAGAAATAGCAAAATTAATAAAAATGCAATTTACAGTATAACTACTGCAAGTCCAAAAAGTAAGGCATTATTACACGCCTCTTATTCAAAATTAACTAGTTCACGTCAATAATAATCAACAAATTAGCGAAAAGTGAGTCAAGAATAATTTTACGCACAAGTAAGAAAATAACATAAACTATAAACAATCGATCCAATCAATGTTAGTCGTTTATCATTCATTGATTAAAAGTTCCATAGTGTCTAACGTACCTTGTTTCTTTCCTTTAGAATAAATACATGCAGCAACAACAATGCCAATGGAAAAAATCAAACATGAGGTAGCCACCAGAACAACACCAACAGCTTTATTTGATGAACTTAAACTATTTGTAAGATAGAAATTGGCCTTAGAATATGAAGGAAATGCATCTAGAGAACCTGTAACATAAGCAGAATGATTAGAAACAAATTAAATGGTATTTCCATGTCGATATCAAAAGTATAAATATTTTTGTTCAAATGAAAGGTTAGATAAGATCTATAAAACTATATTACTTTACTATAAATAAAGTGACAGTAAAAAAAAAATCAATCTAGAGATTTTGACGGAATAACATGTTTTGAGGTCCCAGAAGAGGTTTTATGAAGTTTTTTCGATGGTGCTGGGTGGGTGAGTGTGTATGTGTGTGTGGGTGAGTATGTATCCAAAGTTTGTTACTATGCTATGGTCACAATCTTTGATGGATCAAGTGATATTTTACACAAAATGGGCCCCATAGTGTAGATGATCCATACTGTTTGGGAGGAATTATGCATGACGAGAAAGTTCTTATTTTTACCAAAAACCCATTTTTAGGCAACATTTTTTCTCCTAAACTGCTAATTCTAGTGTTTTGAAATTTTGGCATTATGTTTGACGTTACAAGTACAATAAACAAAAAATATATTTCGATTTTTAAAACAACGGGAAATATTTTGTTCAAAAAATGTAAAAATTTTGACTTACAATTCAATCTCAATGCTTGTGAGAGCGATACAAGCCATACTGTTTGACGGATCAAAATGAAGGTATACCTAAAAATAGAACATTATGTGGAGGATGAATTAAGATATTTTTTTTTTCAAAGTTACATTCGCCAAAGGGGCGTTACAGTTCAGATTCTATTGCCATAAAAAATTGTTTGACACTAAATGGATCACTAAAAAACCATGAAAATTTGACCAAAAATTGAACAACAAATGAGCAATTTACAAAAAAAAACCATTAGATTTCAATTTCGGCAAAGAGCAATAAAGCTATAAAAACTGTTTGTTTATCCACTGAAATAAAATTGATGTTTGTAATGGAAAAATTTAAATAATTTATTGACTTATATGAGATATAGGAGGAATAATATGTTTATATGTAAAAAATCACTGGCAATAAACATAAATTCCTTTGTCTTCCATGGTATGATGAATTTGCCTCCCAAAATGCTCTAATTAATCTATATATTGAAACATTGAACAAAACTTAATATGAGATAAAAATTTTTTTGTGTTTATGAATTATACTAGCTTTGCATGATATTGAAGTGTGAGGAATGGACTCTTTCCTCAAGGAAGAGGAGTTATGTTTGTTGACGAATATCCAGTTTTTTCACTATTCTAGTCTAATAGCTCATATTAATAATTTTCAAAAATTAGAAGCTCCCAACAATAAAAGTTTTAAATTATACTGAATAGCCGGCTTTGACTTAGATTGAGGATGTAAAACTGGTTAATTACTAATATACTTTTTCTCAATATACATTCACAGCAACATTATAATAGAGTACAGCACACACGAAAAAGATAACACTTGCTAAGAGTAAATTGGAATATATAATTTTTGACAAAGGGAAAGAAAAGTAATTTTATTAAATACTAGGAAGACATACAATTCCCAGTAAAATAATTCTATAAAACACCAAAAATGTAAAACAGAATTCAAAATTGAAAACTTTCGTTTGAAGAATAATAAATGTAATTATTGTACTTCTTTAATTAAAATTATCTTAAAACAACAATTTTTCTACAATGTTTATGATGTTTTTCAGAGAAAATAAGAGTATATTTTTGTTTTAAATATAAAAATTTGTCTTAAATATTCAATGTAGAATACGTAGGTGATCAGGTAAACTGCAAGAGATCCACTGGCAATTTGAACAAAAGCCATGTTCCCCTGGAAGCGATTATTTCGTAACGCGAAATCTACACTTTCACTTTTCAAAAATGTTGTTACTGCTGTAGTTATACTAATGATATTATAGGCATCAGTGAGGTGATATACAATAATAAGCGTATATATTTATAAGTGGATCAATCAGTATCTGTACTACCTCCAGGATGAAGGACTAATAAACATCTCCCATGTAGACATTTATATTATACCTAAATGGACCATCATATATTACATACCTAAGAAGTATGATAATACGTTAGTGAGGTGTAGCTCATAAAAAAACATGACATTTTGAAAAAAAAAATTAAACAGGAAATTCGCAATTTAAAAAAAACATTCATGCAATTTCAATTACAGCAAAGAGCAATAAAGCTATAAAAACTGAACATTGATCCTGGACTAATGGTTTACTTGCTATTCTTGTACTTTATTCATTCATTTAGATTGCTCACATTGACTTAAAGACATTTTTTGAGTGAATCCACTGAAATAAAATTGATGTTTAAAAGTTTAATGAAAAGCTTTTAAACAATTTCAGAACTTAATATGAGATGTAAAAGAATAAAATTCTTACATGTCAAAAATCAACGTTAATGAAATATATAATAATTTCTGATGCTTTCCATGGTATAATAGTTTTGTCTACCAAAATTCCCTAATCAATCTATGTGTGCACCCCTGAACAAAACTTAATACCAGGTGTAAATTTTTTTGTTTATTTATCATATTAACCTTGGGTAATATTGAAGTGTGCGGAATGACTCTTTCCCAATATGTTGTTGACAAATATCCTTGTTTTTTACTATTCTAGTCTAATAGTAGATATCTATTATTTGCAAAAATTTCAGACTAACAGCTATAATAGTTTTAAATTATACTGAAAAGCCAGCTTTAAATTTGATTTGAGAATGACAAACTGGCTAATTACAAATATATTTTTGCTCATTATAAATTTACAGCAACTTTATAACAGAGTACAGTCGCAGGAAAAAGATAATACTGGATCAGAGTAAATTGGATTTTTATGATTTTTGACAAAGGGAAAGAAAAGTGATTTTTTTAAAAATAATTTAAAAATTATCTTAAAATGATATTTTTTCTTAGAAGTTTCTAATATTTTTCAAACAATATAGGAATATTTTCAAGTTTTAAATGGGAAAATTTCTATTAAATCTTCAATGTAGAAAGAGATCAGATAATCTATGTAATGATCCACTGGGTATTGGAACAAAAGCCATGTTCTCTTCTAGGAGATTATTTCGTGACACGAAATTTTCACTTTGGCTTTTCAAAAATGTTATTACTACTGTAGTTATACTAATGGTATTATATGCTCCACTGGTGTGATATACAAAAATAAGCATATATACTGATAAGTGGATCAATGAATATCTGTACCATCTCCAAGAATGAAAGACTAATAAACCTCTCTCATTTACTATAGACATATATATTATACCTAAATATAATCTAAAATGGGACATTAAAGATTATATACCCAAGAAGTTTGATATTACGTTTACTTAGAGTAAAGTTGGGTGTAGGCCATTCCAGATTTTTTTTCTAGGCCATGCGTAAAAAAGACTAATTTTTTAATGTGATCAAATTTATAACAACGGTTGGTAAATGTGGTTCTATGTAAAGTATAGCCTCCAATTTAAAATATATTGTTTTTTTTGACATTTCAGAAATATGTTTATTGAATTAAGTTAAATAGCTAATTAATATTGTCATAGGGCTTAACTGGAAATATGAAGTTCCAATTTTTGAAATAGTTCTTCAAAAATTGGCTAGACAATTAGAGAAACGAAAGATAATCATGCTTTGTAAATACAGCACAAATACTTCAATAATTGGCTCAACTTAGAGTTACCCACAGTTATTATACCCACAGTTAAAGAAAGATACATTTTCAATTTTTGGTATAACATATTTCCAAGAATCTTTTCTATGAATAGACAATATAGTTTGTAAAATAAAAATGTAGTTTGCCGTTGACCAATTATTTCACAGGTTTGCTAAAAACGGCTTCAATAAATTGTATACTAATTTAAAAAAACTTTACCGAAGATCTTCATCATATATTATCCTTTATATTCAGCACACCTTTGAGATATGTTTGAGAAATGGGAAAACCAAAGAATAACCTTAACATAATTAAAACAAAAAGTTAACTTTAAATAATGTTTAAACTCAAACAATTAAGCAGAATAATTAGTCTAATCAAAATGAAATTCGGAAAAAAAAGTGAAAAGAGACTCTGTTAAAAACAAATAAATAAAAAAATTAGTTGCACCACAAATCTGCTTCAGGAGAAGCACAAAAAGTTTAAAGTACACTGAAATAAAAGTTAATATCAATTATAATGAAGTCAATAACTGAAAATCATATATTATATAACTACACAAAGAAACACAAAAAAATAAATACAACTAAAAGGTCTAAACAATTCTGATTCACCAAATACTAACTCATTACGTATTTCCTTGCGATGTAAGGATTGATTTCTCCAACATAAATGGATCGAGCATCTGAACTTATAGCGATATCATGGGGGTTCTTTAAATTTGTTCCAAAAGTTGATATAACTCCTCCGTCCATTGAAACAACAAATCCTTTTACGTCAACTTTATTGTCTGGTCCGTTTACAATGAAGAACACACCACCTGAAACAAATATTTAAAATTTAAGCGACAAATTTAAAAATAACGAAACCCACATTAATAACAAAATATTTATGTTTGTAAATTACCCATCTTCGGAGAATAAACCGCACTAAATATACGACTACCAAATAGAGACTCATTGGAAAGGTGGAAAGCAAATGAACTGTTATTCATATAGAAACACTGTACACGTCCATTTTCTCTATCTGCAGTACAAATCAGTCCTTTGTCTTCAGCTAATGTTAAAGAATGTGGAATAAAAAATTCACCAGGAAGTACAGATCGCTGCTCTAAAAACAAAAACAAAAAAATACAATTTAAGTTAGGTATAAAACGAAAGTCATTGATCCTAGAGATCAATACAAACCTGCTTGTACAGTTGATCTCCCCCATTCCAAAATTTTGTGGCCATATGAATTGAACTTGAGGATTCGAGAATTACAATAACCATCAGCAACAAAAAAGTCTCCATTTATTGGGGAAACCGCAACAGCAGTTGGTTTACAAAAATGAGCAGAGTCTTTACCAGGCTTAAAAGCCTCTCCCAAAGTGAGAATAACACTATCAACATTTGGAGACAACTGGAATACTTGATGCAAGGCAACATCCGTAACCCAAATATTCTTTGATCTGTCCACTGTTATCCCATGAGGAAGATAAAAACTGTAAAAAAAAAATAAACCTTCAATTCATAGAAAATACCTTAATAGTAATGTCAATCTGGAATTATTAAAATAAGTAATATTTTCAGCTACATGCACGTTAACCAATTAAAAAAATATTGCCATCGACAGTCACAATTTAAAATATATACATTTTTAGAACCAAAATATATGAAAATTAGTATAAATAAAATCTGAACATCATTTATAATCAATATCAAATAAATGTACTTTTCTACTGAAAGAACTACATATTACCTCGATTTTCCTGATTCTATTAAGAATTAAGAATGATACAAGCATAACTTCTCCTTAATTATTCTGATATCTGACAACATTGATCGTCACATTTACTTACATTCCTTTTCCTCGAAGTTTTGTTAACGTTCCATTGGCATTATAAACTAAAATAGTTGGAGTTGAAATGGGTCCCAACGATCGAAATACAAACGTATGTGTTACGTCAAAGGTATTCATATCCCAAACCCTATCAGCTCTATGAAATATATACACATTGTCATCTGCATCAACAGAAACACCGCTAACTTGGCCCAATCTAGTGGTGTTTTCTATAAAATCCACTTCAGTCCATACTAAAAATTAAAAAAATTACAAGCTGAAAGCATTAAATTAATTGATTTCCATATCTCTAATTAAAATGATACTTATAACAAAACTATAATAGTAAAATAATCAAAATCGAAAAAAACTCAGCAGAATTTCATTTAAAAAATCAGAGGCTTAATACTTCTTTACACAGACAAAAATAAAAATGATTGTAAAATAGTTATTTAAGAAAACTACTGTAGACTAATAATTACGCAAACTCACTCAATAAACTGTAAACTCAACTGTTAAAGAACAAAATGTGTGAATATCGTTTAGTTAAATGGCTCCATTTTCAGTCAATGGTTATTGACCAACTGATACCAGTGGATGCTAGTTCTTGTTTCAAAAGAACTAAGTGAAACAAGGAATTAGAGCAGAGCATCTCAATGTGGGGGGGGGGGGGGTTAAATTCACCCCCAGGGGTGAATTTTGGGTTTTCAGGGGGCGAATTGTGACCTCAGTAAGTTTACAAAGTGAGAAAAGTTATTATAGGTTTTGACCGATTAATTATAAATGGATTGAATTATTATTTTATATATCCATCAATAATTGTAATTAGCATTTAATTTGTAAAATTCTATTATAAACATAATCAATGTAAAGTTGTAAAAGTGTATATACTATCTTGGAAAGAAGAGGGGGGGGGGGGTGAATGGCATTGTGGGAAATAGCGAGAGGGGTGAATGGGCTAAGGAAGGTTGAGAACCTCTGGATTAGAGTGAAAGCGTTGGAGGTTTAAATAAAAGAATATTTTCACAACTATTAGTGTGCCAATCAACCCAACATTTCGTGTATCACTGATCGTGTATCACATTTCTTCATTTATCACTGATCCAATGTTTCACTAGGCAACTCTTATATTTCTATCATCCTTAAAACAGTAGTAATATCACACTGCTTTAACAAGGGAGGAAAGTCAACTAGTGTAGGAAAAAAATAAAGAACCTTCCAACACTGTTAAATTATTTGTACTACCTTTTAGTTGTACACTGGTTGGCATTTGCTTCCTTGTTGAAGCAATTTGGTATTTCTGTGTTCAAGAATTTTAGAAATGAAAAAAGTTGCCTAGTACAGAGTTCGACGACTAGGAAGATATGTGTTTCCTATTCTTTGTGATGATTACAGGCAAACAGATGCAAAACCGGAAACACGCATTAAAGGCATAATAGAGCATTAAAAGGAGGAGAGAAATATGGAATGCTGTATTTCCGCAAAATAGAAAATTTAAACATTTTAAGAACTGGGAACAAGCAAAAGTATTAGTTCATGAAAGGTCAATTATTAAACGCAATATTAATGATCTTGTTTTAAAAAAAATCTACAGTGGCCTACACTCAAATTTACTATAGAAAAACATATATCAATATCATTGAAAATCAACTGAGTTTTGGTAATATTTTACTGCAGGTCTCGTGTAATTATAGAATGGATCACTATAATTTCATCAGTTACTATTGCGTAAAGTAATATCAAGTTTTTTGGTAATGAATTATCAGTTGTTAATTTCTTTTATTTAATTAACATATTATTACCTATGTTATTCCGATTCGAAAAAACTACATTAAAATCAAGTTTACAAGCAAGCATAGGAAGAGAGTCCAGTGACTCATGATACGGTAAAACTATGGAATTTGACATTGAAAGGAACTCTGTTGAAACTTTGGAGAGTTATTTTTAGCACCCTTTAAAGCTAAATCGATATAAGAGGAGGGATATTTTAATGATAGCGCAACAGAAGTAATGTTATCAATTTCATCATTAAGAAATTCAAGGTAGCAAACTCTTAACACCCTTAAAAACAGATATTTTAATATTTATTGGATGGGAAGAGTAAAAATGGACATACTCAAGTACATTAGTAGGTCTTCTATGTACACTAAAACGTAACTGTTTAGGTAATCTATAGATCAATATATCTAAGAAGGGCAAATTATAACTTACTTCTTCTTCCATTTAAATTTGATAGCCGGCATTAATGAATTTAGGTTTACCTAATTTTTTTATCTAATGAATCTTTATTCATAGATCTGGGACAAATGCACAATACATCGTCAACATGTCTAAACAATTTATCTTAATTAGGCAAAATTGAAGTTAACATTTTAGTTTAAAAAAATTTCATATATAAATTACTCAGAAGGGCGGGATAAGCAGTTACCCACTGCAAGACCAAATTATTGTGTTATGAAAATTATTTACAAACTGAAAATGACAATCCACCACACATGACTTAATTAACTCGATTATAGAGGTGGTAGGTACGAAAAGGGAATAATTAACTAATTCCTCCTGGAGTAAGCTCAAGAGATCAGTTACAGGTACAATGATTACAGTTGCAGCAACAAAAATATTTATTTGGGACGAATTTTCAATGATGAGGAAAGAAAGTTTTGTAACAGTCGACAGAAGCCTAAGAGATATACATGACAATAATTAATCATTCAGAAGAATATTGACTGTGTGCAGTGGTGATTTTAGGCAACTTCTTCCTGTTGCCAAGAGAGGAAGTGATGCTGACGCCTATAATTCTTACATGATAAGTAAAGAGTTACTTGTGATGCAAATTTACTAAATACTACAAATTTCTGATAAATATTGGTGAACACAGAGTTGAAAATAATGATATTACACTGCCCGAAGATATGATCATCCGTGCACATAATGTTGACCAGTGTATTGAATACATTTACTCTTCATTCGTCAATCTACAAATATTGTTCACAGAAAATTCTAAATTAGTTCCATTTAACGACACACTCAGTGAAATTAATCATAAGTTCACTGAAAAATTTCCAGGAGAAATCAAACACTATCTCGGTTTGGGTAGGAACAGAAGCCACATGTACTCTCAAGAATTTCTGGGCTCACTGGAGTTGTATTGTCTCAACATAAGCTAGAACTCAAAAAAGAAGCTCCTATCATGTGTATATATGAAAAAATTGATCCACTGAGCTTATGTAATGGAACATGACTAATAACTAAGAAGCTTTATGATAATGTCATTGTTTGTAAAATTATTGGATAACGGGTTCAAGGGGAAATTGCAAGATTAAAAATTGCTTTATCTGAAGAGGACATTCTTTTTCAAGGATTCAGTTTCCAATTCAGCTAGCATTTACCATGAGAGACTCTACAAAAAGTGGAAAGTTTTAGTTCATTTAATTAAACCAGTATTTCAACAGAGCCAATTACATGTTGTTCTCAGTAGGGTCAAACAAAAAGAAAACTGAAGTTTTTTTTGGATAATTCAAATTATACAAAAAATGTGGAAACCCAATGTTATAAATATAAGAGTATTGTCTTGAAAATATTTTCATTATCCTCTTTAGTAGAAATGCATTATATTAGAGTTTATCTGCATTTGCATAAACATGATTGCATTAAAGAGGAAGGATCTGGATGACCTAACTGGTCACCAGATATGAATTACTCGACAGAACTTATGTCTATAGCGTTAGAAGGTTAAAATTGGTAAACAGAAAATCCATTAAAGTCTCTTTAGTTAAAAAATGAAGGCCTTTCCTATGAGTTAAATAGTGTGTATAGTGATGTAACTTGTATCAGAATATACTATAATATTACATGTAATTATTATAAAAAAAATTAAATTACTAATCTCTTCGAGTCAAGCATTACTGTTACTAAACTATAACTAAGGGGTACATTTACCTGCATTGTTTTTAACAAGGGACCTACTTGAATCAGGTACATTGTTGTTTCGGTTGTCCGAACTGGTTTCAGGCTTCAATACCTTCATAATGAAATGAGTACGTTAGTATTGTTAAATAAAACACAATTTAAAAACTAAAGATTTTTAAGCAACTGCTATTATGACGGAAAGCCATTATGACCTTCACTGAACCCAGAAGTGTTAAATACTTAAGTTAACAACTTATTAAGTGCACACTCTTAAATTACTATGAACTCAGCAATTGAAAGAAGTAATATTGTGAAGGGCACAATTAAATACATTCTATACAAAAGGTAAAAAAAACATTAATAAACATGTTGAAAAAACACATATTGTCCTTTTTAGAAAGAAAAATAAATGTCATTCATAAAACAATAATCAATGTAGAAGTGAAATAAAAATTACGAAAAGCCAAAATTACCTCACTGTATCCACTGACCAGAGCCAGGAATGTAATTAATAGCAATAAATTAAATAAATATGTAAACATGTTTTTAAATCATTACATGTTCTAGAAATAAACAACAAAATAACTTATTAAAACTTTAAAACTTCGAAAAAACGTATCATTTTTAAATTTCAAAGCATGAAATAATATAAAATTATGAAACATATTTAAAATCTTAGCATAACGTTTTAACAGCATGGCCCATAACATTTGATACGACTGACCAACTTATCACCTATTCAATTTTGCAGTGTAACCATACTATTAATAAGAAAACCTCAATCCACTACAACTATATCCTTAGACTACATTAAGAGATATATATCTCAAATATTCAGTTTAAGTCATCCATATTTTTTAACAGTTATTTGACTCTGATAAATTGCTGTGATATTTAATGTACTATAATAATTTAATTCGTAATAACCTAAGATTACGTTCTATTAGGATTGGGCAATTTGGGTTAACATTTTATAATCGTACTTTTAATTTCAAAACTATTAAGTTAAAAAATTCATTAAATATAATAAATCCCACCATTATACCTTATTGAAACTCCTTAGTGTAAAATCATTTTTGGGACGGTTGGTGAAACTACTTTGGGCACACACTGGTGGGATGTTGGGAAAAAATAACCTGCCATATGGAATGATAATAGAATGAATAAATGGGAAACTCTATTAAATAATTTTATTTGGGAAGGTAATAAGATTTCTTGAAGAAACAAAAGTTGTAGATCAAATTGGAATTTAACCATATCTTCGGTAGTTCTATTGCTAATAGTTTTTTACTTCTGATCAATTCTATAACTTTATCCTTTCAGATTTAAGCTCAAAAAGTTACATTTCCATGATTTCAACCCTTGGTTCATATTTTTCAAAGTTTAAACTTTTTCTGTAAGTATTTAATAGACATTATGAAGTAGCTTCAATGTTACTGTATTTTGGGGCTCAGGGCTCCGGCAAAGTATCCGGATACCTTCTTATTTATGCAAGAGTCCAGTGAATTGCCATGAAAATAAATCCGTATAGATGCATTAAAATCTGTTGTAGTAGCTACAGAGGCAATCATTTCTGTGGAGCGGTAGAACGCTTAGTGGTAGAATTAGTTTAGTGGTTTCATTTCCTGTTGTACGATACCATGTAAAAAAACAGTTTTGTTTCACGTGTTTATTGTTAATAATATTTGTCCATATTCGACCGTTTTATTGATTTCTCTCCTGTTTTCTTTACCGAACCTTAAGTATACTGGGCACAGAAAAACTGTTACACGTTTTGCAGCTCTCTGAATTCATGTTTGATGTCATTCTCAAACTTACACATTTCAATGATTTTACTGAACTTCACCAGACATGCATTCTTTGGTGAAGATATGTGCCTCATTTATTTTGGGCAGTATTACTTGATGAACATGATATCAAAAACTACTATTTCTATGTGCCCTCTAGTTTTCTAGACCAGGGTTCCGCAAACTTTTTTCGATCACGACCCCATTTTTAACTTGAATAAATTATGTGACCCCATTATCATTTTTTGAAAAAAGTTAAAAATCAAAAACATATTTTAGCTATAGGTATAAGTAATATAATATATAATTAAAAGAAAACTAACGATAATATTAATTAACGAATATATTCAAAATAAATAAAAAATAATATTAATTTAAAATTAAAATTTTAAAAAAGAAAAAAATTAATATTAATTCACAGTCATATTTAATAAATAAAAATTAAAAAACTAATATTAACTTAAAATTGAACAATTAAAAAAAAATTAAAATTAACGTTATTTCACAGTCATATTTTAAAATTAATAGTAATAATAATAATAATAGTAATAATAATAATAGTCACATAAATAAAAATTAAAAAAAAATCGAAAAGAAAACAAAACTTAATATTAGTTGACAGTCGTGAACCACGACTATTATTCGTGGTTCGTGAGTTTACTGTCGGTAAGCTCCACCAGATATTAACATGTACATCGTCCTTCTCTTAATTTAGAACTTATTAAATGTTTTCTCCAGATCACCAAAAATTTTTCCTTGTAACATTTCACTTTAAATTTCTATTTACCTGCGTAAAATGTCGATATATTTAATACTTGTATATAACATTTATTAGTAGAGGTTTGTTACTGTTTTGATTGATCTTTGTCTTTGATCTCTGTTGTTGTTCTACTTCTTTTTGGTTTTTATTTTGATTCCCTTGTTTTCCCCATTTTATTGATATTCAAATTTTACATTCGTTATTACATTTTCTTTGGGAATAAATAAATTTCATAATGGGGAGACATGTAATACTTTTGTGCAGAATGCTAATATAATTATATTAAAAAAATATTCCAAAATCATGAATGTTTTTATTATGTATAACTCATATTAAAGCAATATTAAATACGAAATTTCAAGTTTGTAGAATGTTTGAACTAACAGGGAAAAATAGAACCCGTTTAGCCATCATTTAATATAGGCGAAAAATAATGTTGTTTTCTTCACTAAGATCTACACATTTTTTAATATCACTAAGATCTGGCAAATACTGCAGTTTGTAGCTTGTTTACAAAATGTTGAATACACAAATGAAATGGGAAAAAAAGACTAAGATCTTTCAGCCGTAACAAGCGGTCTTCGTCAGTCAAAACCCCAACTGACCCTCAGTTGGGTTTTTGACTCTGATTGGCCTTTTGCTCTATCTTGCAGTATTATTTTATCCTGTTATATTGATCACATTAAACTGACATTATTGTCCCCTAAAAGTATGCTGTATTATAAAGCAGAAGATTGCAATAGTACAAGTTTTATATTATAATCCAACTCAAAACAGAAATCACAAGTTATTTGTCAAAACAAATCTATCTGTTCTTTCTTTAATAGATAAAAGTATACCGTCTAGTAATAATGAAATACTCCAAAACACAAGAAGAATAGAACAAAACAGAGGCGTAATCGCTTCGCGTCATTACTCCTTCCTTTAAGCACCTCACTGTGTTGCTCTCTTCCTCGTTCGCGTCATAGGTCCAGGAGGCACAGGTAGGGAGTTACTGCATCTACTTACCTCCGCCATTTCTTGACTGGAGATGTCCTGGGAGTTTCGTGAGTGTCTTCAGCTAACTGTTCCTGCTCCTCAGGGTCATAATATGGTTTCATACAAAGAACATGCACGATGTTTTTTTCTTGCCTCGTCTTGACGTGGGGTCAAAATCTTGTATTTCATAGGTTACATAGAATAACTTTCTTAGCACTTGATATAAACGAAAGTACCTTTTCAGCAGCTTTTCCGACAAACCGACATTCTTCATGGGGATGCAAATCGACACAAGATCTCAAGGATTATAAAATTCTGAACGATGTTTAGCGTCATCACATCTATAGTCTTTACCTTGAGCTTCTGATGTCTTCATTCTTGCCAACTATTTTAATTCCTCGGTTTTTACTACCAACTAAGTACTATAGTCGTTATCTTGATCGCCAGAACGAAATGGGAACATACTATCGAATGTTGTCTCGGCTTCCCATCTCTGTAGAAGATAGTCCTGTAGTCTTTAGTCTCTTGCTTGGCTGTGTTCTAGGCGAATGTTACAAATGGCAATACCTCCTCTCAGTTACTTTGTTCAACGTCAACATACATAGACGTGTCCTCTAATGTCTTGTTGAAACGTTCAATCAACCCGTTAGTCTGAGGATGGTAGGCAGTCATCATCTAGTGGCATATACGAGGTGTGTAAATAAAGTAGTGAGACTGGCAACGTCGCTTTCGATCTGGCAACGCTGGAGACGCGTGGCCTTGAGTAGCGTCAGGTGCACGTGTGATGCGCCTCCAGTATGAATCTGAACTCGCCACAGTCATTTGTTTGTCCGTAGCGTTGGTTTTCGTGAAATGGTTTTTTCTTGAGCGTTTTAAAAATGAGTGACCTCAAAGTTGAGCAGCGGTGTGCAATCAAATTTTGCTTCAGACTTGGACATAATGCAACCGAAACCGGCCTATGGAGAACGTGTTTTATCAAGGGCACAGGTTTTTCGGTGGTTTAAGGAATTTTCAGAAGGAAGAGAGTCGATTGAAGATGAACCACGAAGCGGAAGGCCTTCAAGTGCAAACACCGATGAAAATGTCAACAGAGTACGGAACCTTGTGCGTTCAGATCGACGCTTGACAGTCAGAATGATCGGGGAACAGTTGAATTTGAATCACACCTCCGTTCATCACATTTTGACCAATGAATCAGAGATGAGAAAAATTTGTGCGAAAATGGTTCCGAAAAACCTTTCCCAAGACCATCTCAATAAACGAGTTTTTGGCCAGTAAAAACATTCCTGTTGCTCCTCAGCCTCCTTATTCACCAGACTTGAGTCCTTGTGACTTTTTCCTCTTCCCGAGATTGAAAAATCACCTCAAGGGAACTCATTTCGGGACACTACAAAACATACAAACTGCTGTAACCGACCAGCTGAAGGCCATTCCAGAATCCGAGTTCCAGCAATGCTACAATGATTGGAAGGACCGTCTCCAGCGCTGTGTGGCTTCCGAAGGGAACTATTTTGAAGGTGACAATATCACATTGTAATTATATTTGAATAGAAAATTTAAAAAAAATCAGTCTCACTACTTTATTTACACACCTCGTATTACGAATAGAACAGAACAGAAGCATAGTCGCTTCGCATCAATATTTATAATACTATTTGTAATATACGGGTAAAACTAAATACTAGCTCTTTCACCTGTGCATAGTGACTAAAAGTGAAAACACGTCGTATTACTACAAGGTACGCGGTTTTAATAGTTTTGTTTCTGTGTATTAAATTTCAAAGAATATTCTAGTAATTAAAAACATTTTCACTTTATTCGAATTGTATTTATTCAAAACAAAATCATTGTACTAAATAAAAGACTCAGTATTAAACTTACTGAAGAAATTTACTTAGCTTAAAATAGTTGATTTTTCAAGTTCGTAATTGTTTCATAGCTCCTCAATTAAAATTATAAAGTTTTCCTTTATCAAAGTAAAACTTACGATTTTTCACTCGTAACTTTGTTTACTTTTTTTTATCATCCAGAGTTATCAATAAAATTCTGATTTTTCAACAAAATTACTGAAAGAATTAAAGAAATAATGTCTAAAAAGAAAGATAATAATAAAACAATTACAGATGATGATTCTTCTGACTCTAGCATCTCGTCTAATAATACATCTGCGTATCCAAGAGTAATTCATCGGCAAATTACAATTTGAAAATACTTCCTCATTTTCTGGTTCTAAATTAAATTTTTCGAACCTTACAAAAGAGATGATATCAATAATTCAAGGTTCTGTTAACAGTAAGAAATTTAGTTTAACATCATTTGAGAAAATTAACAAAATCATTTCACAATTAGAATTATTATATAGAGAAAAGGAAGATAGTAATTCTAATACTCAAACTATTATAAAGAAACAATTAGAGAAGATTTCTTCAAACATTACTACAAATATCAAGGAGTCTCTGAAAGATATTGTTGACAATCAGAATATACAACTTCTTAACTTTAAAGAAGAAATCACGTCCTTGAAAAATGAATTTAAAAAGGTAAATTCGTTAACTATCAATCTACAGAATCAAATTGAATCAGTGAATGAAAAAATAAATAACATGGAATCCATCAATAATGATATATCTGTAACACATAATACTATAAAAGAACTTCCAATGAAATTGCAGGAAACTTTTAAAAATTTGAGAGACAATAAAGATGAAGATTTGAAAAAATTATCATATGCCAGGATTTTAAAGAATAATCAGCCAAATAATAATATTCAAATTCCTAATTATAGTTCAATTAAAATATCAAATATTGATAGCGATATTGATATTGAACCTGATAAATTATGTGATTTAGATCTTCAATTCGACAGATCCAAAACAAAACAAAAAGAAATCATAGTTCAGGTTCACACTGATAAAATAAATTCAATAACAAGCAATTCACGTATAAAAGAAGCGGGCATGAAGGCTTCTGTAATAAATAAAAGGAAACCTAGAATCTTGGTAATGGGTTTACCAAAGTTTGAGGACCAGAATCAACTATTAGACTAAATATATAGGAAAAATCTAAAAAATCATATTTCAAAGGATGATTTTAAGATTGGTTTTAATTTAATTATCGTATTGAAAAATAGACGTAATTCAGATCTATGTGACTGTGTTTTTGAAATTTCAGGAGAAATACGGAAATTATTATTTGAACATCAAAATAGGATTTATTATGGATTAGCATCATACTATTATAAAGATCACATACATATAATTCATTGCACCAAATGTCAAGCTTACGGGCATTTAAGCAAAACATGTAACTCTAAAAAAACAGTATGCGGTATGTGCAGTAAGAGTGGTCATGAAACAAAAGAATGTCGTTCGGATAAATCATCCAAAAACGTCCCAATTGTAAAGGTGCTCATACATCAAAGGACCCAAATTGTCCAATATTTCTGGCATATAGAAATAATTTACTGTTAAAAATAAATTATGATTAATAACACCATTTCATTTTTACAAATAAATTTAATGAAATCTTGTTTGGCTACACATGAATTACAAATTGAATTAATAAATTAAACCCACATATATTATTAATTCAAGAACCCTGCTTATCAAAAGCCTCAAAATTATATCTGGGATCTAACTTTATTTCTATATCCAATAAAGAGTATCCTATGACAGCTATTGGTTATAGAAAAAATCTATTTGATGTTTGTGTTATGGAAAAGTACTGTACAAAATTTACAACTACTTGTTCTTTTACGTTTAAAGATTTCACTTTTATAACTGTTTCCCTATATAGTTATCAAAACATACATATAAATAAAACGCTTGCAGTACTAGAACAAATTTTGGATGACTGCAAAAATTATCCAATTATTATAGGAGGAGATATCAATTCAAAAAGCAAACAGTGGTTCGATCCAAAGCCAAATTATCGTGGACAACAAGTTTCTAATTTCATCACGGAAAAAAATCTTCATTTACTAAATCAACCTTCCTCATTTTATACCTTCCCAGGAAAAAGCCTGTTTTGAAATATAAAGAGTAATATAGATATCTCTATATATAAAAATTTTTCTTCACAGTCATTTAATAATTGGACAATTAATGACCACATCATTCCCTCAGACCACAATGTAATTACTTTTAATTTAAATTTACATTGCACAAAAATTAAATATACATTAATAAGATATGATATTAGATCCCCAGATATTTTTTATACAAAATTATCAAATTCACTTCCTTCATGCTCAGAGAATATGAATTCCAAAGAGGATATTGATAAGGCAATTGAAGTTTTGACCACTGCTATTTTAGAATCATGTGAAAAACGTGTCATCAAAAATCATCTGAACAAACCTGTATGGTGGAATAAAGAGTTGGCGGAGGCAAAGGCTAATGTTCAAAGGAAAAGGAGACTTGCAGTAAAATTCAATACAAACAATTATTAATTAATCAAGTCAAAGAAGCTAACATTCTTTATAATAGGAAAATAAAAATAGCTAAATTTAATTCTTGGAATAAATTTATTAAACAAGGTTCAAACAAATCTCCATGGAATAAGTGCTGGAAGCTACTTAAAACATCTACCAATATTTCTCAACAGAAAAAAACTTTACATGGAAAGAAACAGTACATCATGAACTATTCAAACTATTTCCAATATCATGTGACTATAGGTTGAGTAACAAGCTACAAACAGATTATGATGATGATGATTGATCACAAGAAGAGGTTATTAGAGATATTATTTTATCAAGAAACTCAAGAAAATCGCCAGGTATAGATCTTATTACCTATAAAATGTTAAAAATAGGAATAGACATTATTTCTCCATATCTGACAGTCCTTTTTCATAGCTGCCTTATCACAGGATACTTCCCTTCCGAATGGAAAAAATCCAAAATTATTTTAATTCCTAAAAAAGATTCGAAAAAATTCAGGCCAATCTCATTAATTTCCTCAATTGCAAAAGTTTTTGAAGCATATCTAAAATTGAAAATAGAAACATCCATTAACTACTCTTCTTTAATTAATGTATTCAATATGGTTTTAGGAAAAACTTCTCTACTTCTACGGCTTTAGAAAATTTAATACATACAATAGATAATATTACAAGTAAATATATTCTTGGTATTTCATTAGACATTTCTAATACCTTCAATTCAGTAAACCATCAAATACTATTACAAACTTTAAAACAACTCAATTGTAACAATAATGTCATGAATACCATGGAAGAATATTTTACCAATAGACCAATAATCTTCAAGGGAAGTCAAACAGACATATTGCATCCTATTACAAGAGGCTGCCCTCAAGGCTCTACTCTTTCTCCACTATTGTGGAATATTTATATAAATGATTTACTAATGGGTCTTTCGGACATAGAAGTTAAATTTATGCATATGCAGATGACTTATTCCTTTTAGTCGAGGGCAACTCAAGAAGGGAACTTGAGAAAAAAGGAAATGAAATAATGAACTACGTAGATGAAAAGCTCTATTCACTACATCTAAAAGCTTCCAGCGATAAATCTAAATGTATACTTCTTAGAGGTATTCTTCAAAGGTCTCCAATAATAAGATTAAATGTGAAAAATTTGTTAATGTATAACAATCTCAAAATTTTAGGACTAACTCTGGATAGGAAATTTAATTTCAATGGACATATCAGTGATTTAAAACAACGTACAATCCAGAAATTTGGTCTCTTTAGAAAGATATCTGGTTATAAATGGGGATGAATAGTACTCAGTTATTAATAGCACATAAGGCTATAGTAGAGGGGATGACAAGATATGCCTCAAAAACATGGTTTAGACGTATCCCTTAGTCCTACCACATTACTTTAAACAGAGTTTTCAGATTCAGCCTAAGAATTACAGCGCAGGTATATAAATCGATCTCTACAGACAGTCTTTGTCTATTAAATAAAACTATTCCTACAAAATACTTCCTCTGGGAACTTGACGTAAAAGAAGAATTATTGAGTAAAGGTCATTGTTCTCATCAGGAATTAAATACACTTATCCCAGATCCATTAAATTTAACCATCTATAAATTACAACAAGAAATCAGGAAATATACGATAGACCAGTGGACTATTGAACTAAAAAAAGACAAACGAAACAATCATTTTTGGCTTTATCTCAGGTTTTAACAGCCCATGGACGCTTTCGATCGTTCCTAAATTATATTAAAGTTGCTGATAATCCATTCTGCAGAGATTGTAACAAAGGTGACATAGACAACCCTTATCATCTCTTATTCTTTTGTAACAAATATAACGCATTAAGATTTAAATTCATGTTGCAGCTGCAGTCATTAGGACTAGACTGGCCTCCACCAACTCATAAATTTTTTAAATCAGAAAAAATATATAAAATCTTCAAAAAATATGCAACAACTCTAATAATCAAAAGAATAAAAGCTAATTATGTGAATAGAACTCCATTCTATGATCTAATTCAGCATAATTTGTCTATAGATTCAGACAATGAGTCTGAAGATTAGATCTACAATCTACCTTTTTTTTTTTTTAAATCTACTTCTTATTTCTCTCTAATTCTTTAATCTTTTAACCTTCCTTTCTTCGTTTTCTAAGGGCCACTGACCCACACAGCTGTCAATGGCTGTTCAGTAGGACCTCTGTCCGGAGTTCCACCCGAGAGCTCTTAAAATACTATCGGTACCACGGGGACGAGGTTACAAGCCCATGAGTGAATTTCAATTTTAATTTATTTATTACAATTATCTTTCATTTCTTTGCAGGTTTTCACTCATGCCTCGTCATGCGGTCGGACTCGTGGTGGCTGTGGTTCCTTACTCAGGTAGAGTAGACACAAGTGATCATATGTGTCTCTGTGTGAGAAGCAGTATCTTCTCGGGTGGGTGTCTGCATAACACCAAGGAGGAACTAGACCTCCGGCCCTCACCAGTGGGTGGGAGCATTTATTGACAAATGCTCCTATACTGGTACTCATTCTAAATGAGCCCTGGCCCGGAGGAATGGGTATTTCCCTCTTCGGAGGGGGACGACCAAGCCCTTACGGGCACCGGGGGAGTCCTAAAACGGCAAGGATAGTAGGATCCTGACTACTAATACTAGCTCTTGTGAATTAATGTTGTCACTTCAGTAATAGATACTTACCGAACACCAGTAGAAATATGTCTTAATATCTGTTAATAAATTATGTAGTGTCAATAAAAACAAATCTAACTTGTATTAACTTTTGTGTATTATTTGTTTTCCTAGTTTATTATTTTATGGGATATATAAGTAATAATTTAAATAAATGAGTCATGGATATAAGCAAATAATAAAAACATTAAGAGTTTCTGTTAGCAATTTAATTTTTGTACAAAATATATTAAAAATTTTACAAATAACATAAACTTTACAATAAATCATATAAACAAATTTATATATATTTACAAATCAAACTTTTTTTTTGTTGATAACTTTGGAATATTAGTGACAAGCTAACAAATGTCAAATCGTATTATTCGAAAAGCTGATATTTTTAAATTTATAAATTAACAAGTAATATTTACTTGAAATAATACAAACCCGTATAGTAGAGTTTACAACAAATTACCTGTTAATTTAATGGGTGGACATATTGTAAATAAATTTATGCGAGTTTTAAATAAATAATAATGACAATTAAAAATTACAACTAAACATGAAGAATCTTGATTAATTTATTTTTTAACTGTCATTTTAGCTGTGAATGACATTGCAATAGTGTAGTTTTGTTTTTGTTCATGAATGTAATCGAATGATACAAAAGACGTTACAAACTTAAAGGACTCAGAATGAGAATTGTGTTCAAAACTGTGGTTTTGTTGATTTAAAATAAAAAGCTTTTCAAATGAAACTTTGTCGTTTTTATAACTACGCGACTGCTAAACCTATGTTAACTTACCCAACATTTTTCATAGATTTATTTGAAAAGATAAATCATTTAAAAGTTCACACAAAGATGTAACAATATATGTATATATATTGCTATATTCATGTTTTAAATAAAAAAAGGTCCATTTGGACAATATACAATAATTGGACGTTAGAAAACACAGAAAGAAAACCAAATTAACTTATCACTTTCTACAACTTAACAATCCACAACTGTTAGGAGTGACCATTCTGAAATGACGCCAAATACTGATGTCTAGAGTATGGTGAGACAAAGTATGCATAAGTTCAAAAATTCAAAATAAGATGAAAAGAATGTAATAAAAATGTTAATAGGACACAGGAAATAGTGAAAAAATTTAAATTTAGGCCACTAGTAGAAATGCATTTCAGGGGCTAAATACAGACCACTTTACAAGCTCTCAAAATGATTTTGTTTTTAAAGTTAGGAAATGTCAAAGCAGTTAGAAGAATTTAAAGGTGGGGTTTTATTATTTACTGAGGCATGAGTATGGAGAGCATTATGTCATCTGAACGTGTCTGTGGGATTTCATGCAAATTTCATCCATTTTTGAGGCAATATACATTTTAAGTAGTATATCATACTATAATCATTTGGCACAAACACTGGAGGTTCAAGTACAGGTGGTTGAGAAACTTGTTGTTTTGAGTAATGAAGTGAGTTTGAGGATTCTGAAGGAGATGAGTTAAACTTTTTCTCTATGAGTAGCAGTGTTGGGTAACAGTTTTATATAAAGATCAATTTATAAGTATAGAAGGTATCCTATATGTAATGAGAAGAAGTACTATGTACTAAAGCAGTGACGTCTTTTCAGATTTGACAAATCTGCTTCCGAAAAGTAATTATTTAAAAATATACATTTCTAGTTGTCTCTTAGAGTTTGTCCAATGCTACGCACTAAAAGACATTGGCATTGATATGTATAGATGGAGGGCCTTAATCAATTTACTGGTATCTCAACTTGATGACATGACATTTTCCCTCTTTCTTGTTGCATTTTCTATCGCCACATTTTGTATATAAAAATATACATATACATACAGTTTCAAACAATCTACTCATACAACTGGTAAATTTATCTCCTTTTCTCAATTTAACGAGTAAATTTATTTGAATTCACGTTAAACCAAGTGGTTTAATTAACCTGTAAAAAAGGGATTGAATGGAGGGAAAAATGAAGGAAATTGGGCTGTTGGAGCAACTGGTAACTGAGCAGTTAAATAAGTTGTAAGAAGCGTAGGTACAACTTTTGTGGAGTATAAAGTTGTAAAAGCTGTTTTTGCCCCAAAAGTGAGCTTGAGGATCTTCGATTGGGTTTCGGTAACTACAGTTTGCGTAACAATTGGTGTAGAAGTAATTTGAGGTTGAAGTTGTGGTGTAGGGAATAGTGGTAAAGGTATACTAGGAACTGGAAGGGGAAGAGTATTAGTCACGTACTCTGTATTTGTAACTGTACCCACAGATCTTGATATTGTACTTAAAACAGTACTTAAACCATTGAAAACAGGTATCACATGAGACTCATAAAGTGTTTGTAATGTAAGGATAGGTGTAGAAGTAACTATGGGTGGTTGGTTAGGATTTAGTAATCTGAGGAACGCTAACTGCTGCAGTTGTTCTGGTGTCAGTTGATCCTGGAAATTCGTTCTGGGAGTTGTTATAACAGGCTGTTCCATTAATTGCTGTTGAGTAATTTTTGTGATATTATTGGAAGTAGGAAGAGTTCTTGCTATTGGTAATTCATCATCGTCGTCATCATCATTATTATTATTATCATCCCCGAATTCCAACTCAAGATGTAACTCTGATCCCGCCTCATCAAGCCTTGTATTAAACTCATTCAAGGTTTTACTAGGAATGAACTGAAATAGTTCTGTTGGAGGTAGTGTTTTGGTTGCAGTTACTAGTTTTGTCACTTCATATGTTTGGACTAAGGTCATGGTAGTTGTGTTACTTTCTCTTACTACTGGCAATAAATGAGTTTTTAAAAGAATTTCACTCGTACTAAACGTTTCTGTCATAGTTTCAAGTGGTAATGTTTCTTCACCAGCTATAGCAATTGGTGGAAGTGTAGCCACACTAGCGTCTTTATCATATACTGGTTTTGTTGTGAGGATGTTTTCGGTGAGTGGTTCAGATGAAGCAGGAACCGCACTTGCTTCTGTAGGGTCAATAAGAAGTTTTTCTAAAGTCGATGTAACTGTTATGTACCTTGTATTCTTAACAGTGCCAACCTAAAATAAAAAAAAACAATGAATAGAAAAATGAGTTGGAATAACAAATAATCATTATAGTAATTGTATAACTTGAATTGTACAAATGAGTTAATTGATGTGAAATTTATCAAAAACAATATTTAAAACTCCAAAGAAATGTATGGTTTATGCGATATTACTAAGGTAAATTATACCAAAAGAAATATGGAAATCAATAAGAGTGTAATTATGTACAATAAATACATTGTTCTATGCTATTAGGTGGATTGAATGTAATCAGTGTTTTTTCTTTTATTCCTCAGTGCTTTGTTCTAAAAAAAGTTCATTTCAAGTGTACATTATATTCTTCTTAAGAAAACGAACATGAAAGCCTGTCATTTGGGATTTGAACAAAAATTCATTACGATTAATCCAGAATGAAAGGACTAGTTAAAATCTGAAGAAACACAACTCAGAGACTATCATAACAGCTTAGTACTCACTAAGAAAATTAAAGAAGCTGCTAAAAGTCTCTTAAACAACAATGAAATACGTAGTTATCGTAGTTATAAGAAGGGCGGACAAGCCAACAAATTTGTCATCAAACAAGCGTTTGTTTGCCAACGAACGAAATTTTAAAACACTAATAACTATTATTAAAACCAATCTTAAACGCTAAAATGTTCATTACATATTCTCTTAAATCCTTAACTTTAGGGGTGAATAATGAACAACAGATTGAGGGCCTAAAAAATGCTATGGAAGCGGCATCAGTGTTAAAATTTACAAAAGAATTCAGTATCAATATCAAAATTAACTTTCTCGATGTAAGCATAAATCAAAATTGCAAAGAATACAAAACATCAGTCTATATTAAACCTTCACATGCAGGAGTTTATTTAAACGCATGAAGTGAATGTCCTAAAAGGTATAAAGATGAAACAATTATGGTCCTTCCTCATACATGGAGCATTCAAGACATCATCCAACTTATCTCTCATCCACCAAGCAGTAGAAAGGATAAAACAAGTAACAGTAACAAACACTTTGACATAGTTTACAGAAATACATTACCAATCTAACTTCGGGCAATCGTGCCCAGAAGCATTAACTTTCTAAAGAAGGAAGAACACAGACTATATTATAGGAACCAATTCACTAATGAATATAAGAAGGACAAAGGAATTTTGAAGGCAATAACTAAAGCAAATATAGCATGTGTTAACTCTGCAGACAAACTAAACATTAGGATTTGCTGTTCGAGTACAGCAAATCTTATAATTAGGAACAACATGGAACAAAAAACGCAACTACAAGAAACCAATGTAGTGAATAGATACAAATACACCATAGGAGACTGTCAGTTCCTTAAATGAAGGTATATTGGTTGTCCAACTACAACACTTTC
Source organism: Hermatobates lingyangjiaoensis (assembly GCA_026182355.1). NCBI lineage: Eukaryota > Metazoa > Arthropoda > Insecta > Hemiptera > Hermatobatidae > Hermatobates > Hermatobates lingyangjiaoensis. Next base: position 682,879 of record JAPFBL010001938.1, read on the forward strand.
ACCTCGATTTACGATGCACATCGCTGCCGGAGCGCCTAAAGAACACACATTGACATCCATAATATCAAACAAAACAAAAAAAAAATAGCAGAAAATATTGATGTATTATATTACAAAAATGACCACAGGGGACTAAATATTATGGAATCGTTGTATATAAATGTGATAAAGTCAAACCTTAACGATCAGGTCACTTGTTTTTCAAGAATATTACAATTGCATATGTGATAAGGACCTATTAATCATACAGTATTATATATATATAAATATAAAGATTTCACATAAACACGTGTAATAACAATCAATGATCAAACCACAATAAGAAAATGGGAAAACAAGACTAAGATCTTTAAACCGTAACAAGCGGTCTTCGTCAGAGTCAAAAACCCAACTGAAACACTAGATGCAGAAAACATCTCGTAAGGAGTTGAGAAGAGTGGTATTTTAAAAGGGTGAAAGCGCAGGAAAGGACTAATGTCCAGAAAGGGATGTTTGGGGAAACAAAGGAGTACAGTAAGAAAGAGTAAAAAACTATCCCCTAGGTGTCAACCCTCTTAGAAGAGGCTATTGCCCTCGTAACGAAAGTATCCAGTTTGAAGAAACCGTTACTAATGTTTATAATATTAGGTCTATTAAATTTAATCGAAGAGGATTCAATAATATTTCTTAACAATACCGATTTTTCAAAGGCAATAAATTTCGCTCCTGTCCAATCAGTATGATGATTTTCATTATTTATATGCAAGAACAAGGCACTATTTTTTTCCTGCCTACTTACGTTATATTGGTGCTGGTGTTGTTTTACACGTGTCTTTAATGATTTACCAGTTTGACCAATATAAATTTTATGGCAATTTTTGCACGGAATTTTATAAATACCACCGGACTCCAATTCGCTGGGAGAGTTTTTTATTAACATATTACCCACATTATTACGATTAGAAAACACTATATTAAAATAAAGTTGTTTGGCTATATATAAAGATTTCACATAAACACGTGAAATAACAATCAATGATCAAACCACAATAAGAAATGGGAAAACAAGACTAAGATCTCTCAACCGGAACAAGCGGTCCTCCTCAGAGTCAAAAACCCAACTGAACCAAAAACCCAACTCAGTTGGGTTTTTGACTCTGACGAGGACTGCTTGTTGCGGTTGAGAGATCTTAGTCTTGTTTTCCCATTTCTTATTGTGGTTTGATCATATATATATATATAATATATATATATTATATATATATATATATATATATATAAAAAGTGAGAGAGAAAGAAAGGAAGAAAGATGGTAGAAAGAAAATATAAAAATATATCTCAATGAATACATGACAAAACTACCCAATTCATGCAGTAATGTAGTGTAATTAGAAGTGGTTAAAGGGAAAACTGACCAAAACAAAACTGTTGTTGTAAAGTCTATGTTCTGGTTTTAAATGAAAATGTAATAAATATTTTAGTGTTTAAACCTTGTCTTAACAATGCTTACTAGTGTTTTAAAATTTCATATATTGTCACTTGCATATTGTTAATATATTCTCCTTAGAAATGATAGACCAAAACGTTGGAGACTTTTTCATGAATATTGGAAATAAATCATTCGGTGAGTTAATTTATAATTTACCAGATAAATGGACGGTTTGTGTAAGATGATTAGAAAAAATATATAGCTGGCGTACAAAGTTAAAACTAAGCAAGGCATTTAATGAAATCTTATGTATTATATATACATATAAAAAGAAAAAAAATGCTATCTAGAGCATTTGACTTCATTGATCACAAGTTTAATATGATTTTTCTGCATATATATATATCACAATTAACACGTGAAATAACAATAAATGATCAAACCACAACAAGAAATGGGAAAAAAATACTTAGATCTTTCAACCGTAACAAGCGGTCTTCGTCAGTTGGGTTTCTGACTCTGACGAAGACCGCTTGTTACGTTTGAAAGATCTTAGTCTTTTTTCCCCATTTCTTATTATGGTTTGATCATTGATATATCTAAATAACGCCCCTATTGTCAAAGAATATAGTTACGTCTTGTTTGCACATATATAAAAATGATTGCTTTAGTGATATATATTTATTGACTGTTTTATTATAGTTAACAATAACTGCTGATATGAGTAATTTTTTTTCAGAGCAATTAATATTTGCTATAAATATTTTGATAAATATTCATGAAATAAATACGTCATATCATGATAATAATTTATTCATTGCCTGTGGTTAAAAGCATTACCTGGAAGGTGTACGGCGATTTGATTGTAGCAATTTCGAAATAAACATTGCTGAAATCAGGAGGTGTAGAAATGTCAACTTTGATGGTTTGAATTGGCAATGTCGGGGTTGGTGAACTACTAGTTACTGTTTCATGAGCATCAGCCAAATTTTCACTTTGTTCGATATCAGGCAGACTTGGTGTAGGTTGAATTGATTCTTCATCTTGTCTTCTAATTGCAACTCGAGGTTTTGGGCTGGTTTTATATTGCCATCTTCCTTGAGGTCTAGTCAGTTTGAATTTGTATAGACTGGTTGAAGCAACATAATTGCTCGCTGCACTAGGTTTAGGTTTAAATCTTCGACTTCCAGTTTCAATATTATTATTTGCTACACTGTAAGCTTGAGAAGCGGTTCTGTGTCTATGATATCGCCTTGTGTGAGTAGCAGATTCGGAGAAAATTGACACTGTTGGGATTTCACTCGAACTACTGCTTTGTCGATTAAATCTATTATGAGATAACCTAAAAATATGTTAAATTATTACACTTTCAATAAATTGCATACACATTATTTGATTTTTTCAGTTTTCCTTAGTATATATTAACGGTACTTACTTGAATGATGATCTTGTACTGGATGTACTTCTTCTAGTTGACGAAGGAGTTGGTTCAGGCTCTAGAGTCCTAGTTCTATGAAGCCTGTTCTTAAAAGATAACGATATGGGTGGTCGTCTAGACTGCCTTACAAGGTTTGGTGTCGAAGGTGTTGTAAACAATGCTTCCAAGGGAAGACCATCTTCCAAAATACTAGGTTCAATTTGCTGTTTCGTTTTAAGATTGAAGGAAGCAGTTCTATGAATTGTTGGAGTAGGCTTTACAATGTGGGAGCTACTTTTGAGAATTTGCGCATATTTTCCTGATATATAGGTTCCAATTACACTTGTTTCATGAACAGTAGTCACACCTTCTTTTACTATTGTTCCACCAAGTTTGGTTACTAAACCCGTGACACCATTTCTTGGTTTACTAGTTGGCATTATATCAATGACCTGAAAATATAAAAAAAATACTATATATTTTGTACTATATATTGAAAAATGCAATTTCAACATTTAAGATGATTAACTTTTTATTATTATTATTAGGATTTACGTTATGAGCACTACTTTCAATGTAAAGCATAATAAAACAGTGAGGAAGACGTAAATATACAAGTATTGTCATTGCTAATAATCGTTAGCAATTAGTTTTGAGTAACAAGGCTACTCAAAAATAATTGAATATTTTGTTATATATGTTAAGTTCTATAATAGATAATTTACATAAAAAGTGTATCAAGAAAAAAATTATTCTAAATTATAAGTTTCAGAATCGTAGAAAAGTACAATTCCATTATGGTCACTTTAATTATACAAATTAAAAAAAGATTAAGTACTATGTAACATTGTAAGTTAAATATGTTACATTCATGTAATTTAATATTTCAATTTTTTTTACTTTCAAGTAAGTGATATTAGTTTATAATATTAATTCCTTCGGTATGATTGGAGCTTAAAATTATAATAGGTCTTTAAATTAAACTAGTACAACGTTCTGACATTATGTTTAAATAGTATTTACTATTAATCAATTGTTTATCGGTTATTAATTTAACTACAGAAAATATTTTAAAAAAATTAATTATACTTAATGTAACTGTACTAGTTTTAATTATATAAAACTAATATTATTCGTGTAATAATTTATATAAACAATTAAATATTAAAAGATCTTATGAATGTCAATGTCCTTTGCTAATATCCACCCATTCGCCCATCTATAAATATGACAATCAAGTGCCCGTATTTTGACCGTTAGTTTTGAAATGATCAAATGACATCGAATTTATACCATAACTTTTTTAAGTTATGGTATAAAAAAAATTTCGAAAATTTAGTTCATATATGTATAACAAGCCACTTTTTCATATGTTTATATCACTTTAACTGGGTGTTTCCTGTTTGTACAAGAAATTAATCAGAAGTGGTATCACGAATTACAATATAAAGGGTTCTACATGGATGGCTTTTTAAAATCTGTAAAAGTTTCAAACTATGAAATATATAGACAAGTAGTAGTTAAATACATGGATTAATTTTTGAAAACAAATCTGAAAATACATAGGTGATAAACACTTACATTCTCTTCAACTTATATAAAACTTTTTCTTCTGTGACATCAACTAAGACCTCAACAAACTATTAAACTTTAAAAATAATGACTTTTTTTTCATAAACTGATATGAAAAATCGAGTTATAAAAAACCTAGAAGAATTAGGCTTTATTCTACTAAAGAATTCACTTACAACACATAGTAACAAGCCATAGTACACAATAGTAACAAGTAGAGAAAACAATCGTTAGAGCATGTAGTGACCGGCTAATTCCAGCCTGTGGGCAGGTTACGCAGGGTTGCTCTTTTCAGACAGCCAAGAATAATTATCACATTGCTGTTTGCCATTTGTTTGCTTTTCCACGTTTATCCATCCATCCATATTTTTTTTTTTTTTTTGTGTTTTAGGTCAGATAATGTTGAATTAAGTTGCACTTTATTCCATTGGTGAAATTATAAACTGAATTAATAATTGCCAACTCCCAACTAAAGTTTTCATCTTTAGTGCTGTTCTAGGAATGGAAAGTTTGGCTCATTTGTATTCGGTGCCCACTATGGTTTTGGGTAATTCACATAACCGGATTAATAGTAATTGTTAAAAATTAATATTTTGTAAATCCATGGCAATAACTGTAAATCTATAAGCAGCCTTTCATTTGTTATTATGAATTGTATTTTAATGCATAAAATTTGATATTTTTTGGAGATACTTTCAATATGGAAATGGCAAACAAATATACCATTGTTTATATTGGCAGTAAAACTGCCAATTTCAATAATATTATTTTTAACCCTGACCTGGCTGCTAGTCTTATACAAGAAGATATCAATGTATTTATTACAAAAAATGAAGTCTGAAACATGAACTTCGGGCTCGGGGTAAAAATCAAAATGGAGGCGGTATTTCATGAAATGATTCATACGAGGTGTATAAATAAAGTAGTGAGACTGGCAACGTCGCTTTCGATCTGGCAACGCTGGAGACGCGTGGCCTTGAGTAGCGTCAGGTGCACGTGTGATGCGCCTCCAGTATGAATCTGAACTCGCCACAGTCATTTGTTTGTCCGTAGCGTTGGTTTTCGTGAAATGGTTTTTTCTTGAGCGTTTTAAAAATGAGTGACCTCAAAGTTGAGCAGCGGTGTGCAATCAAATTTTGCTTCAGACTTGGACATAATGCAACCGAAACCGGCCTATGGAGAACGTGTTTTATCAAGGGCACAGGTTTTTCGGTGGTTTAAGGAATTTTCAGAAGGAAGAGAGTCGATTGAAGATGAACCACGAAGCGGAAGGCCTTCAAGTGCAAACACCGATGAAAATGTCAACAGAGTACGGAACCTTGTGCGTTCAGATCGAAGCTTGACAGTCAGAATGATCGGGGAACAGTTGAATTTGAATCACACCTCCGTTCATCACATTTTGACCAATGAATTGGAGATGAGAAAAATTTGTGCGAAAATGGTTCCGAAAATTCCGAAAAGAAAACGAGTTTTTGGCCAGTAAAAACATTCCTGTTGCTCCTCAGCCTCCTTATTCACCAGACTTGAGTCTTTATCACTTTTTCCTCTTCCCGAGATTGAAAAATCACCTCAAGGGAACTCATTTCGGGACACTACAAAACATACAAACTGCTGTAACCGACCAGCTGAAGGCCATTCCAGAATCCGAGTTCCAGCAATGCTACAATGATTGGAAGGACCGTCTCCAGCGCTGTGTGGCTTCCGAAGGGAACTATTTTGAAGGTGACAATATCACATTGTAATTATATTTGAATAGAAAATTTAAAAAAAATCAGTCTCACTACTTTATTTACACACCTCGTAACTACAAAGGTTTCATATACACACACACAGAGAGAGAGAGAGAGAGAGAGAGAGAGAGAGAGAGAGAGAGAGAGAGAGAGAGAGAGAGAGAGAGAGAGAGAAAGAATCATAGATAAAAACAATGCTTGCAGTCTCTAATTTTCAGTTTGAACCGTCATCAGGAGAGATAAGAGAGGAAACCAAGCGCACTGGCGCAGACGACGTTGGAGACCAACAATGTTGCTGCATGCGCGCCTGGTCACAGAGGATAATGTAGAGAAGAATCAATTTATAATTTATTATAGGATAGGGAATAAGAAAAAAGAAATAAATAAAAATCAGAAGGATGAAAATAGGGTGTGATACATAAATAAAAGTAAAAAGGATAAGCTTTCATAAAAATTAAAAATCAAATAAAATACAACAAAATTTTACAAATAATAATAAATAAATAAAAGCATTACATAATAAAAAATGTATTGCTAATAAGAATATAATAGCAATTAGATAAATAAAACATAAATGCAAAGGTGTTGATTAATTTAAAATTAATTAAAGTATTATCTTTTTAATTAAGAAGTTATTTATTTATTATTAATTAATAACTAATTATTATTCATTGTGTGCACAACACGCTATGATCAGCCAAATATACGCTTCTTCGGGGGCTCGTAGAGCGAGATCTTAGCAATCAGAGAGGATTTATCGCAGAATTAAAGCAACCTGCAGCACTCATAAAAGAGGAGTCTGTGGCTGTTGGCTTCAATGGGGATGGGAATATGAAAGTGGTTGTTGACAGAAGTTTTTTATGTATGTGAAATTAATTTGTCCGTTTTGGATAGTTTTTTTCATCGTATGAGTGTATAAAATGGGTATAAAGCTAATAAAATAGTCTCGACATATAGAAATTTAATAGTATAAACAACGCGGTTCGAATACTTAGTGTTCTTCGTCAGGCATTAACTAAAAAAATACAATGTCATCGGAGAGTTATCTATAGTATACATTAACTGGTAAAGGAAAGGAGTACATACCTAAGGGTGAGTGTCTGTTGTACAATTGACTGGGAATAGGATGAAAGTGGGTGAGGGTATGGAGCGAGGTATCTGCATATTGGAAAATAACAAAGAAATGTACCTCCTTTTCAACATGAAACAGATGTGCACCATACCCTCACCCACTTCCATCCTATTCCCAGTTAGTTGTACCACAGACACTCACCCTTAGGTATGTACTCTCTTCCTTGTTTTATTTTACTTTAAAATAAAGTAAAGTAAAAGTAAAGTAAAGTAAATAAAGTTATTTACTTTATACTATAAATAACTCTCTGATGACATTGTATTTTTTTAGTTAATACCTGAAGAAGAACACTACATTTGGTTGGGAACGTGTTGTTCTTTCATTAAATTTCTATATGTGGAGACTATTGCATTAGCTTTTTACCATACAATGAGAATATATATATATCGGTTTTGCAAATACCGAAATTGAGGTTCACTTTAATGAAACCTGTTTAAAAGAAGATCTGCTGCCTATTTATACCAATATATATATATATATATATAAACAAATCTTGAAATGGTCCAACAGGACTACTAGTTAACACATGAAAGAGAAAAAACAAATAAAGACACACACAAAAGACTCACAACGATATTTCGACAGTCGTCGTCATCGGGTAGAAGTAGTCCCTTTGAGTAGCTGAAGCTAACTGAGTGGTAGGCCGAATGCAAACGAACACGCACGCACTCTGCCGGCTGCCCTAGGTAAGCTACTAACTACAGAGAGAAAAATAACTAAAAAGGACAAATAAAAGCAAATAAAAATAACAGAAGGAGAAGAATAGTAAATGAAGCAATAAACAAATTAAAAAAATAATAAAAAAAAAAAAATTAAATTAACGGTACAAGTTGAGGCCAGGAGGAGAGCGAGCCTTGAGAAGACAGATAATTGCCTCCTCTGAAGCTCTTAAAGTAACCCGAGAAGACTGAACAGGGATATGATTAAGGACTTGGACCCGGAAGCAGTGATTAAAATCCAGTCCATGGGAATTAGAGTGGATAGCAATAGGGAGGTTTTTGCGTTGACCAACGGAAGCCCTGTGACCATTCATACGTAAGTTGAGCTGCGTAGAGGCCATACCAACATAGAATTCTATGTTCTATTCTATTTTGGTATGTTCTATTTTGGTATCAATTCTATGTTGGTATGGCCTCTACGCAGCTCAACTTACGTATGAATGGTCACAGGGCTTCCGTTGGTCAACGCAAAAACCTCCCTATTGCTATCCACTCTAATTCCCATGGACTGGATTTTAATCACTGCTTCCGGGTCCAAGTCCTTAATCATATCCCTGTTCAGTCTTCTCGGGTTACTTTAAGAGCTTCAGAGGAGGCAATTATCTGTCTTCTCAAAGCTCGCTCTCCTCCTGGCCTCAACTTGTACCGTTAATTTAATTTTTTTTTTTTTTTTATTATTTTTTTAATTTGTTTATTGCTTCATTTACTATTCTTCTCCTTCTGTTATTTTTATTTGCTTTTATTTGTCCTTTTTAGTTATTTTTCTCTCTGTAGTTAGTAGCTTACCTAGGGCAGCCGGCAGAGTGCGTGCGTGTTCGTTTGCATTCGGCCTACCACTCAGTTAGCTTCAGCTACTCAAAGGGACTACTTCTACCCGATGACGACGACTGTCGAAATATCGTTGTGAGTCTTTTGTGTGTGTCTTTATTTGTTTTTTCTCTTTCATGTGTTAACTATATATATATATATATATATAGTTGTGCTTTTTCTTATTGAATAGTTAGTTTCAGTATCAAAAAACTTTATTAAACAACAAAATTGAAAAGTATTACATAAAAAATATTTATTTCTCATACCTGTTTAGATACATTATTAAAATATTAAATAACATATGTATATTTAAGTTATAATTATTATAAAAAGAACATTGATTTACATACCTTGTATGTTTCTTCAATAAGTTCAGATGGTTGTTTTGATAAGATATCTAAATCACCTTGGTCTAAATTATTTTCTATGAATCCTGTTTCCTTAGAGCTGGTTAGAACTTCGACTTTGCTACTTATATATTCATGGTTATGACTTTTCGTATCTTGCTTTATGTTAACTTTTGTGCTGATAGATAGTTTCACATCAGATGGATTACTTTTCAGTAAAGTTTTCGAGGAGGCATGCTTTCCTCCTAAAAGGATTTTTTTACTAGCTTCTATTTTAATGGATTTGTCTTCATGCTTTGAAAAGGATGAGTGTGAGGTAGTTGGATTCCCTTCTTTTACTTCTACCTTGGACGATAGAATGAAAGAACCGATTTTAGATTCCTTTGAACTTTGAATTGGTGGTGGAGATTTAGTTGGCTGTATTTTGTTCACACTTGTGGCTTTTATTTCAAGAGCTGAAAACAATTATAAATTAGTTTATTTTTTATATTATGTAAGCTGTAAATTTTTTATGTTATATTGAAATGTTTAACTATATGAATAACTCTTATTAATGAATTATTAATCAAATATTTAAATACTAAAGTGGCCATTTGCAGTATTATAATGAAACAATATTACTAAAAGGATTGTAATTATAAATGTATTTTTAACATTATAATCAAAGAGAAAATGTTTGTTTTTTTCCTTCATAGCACTATTTTAAAATCTCTACAGGTTCTTACCACTTTGTTCATAAAAATGTATTTGTAAGCTCTTTCGATTTAATTTCAAGTTATTCAAATTAATACTTTATTTTTGGATTTTTTAATACATCGATACCAATTAATTTTCTTAAATAATAAGAATGCAGTACTGTGAGATTATATAACTGTATATGATAAGTCACATAAACAAAAAAGCTGAAATGTTAATACAAAACAATTATATCACTTTATTATAAAGTTATAATATTATAACAATAATTAAGTTTAATTAATTATTATAATATAATGTTATTATAAATATTTATAATTGTAAAAATAAAAGAAGTGGAATAAATTATTATTATTAAATTATTATAAATTTTGTCATTGATTTGTATTTTTTACTCTTTACAGATAATCCTTAAATTTAGGAATTTATAGAAAAATACAAGTAAAATACAAACCTGGTGGCTGACTTTGGGGGGAAAATACCATAACTGTATTAGCAATTGTGGTTGTAAAATCCAAAAACCCGTATACTGTTTGAGTAATCATTTCATCTTTGGGTATACTTTTGCCACTGTCATCTTCTTTTGATGGATTTAAATAAACAGGACCATTACCAGCAGTTAGGCCTCCTGGAATTATTAATGTAAAGAGAAAATGATTTACTGGTATTTACACGTTTTACATAAATGTAAAACACAAGTACCTTTATGACCATGCAATCCATATAGAGAAGAATAAGAATAAAAACAGAATGTTCTATATAAATATAAAATCCACTAAGTCAGTTGGGTTTTTGACTCCGACGAAGACCGCTTGTTACGGTTGAAAGATCTTAAGTCTTGTTTTCCCATTTCTTATTGTGGTTTGATCATTGATTGGTTTTTCACGTGTTTATGTGAAATCTTTATATATATATATATATATATATAAATATTTGGTGTAATTTTCTTGAGGTTTGAGGTCCAATGATTAAAACTAGTCCAATTGCCGACGTTTCGACATATATTTATGTCATCTTCAGGGCTACAACATGATTGTTTTACAATTAGCACTACTATTACTACTATTTGGTAATTTATTACATTTTAATATGTTCGGTAACAAAGAGGAATTTTTTGATAAAACAGTTATTACGACTATGGATTATTTTGTTATACATTAACATAAGGATATTGTTATAATTATTCTATTGCTTTAGAATTATTGCATCAAATAGTGATCTCTATACTTATGCAATAATTCTAAAGCAATAGAATAATTATAACAATATCCTTATGTTAATGTATAACAAAATAATCCATAGTCGTAATAACTGTTTTATCAAAAAATTCCTCTTTGTTACCGAACATATTAAAATGTAATAAATTACCAAATAGTAGTAATAGTAGTGCTAATTGTAAAACAATCATGTTGTAGCCCTGAAGATGACATAAATATATGTCGAAACGTCGGCAAATGGACTAGTTTTAATCATTGGACCTCAAACCTCAAGAAAATTACACCATATAAATATTGGGTCAAGAAAACAAATCATGATGAATATATAAATATTGATAAAAGTATCGACCGTAGAATAGAAACAAAATTATAGTTTATCGGGACTCGGTCAGTTCTTCAGGTTAAATTAAACTCTCATTTCCAACGTTTCGGTCTTTATTTAAAACCTTTTTCATAGGCCTACAAAAACAGAGGAAATATAAGAAATAATACAATCATTCAAAAATCAAACATACATAAAAGTGCAATTAGTTATTAGTTTCTTAATTGTAACTAATTGCACTAATCTAATACATACATACTAATAATGCATACTAATACATACTAATCAAACATACATAAAAGTGCAATTAGTTATTAGTTTCTTAATTGTAACTAATTGCACTTTTATGTATGTTTGATTTTTGAATGATTGTATTATTTCTTATATTTCCTCTGTTTTTGTAGGCCTATGAAAAAGGTTTTAAATAAAGACCGAAACGTTGGCAATGAGAGTTTAATTTGAACCTGAAGAACTAACCGAGTCCCGATAAACTATAATTTTGTATATATATATATATAGATATGAAAAGACATTTTGGGCTGTTTGAAATTGATTATACAATTGTTTGTAAAAGACCAATTTTTGTTAAAACAATCTCATTGATTTAGCGTAGTTATTACGATGGAAAGTGGGATTTGCTAATTCGTTATACTTTAAGTTAAGTTTGTTAACTGGCATCCGTTTAGGTTAGGTTAGGTTGCAATGGCAGTCCCACAAGGGAACACACGTAGGCCAAGCATTGGCCCTTTGTGATACCACACAATGAAGATTGATTCTACAGTGGGAGTCCTAAATTTTGCCTAACTCAAATGTATTTAGAGTAGGGATCTTTAACGAGTACCTGACATCGTACAGGCTCGGGACCGACGGTTTAACGTCCTTCTCCGAGGGACCATGTGCTCAGATTTATTCACCTCCCGCGTGAATAAATCGAGGGCCAGGTGAGGATTGAACCCCGGTCTTATCAGTTCAGAGGTGAGCACGTAACCACTGAGCTAGCCTGGCCCCCGTCATCCGTTTAGTCAAAGTAGAGCTGCACTGTGGGGACGATTTTACCGTGGAAGTTATAGGTTTTAGTATTCAGAGTACGGTTCTTTAACGAGTGCCTGGCATTGTTTGTAACCGATTTTTTTATAACTTGTTAGAAGAACGTCATATTTTTCAATCCCTTATAGGATATCTCTGTTAGATGGATTAAACTAATACAAAATTATTAACACATACACCTACTTCTTTTTCTTTATATTTTTTTCTTTTCAAAAACACCATAAGTTAATTTTCAAGTATTAACTTTTTTTTTCAAAAATAATCGATAAGAATTCACTAATACTACTTAGAGATATAGTAAAATTATTAATTCTATATTCTAAAGAAAGTAAAATTAATAAAATTGGTCGAATATAACAACAATATTTAATAAGAATACATAATTGTTATTATGATAAAAGAATATTTGGATGTCATCAATTTGTTTGTTATTTACACGTTATAATTTGTATAATAGTGTTAGAGAAAGTTGGTTTCCTATTGTATATTCCTTCCTTTTTATAATTTGAAATGTTGCAGGGTCAATATTATATTATTGAACCCCAAATATTGATACAGACTGTAGAGGGCACTTTTTTTTGTTTTTTTTATTTGTTGTTTAAACCGATCTCCTAGAGTGTGATAACGTCAGCCGTTTACCGGTTTTTTGTTTGATCGGTTATTCTACAGATTCTACATTGGGAGTCCTTAATTTTGCCTAACTCAAGTGCATTTCGAGTAGAGATCTTTTACGAGTACCTGACATCGTACAGGCTCAGGACAAACGTACTCAGTTAAGGTACTCCGAGTTACTTGCCCTCAGGACAGTACTCAGATTTATTCACCTCCCGCCTGAATAAATGTCGAGGACAAGGTGGGGATCGAACCCCAGACTACCAGCCCAGAGGCGAATACGTTTACCACTGAGCTAACCTGGCCCCTTATATAGAGGGCAGTTACTCCAATTTATCAGACGTTTTAAAAAGAAATAGCAGAAATAAGGCACTCAGGATGTTTGTTGAAAATTTATTCACAAGAAAAGATATGCAGATTTGTATTCAATCACTTAGTGTCATACTATTTAGAATTTTATTTTTATTTGTTTTTTACTAACGTTAATATAATTAGAAATAAATTAATTGGACATTTTTAATGAACCACTAAAATAATTTAGAATTACTGTTTATTGGAGCGAGCCAACAGATACTGTACTAAAAATATAAATTTAGATAGAGATAACAATAAAGTCTTATTTTAAGTTTGAGAACTCATTAATACTCTTTCAAGACGTTGACACTTTGTATGTAGATATAGGGGGTTAATTTGTGTTAATTTTGAAATCTTAATTGGCAATAATTACTCACTTGATGTTTAATAGAAAAAGTTAACATTTCATGAGTATGTATACACTATTTCAAGATCATGCTTCTTAGAAATGTGAACATTTTGTTTGTATAGTAGTACTTACCTCCAAATAGGAGGAGGATCATTACCAATTCAGTCTTCATTTCGCATCATCCGCAACTGAAAATGAAGAAAAATATCAAGAAATCATCAAAATAGACACCAATTTTATATTAGGTTTATTATTATTATACAAAGCATAATGTATAAATAACAAACAAATTATATAGATAACATATAAAAGAGCATCCTACGAGGGTCGTCCAGAAAATAAGTTCCGTTTTGGTCTGTAGGGCGGTAGGAGTGGTTTTTGCCAAATCCGGCAACACTGCTCGAAAGAGGAGAGGTGGGGGAATAGAATGAGAGGTGGGGGACCTCAGTCGGTCAATTACCAACGTCAGGGCAGGTAGTTGAAATGGAGCCCTCCATGTCACGTCCCGCCACCTCGATCCCGTTCCCTCTCGAGTTGTTTTGCGCTGAGTGATTCAATTTCTTTATGCACAGGGTTTCAAATCAGTTCAAATTCACGAACAGCTCATTTCTGTTTATGGAGAAGGTGTAATGAGTGAATCAATGGTGAGGAGATGGGTACGTGAATTTAAGGCGGGAAGACATTCACTTGAGGATGAAAGTGGGAGAGGCAGACCCTCAGTTGTGACGGACGAAATTGTCGCAGAAATCGACAATGCAATTCGCAAAGATCGTCGTTCAACCCTGGATGAACTCCACCTGAGTTCCCAGACATCTCACGATCCCTCATCCATGAGATCGTCTCGGAAAAACTTGACTTTCGGAAAGTTTCCGCCCGGTGGGTCCCTAGAGAGCTGAATGTCTTCCCGCCTTAAATTCACGTACCCATCTCCTCACCATTGATTCACTCATTACACCTTCTCCATAAACAGAAATGAGCTGTTCGTGAATTTGAACTGATTTGAAACCCTGTGCATAAAGAAATTGAATCACTCAGCGCAAAACAACTCGAGAGGGAACGGGATCGAGGTGGCGGGACGTGACATGGAGGGCTCCATTTCAACTACCTGCCCTGACGTTGGTAATTGACCGACTGAGGTCCCCCACCTCTCATTCTATTCCCCCACCTCTCCTCTTTCGAGCGGTGTTGCCGGATTTGGCAAAAACCACTCCTACCGCCCTTCAGACCAAAACGGAACTTATTTTCTGGACGACCCTCGTATAAATAAAGATCTAATATGCAACAAGGATGGCACAAAGCGCCTAAACCCAACATGTGGTGACCAACCACATCCAACTTTTTTCATAAAAGTTTTCTCACAGTGGAACTCATCTTAGATTTCCTTGTAGTTTTCTTTGCATTAGTTATTTCACACCTGTTTATTTTAATGCTTTTGTGTTTATTAAATATATAGATTGGACCACAATAAATTAATGTTTTATCTTAACATATAAAACCAATCCTTAACTTTCATCTATATTTCTTAATTGGTAAAACTGCTATTTGTTACTGTTCTTTATGAGACTTCACACTGTTCTTTATGAAGCACTGTTCACATACGCGTCTTCAGGGACACCGAATCCCATTGTAACCACTACGTAATGACCTTATTTAAAGTAATGGTACATGAAATAAGGCTGAGATATTGAAAATGACCATAATAAATATGAAACTGAAAATATATTAAGTTATTGCGTTTTGTGGCTGTAATCAAAACAAAAACAATAAGTGGACTTTTCTTTTTTTTAGTACAAAAGTTTTTAGGAGCAAAAAATGCTTAAAACGTCCGTGGTAACACACTCTCAAGACTTTAACACTTCTGATAAAGATATAGAGTAATCTTTGTTTAATCGGAGCTGGTAATTGATCTTTGAGATCACAGGAAACTCGGATTGCTAATTCGTGAAATGAGCATGCAGCAGTAGTGTTATTAAGGGTTATTGTGTTAAACACAATAATTATTAAGGATAAAGGCATATTAATTATTTAATGTGGTTTATTATAGAAGAGATTGGTGGACTTCGACTTAGAAAGGATTTTTGTAAATATATTAAAGCCCGCTCACAGCACCAATAAACGAGCCTTTACAGCTAATGCCATTGTCAAGGCTTGCAAAACTATTCTAGGAATTCGTTGAGCCCAAGATGTTTATTAATCTTAAATATGTGCTGAATCAACTCTCTTCCTTGTCAGAGAGGGTCAACAGCTTTTAGCAAGATGATGTTTAGAAACAGAGTATCTATTTTCAAAGTGTAAAGTTTATGCAACAATTAAGAATGCAACGGAGCATTTGGATTAAGATTTACTTAATTAATCACTCATAAGTGTTTCAGCTCTTATAGAACCTTTCAAAAATCAGATAAAACACCATTTCGAGGTATTTTACTATAGTTCTTGGGAAGTTTATGAATAACTTCAGATTTCAGTTCAGGATGTTTTCGAACCTTGCTAAACATGGACACCACCACTTGCTAAATTTCATTGTACCACAATTCATGCTCCATATATTTAAAAAAAAAAAGACATCGTTATTTATATTAAAATAGTTCATTTAAATCAAAGGCTGCTTTTAATTATTTACCATGATGTAAATTAATACTTTATTGCACAATAAACGCTATTAGTATTTGTTGTAAGAGGTGCATGCATATACTGAAAAAGATGCTTGTTAGTTTGAGATGACTTTAGCTAGATTTTAATAATTCAAAAGAAAATGGAAAAAAATTGTAAATAATACTGAGGTACACAAATTACAAAGCAATGTTCAGGGCAGTATTAATAATACTTCAAAGACAGTAGGCATTAATCAAAAAGTTTCTACTAGTAGTTTTGATTATCGTTTCAAGTTTCGCTTTTTTTTTACTCTTTTTTGACAACAGAGTTAACCACAGCTTTAAAATTTTATTTATTGCTTCTTTTTTTTCGAGCTTTGCTTCCGATTTTGACCTTGACACCTCATTTTGAGGAAACAAATTACCTTTGTCCTTCGATACATTGAACTGCTATAACCTTTTCTAGTTGAAAGGTTGCTGTAGTTATCAAGGAATCTAGACCTTAATTAAGTCAAAACGTTTATCATAATTATCTGGTACTTCAATCTGGTTCTCATATCTCGCAAATCCGGATTTGTAAATCTTTTTTTTAACATTTCTTTCTCTGCAAGGTTGCTCTAGTTCAAGTTCTAATCTGACCTTAAGTACAGGCTTACTTAATTTCATTATTTTAAAAAAAAAGAAAAGATATCTGAACTTGTTTTGTTATAGAGAATACTGTATGAGATTTAGTTATTACATCTAATAATTTAAATTTCTTTTAATTATAAGGCTTCAAAGTTATTGAAACAACTTGAAACAAGATTCTATAACTGATAAAATGATTGTATCCACATGTAAACAACTGATTGTTGGATATGTGTGTATTGCTGCAGTAAAATAGAACAAAAAGCAATCGGTTGTCAACGAGTTTGATGTTATGTTTACTTATAGTAAAGTTGAGTGTAGGCCACTCTAGTTCTTTTAATATGCGATCTCAATTTTATCAGTCATAATGAGTATAATTCACTGTTACGCCAGTATTATAGAAGGGTCTACAGATGAAACGTAGAGCTGTATAAAACAGAAAAAACAGATGTTTGTCCTTTTTTTTGTGTAACATCTCCTCATCCAATATTCAAAATTGGTGGTATTTTTCTGAAGTAATGTTGATATTAAGGCAATTTTTAGTAAGAATTTAAATGATACTAGAATCACCGGAGGTAGGTTTGGTTAGTCTTGACATAATATACTTTTCTCTTGTAAATACTCAAAGTATTAGGATACTTTATTATATCATAACCTATATGACAAATTCTTGCAGATGAAACTTAATAGTTGTCACTATAAATGTAATAACATCATTACAATAATCTAAATCTTATAAACTATTATCTTGTAAATTCATATTTAGACTGAATTTAATATGTTCTTTAAAGCTTTGGAATGACCAGAAGTGTATGTTAAAATTAGCACTTATTTGACATATAGGATGATAAAGTCCCTTTCCCATGTTTCAATATTAACAAAAAAAAAAAAATAATGAAACAAATTTTCTCACTAAGAAATATATGTTTATTAAACGTTATCTGTTTTTCAAACGGTACTACTTGTGGAGTGTTTAAAATATTTTTGGTCGACACCCATCCAGCCATATCCAGGCAGGCATGATCAAAAATGAATTCAGGAAAGTAAACAAAAAATCTGTAAAAATCTATTTTTTACTTATCATTAAAATATATACTAAGAAGTGGCTATGTGCATCTTATAAAACTACTGACATTGGTCCAAAAATGTGACAAATACTGCCATAATACATCCTACCATCATTATTTTAAAAACTTATAACTAAATATACATATTTATAGGTATTTATAATTTCTTTTCTTGTTCAATGTACAGAATTAAACACATATTTTAAAAAGAATGATCACTTTAATGAACCATTTTGGAAAACACGTACTTTGGAGGAAAAAAGAAAGAGGATTAGTTAAAATATATCATTTTGATTTAAAAAGGTAAAATTACCAAGTGAAAAAAGGCAAAATTTTAGAAAATGTTACACTTTTTCCTTTGTGGAGTTTTCAACGAAAGTGATGTAAAAAAATATATTTCAAACTTAATGAATATTGAAGTATTATAGCTAGTTAAGCAGAAAAGAAAAGCCAAAATTAAAAAACAATTTACAGATATGACAAAAAAAAAAGATTTATATTATGCATCTTAAGGAAATTAGATATTAATCTAAAAATACTTAAGATGTGGGAATACTCTCACTACATCCTACAGACATTCCCAGGGTGCGATCACCTAATCATTGAAGGCTTTGAGTTATGATTATTAGTTGTAGTATGTTTATTGAAGTTCCGAATATAAGCGTTATGAAAAGTGTTTTGATAATTAGTATAATATTACACAGGAAAAAATATTTGGACATAATTATAATAGAAGAGTGGTAACTTATGATTGTTCACAATTGAACGAAATATTGCTTGAATGCGCAATCTTTAACGAGTATGATTGCATATTGTATTGTAAATATGGCAGAGCATATTTAAATATCATTATCAAAAATACCACTTTATATATAGTCATGTCATCGAATCTACTCACTTTGCATTTCATAGCAATTTTCACTGAACTTAGTCTTACTTTCCACTCAAACTTTTTTTTTACCTTACACAAGAAATAAGCTGAGATCTTCATACTTTTTCTTTAGAAGTATGAATCTCACTAGAGAAATATACAGAAATTATCAGATAAAAGCCTAACCACAAAAGCTTAAGATCAGTATCGGAATGATGCGAGCTCCTTGAGTGCTCTCAAGTGTATCATTGCGGTAGCCCAAGGTAGCACCTCTTCTATCTCTGTGAAAGTTATACAGGAGAATTGCAAACCATTTCTCAACTATATTCCAGAGAATTTCATTTACTCTCATTTATGATTTTGTTTAGGCCACAGCAGAATTTCTGATAAAAAATGTTAGACAAACTTTTAAAGGGTGAACAACAGAGATCAAATACAAATGAAAAATTTTCACAGATGGAAGATCGTTATTTCTACAAACTATATCGAATATTTATTAGTTCAGTTGAACAGATGGAATACTTTAAACATTGGTACTAGTTTATTAAATTATATTCAGATTAACGCAATAATTTCCTGAAGGGGATTCACACCACATGGTAGAAAGTACTTTTCAATTTTCCTCACTTCTTTCGTTCATGCTATTCTGTCCTACCTTTACCTTTTCTCTTTGCCCTTAACTACTTTTCAAAATACACTTATTACACATCACCCTGAATCCCACACCACAAGATCGCTTTCTCCCCCATCCATCCAGAATGTGACGCCCAAGAGGATCATTACATAAGCGAAAGAACTGAATCTCATATCAAAAAGTAATATACTTTGACATGGTTATAACTAAAAACAATATGCCTGTAAGGAAATTATACAACCTTGATTATTTTTGAGGTTCACTTTATGCAAATGTTCATTCCCTATTATGAACAGGTAATTGAATTTAGCAATTTTTTTGTGTCAATTAATTTGTAAATTAAAAATTAAATCTTCAAGAAAATTGAAATAAATAATAATTTTTTAGAAACTTATATTATTATTAAAGATTAATTAATATTAATATAATTAATATTACTTATTAATTATATTAATTAATAAAACTTTATTAATTAAAATATTTTTAAATTAAAAATATTAAAGTTTTTTAAAATTTTATATTATATTATTATGCAATTAGATCATAATAACATGATATTAGTATCATATATTACATATATTATTTTAATATTTATGTTGTCATTATTATACTCGTATCTAATGTTTTAGATAATAAATTTAATTTAATATAATTAATTATACAGCATAATAATTATAATAAGTATTGTAATTATATAATTAATTAATACTATTTCATTTTATGTATTTTAATTTAATGAACGAGTGATATACTTAAACTTGTTTAAAACTCTGAATTTCAAGTCAGAGACTTTGGCATCTGTGAAGAAAATAAGAAACTTTGAAGGTGATGGTGATATCATATATTGAGCAAAGTAAGTGCATGCTTGAGTAACAGCTAGGTTGTTGTAAAGACTGTTAACATCATTAGAAAACATAGGTCTTTTCATACCAATGAAAAAACTCTACCCTTTATAACACAATATTAATATATTCAAATTATTTATTTTCTTTTAAAAATATAAAAAAATTATTTAGAGACTATAATTCAGTTTTACAATAATTATTTTGATCCCAAAAACCTATCAAGTTATCAAAAATAGACTCTCAAGTTATCTTCTCTAATAATTATAATTTATATACTTTATATTTATATTAATATTTATATATCATTTATATATCTATGTATATAGATACATAGACATAGAAGGTTGGGTCTCCAACCGTCTCTGTACCAGTGCGCTTGGTTTCCCTCTCTTATCTCTCCTTAAGACGGTTCAACCGAAAATTAGAGACTGTAAGTGTGTGTTTTTAATTTCTCTATGTTTTTTTATGTACATTGAACTGTATATGTCCATTTCGGATGGTATTTTCATCAAAAAAGTGTCTATGTATATAGAGATTTATCTTTATCTTCATATTGAACTAAGTACTGCAATTGAATAATTATAATTATGGGAACGACATGTTTGGAGGTATACATAGTTTTATATAACTTTGTAAGGACTTTAAATTTGAAACTTGATTAAAGCGAAGCTTGTGATGAAATAACACATAAAAGGGCTTATATTAAGATATGATTAGCAAGTGAGAGGTATTTGGTGACTTTTTTGTTGCAGAAAGCACGAATGAGAGGTGTCCTTGGAGTGAATCGTAACTCCTTTCACTAACTTCCATTATTATCTGGACCTTCACTCGGCAAGAGATAAAAGGAAAGTATACACCGGACCTTCCAACATACAAGGACACACTATCAACAAAATAATATTTAATTCAAGGATCCATCTTGGACAAGCAATCACAAAAATCCATTTGCATATCAATTTCTATATTTTTTTTTTCATTTCAACAAAACCAAAATGCGCACATAGTGTTATAATTTTATCATCAATAAATACACTTCTCATTTCCTCTATTTTTTGATAATTAATTTTTTTTAATAATTAATATTAATAAATTTAATATATTAATTATTAATATATTTTTTATATTTTTAAAAGAAAATAAATAATTTGAATATATTAATATTGTGTTATAAAGGGTAAAGTTTTTTCATAGGTATGAAAAGACCTATGTTTTCTAATGATGTTTAACAGTCTTTACAACCCTTTTTATTCAAACATGCACTTACTTTGCTCAATACATAATATCACCATCACCTTCAAAGTTTCTTATTATATTATTTGTTGACTAGTATAAGTATAACTTGATATTGTTAATTAAGTGGAGTTATCATTAACAATTCTCTTAATATACAGCGTAAAATAGTTTTGGTTTGTACCGCAGCAATTATATTATTAATAAAGAAATGAATTTTCAATTAATGAGTCTGTGTATGTGTGTGTGTGTGTGTGTGTGTGTGTGTGTGTGTGTGTGTGTGTGTGTGTGTGTGTGTGTGTGTGTGTGTGTGTGTGTGTGTGTGTGTGTGTGTGTGTGTGTGTGTGTGTGTGTGTGTGTGTGTGTGTGGGTGTGTGTGTGTGTGTGTGTGTGTGTGTGTGTGTGTGTGTGTGTGTGTGTGTGTGTGTGTGTGTGTGTGTGTGTGTGTGTGGGTGTGTGGGAGGATGTGTATCCTAAGTTTGTGTACACGCTACAGTCCACAATATTTCATGGATCTAATTAATATTTTATACAGAAATCGGCCTCATAGTGTAGATGAACACAATTGTTTGAGAGTAATTATGCATGATGGGAAAGACACTTTTTTGCCAAAATTTGATTGTAGACATTTTTTTTTCTTCCTGAAGTACTAATTCTAGAGACTTGAAATTTTTCAATGCGTCTAGTGACAAAAGTAATAAATGAAAAAAAATCCTCAGATTTTTGAAACAATGGGAATTTTTTTCAATAACATGTAGAAATTTTGACTGATGATTCAAACTGAAAGCTTGTGAAGAGGATACAAGCCATACCTAAGAAGATCATAGTGAAATTAAACCTAAAAATAGAGCATTATGTGGTAAAGTAAAGTAAAGTTAATTTTTTAAAATTACTTTAACCAAAAGGTCGTTAGGCTCAATTTAAAATTTTTAGAGAATATTTTTTTGACTCTAAACGGCTCCTTAAAGAATAATGAAATGTTTCCAAAAAATTGAACTAAAAGTTAGCAATATATATATAAAAAAAAACTCGTGACATTTCAATTACTGCAAAGGGCAAAAAAGGTATAAATATAGAATATTCGTCCTTTACTAATGGATCACCAACTCAGGGTGCACAGGTTTGGCTAAAATTGCTAAAATCAGCTAAAATATCGCAAACCCTGCAAAATTTTCGGCTACATTAAACAACGGAAGTAATTTAAAAAATGGATAACTACAAAATTAGTAAAACACAATAAATAAATAGAAACGAACTTTAACTCTACATTTTACTGCAGAAATCGTAATTCTTCGAACAAACAGATGATGTCTCTTCGTCTTGATAATTTAATGAGTAGGTTTGCATAGTTTCTATGATGTTCACAACAGTCTTTGGTAGCATATAATCTTTACAGTATTTGTTGTGACGTTGAAGACCAGCCTCTGTTGCCAGTAACGAATTCAGCATTCCCAGTTGCATTTTATTTCTTAATTTTGATTTTAATATGTTAATATTGCTAAATATAAACTAATCGATTCACTAATTTCAGCGTTAGAGTATAATAAAATGAACACTGAAATTGCAAATTCTGTGAATTTCTAAAAGGGTTTTGAACCAATCAAATCTTGATGTTGTGCAAAGTTCATACAAAAACCTTCCGTATCTTTTATTGATTTCCATTTAACCAAATAAATTTTTTTGATTGTATTTTGACAATAAATATTCGAGGCTGAATATTTCTTTCTTCAGTTTTTGGTATACCCCATTATTTATTCCCACTATCAAGCTTTCTTTATTTACCCGAATGCAACAAGATTGGCAATGTCAAGTTTTTGAAACCGTTTCTCTTGTTTTTTATGGCATCAACAATCGACTCTGCATTGCATCTTCAAGTTCCATAAGCTTTAAGGATGTTGAAATTATTTTGTTAGAATTTTGGTCTTAATAGATTATTATAATTAAGATTATTATAACGCTTAACCATTTTTCGAACAGTTATATCATTAGAGTCATCTAGAAGAAGACTGTATTTCCAATTAACAATATCTAGCTGTAAATCACCTTGAAAATTAGGAGCAATAATAATAATGTTCTTTATAATTTGAGAACATTTAGTTCTGTGTATTTTTAGCTGTCACGTGATATTACTGTCATTGATTGTGTTTTCAAGCATATCTCTTAGGTGATCGCAATTTATTATTGCAGAATGGTAAGCTAAATAATGAGATTTCCTTCTAAGCTTGATGCTCCTTCGGGTTTCTGTTTAACAAATTTCGTTATGTCCGGCAATGGAGTTGCAATTACACGTACATGTTCTTAGATTTAGAGTGAGTAAATATATCACGATAGTTATCATTACTTAGCTGAACACACACTGCTCTGGGCTTTACTAGCATAATTATCAACTTCTCTCAACCAGTCTTTAAACTGATTGTCCTTTAAACATTCGCACCTAAATTTCTGTTTATATTCCTTTCGGCATTATGGGCAAAATTCAAGTTAAATTGGGATATCTTTACAAGAACCTGAGAAGTCAAAGTCAAGTTATAACTGCCAACTAAAGGAAGATCTTGAGTTTATCTAGATGCAACTCTAAATTTAAATAGTGTATTTAATAATATTTCAGACTATCTTGGATTTTTTTTTAAACTTTTTTCGGTGTTTTCAGATAGGGAATAAATCAATTTTGGGTTTCAGGAACTATGCCTTGAGTTCTCAGAAAAATTTCATTAGCAGGCTCTCAGTCAATGCATGCACTCAAAGCCCGCCACTTTGTCGGTATTAAACATGTATAAGATATGATCAAATGAACTTATATTTATGCTGGTAGTTAAATCCATCATGAGGCATTGTACCAGTGTGTTTAATGCTTATTCAACGAGTGTACTATTATTCTGCGTGCACCATGTTATAAAGCCACCAAAAATTGACCGGCAGTCCATTATTGAGTAAAGTTTTGGCTATTAGCTATATGAGTAAACTGACTGGATAGAGTTAAATTTGACCAGATCTAGCCAAAATATGGGTGATTTAGCAACCCTATACCAGCTAAATTATTCAGATTTGTTTAAACTTATTTACATTAACTTAGACATTTTTTAAGTGAATTCACTGCAATAAAATAGATGTTTAGAGCTTTAATGAAAACAATTGAAATGATTTAATGACTTAATATGAAACGACAGAAGAATAAAATTCTTAAATGTAAAAAGCAACAACAGTCAAACAGATAATATCTTATGCGTTCTATAATATGATGGATTTGTCTAACAAAATGCTCTAATGAATAGATGTTGCACCCTTGAACAAAACTTATCAGATTTAGATTTTCTTTCATTTATGAATCTCATTACCTTTAATATTATTGAATCATGAGGGAAGGATTCTTTTATTCTATATTAGAAGACGGATACTAATTTTAAGCTAATTCTTCAAGCTGTCAAGAAGTTTAATATTATATATACTTATACTAAAGTTAAGTGTGTGACACTCAACACTTTTTTAAATTATTACATAACCAAGTAAATAATGAATTGCACGAAGTGTAGATAAAACACATCAAATACTGATTATACCCCTTACAATAGTCGTTAATCAATTTTTTAACCTATTTAAACGGAATAAGTGATAAAAGATATTTAGCAGGGATAATTTAGAAGTTGCACAATTGGCGTTGAGGGTTTGACTGCTGGAGGAAGGAGTCTAATGTATGGTTCCAGGCGAAAGTGTGTGGTCGTCACGATCTGACCGCCTCACCCGTGCTTCACTGGCAACTGGCCTTTAGCAAATTACCTCACTATTTCACTATACATATTCTGGACCTCTCTAAGTGAAGGGTAAAGCAGAGAAATGTTTGGATTAATTTTTTCTTGAAGGATAGTGAGGAGTGGAATTATAAATTACTGGCAAAAACGAGTGAAAAAGAATGCAATGCATTTCCAGTTATATGCCGGGAAAATGTTCTGTATCATGCCTTTGAAAATTGAATAATTTATATATGACCAAAAAAAAAACAGAAAATAAAATTAAAAAAGAAATAATAAACTCTATGAGTCATTTATTCGTATGGTGTTTTATATTTTAATATTATGAAATTAATTTTCTAATATATGTATTTCATTAATATACATTGTAATCATTTTTCATATATACATACAACATTTCACATAAACACGTAAAATAACAATCAATGATCAAACCACAATATGAAATGAGAAAAAAAGACTAAGATCTTTCAACTATAATAAGCGGTCTTCATCAGAGTCAAAAACCCAACTGACTCTGACGAAGACCGCTTGTTACAGTTGAAAGATCTTATTTTGATAGCAGTCCTTTCTTAGTACATTCGTTGTTGAAAATGACACCAAACTTACCTGATACCTGTTTCTTAACAAGCTTTTTAATTTCTCTAAATAACACTCTCGTTGTTTCGTCTATACAATAAAGTATAACTCCGAAAGTCGACACGTTTCTAATGATCAACATTTATCTTCAGGACGTGGATATAGTTTATTATATATGCAAAGTGAAGACAGTGGGGGTTGTTTTTCTTCAAGTTTAAGGTAAGCTGGTCTTTAATCCGATCCGATTGATGTAAATTAAAGAGCTCTAAAAGTTTGCTACTATTTTCTACTTGAACTTTAAAACTTTTTTCAGTATTTGAATTATATAGCTTCTCAAACACTTAGTTTGTGGTGGTTACATTCAGTTTTAATTATTTTTGTATTTGTAACCAGCATCTCTCGGGTTAATTATACGTTATGTTTCTCTTGCATATGTTTTTTTGGGTCCTCCAGTCATTAAGTACATGGCTAGCTTCTTGATAAATTGGTGGTAGTCATACCAATAAATGAGTGTTTTTGTGTTTCACAGTCGTAATTAGTACATGTATATTCGTACACAAGATTTATTTCTTTAAAAGGTGAGTTTTTGACTTGGTTATTTTTTTCTACAAATAGGTTACTCACAAGTAAGCTTTTATAGTAAGTACCAGTGTCACTTTTTCATTAAAGCTATTGCAATAAACTTTATGTACTATACTTGTCTATCCTCATTAATTTGTTTTGTTTTCTTAAATGAAGGTATTCTTTCAAAAACTTTCAAAAACACGCACCTCTTCTCTTCGCAGCTTGAATAGATGACCACAATAATGTCTGCACTGCGTTGTCAGAATGTGCCAGCTGCTGGCATAGCTACCCACGCACCTCTTCTCTTCGCAGCTTGAATAGATGACCACAATAATGTCTGCACTGCGTTGTCAGAATGTGCCAGCTGCTGGCATGAGCTACCCACGCACCTCTTCTCTTCGCAGCTTGAATAGATGACCACAATAATGTCTGCACTGCGTTGTCAGAATGTGCCAGCTGCTGGCATGAGCTACCCACGCACCTCTTCTCTTCGCAGCTTGAGTAGATGATCACAATATTGTCTGCACTCCTTGTTTATATTGTAACAGTCTTCTGGCATATGCAATGCTCCGTTTTCTTTTTTTATAGAATTTTTAGTCGACAATGAAATTATCTGCACTACGTCGTTAAGTGTAATGGTCTGCTCGCGTGTTTTCACACACTTTCTTTCCGTTCCTAACTTGTGTAAGCGACCACTTATTGCATGGACTGCGTGGTGACATTGTTATAGTTTGCACGTATGAGCTATTCTTTTCTTCTGTTTTTATATTCAATACGATTTTGCTGAATTGTTGTTGCGATCTCAACAGTTTTAAATTTTTTATTCATTATTCTTAATTGATTTTCTTAAACCTCTTATCTTCTACCAGGCTTAATCAGGTAAGAGTTACATATATTAACATGTAATTAAACCAAATGAAATAATATGGAAGACTAATTAATTATTGCTATTTATTAGTAATAGCCTACATGATTTAGTAAAGTTTTAAGCATGCTAGTAGTTTTTAATTGATTAATCAAATTAATTAATTAATTCTAATGTAGTGCAATCTGTTATTATGTGGTATTTACTCATTGTAGGGTAAAAATCTAATGAAATGGTCTCCACATATAAAACTTTTAATGATATAAACAACGCGTTTCGAACACGTAGTGTTCTTCTTCAGGCATTAACTAATGGTGAGGGCCTCTGAATAAGACTGAATAAGTCTTATTCAGAGGCCCTCACCATTAGTTAATGCCTGAAGAAGAACACTACGTGTTCGAAACGCGTTGTTTATATCATTAAAAGTTTTATATGTGGAGACCATTTCATTAGATTTTTACCCTACAATTAATTAATTAATTCAAATTAAATTCTTATGACTAATTCATAATTATTATAAATAATAATCATTCAGACAACCAATTAAGATTTTAAATTCGCTGATCATTTTAATTATAGTGGTACCTCTTTTTAAGAAATATCCATCTTAAGAAAGGTATTTCTGAAAAGAAGTGCCTCATCTTACGAACTTTGTTTCATCATACTAAAGTTCTCGCTCGTTTCCTCAGCTCATAGACGTAAATATACCTCTAAAATATGGTTTGTTTTTCTTGATATTTTCCCAGACCTATTCACGTAAGAATATGGCCGAAACCCTTTTACTATTGGCACGATGCTAAAGTAGAAGGATGCAATAAAATCTGCCACTCCGGCCAAAGGTGTTTTCGTATAGGAGGACGCCAATCAATGATGAGATGAAGAGACTATTATTTGTGTGGATTAAGGAAAAAGAGATAGTTGGCGATACAGCGACAGAAGCAATAATTTGCGAATAGGCAAATGCCATATTTAGTGACCTCCAGAAGAAGAACGTAGGTGAGGGTCCTAGTTCAAAACAAGAGGTTTTAAAATTCTTAAACTTCTTTGGATGGTTCGAAAAATTCAAGAAGAGGATTGGAATTCATTCTGTTGCTAGGCATGGCGATGTATCAAGTATATACTGAAAAGAAAGTGACACACAAATTTGTGCCAAAATTCCAACAATTGGTGATATCGGGGGGCCACGTTGCACAGTAAGTTTTCAATTTCGATGAGACTGTCTTATTTTGGAAAAAGATGCTTCATCGTATATTGATTACAACAGAAAATTGGTATGGCCTTGCATACTTCAGGAAAATTATTCAAAGTCGTCAAAGACAAACGTCCTTGGATCGGTTTTCCACAAAACGTCTGGCAAAATCCAGTACTGAAAATGAACCTGAGAGAAAAAAGTCTAAAGAATCTTAAGTCGATTGCAGTTAAGACAAGTGAAAAATAAAATACAAAAAAATGTAAAACAGAAAAATAAAAAGAAGTGATAAAAGTTATGAAGTTAAAAATTCGACGTTAAAAAGTTATAAAAAGGTAATAAAATAATTTTCTTTTCATTTCATAACTTTAATTAAAATTTCAAGTAAATTGAGCGCGTATGTTCATATAGTACATACAAGTACGTTTTGCAGTTAGGAAACGTTTGTCTCCTCCTCTCTGTACCCCCACCACCACTCTCTCCCGTTCACACACCCAGTCACTCAAATCCGAAGATAAATGACTTTACATATTATAACATATTATTATTATTATTTAATTTTGTAATTTATCTCTATTCTTATTACAATTATAATATGTATAATAAATATTATATTGGTTTCAGAGTAAACTATAGTACACAGTAAATAGAAAACACACCTACAGTTCTTAATTTTCGGTTTAACCGTAATCAAGGAAGAAGAGATAGTGACACTAAGCGGACTTCCGAAGCGACGGTTGGAGAAAACAGTGTTGTCACACACGTACCCGGTTCAAGAAAAGTAAGAAAATAAATAATTGAAAATAATAAGTGAGAACAAAGAAATACTAAGGGAATGAGAAACTAACTAACTTCATCATATTTTGTAGTATTTCTAGTCCTCATCTCCTTAGTATTTATTCATTTTCACAGGGTATATTAATTATTATTTTATCCCTCAGTTTTTCATTTTCTTCACTTATTCTTAGTTTATTTCTTCTTACTTCTCTAGAACTGGGCACGCTTGTGACAACACTTCAGCAACCTTCGCTTCACAAGTGCGCTTGGTGTCTTCTCCCCTGAAGACAGTTAAACCAAAATTAGAGACTGTAAGCGTGTTTTTCTATTTACTGTTTACTGTCCTTTGTGGATCGTTTTCTTGATTCTAATTATTATATTGGTTATTACATATACGAGGTGTATAAATAAAGTAGTGAGACTGATTTTTTTTAAATTTTCTATTCAAATATAATTACAATGTGATATTGTCACCTTCAAAATAGTTCCCTTCGGAAGCCACACATCGCTGGAGACGGTCCTTCCAATCATTGTAGCATTGCTGGAACTCGGATTCTGGAATGGCCTTCAGCTGGTCGGTTACAGCAGTTTGTATGTTTTGTAGTGTCCCGAAATGAGTTCCCTTGAGGTGATTTTTCAATCTCGGGAAGAGGAGAAAGTCACAAGGACTCAAGTCTGGTGAATAAGGAGGCTGAGGAGCAACAGGAATGTTTTTACTGGCCAAAAACTCGTTTATTGAGATGGGTTTTTCGGAACCATTTTCGCACAAATTTTTCTCATCTCCAATTCATTGGTCAAAATGTGATGAACGGAGGTGTGATTCAAATTCAACTGTTCCCCGATCATTCTGACTGTCAAGCGTCGATCTGAACGCACAAGGTTCCGTACTCTGTTGACATTTTCATCGGTGTTTGCACTTGAAGGCCTTCCGCTTCGTGGTTCATCTTCAATCGACTCTCTTCCTTCTGAAAATTCCTTAAACCACCGACAAACCTGTGCCCTTGATAAAACACGTTCTCCATAGGCCTCCTGAAGTTTTTCAAAAGTTTCGGTTGCATTATGTCCAAGTCTGAAGCAAAATTTGATTGCACACCGCAATGAGGTCACTCATTTTTAAAACGCTCAAGAAAAAACCATTTCACGAAAACCAACGCTACGGACAAACAAATGACTGTGGCGAGTTCAGATTCATACTGGAGGCGCATCACACGTGCACCTGACGCTACTCAAGGCCACGCGTCTCCAGCGTTGCCAGATCGAAAGCGACGTTGCCAGTCTCACTACTTTATTTACACACCTCGTATGTCTTGGTTATTTTAATCTGTCAAGAGTATGTCTTTTGTGGTGGGTATTGGGGGATTGAAAAGCATTAGGCTATTTATATATAATTCGCGATTCATAGTACAAAAAACTTATCTTACGAAGCCGCTTCCGAAAGGAATTAATTTCAAATGAAGAGGTATGACTGTAATTAATGTTTAATAATTCTTTCATTTACATTATTTTACAACTTCTTATTAATTATTTTTTGCGAGGCTTTCTTCTCTTCAAATTTTATTATAATTGATCCAGTATTAGTTTATAGTAATATTAAATTACATTGCATTTTAGATTTAATGGTAAAGAGTTTAATGAAAGGTTGACTCGGGTTTAAGTTCTACTTGAGTATATTTAGGTTTAAGTTTCCAATGAAGGTTATCTGTATAGGGATGTCACGCTCTGGTCTGTTACTCATTGTAACATATCTTTGGTATTTGTAATGTAATATAATATTATCTCCAAAAGTAAACAATTATGGTATGTAGATCATTTTTGTAAGCTACTAGACAATATAAGGTGAGAACCATTAATGTTAAATTACAATGCAAAATATGTACAAAATTTAAAATGATTCTTATATATGTTTAATAGATGATAACACTCAAAGCCTTTTTAAATTTCTATAAATTAATTCAAACTTAAATGAAATGTAAATATTAAAAAACAACTTTTGTTCTCTTATTGGTATATTGTTATAAATAAGTTATAGTCTAAGTGAAGTACCTAGTTAGCTTAAGTCAATATTTATAAAATTGAAAAGGCATTCGCGACCTTGTTTGAGCTACCTTGAATCTAAGTGTTCAGGCAGGCTTTGTGCTCGTAGGTAGTGACCGTGGGGCTGTATGAATACAATGCACCGTTCTTTCAAGCGGCATCGCTCCCAACCCACGCTGCTCTTCACTTACATACCTCTCACCTATACCTCTGAAGAAAAAACATTTCGACAGTACCCATCCATAAATAATTATATTCAAATCCGTAGACTAGTCATTATGTTAATTTATATATTTTTGTAAACAAAGTTTACATATAAATTATTCTACAGCATTAGGATTTCATAAAAGTTGGTATTGAAAAAACTTCAACTGTGCTTATTTTATATCAAGTGCTTGCACACATATGGGGATAGGTTTTTCTCTTCCAAAAAAGTATGTTTGTTTTTTGAGAAGTTTTTTTTGTTTTAGTCGGCGACCACCTACCAGCATCACTTCCATATTTACCCATTCTCAAATCTATTGCTATTTTTTCATCCATTTGTAAACTTCTTTAGTCGACGACCACCTACCAGCATCACTTCCATATTTACCCATTCCCAAATCTATTGCTCTTTTTTCATTCATTTGTAAACTTCTTTAGTCGACGACCACCTACCAGCATCACTTCCATATTTACCCATTCCCAAATCTATTGCTCTTTTTTCATTCATTTGTAAACTTCTTTAGTCGACGACCACCTACCAGCATCACTTCCATATTTACCCATTCTCAAATCTATTGCTCTTTTTTCATTCATTTGTAAACTTCTTTAGTCGACGACCACCTACCAGCATCACTTCCATATTTACCCATTCCCAAATCTATTGCTCTTTTTTCATTCATTTGTAAACTTCTTTAGTCGACGACCACCTACCAGCATCACTTCCATATTTACCCATTCCCAAATCTATTGCTCTTTTTTCATTCATTTGTAAACTTCTTTAGTCGACGACCACCTACCAGCATCACTTCCATATTTACCCATTCCCAAATCTATTGCTCTTTTTTCATTCATTTGTAAACTTCTTTAGTCGACGACCACCTACCAGCATCACTTCCATATTTACCCATTCCCAAATCTATTGCTATTTTTTCATTCATTCGTAAACTTTTTTTTAAGATTATTTTCACATAATATAGTAGTAAATATGTAATAAATATCATTACAGTTTTTAAAAAAATTGCCGATATTTACTACATATAATTGCTGTATTGCAATAGTTTAAACTATTATTGAGTTATTAACGAAACTAATTATTCTATTAATGAATGCGTCGGTATTTAAATGCATTATTTAATACTTAATTGTATTACAATTAATTATTTACAATATTGATAAATATTTTCAATATTGTGCCTTTAAGGGGACTAACTTTTAAAGATATTCTAATGTTCTGTTTTATTTCTAATGTATTATTGAGTGAATTAGTTTGTAGAGTTGATACTCTAGAAATCAATATACGAGTATACATTTTGTATTTCAAACTGGTTCAAACATAGAATTTAGGGATTTCCTTTGTCTTCAAATGTATACATTTCTAGGCAATGTGTTTTTAAAAGTTTTATATTTAATAGTTTATTTAGAGTTTTTTTTTAAATAATTATGTTTTACTGATGAATGAAAACTGCAGACTATCGGCACCAACCTTTTTCAATTCGCTTACTCCGTAGTAGTCAATTTTTCAATTCATCACATTAAGATGTTTGTATCTTCTGTAATTTCTTTTGGTGTATAAATAATATTTTTATGACAAGAAATGAACGAGTATGGGCAAAGAAAGAAATGTCATACAAACACAACGGATTCTGAAAAATGTTTCCCTGGGGAAACACAACAGTACAGCGTAAATGGATCAAGAAGGAAACAATAAGGCAAATGAATCAAGAATCGAAAACAATAAGGCAAATGAATCAAGAATCGAAAACAATAAGACAAATGAATCAAGAATCGAAAACAATAAGGCAAATGAATCAAGAATCGAAAACAATAGGGCAAATGAATCAAGAATCGAAAACAATAAGACAAATGAATCAAATATCGAAAATAACAAGCCAAATGAATCAAGAATCGAAAACAATAAGACAAATGAATCAAGAATCGAAAACAATAAGGCAAATGAATCAAGAATCGAAAACAATAAGACAAATGAATCAAGAATCGAAAACAATAAGACAAATGAATCAAGAATCGAAAACAATAAGACAAATGAATCAAGAATCGAAAACAATAAGACAAATGAATCAAGAATCGAAAACAATAAGGCAAATGAATCAAGAATCGAAAACAATAAGGCAAATGAATCAAGAATCGAAAACAATAAGACAAATGAATCAAGAATCGAAAACAATAAGACAAATGAATCAAGAATCGAAAACAATAAGGCAAATGAATCAAGAATCGAAAACAATAAGGCAAATGAATCAAGAATCGAAAACAATAAGACAAATGAATCAAATATCGAAAATAACAAGCCAAATGAATCAAGAATCGAAAGCAATAAGGCAAATGAATCAAATATCGAAAATAACAAGCCAAATGAATCAAGAATCAAAATCAATAAGGTAAATGAATCAAGAATCGAAAACAATAAGGCAAATGAATCAAATATCGAAAATAACCAGGCAAATAAATCAAGAATCAAAATCAATAAGGCAAATGGATCAAGAATCGAAAACAATATGGCAAATGAATCAAATATCAAAAATAACAAGGCAAATGAATCAAGAATCAAAATCAATAAGGCAAATGAATCAAGAATCGAAAACAACAAGGAAAATGAATCAAGAATCGAAAACAAAAATCAAATTAATTTAAAATTGAAAGCAACACTGAAAATGAATCAAGAATCAAAATCAATAAGGTAAATGTATCAAGAATCGAAAACAAAAATAAAATTAATTTAAAATCGAAAACAATTAGGCAAATGAATCAAGTTTGGAAATATAACCCACAATTTATGCCGGAAATTTGAATCAAATTGCTTATTAATTGATACATTTTTCATCGTTGACTGCGCATTTTGTCATATTTTATAAGTTTTAATTACAAAAAAATATTCGTATTTTTATAATTCATATTATACATTTCTGTATGTCCACCTCACTAATCTATTTTTTAATCGCGAGTCCTGAGATAAGTATGCCGCGGGGGAAGAGCTGTACCATAGCTGTGTAGTAAGATACTCTTCTATTCAAGCTCACCATTGCGGAGACAAGAACCTTGTCACTTTCACTAACTTACTGGTGCAATAAAAACTACATTTTAATAAATATTAACATTTCAAATGTAGTTCTTTCACAAAGAATTGAAGTCAATAAATAATTTTAAATGTAGTACATCAGATAAATCCTAAATGTACTAGGGTCTGATAAATAATTCTCTCTTCAGCATTATATCTTCAGTTCAATTAAACATTATTGCTACTTTGAAATATGAATAATTTGTAAAAGTGTTATATATAACTTAAATATAAATATTACATGTGATAATTGAATTACAAATCATGTTACTATAAAATAGTTTAAATTCACATCAATATAAATTGTGTTCAATATGGATATTTTTTTAAATGTATGTGTTTTTATTACAGTATACATACATTTTCAATATACTGTTGAAATTTTGAGTGAGTGCTACGAATTTCTACTCACTATAAAAGTTACTTAATGACACTTTAAACATTATTGCTACTTTGAAATATGAATAATTTGTGAAAGTGTTATATATAACTTAAATATAAATATTACATGTGATAATTGAATTACAAATCAATTTTATTTTAAATAACATTATATAACCATAACATAAGTGAAATAATTGTTCAAACTGGTTAATTATGATATTAAAAGTATTGCAAATATTTAATTTCCAACAATTAACACTCATTCTTAGACATATTTTTAAAATAAAATTAAATTAAACATGTTTACACCATTTGTTTCAAACATGTTACTTAAATATGAAAAGAAAATTATAACGTTTATCCAAGTATAAAAATAGATTTTTGTTTTTTTTTTGAGTGAAAACAACACAACTAAAGGAATACCAATCCAATCAACGCAAATATTGAATATTTTTTGATATTTTATTGATATTTATTGATATTTTGTGGTTGGTAAAATATTTGTTACGCAACAGTAATAAAAAACAAGAGAAAATATTGAGAAAAAGATTTATCTTTGTTCCATAGAAATAAAGATGTTTAGAAATATAGGAAACGTGAAGAAAGAGCATTTAACAAACTGCTACTCAATGTAGAAGAGAAAAATGCAAAAATATTTTAGCAATTCTAGACATCATTATTTTATTAGTACCGAATCAGAACAACAATGACTTTTTAAAGGATTTACCAGAAATCTGTGACAAAGCTGACATCCCTGGTGCGATGTAATGTAATTTGTGCTTTCAAATTAATGATTTCTGTTCGCGTTAGGATTAGTAGGCGGCATGGATGTTGCCACAGCACTACGAGTCACAGCGTTAGAAAAAAATATAATACTTTTTGGGCAATATAACCATAGCAAAGGTACTTCTATAACTGTACATATATCAAAACAGAAACTATTTTTTCTTACTCTTTTAGTTATAATAAAATATTAAAGTTTTAAAGAGAATCTCACCACAATATAGGAGTCCTAGAAAAATTTCATATTCTTAGCATATTAAGAAAAGTTTTTGTTTTACTTTTTCGCTCCTTCAATTTTTGGGATTTATTTACTATTAATTTTTAAAAAAATCAAATCTCAAGCATTGAACTAGTTGTTTTGTGCACAAATATTGTGGATTGTTTTTATAATGAATTTTATTTGATCTAAATATGAATCAATCATTATTAAATTTATGAAAATATACTCTGAGACAAAAATTATCCAATGGTACATATGAGCAGCAAAGTTCACTCAGTGGGAATATCTTTCTCATTATTCATTAGTACACCTGTATGCAATATTAATGCAGGTAATTTAACCTGTAATTAGTACACTGGGAAAAGTAATTTTAAGAAGGAATTTTAGGACACTTTAATTACAAGTATTCGATGCAGAAATAAAGCTGCTAAATGGATCATTAGATATAAAAACTATTTAGAAAGTATTGTTTG
Organism: Hermatobates lingyangjiaoensis; assembly: GCA_026182355.1. Classification (NCBI taxonomy): domain Eukaryota; kingdom Metazoa; phylum Arthropoda; class Insecta; order Hemiptera; family Hermatobatidae; genus Hermatobates; species Hermatobates lingyangjiaoensis. The sequence continues at coordinate 719,370 of JAPFBL010001938.1, forward strand.
TATATACAACATTATTTCGGATGTCAGGATCAAAATTCGTTTTTTGGAATATTCCTAAAAATACTGAAGTTGTTTAATAAAGCTTGTAGGATTCGACAAATGAATAGAAATAATGAACTGGAACTAATATTGAACTTTAATTAATATTGTAACAAATAAATGAAATATATTTTAAAATGTTAATTAATTCTAATTGTGTGTATGTTAAAATAAAATAAGAGAAAAAATAAAACAGCGTACTACCACTTAAACTACAGAATTGCTTGATAAACATATTCGTATAAACAGCTAAATATCGGTAACTAAGCAATTCAAAAACTTCTGAATACAGTTTTAAAAAACTAAATTGAAGTTCCAGTTTGTATCATTACTTTGGATCCATCCATTTTATTGTAATCCTTACTTTAGATAGGTAAGGATTATGTACTGATGTTTTCAATTGAATTTTAAATTACATATTCTTATTACTATGATCGTTTCTCAATTTACTTTTGAAAAGGTCAATTTGAAAAAGATTGTGGAAAAAAAAGGTAGGAATACCAATTCCTATCAATATTAAACGGTTGATATTATCAGGAATAGTATTCTACTGGTTAAAAAGCATTCATTTTCCAGGCCTTTAAAACATTTATTTTAACATTTGTCATAAAAACCCATATTTAAAAACGTTTACGAAAAAAGTTGACTGTAAATACTCCAAACTTTTTCAAATTTCTGTTTAGTAAAATATGAAATTCTTGTTTAAATTTGTATGAGTAGTTGTTAACCAATATTACATTATACAATGTGCTAACATTACATTGTTCATTTTAATTTTTCAAATAATTTTTGTACGTAGTACACTTACAAAAAGTGATACCAGAGTTAAAATGGAGATTTAGTTTCGTAAGGAAAACGAGGCAGGAGAGGTGGATTAAGGTAAGAGTGAAAGTGAAGCTCGGGCTTGGAGCCTTCGTTTTACAACCAGCTGTTTCGCAAGAGGTCTGTTCAAGTACAATGAGCAGCTACACTTCTACAATCAATCATTTCCATTATGCAAAAACATGTCAACAATACTGCCCTGTCGTGCTGAAACACACAATTAGACTAACAGTCGTCAGTTTTGCTCCCACAGAGTAAAAACACTAACGCCTGTGGATTTATTTAGAGTAGTCATAACAGGAGAACTTGGAAATTCGATAAAAGAAATTTAACAATATATTAAGGATAGCTCTAGGTATTCAATGAAGTTATTAAAGCGTAGTCCAGAGATTTTATTTCTGAGAATTTCTAACACAATAGACAAGATTACTTTGATATACAACATTTTTAAATGTTTTTAAAGTATTTTAATTTTATTTCAAAATTTAAGCAGTTTTCAAATTCTTTAGTCTTTAAAAAAATTGAGGCTAATTTTTTAATTATCATATAAACTGTATATATATATATATATAGAGGTTTCACATAAACACGTGAAATAACAATCAATGATCAAACCACAATTTCAAATGGGAAAACAAGACTAAGATCTATAAACCGTAATAAGCGGTCTTCGTCAGAGTCAAAAACCCATCTGACTCAGTTGGGTTTTTGACTCTGACAAAGACCGCTTGTTACGGTTGAAAGATCTTAGTCTTGTTTTCCCATTTCATATTGTGGTTTGATAAATTATATATATATATATATATATATATATATATAACAGATTCACTGTTTCGTTATTGAGGGCTAGGTCAAATAAAAGAAAATAAACTCCTTTCTAGGCCGACTTTTCGATGTATTTGTACATCATCTTCAGGGCTAAAAATTAGAGTAAGACTATAATACATTTATCAAAACAATCTACAACTCACATAGAGAAATAACACACACTTTTGTTAAAACCAACAGATACATACAAAAGGTTATTTTATAATCAGAGTTGTTGAGTACACATCTATTTAAAAGTATCATATAAGTATGTGTACTCAACAACTCTGATTATAAAATAACCTTTTGTATGTATCTGTTGGTTTTAACAAAAGTGTGTGTTATTTCTCTATGTGAGTTGTAGATTGTTTTGATAAATGTATTATAGTCTTACTCTAATTTTTAGCCCTGAAGATGATGTACAAATACATCGAAACGTCGGCCTAGAAAGGAGTTTAATTTCTTTTATTTGACCTAGCCCTCAATAACGAAACAGTGAATAGAATAGAAGAGGTCAATAACAATTTTTGAGTTTATAACAGATTCAACATATATATATATATAAGGATATACTTCCAAATATACGACTCATTTTGTCAAATATACAAGTAGGTTAGCTAAAATGTGTAAAAAAAGACCTTGTTTGGTTTTATGATATTTAAAAAATTGTAAATAAATTTTTTATACAATCATCAAAGTTGATTGAGGTAGAACTGTTTTGAAAATAGTAGATTCTACTGTGAAACTATCCTAACCCATCGGAGTGGACTTTATTTTACGTTCTTATTCGGGATAACCAGTAGTCAGTACGAAGAGAGTTTTTCTTTTCCTCACGAGCAACATAACCATTTTTTTCAACTCTTATAGACTTCACGCTTCATGACCTTTAGAAGAGGCGAAGGTGTTTTGCCATTTCTGATTAGGCACTTTTTAACATTTAATGAGTGCTAACGGGTCGTAGTGTCACCAATCTAAGGGTAACAATCATAGCTACACTGCTTAGCTCTGGCAATCTAGTGGAAGCCGGTGTATGCAGCAATACTATGGCTGTTGACAGCAAAATGATAAATAGTTGTATGAGAAGCAGGCTGACATTGGTTATTTTTACCGGATGTATGGTTGGATACTCGTTCTTATTTCCAACATCTATCTACAATCGTAAATCTGCAAGGGAATATTTCCCCAATCAGACCTCCAAGCAGACAGCGGAAATTCTACTTTCTTTATCAATAATTATATAATTAGTGTTTGCAGAAATGTCCTTGCCAATATGTTATTAATTAAACAAACTAGGTAGGTGAACATCCTGTGACTTTTTCAATTGAAAATATTAAATTTCAATTATAAAACAAAATATCACAAAATAGTTTTTCAATAGTTTGAATGATAAAGACTAAGTAAGCAGTTAAAAATAGATATTGAAAAGTAGATATAATGTTATAAATTTAACATAATATTAATTATATTAAATTTCTAGTATGTTAATTACTTTTATAATTAAGATAATAGATTAAACTTTGAGATAAAACTTCAAAAATAAATTTATTGAAGCTGAGCAACTCAAAACAATCAAGAGTGAACTTGAATGGAAAAACTACAGAAAATCATATAATAAAAAAAATTGGTAGTGGTTGAGGAAAGGTACGCAGTGGTAACAATAGCAATTTGAAGAGAGGAATGTGCAGACTGCCGGCCTATGAGACCCACACCAACCACTTCATTGTGTGCCGTACAAAACCTATTCATTAACAGCCTTTTACTTTTAGTTACGGTCAAAATTGATGCAGCAAAAAAACAAATGAAGTGTTTCACGAAAGAACAAAAAAGCCAATAAAAGAAGTATAGGGATCATGTCATGTTGTTGCCATTTCATCCTCTATCTGTCATTTCATCTTAGTCATCACCAAAAATCGACCATGACGAGAGTCAGTTAAGCTATCTGGAGATCTCGTTAGTAATTGCGTTACTCATAAAAATGTTGCTGTGACAGTCGCACAACGGAACACATAGGCCCAACATTGGCCCTTTCTGATACAACACAATGAACATTAATTTTACATTGAGAGTCCTAAATTTAGTATATTTAGAGTAGAGGGTCTTTAACGAGTACCTGACATGTTACAGGCTCGGGACCGATGGCTAAACTTCCTCTCCGAGGGACGACGTGCTCAGTTTATTCAAGGGTTAGATAAACCATGTGAATAAATCAAGGGTTAGAGTGGGTATTGAACCCTGGACCTACCAGTTCAGAGGCGAGCACGTTGCCACTGTGCTAAATGACTCCCTCCCTGGCCAACTAAGTGAAAGTTATGACTTGATTCTTAATTTTTTGTACTGATATGATAAGGAGTACGATCTTACAGATGACGACGCGTGGTCTCTGTTGCATGACCTCTGTGCCTATGAATCAGTTAGTAGAATAGATACAAAGTACGTTTAAATATAATACTAAAGAAGTAATGAGCATGGAATTTTAGAAGCAATTAATGGAATTTATTGTAATCATATCATATTGAAGCAATATATGCTTTAGATGCTTTAGATATATGGAGAAATGTTACTAAAAGGCATGTTTGAAACAGGTAATAGGTATTTAAGTAATGGTTATTCTCTAATAACAGGGCATCATTTGCCTCCGGCACTAAAATTTCCAAATACAAAAAGAAATAGTAAAATATAAAGATAAAAAGGCAAAAATATGTCTTGAGATTAAAAATAAAAGAGTAGTATTTAATTCAATTTCCAATAGTCAACGTTTTCTGATCCTCTATTATACTAACGTTACCACTGAACATGAAAAATGTTGCTACAATTTTGAAATAAATATTAATAACTAAAAAAAGCAATTTTATTTTATAAGTAAATAAAACCATGCAAACGTAATTATAGGTTCAAAAAATATCTAAAGCTTGTATTTATTGGCCTTGGACTCAGAGGCAGCGGCTAGCCACTAACAAGGATGCACAATATTCGGATTGCCCCAGGCATTCAAAATCCACCCCTTCCACCAGTCTCAAGTCGTAGGAAGGCAAATGCAAAACGTAAGAGATTGACGGCTGGTTGAGCAAGTTAGGGTGTAAAAAGGATTCGCTCGAGTCTTCGGCACGACTCTTGAGACATTTAAACTGACCTCAACAATAGACTGCGATCGTTTCTTACCTTCTAAACTTGCAGCCCTTAAAGTAATGTCATGCAAAAAAATCTGTATAGGCCTACAACCAACTTTCCTATAAGTAAAAAATATCAAACTGGTTTAAAACATAATGTTTTTGTCTCTTCAAAAGCTTTCACATAAAATTTCATTTTTTGGAATAAATATCTTTTTTGCTACTTTAAAAATTTGAACAATTCATTCCTTTATTCCTTCTATAATTAAATCATTCAGGACATTATATTCCAGTTTTGAAGTCCTATCCGTTATTAATACCGGATAGTTATTGATATAGTTATTATATATAGTTATCAATACAACAAATTAAATCATAAAACCTATTAAATCCTACCTAAATTGTTTCAATTTATTATCACTACTAAAAAATTTCAATCGGGAAGAATGTCATTAATTAAGCAAAGAAATCAATTGGAAGAAGCAGAATGTTTAATACATTTCATGTTATATTAAAATATAAGACTTTTCGCATTATCTTGGAAGCAACAAAAGCAACAATTGAAAACTTTTTAAAATCAGATTTTTAAAATAACTAGAAATATTTTTATTTAATAGAATGTAAAAATTTTGACTCATGATTTCATCTGAAAGCTTGTGCGGACTATACGAGCCATCCCCCGTTCGACGGATCAAACTCAAATTAAACCTAAAAATAGAGTATTATGTGGGGGATGAAGTGAACTATTTTTTTTTAAAAAAATACGTTAACCAAATGGGTGTTAGGGTCAATTTATGCTTTCAGAAAATGTTTTATTAAAGCTAAACAACTCAATAAAGGGTAATTAAATTTTTCCCAAACATTGAAAAAAAAATTAGTGGTTTTTTTAAAAAAAAACCATGCAATTTCAATTACCGCAAAGAGCAATAAAAACTGAATATTTATCCTGGACTAATAGATTACCTGCTATACTTGACTTCGTTTACATTTATTTATATTGTTTACATTGACTTCGAAATTTTTTTAGTGAATCGACTTAAATAACATTGAATTTTACATATTTAATAAAAAAAATGAAATGATTATGACTTAATATGAGATTTAATAAGAATAGAATTTTTACAAGTAATTAAATCAACGCCAATGAAACATACAATTTCTGACTCAACATACAAGCAACCTTATAACAGTACGGCACGCAGAAAAAAGCTAACAACTGCTCAGAGTAAATTAGATTTTTATGATTTTCTATAAAGAGGATGAGAAGTGATTTAATAAAAACACTAGCATGTAATAAAATTTCTAGTATAATAATTTTAAAAAAGATCAAAATGAAAACATATTCAAAATCGAAAATATTCTTTGAAAAAATAAAAATAAAATTATCTGAAATATAAACCAGAGTTCATAATTTTTGAAAACATTTTAAGACACTCATATCTAAAAAATGAAAAAACTTGTTTAGTTGATATCAATCCCATATTGAATTGATTTATTTGTGCTTTTCGTATGCCTTGCATCAGTAATTATTCATACAACAATATAAAGTGTTCCTGAGATACCATATATATATAAATATTGCTAAAAGTATCAACCTTGAAGTAGAAACAAAATAAAAGTTTCACAGGACTCGGTCAGAACTGAGAACTAACCGAGTACTGATAAACTTTTATTTTTTTTTCTACTTTACGGTCGAAACTTTTAGCAATATTTATATATTTGGGATAATATTTATGGGTTTCTAAGAGGATATAAGATGAACATATGGAAGTGATATGAGTGAGTGATTAAAAAAAAATTGGCAAAGCTGCATACTTAAGTTATCCAGACAATCAAGTTAAAGAATTTTCTTGTAAAAATACCGTAATGACACTTTATTTCCTAAACATATCAGTGATTATGTTAATTCAGTGAAAGACTTGGTTGTAAATAACAGTCCTTTTCAATGAGAAATGGAAAAAGTGGTAAACTGTTTTAAGTAAAATGTATTGGATATTGAAATCAAGATTACAATTTGGGATATCAATAATAATAATAACATTATTAGAGGTTTTAATTAAAAACTGAAACGTTGGCAATGGAGTTTAATTTAAACCTGAAGAACTGACCGAGTTCTGATAAAGTTTTACTTTGTATATATATATACATTATTGAAAATGACACCAAATTTAGCTGATACCTGTTTCTTATTATTTCTTTGCTTATTAATGAAATTCTTCCTTATTGAAATTTTTAAATATTGATAATAATTAAGTAAAATGAGATTTATTAGGGAATAAGATGCAATGATTTAGGACACTGCTGTATTGGAGATCAAGGCAGGGATATAAAGTATACATTGATTTAATTAGAGAATGAATAAATGAATGAAATGAAAAACGTATTTTTATCAATAAAATATAAAAATGTTGATGCATGATTGAATGTGAAAGCTTTTGAGGAGACAAAATCATTATGTTGTTAACCAGTTTAATATTTTTCTACTTATAGTAGAATGTAGGACACTCCATATTTTTTATTACAGTAAGATTATTAATATTTATCGTTTTACTGTCTCAAAGGATTAGTGGTTACCTATTAAGTAAACTAAAAATTATAAAATTCATATATAGTGGCACTGAGTTATATATCATTATAAAATGGTCAGTCTGAAATGTATTTATGAAAACAAAAAAATTATTTTAAAACTGAAAGTGTCTTATAGTGAGACATTTTAAGCAACTTGAACTAAAAAGAGTAATCTGATAAAATTTAAATAATCTGTTTAAAGTGAAGGAATAATCAGAAATGAAAGAGTTTCATCAGCTGATTGTTGTTCATTGTCGGGAGAAGTAGATGAGCGATCATTGCTCTTGTGCAAGAGGCTGGGATAGCGATTACAAAAGAGACAAAGTAATTCTCAGACTAATGCCTTGACTGGTTCACACCAAGGACCGACCTCCTTCTTTATTATCTATACGCTTACTCTTGACTCAGGTATATTCATTACAAAATCAACTACACACCTTAGTTTATTACTAAAACATTAATTAATATCAAACAATACATTCAGATAAACCCTAATTTGTTATAATAATTTTTAATAATGACTGTCAGCATACAGTAGATATGTTTCAGATTCATGAGCTTTATCTATGTACAATATATTGTATAATGCGTCCAATAAAAAAATTACAGTATAAACAACTCGATTACGAGTTTAAATAGATAGATGATCCATATTTTATTTCATAGAATGCAGTAAATTTAGTAAATATGTTACTTTAGATTACTCAACATTCTAATCTTAATAGAGAACAACTTTTTGTTATGCATTAACTATACTTTAACATAAGCATATTATAATAGTAATTAAGGAATGACTTGATGTCAATATTTTAAAGATGTACACATCCTTTAGTTCCCTTAGTCCTATTGGAGTTTTGTTTGATGATTTCTCTCACTCTCTCTCTCTCTCCCTCCCCTTTTTAGACACGCTTCGGAATACACCTTTTAATAGATGAATAGATCAAATAGATGTCTCACAACAAAATAGTCCCTATAGTGAAGATGTGCTATATTATTTTGGCAATATTGTATCATGGAAAAGCCACTTAATTGTTACTAAGTGAATTTGTTCCATCTATCCATCCTTATAAAAATATAGGGATAAAATTTTTCACCCCCCCCTAAATATCTAACTCTAAAAAAATAAAATTTTGAATTATTATAGAAATTATATTAAAATTAGTAGAAAAAAATCATATTTTACTGGATCAAAAAGGTTTTAATTTAGCATTAAAACATAAAAATGTCATATAATTGAATTTAAAAGATTATGATCACGATACTGATACACCTTACATCAGATTAAATTGAAATGAACATAAAGACTGCTCCTCACAGAAGAATGAGCTGTATAATTTTCTGGTAGAATGACATCTTAAAAAGGTGCACGGCTACTACTACATACATAATACATAGATACATACATACTAGATACACGCATTTATTTTGTCAATTCAGAAATCCTTTACCTGAACTTCCGGCTAAAAAAATAATACAACTTTTATATATAATATAAAACTAAAATTAATACGTGGGTTATCTAGAAAGTATGCTTTGACACACAGTAGATAATGAAATGTGACAATGAGTGCCGGCAGGGCATGTGCGCTAAACAACTTGACTGGTACTGTTACAATGCCCTGTTTACAGAGGGTCAGTTACCACAGGGTTAATGTCGTGGGCGAAAATATTTCTGACAATGTCAACATTAGCATTAAAATTTCAAATTTGACTATTTCAAAATAACTGTGTACTAAGCTGTCTTCAAGAATTTTAACTCCCAAAACTTGTGCTCTCATTAGATTCCCAGGCTGCTTACTGAGGAACATAAAATGAAAAAAAAATATTTACTGTATTGATTTTTTGGTTCAATATTATAAGGAAGGTGTAATCATGAACATTACCACAGGGGACATAAGAGATATGGGCTTTTCTCATAACCCCCACAGTTTAAACGACAGTCAATGAAATGGTGTCACACGTCAACACCAGCTAGAGGTAGCACCAAATGGACAATCTTAACATGGAAGCATGTGTAAACTTGTTTTCAATTCGAATTATATATTTTCATAGTCCAAAGTAAACTAAAGTAAACCATTATAAAGTAAAGTAATAAACTAAAGTAAACCATAGTTTATGTTGCAAGGGACGATAACAAATACAACAGCTTACTGAGTGAATGGACGTACTGAACTTGGACGTGCAATACGAAATAAGCAACTAGGCCTTTTAGAGTTTCAAGTTTTGTTGCTGCATGACAATAATAGACCCTATTCTACCATTTAAACCAAAAATCTAAGCAGATCTTTTGGATCAGAACATACTGACAACCCACCATACAGTCTAGACTTGGAACCGAGCAATTTCATTCTGTTCCGCTACTTAAAGGGAGTTTCAGTTTAAAGAGAAGTTAACAGATAACGGGTTGAAAGAAGGAATTGAATACTGTTTATACTTTCATGTTGCAAACGTTTATAGCGTCAGTATAGAAAGCTTATAGAATGTTTTGACAAATGTATACACAAAAATAAAAACTGCATAGAAAAATAAAAAAAATGTCAGAAATTACTTAAAAAAAATTGTTTGAAAAAAATGTGAGCTAGCTTATTTTTTATAAGGCACTGGACAAAACTTTTGGATGAAAAATAAAAAAAATTGGATCGCAGGAAGATGCAGCATGGCCCTCAAAAAGCAAGAATCAACTTTGAATGGCTCCTACTTCCACTAAATTTGCAGTCGTTTATATTAACTTAGAACTTCCGTTTGACAAAATCAACAACCAGATTTCTTAAGCTTTCAATGTTTTTTTTAAAAAGATGGTGAACTGGTTTCAAAGTGTTAATGTGATACATAAAATGTTATTTTTAATACAACAGATTCCGTTAAATAACTATGGATAATTATAAATATGTGTGATATATATAGTTATACCATGATCAAACCACAATAAGAAATGGGAAAACAAGACTAAGATCTTTCAACCGTAACAAGCGGTCTTCGTCAGAGTCAAAAACCCAACTCATGGGTTTTTGACTCTGACGAAGACCGCTTATTACGGTTGAAAGATCTGAGTCTTGTTTTCCAATTTCTTATTGTGATTTGATCATTGATTGTTATTTCACGTGTTTATGTGAAAACTTTTTATATAGTTATACGTTTATAATATAAGGATGTTATAAGTATGGTATGATACATGATAATACTACATGTTATATTTTTCAATTAAGACATTTAAAAGGTGATTTTTCGCATCTCTCAACAGATACGTGTTAACTTATTTAATTGGTTAACGACAGTTGAGCTCTCGGGGTAGAACTCCAGACCAATGGTCTCACTGAGCCTATCTTGCCTACAGTTAAGGTCAGTGGCCACCATGCCTTCCGCCTGTTAGCCAGTCTACGCAATCAGTGTGACCTGTTACCCACTCTCACTGCGATGATGCCGATGGGTAGGCACATGGGAATTAGGGAGTCTGCTTTCTCACAGAAGCAGAACCCTTCTAGGGGGGGAGGGCTGAGCCCTCAAGAGAGCTGGTAATGAAAAGAGCAATAACTCGCTAAACGGGAACACAAATATTCCAACGAGTAACCCATATATCTCATTTCTCAGCTACAGATGTAATAGATACTGCCATCTCATGACAGTTAAAATTTCAATACTTTCGTTTTGAGAGAGGGAATCTCTAGACGTTTTCAACAAATGGTTGCTCCAGATAATAATCGAAAGCAGAATTTCGATTGCTTATATACGACAACTACATTAAAGAGGGGTTTCCGAAAGCCTAGTAAGCCCACTTTATATAAATAATTTGCCATGAACTCGACAACATGGTTAATAACAGTTAGTCATGTCTATACTGAGAAACTCGACATCTAGTAGAATTACTTGCCGAAGATTAGAATTGACTAACAACAACTTTAATAGTTACAAATCAGGAACTATGTATAAAAGGCATTATGGAGTTGTTTGTACTACAAAGGTCAGCATAAACCGTACTGTTAGAGTCATCAAGCATAATAGCTTGTACGTTTGCCTCATCACTCGACCAGCTAGGGAGTAGACGCTCACAAGCTGTAAAAAGGCAAACATGTGAACGTCATAGTTGATTACTTACAATTATATTCTCATAACCCTGCCATTAAATGAAATATTAAACTTATAAGAAGATCCCAATGTTTCTTAAATTTAATAAGAATTAAACTTAGATAAATTTGAATATGTTATTATGATATCATTATTATACATTGACTGAATAATGAAATCAAATTCAATACCTTTTATTAATTTTTTAACTTACGTAATTTTTTTAATTAGTTTTGATAAAATTAGTTTATTTCAATATAAATCAGTAAAAAACATAATTCTTCCAATCGTTTAATCATTTTCAGTTCAAGTACTTCATTTTTAATAACTCTATTGAATATGAGACCAGAATGCGTGCAATAGTTTTTTTTTTCAAGAAAGGAACTTTCGACAGTCGTGAAGGGACTTGTGAAAGTCGACTGGACAGCGAGGATGTGACGTGACTGTTTCACACAGCTACAGAAATAAAATTAGATTTTGTCACACTCTTAATTAAAATGTTACTCGTCTGAAATCTCTAGTCACTTGTATGAAACCAATAATTCAATGATTATAAAGATGAAATAGCAGGATACATATAACATATATTCATTTAAAATTCTTTAGAAATTTAAACATAATAGCCTATTCATTTTGTTTAGGTTAAGGACCACAATTTATGATTGCTATAATGCAATACTTTAAAACAGATAATAATGTCTTTTTTTAATCCAAAATTGTTTTTATTTTCTTTTATGTCCTAACTAAGTAATATCTAAACAAAAAATTAATACTTATATAATAAAGTCAGCTCTGTAATTTGTTGAATTCACACACTTTATCCTAGAGTAAAAAATCTCGAGTGGTCTACACTCAGCCATAATATAAGTCAACCTACTATCAAAATAAGTCGACAGTAGCTTAATTTAAATGATTTATTTTAAAGTTTCTACCAAAATTTGCTAACTATGATAATAATTTAATTGTCATACTTGCCTATAACAATTTGTGAATGCTAGTTTTAAGATATGTTTCTTTTAAAACTGATCCAATAATGAAAAACAAACAGGTTCCACTAAGATCAATTATCACGTAAATCATACTATTTGATAAGTATTGTAAACTAACAAAATGAAAAATATCATTGAATAATATTACTAAAGAAATCATTAAATGAATAATGGTTATTGATAATTAGTGAATTCATTATGATATTTCAATAGTTCCGTATTTTTTTTATACTAGTGCTTCATTCTCTTCAAACATGAATTGTTTCAATTGAATATTAGTTACTGATTGCTATTCAAATCTAGAAAATAAATTTACTAATAATAAATTAATAATTTTGACCTACATAGACTTTAATATAATTGAGCTAAACAAATTAGACAATTAACCATGGATGGAATTTAATAGTTGTTCTGTTTTTATTGTTACATTGCCTCTTCAAATATCCCAAAATTTATAAAAATTTATGATGTGCAGTATTCACATAAGGAAAACACTACGTACAAAAATTCAAGTGTCTCTAGAGTGGACAGAAGAGCAGGTAAAATTAAAGCTCATTTTGACATGATGTATAGTTAGAAACACTCCATAATTCAATATTCCCAAAAACAATGGGGCTCTTTTTCACTCCAAGAACTATATATCCTTCAAATTTCGATTTATAAGTGGTGTGGCTTATACTGGGCTAGCAAAATTTTGGATACATACCTACCCACGCACAGAGAGACGTCATAACAAAAATATCAAAAATTGATTCAAAGCAGCTCTAAACTTAAACGCTCTCATGTTGAATTCAGAACTATTCACTAAAATTTAACTTACATTTGTAGCCCTATATAGCTTCTGTGCTTTGCTAGTGTTGCAGGATAGATAGGTTAGGTTGCAGTGGCAGTTCCACAAAAGAACACACAAAAGCCGAACATTAGCCCCTTGTAATACCGTACAATGAAGATTGATTCCAAGTTGGGAGTCCTTAATTTTGCCTAACTCAAGTATATTTAGAGTAGGGATCTTTAACGAGTACCTGACATCGTAAAGGCTCGGGACCGACGGCTTAACGTCCTCTCCGAGGGACGACCTTCTCAGACTTATTCAAGTATTAAATTAATCACATGACTAAATCAAGGGTTAGACTGGGTATTGAACCCCGGATCTGCCAGTCTAGAGGCGAGCACTGAGCTAGCCTGAGCTAGCTTCCCCCGGTGGTGGAATGTGTGGCAAATACATTATTTATTTACTAATTATTAATTTCATTATTATGTTACATTTTCTTTTTAGAGAGATGGCATTGTGGAACTGATTCTGCAACGAGAGTCTTAATTTTGACCTTATTAAAGGTTATTATATGTTTAACGACTACCCGTCATTGTACTGACTCCAGATCACAGGTTCGAAACCTTTTTAAAAGAGGCAGTGACCAAATTCCATCTTCGCGATGAAAAAATGTAGTAATTTGCTGGATTTGAACGCCAAACCATCGTTACTAACGGAAAGTTTGCCAAACCAGAGCACATATTGCTTGGATTTAACTTGTGTATTAATATTTCAAGTTTAAGAATATTGAATAACTGCAAGTTTAAACTATCGAAATTTAGAATCCCTCCTACTGTCCTCCTAAAGTAGTCCCTTGAGAGCTATATTACCATCTGGAGACCTCCCCCCCCCCCACATCCCAGATACATAAAAAAAAACACGCGCATGTTATGTGCATGTAAACTTTCAAAAAAATATTTCTTGTTATGTAAACGAAAAGAGCAACTATGAAATAATTCATTACATTTACAACGTGATGAAATACAAAAAACTTTTTTAAAACAATAAGAAAATAATTCTATAATAACATTCTATAAAATTCTGGAAATAAATTGTAAAAGAATCATTATTGAATATATCATAAAAGAAATTGTAATAGAAAATTCTAAAACATTGGAGCATTATAGCGGACTAACTAGTGCATAGGGCATTATGTTACAATTATTGTTCGAATATTCTAATAATCAGCTCATTACACTCTGATATATTTTTAATTTGCTATCCTTATACACATAAAAACTTAACATGGATCGTTAAACGCCTGCCATGGACCGTCAAAATACTATTTTTCCTAGCATTAGAGTAGCCTTCTGTGGACCCCTGGAGTCCCTGTGGACCATTTTGAAAACCCCAGGTCTAAACCAACAACTCTGCTAATACTGGTTCTACGTATACTACTATAGATTTGAGTCATCCAGCTAATTCAAGGTATAATGTTTTTTATTTTATATACTCCATATCGCATCATACAATTTATTTTTAATTAATAACTTTTAATTACATATACATATTACTAATGTGTAAAACAATAGTCTAGTAGTAAAAAAGATTGTATAATTACAAATATTTGCAAAAATTATCCTTTCTATTTCTATATATATTTTAATAAAAATTTATATTTCACTAAACCATGGACGCCTGTTTAGCGATTCATTTTAAGTTTTTATGTGTATAAGGATAGCAAATTAAAAATATATCAGAGTGTAATGAGCTGATTATTAGAATATTCAAACAATAATTGTAACATAATGCCCTATGCACTAGTTAGTCCGCTATAATGCTCCAATGTTTTAGAATTTTCTATTACAATTTCTTTTATGATATATTCAATAATGATTCTTTTACAATTTATTTCCAGAATTTTATAGAATGTTATTATAGAATTATTTTCTTATTGTTTTAAAAAAGTTTTTTGTATTTCATCACGTTGTAAATGTAATGAATTATTTCATAGTTGCTCTTTTCGTTTACATAACAAGAAATATTTGTTTGAAAGTTTACATACGTATAACATGCGCGTAATTTTTTATGCAAATAAATGCATAACTAAATACAAGTCTCAATAGATCAAGGAATGATCAGCTTCTATCTTTGTACACTAATACTCACAAGTTTTTTTTTTTAAGTTAGTGGATGTTACCATTAACTAATGTGAGAGTCCCACAGAACAATGAATCTAGGGTATATAACAAATAAGCAAGGTTCTATTCAAAGACTTCTGCAGGTAAAAATTATACTAGACTCCACAATCTGAAAGAAATCAGTCACTTTCATTATAAAATATTAATGAAATTAGTGTAACTAATTCTGATTTTGATTAAATTTAATGTTGAACTTGATACCAAATAGGTAATATAATTGGGATTGAGTATTCATGTAGTAGATTTATTGGTTTTTTACGAGAATATGGTTGTTATTATAAGAATATAGCAGAGCAATGAATGTAAAACGACAAGCACTAGCTGCAGGAGAGCTTAAGTAGAGCACAACCTGCTTCAACGAATCGAAAGTCATTCGAAAAGATCATTCTACTCTTGCCTTTCGAAAAATAACGACTCAATTGCAAATATTTATTTATTTTTTTCTAAATAAGAATTATTCATTGTTTTTGTGAAAATAAACCCTTTAAAACAAACGTAGTTTTAAAATGAAAGTCAATTTTCAGACCACTTCTGAACATTTTTGCTTTCATAATCAGCCATTATGCAATGCTGATAGCAAATTATTCTCAATTATTATATATTCTAATTTAAAATTATTCTAAATCTTCATTTCATCTAATCATTAATAGTAAATGATTTTTTTTGTAAAAATTACAATTTCTCATTTAATCTTTTGTGTTCTAAAGCTTTGCCGTAGTTAGTTTCAATATCTTGCTTCAATAACGCTTACATAATTAGAAAAAAAAGTAATGGAAACAATTATTCAAAAAAAAGTTGATCGATCTATTTTACTGCAGAAGAATTTTGGAATTAGTAATAAATTAAGATTTTTGAAAAACACAGTAACCTTTTTTATATTTTTTTTAATTATCATTAACTTTTTGTTAATTACACATAGACGTCATTAAAAAAGAGAAACAGTAAATAGAAACAGTAAAAAACTGTTTCTTATAAAATTATTTAGGATGTCAGTTATTTTGTGAGAATACTATAAAATTTATTACCGAACACTCTCAACACGGTGGAATCTCTTCCTAGTAGTTGAATTCAGTAGGCAGCACTTTCAACTTCTTCACATTCATAAAGGCAAAAGATATATCTATGTAACAAATAAAGATTTCTTTGGCCAAAGCTTCTATTGCAAACTCAGCGATTCTTTAACATCCTGAAAAGATGTTGCAAGTCTAAAATGTGGAAGAAGAAGAATTATACGCTTGTCATATATCATAAAGACATAATAAGATAAAATTTAAAGTTAAAGAAACAAGCTATACGCTTCAATGACGATGCAATCTTCACGCAGAACAAATTTGATAAATGCCTAGCATTATAGCAGTACATGTCCCAATAATTACTTCTGTCACTCTCGTAACACTACTTCTAAAGTTTTAGTGTCATAACCTGTAGAAAATGCGATACAGAGTAATTCTGCTTCCAGAACATTACAAATAATTCAATATAAAATGATTAATATTTCAAATATCTATAGACAAAATAATAGTATGCACTTATGTGTATTTTTTACGCACATACCGTACTAATATTCTGAGAATACAACCAGCCCAACACTGGTATGACACACATTATGTGTTCACATATATTCATATTATGCATGAATTCTACATCACATTTACTGACTGGAACAGTTATATTGCATACAATATACTATACTATTTAAAAGATACCACAATACCATAAGAAATTAAATCAATATTCATTATCACATTTTAAAACGAACAAAGCCTCTCAACCAGTAAAAATCCTTTTCAATAAATTGTTATTGGTAAAAATGATTTATGCTTTTTATTTTTTGGCTTTTACATATGACATATATTGATAAATATTGTATAGAAATATGTTGAAAGTTAATGATAACGTTGTCAATCATTTTTAAAAACGTTATTATTCAAATTTATCATTTTCATAGTATTACAAGTAAGTTATACAAAACTTGTAAAAAGTTTTATATCTTCATATGCAATTAATTAACATGAAATGAAAGATTGGAGAGTTTTGTAATTGTTGCTTAAACTTCATTATAGTATAATAGACATAATTAGTGGAAAATATAACCTGAACAAAACATCTAATTTCGCAGCGTTAACTTTCGTGGTTTACCAAAGCAATGAGAAAGTGGTCCCTCTTCTTGATCTGCTCATTACATCTCAAAATGCTAGTAAAAGTAAAATACCCACACACTTTTCCTTTACTTTCGTATTCAGTTGTAAGTAATAATTCTATAAATTAATCATTAGATAAATAATAGAGAAATAAAATTATTTATCTTAGATAAATAATTTGTTTTAAAAAATAGTATAAAAAATTATCAATTAAGGTTTTAAAGAATTTTTAATTACAATCACTTATATGAATTTAAATGTGAAAAGATTCAGCTTAGTTATGTTTAGATATATAATATTTTATGATAAGAGTTAATGAAGGAGCCCTATGTTCTTCAACAAACTACTATGGTTAGTAATATGTATCAGTCAATCGTTTAACCATTCTCAGGATACCTCAAAAAGTCTACATACATCATAAATTAAATATTGTTGTACAACAGACAAGATCACTGTAAACATTCTAAAATAAATTGCACTACTGAGCAAAATTTTAACTTTTTTCACCTCTGAAAATAGGTTGTATTTGAATATTTGTATTCTGTTGACTATACTTATATCAAAATAATGTAATACAAACCAGCATTCATTACATTCGGGTATAATGTTAGGAGTCTAATTCATCTTTCATAAATTTGATGGAGTTATTTCTTATAGTGATAAATTATAAGAAAATTGAGTGGTGACTGGCCGATAACAGTGTATGGTTTAGAGACCTGTTTGTGAACAGGGACTGCTGTCTGAGGCCAGGGATCATACGAGATGAGTACCAGCCAAAATGAAATGCCTCTAAAAAGCTTTCCTTACAGTCTGAAGACTTCAGCAACTTTCTCTTATTATGCATGTATCCGTGTGGTAAAATAACCTCATCTCACACACACCGATTAAAATATGCATCAATACATAGGAGTGTACGCATACTGAGTGGAAAACTACAGCGCTACAAGTCTGACACGAAATGACGAAATCATGCAAAAAGTGTACGGGGTATATCACCCTTGGTCCCGTGGTACCGCTAATATTCACAAAACTTCATTCACACAACTGATCACAAGAATCCTCAACAATCTAGCTCTGGAAATCCATCAAATCCTTCTATTCATACATCTTTACGATTCTTTGACCGGTTGATTTTTAGCTCGAGATAAGTCACATGAATATATATTCCTAGTTCCTAAAGTAATATTCTTTGGCGATTATAATATGGGGTTCTTCAAACTAACTAATGCTAGTAAAACGAAGTTAATATTTCCTTATTTTATTTATATTTAAAGCCGCAGTGAAGAACCAATGGGTAATCATTAAGACCTTGACGGCTACTAACCAGAGGTGTTGTTAGAAAAGTGAATATTCATTGCTAAACGTAATGTTTTGCCTACAATTTAACCTTTTCACTAAGCTCCTCTGGTAATTCAGTGAAGGTAAGAGTTTTTAATCTGATTGTGAATCCACAATTATCAAGAATTATTTTTTAGAAATAATGAAGAATTTTACTTTACTGCACATTAATTTAAATTAACTAAATATCTCAGTTTAATATGAAACGAAAAACTGTACACAATTTTTGAGCTAGTACGTACTGGTGTAAAACAAGAAATGTATAAATAATTATAATTATAATGATATTATTTATAACACAGAGGTGGTTAATCTTAGTGTTTAATGTGTCCGTATAATATCACTTCTCGTATTCTTCAGTTATTTGACCCATGGATAAAGGGTATCTGTCGGGAAATGAGGGACTTGGTGGTCTCCTCCGTAAGATCTTCCAACCAAGACCGACCACCGACAGACCGACCTAGAACCAAGACCGATGAAATTTGAGTCGGAAGTAGCTAAAATAAATAAGTAGCTAATGATTGTTGAGAATTTAGTACTGGGTGCTACACACCAACTTTGATAATGAATGAAATAATCCTCAGATTATTAGTTGTGCAATCCGTAATAGTGTGGTATTTACTCATTCTGAGGTAAAATGGATAAACCAACAAAAGTCTCCACACAAATGAAGTTTTATTCAACGTTGAATAAAAACTTCATTTGTGTGGAGACTTTTGTTGGTTTATCCATTTTACCTCAGAATCCTCAGATTTTTAAACTAACTGGATATATTTTCTTGTCAATGAGATGTAAAAATATTGACTTATGATTGAATCTGAAAGCTTGTGCGGAGGATAGAAGACACACCGTTTATTGGATCAAAATTAAATTATACCTAATAATAGTATCTAATATAAAGATGAATTGAAGAACTTTTTTTTCAAAATTACGGTAACAAAAAGGGGCGTTATAGTACATTTTATGATTTTAGAAAATTTTTTTTAATACTAAACGGCTAATTAGTGAACAATGAATTTTTGCGACAAAATTAAAAATACACCTTTTAGAAATTTATGAAAAAAATATATATAAATTCCAATTACCACAGAATTGTAAAAACTGAAGATTCTTCTTGAAATGATGATTACCTTCTTTACTTGTCGGATTTGTTTACATCTGTCTAAATTGTTTACAATGACTTACTTAGAAATATTTTAAGTATATCAAGTGAATGAAATTGTTATTTAGAAATTTAATAAACAAAAAATTAATATTACAATCAGTTAATGTGATATGTAAAAATGAAACAAATCCTAAATATAAAAATTCAAGGCCAATCAAACATATATTTCAAAATGCTTTTCCATGGTATGATGGCAGGCTCTCTAATAAAGTGTTCTCATCAAACTATATGTTGCACCCTTGAATAAAATATAATGTCCGAAATAGTTCTTGGTATGTTTATAAACCCCATTGTCTTTGGATTATATTGAAGTATTGGCAATGTACTCTTTCGTTCCTTATTATAGAACGAATACTAATTCAAGCTACTTCATCGGTCATTCCTGAGAACCTGAGATTGTTTCTTATATTTTTTTTGACAAAATAGAAACATTTTGAGATGTTAAAGGAATCATTTTTCTTAATTTGAGCCTGTAAAAGGATATCAGTACATTTACAGTATATTGTAAAAGAATAACTACTGTATTATATGTAACACAGTTGTAAATACTAAAAATGTTCTTAGTGAGGTATCCTATCTATTTTATTCTTGTGATTATCTGTTGATTAGTTACTGAATACTATATATAATGGCATGTATATGATAAGTAATTAATATATGATAAGTAATGTTAAATCTTGTAATAGAAGAATAATGTACGACACTCTGCCTTCTATGTAAAAGATACTTCCTTTTAGATGATGCAGCATGATGTTCACAAATTGGTGAAAGATGGGTGGTAAACGAGAAATGTCTGGGTACAGATATTAACAAGCTCCTTATACTTTTCTGAAGAAGAAAAAAGATTAAAACTACGGACATATTCTTGGAGGTTCCTTAGATCAAGGACTAAATTAGAAAAGCGGTGCAACACTGGGTAAGGGAAGAAAGTAATGTTCTGTTGTATGGAGACTATTTACTAAAAATCGATTCATAACACAAAATCTTCTCTAATAAAGTATTATTAGTGGCGTGGTAAAACTAATTATACCATATGCATGTATGGAGATAACTGGATCAATCACTGTCTGTACTACCTCCAGGATTAAATAGCTAATAAGCATCTCCCACTTAGACATCTATATGAAAAATGATTAATTTACTGTTAATTTTACAAAACAAAAAGAGCTATATGGGAGATGAAATATCAAAAAAATTAATTGAATGAAATATTAATAGTTTGACCTATATGTTGGTTAGATACAAAGATCTACGTAGATTATTTTACAGATGGTATCAAAGTGAACACAAAAGATAACTTGGATTCAATGCTTTCTGATATTAATGCTTTTTGATCAATAAAAGGACACTTGTCTGACATTCTGATGAGATATAAATTAATACTGAAAACAGTGTAAATATAAATCATTTGATTTTCCTATGAGTACCTGGAAACAAGGGAATAACTGACAATTATTTAGTAAAGCATTTGGGAATGTTTGAAACCATATAATCATATCATAGTCTCAACTTTCACAGTAGTGAATTTACAAATAGATCAAGAAGAAAGGAGTTAGGAGGTGGCATGAGCAACCGGATCCAATTTAGTTTAAAAAGCTCATTCCAACTGAACTTTCATTTGTAATGAGTGCAATATCTTGAAAAGGAGAATTCAAAAATATATTTAGAACAACTGTTAGATTATTGTCTACCTAACTACTATGAATGGAAGCTGTATTTGACATCATACTAAGAATACAGAACTCGGTCTAGAAGAGGTAGAAACCTTTGATAGCATTATATCTGAATGCGAGCCAGTCGGATTCGTAAGGATAAACACTTTTATCTAATCATACCTAAAACTATTTATAGAAGTGAAGGATACTTCTTTATGTACGTTTATGACGTCATTAAAGAACTTAAAATCTGACGTTCAATTTAGTTGCAACAATGGGATGTACAATATGACAGGTACAGTGTACGAGTCCGATGAGACCTAGGCCCTAAGTTCAATAATTTTAATAACATGGCAAATTGATCAATGATTTCAAGTTTCTTTAACTAATAAAATGATTATAGTCACATATGAACAATTGATACATAATTGATTAATATGTATCTATAACCACATTAAAACATAACACAAATCATTTGGTCGCCAACGAGTTTTATGTAACGCTTACTTATAGTAAAATTGAATATAGGCCACTCGAGATTTTTTAACATTGCCTGGTATATTTATTGATCAAACAAACACGTTCTATATAAATTGCTGAAGTAATGAATTGTACAGTACTTTAGTTATTTTAGTTAGAACTATATCATATTTTAATGATCAATATACACTGTACAATTTACATATATTTACTATTATATATATAAAGATATAATACTATAATTAATTAATTTTTTATACTATATGTTAATTATTAATTTTTTTTATTATATTCTCTTGTAAAGATTTGTATTTTTAAAAATACATGACTGTTTTAATGCTGAAAAAACAGAAAAAATTCTACTTTTTTTCTACTAATTCTACTCGTACTTTTAAAAAGCACAAACTTCTCCAAAATTGCCTTTTTAAAATGCAGAGTTAAAATGCTATGATAATATTAATTTATATTCTTTTATGATATGTGTATGTACTATAAAAGTTCAAAAGAAACGTATAGTTTTTGACGATCTATGAAACGTATCATGACACTATGAAAACATTTCGTTTATTTTGAACAATTTGAAAAGTAAAATTTAATTTCTTAAGTTCATTAATTAAAACTGCATTTCATTAGAATTGTATTATTTTATGAAGAGGAGTATGTTTGGAGTAAATAGATCTGATATATAATTCTAACAGGGTAGGCAGGAAGTGATGGTGGCATGCCAGAAGTTCAATATACCCTCCAGCGGAGTCTTTGTCACACCTGCAGCCACAGATCCCAGAGTTGAACTCAACTATTCTTAACCAAATTCCATTATTTTCCACCTTCAATAATGTTTACACTATTTTAATGTATTATAAAGGATTGATTACTATTGATTGATTGATTCTTCTTGTCTATTAAATGAGTTACAAGATAAAACTAGTCAAACTATGCATGTGAAAATATTATTTCAACTGATAAAATTATTATAGTCACATATAAAGAAGTGACATGTGGTAAACCACTAGCTTACCACAAACAAATAAGCCTCTGAGAAGCTTATAAAGAATATAAGTATATAGGTACGGACTGTTCAAAACGCATATTTCGAGAAAGAGTTGATTTATTCAACTAAAGACAAGTCTCATATATATATATATATATATATATATATATATATATATATATATATAAAATGAAGACAATTGATTGTCAAAACAATGATAAAGAATATATTATTTCGGGCCTTTAGATTTCTCCTATCTATGGAAAAAGAAATGTTATAAAAAAAAAAATATGAATTCTAAATCAATTGTTTCAAACTAGAATCTATATATTTGATCGGTTAATACATTAATTCCCAAACATTATCAGTGGACTATAAGAAAAATATATATCTGTTCTCAAAATAGTGTTTGCAAAACTATGATAAATATTATGATGATGATCAAAGTGAAACAATGTAGAGTCCTACAAATAAATATCATACATGTACTACAAATATCATAGATATGAAAGTTTATGTTACTGTAAAATTGTATTCTTTTTACTAATTACTTAATATTTGGTAGTTGAAAAATGATAAACTTTTTTTTAACAATATATATTTGAATAACTATTGAAAAAATTCTGTGAACAGTGATTGTTAAAATTGCTTAGGTTTTTTTATGAATGTTCTACTTGGTGATTCCAATAAAAAAAATATGAAACATTAATTGAGGGCAGAATAAAACAAATATTAGAATATTTAGGTAAGTAGATTTGTTTTAGGCTATTCGGTAGTTATTTATATTATATACAATTCCATTCATTTAAACCGAAGCGATTAAGTTATTTCTTTTAATAAACTAAAAGTTGTTTGATCATACTTAAGTATTACACGGAAGGAGGAGAAAAGGTTACATCACAGAATGCGGCTGACGCCAGGTCGGTTGTCTCTTGTGGTAATCGGTTGACCAACTTCCTGCTCCTTAGGCTCAGCACTGTAGACCTAATTACACATCGAATCGCTCTCCTTAATTTTTAAAAACCAATATTATCATTCGTCGGGCTACGAAATGAGCCAATTCGATCATTTGCAGGAGCTTCCTTTTTTATCAGTCTCATGCACTCGTAAAAATATAAAACTCATTATAGCAATGTTTATGAATATGAACAACTAATATAGCAGAAGAAGACTCTCTCCTCTAATGTCATATTTACTACCAAAAATATAATTAGGGAACTAATTCCCATAATATAAATAAGTTGTTGGTCACAGAAAGGGAAATTTTAATTACTCAACGCGTTTTTTTCTGCCATCAAGTTACAGAAGATTACGACAAATTATTGACAAACCAGTCCTTATTATAAACTACTTTATTGTTCATTTCTATATTTTATTTTTTATAGTTAACAAACTAGTTTATTTTTAGCAAATTTTATCCAAAATTGTTGTAATAAAGAAAACAAAAAAAAAAATACATTCACATGGAGGTTTTGAAGTACGAAAGTGATCTAGTAAGGAAGAAAAAAATGAGTTATTTATGTGGGAAGACGTTCACTTTCTACAATGAAGAACCGGTTAAGGAAGAAAACATGAAACGAGATCTACAACTTGGCTTATAATTGCATTACTCCTTATTGGTGGTTAAAGGCTGCTTTTTGCACCAAGTTCGATCGACGAGTGTCATGAAAACCAGTTAATACTTCACTCTCACTCATCCACTTTTCTTTTTATACAAATCTGTTTCTCTTCCCAGTGACCCACTTTTCACTTTTTACTAATAACAAACATTTTAAAACTACTATTCTTTGAAAGTTTTTTTTTTTACTATTACATAATGATTTATCCTTAAAATTAATAGAAGAACGATGAATTCTTTTTAATGACAATAGTTCAATAGTTTCTTTAATCCAAAGAATGATGGCTCTAGGGAATAACCTTTATTGTTCAGCATGACTTAATATTCAAAGAACTGATAATAATTCAAATTCGAATAATGAATTAGCTCATACTTGCTTTAAAAATGAGGAAGTTAATTACACAACTCCTGTAGAAGTATACCTATTAATATGATGTAACGTTTTAAAACGAACATTATATTAAAAAGCCAATTTCCAGGTAGAATAATAAGCAATAAACGCGTTGTTACGTTTGTTATATTTTTTGAAAAAAAGAACAGCTCAATTGTTATATCTGACTAGATAGGAGAAAGTTCTTGTTATTAAAATACTCTTTCAATCAGAGAGTAAGGTTTTTGTTTCTACTGCTATTGTTATAACATTTCATTTAAATGAAAGAAATATTTCAAAATGTATTCTTTCTAACTTTAACAACTAGTCCATTTTAATAAAACGTTTACAGTTATACAGCTTATTAGAAATGGATATGGGCAACTTATTTTTGTAATTGTAGAAACAAATTCAAATAAAATTAAATTAAATTGTTACAAGATTACCCTTTATTTTTCATTGTTGGGATGAGCTTGGAAACATTGATTGGTTTTGGGTTTATTACAATTTATAGAGGGATTTTTAATATAAATTAGTGCAGAAACAACATATAAACCACAAGATGAAAATATAAACTTTGAGTCAGATGTTTTGAGTTGTCACGTCCAGTTTACATCAATCGTACAAGTCATCAGTACATCCAGTCAGAAATACCATGCACATTCTAAGATCTTATCCTATTTAAGAATTTCAAATTTTGATTATAAGTTTTATAAGTAGGCGAAGTGCATATAGGAAAACAATAAGAGGTGATTTATTGAATATTTTCACAAGTTCCATTTTTACTCGATTTGCTATCAAGTTCCAGAAAGGCAGACTCAAGAAGTAAGACATAGGAGGGAGGGACGCGTTGTTTTAGTTACTTTCCTCCCAAAATAGAAACATACTATCATTAAAACTGTTCTATTAATTATTACTTCTTGAATAATTTTCATATAAGTTTATTTTTTTCTATTTGAACTTGTCGATATGAAAATTATTTCATATTTAAAATAATGAATGTATTTTTTTTCTTTTGTAATAGTATTATGCTGGTTTATTTATTTTAAGTTGTTTTTGTTTAGAGTATAAATGACTGAGCATGTGGAAATTGATTTTTTTTTTTGAGAATCTCACTAAAATAATACAAAAAGTAAAATTTTATAAAATCATAATTGATTTAAAGAAAAAATTGAGTAATTATCAGGTAAATTTTTATAATTTCAAAAAAAAAGGATTTAAAAAATAAATGACTTACCGTAGGATGTGAACTAACCAGAGGCCCAAAGGATACTAAGGAGTGAAATCAGAGTCTAGTGTTGGAGAGAGGGGATACCGCTCTCTACCTTTCTTACAAGCTCCTTCCACGAGCTCATATGTTGAAAAGGCAACAGAGATTTGGAGTAGAGAACTGATGCACCTGCTCAGTGGAGCGCCCTTTTACATAAAATCTACCACAATGTAACCCACAACATCCCAACTCCTTGTTTTCTTGCTCTACACATTATTCACATACGTGCCTTGCACATCTTACAATTCACATTTTCTTAATAGATATATGATTCAATTGTTTTTCTCAATAAACAATATGATTTTAATAAAAATAGTAATTCAGTTATTTAAAATAATTATTATATTTTTAAAATAATGACAAAAAATGCAACTCAACTCAGGTTAAAAATATTAAATTTGATTAGTGAGTAACATGCTTTTTAACTCTTGAAAAAAAATACTGTTCCTAATTTAAATCTTGTAACGTTGTATTGTAGTCAGACTAGAACGTTATATACTAACTACATATTAAATATTTTAATATCAAAAGCAGGTAAATAAGTTATGACTCCAGGACTAGTAAATATGAACTTTAATGATTGTATCATAATATTGCCTACATCATCGAAACATGATAAACGTTTCACGGGTTACTCACAAACTTGTTACAGAAGCTTTCCTTAATTCCTTAAGCCCTCAGTACTCATAAAATTAAACTCTAAATCAATGAAGTGTTAAATTAAATGTAGATTGGACCACAGTTATGATCATGCATATAAAATAAATGCAGCAGAATGTTTACATTTTTGGTAAACGTCTAACTGTCTGATTAAACGGAGTAAATTAGAGGATTAAATTACCTCTGTGATGAAATTTTTTTTCTCAATTTCTCTGTTATTAACTCTTCTTAGTTGAATAATATTGTCAGTCAAAGCGTAGTACCAATACTGATACCACAATTTTATTAATTAGCTTCTTATAACAATTGTTATTGTGATTGAGCATAATTCAACATCATAACAATGAGCTTGGACATGTTTACAAATTATTGAATTTAAATATGTGATTCTTATTTTTAACATCGAAAAGAGCTCCTAGACTGTACAGTAGATCATTAACAGAAAGTATGTTGCCGAGGAGTCAAGGATTTTGTTTGCTTCCAATTTTTGTGAGCAAATTCGTTGTTTTTTAATGAGGAGTTTAGCGTCAAAATAATATCTCTGAAAACAGAAAATGTAGTCCAACGGTCTTTTGGTTTATGTAATTTTGATAAAAATTGTTTTAAATCACATTTAGTTCTAATTTTAGGTACTGTTTCAATTTGATCTGTCAACAGTATGGCTCGTATCGCTCTCACAAGCTTTCAGATTGAATTCTAAGTCAAATTTTTGAGGAAACAAAAATGATTATGTTGTTAAGCAGTTAGATGTGTTTTTAGTTATAGAAAAAAAAAATAGTGTAGTCTATTTCTGATATTTTGTATTGCACTTGCTCAATCTGTTGATTGGAACAGTTTTTCTTGATTGTTTCTGAAGATTTAAACGAAATGTTGGAGTTCCTTAGTCTGGCTTTAATTATTGAACTAAAATAACTTTACAGAATGACAATCAATATCACATTACGATAAAAATGTTTCCTTCATTATCTTGAATGTTGGAATTAATTATAATTAACAGTTAGAGTTAATATCTTTTTAAATGTTTAGTAAACATTGTGAAAGTAGCCATTAAAAATATGAAAATTTTAGGTTTTTTAAATGTTTTTTTATAGACAGTCATAAATGTAGAACTGAGAACTTACTAAATTATTACTACTTACTAAATCATTGTGTTACTACTTACTAAATTATTGTGTGCTTAATTAAATTTAATTTAATCTAATATTCCTGGGGATAATTATTATTGTTTTAAACAAGCATAGCTTACAGTAGTTTCTTAGAGTAAACAAGCATTAAATTAAACAGACACAAGGAGGTGTCTTATGTAAGTAAGTAAGTAAGATTGGTACTTATAAGAAAACATTAATTTTCAAAATGAAAACGCTTTTCACAAATTCACCCAGCCGCTTAGCTCTTCGTACTTCTACTTCATACTTATTCAAAATTTTGTGGAGGATTAGATATCTTCTGTTAATTCCAGCAGTTTTAGGTACTTGGTTGATAAGTATATATAGGAGGAGGTTGATTGCCAGAGTATTCAGAGATATTGAGCAAGAAAATACAACAATAGAAGACTCAGAAGATGATTCTGATTCAACTGATTGCAACTGCTGCGCTTGCCGAATGGCCTTTGAAAAAGGAATGGAAGGAAAAAGGGAAGAATGCGATCCTTAGACACATCCTTCCCTGAAGTACCAAGTTCAACAGATTTCAGTAAAGTCAAATCCCTAGTAATCTTTCGACTTGTATATTTACACAGATAAATAATTAAATGAAATTCAGACTATATTGACTTCAAGACAGGGATATAAAGTACACATAATTAATTAGGGAAAAATGAATTAATGAAATTTTCAAAATTTTTAAACAACAAAAAAGGTATGTTTGTCAATAAAATCTATTGCTGAAATAATGGAGTCTTTCATTTTCTTAATTTCCATCTTATCTCCTAAATTAACATGGTTTATTGTAATATTGCAGAAATAAAATAAGAAGACTAATCCCTTTGACGTGGGCGGACACTTGAGGGGCTGGTCAGCTTTGTCGGCAGAGTGGCTAACTGTACAGAAAGTGGCTATAGGGAGTTTATGACCTGCAAAACTAAGGGACAGCACGAGCAACCATGTTCACCCTACGACGTCTCAACCTAGACCGTCATTTTCCCCAGTTATGTGATCTTTCAGACTTGACAAATCGAATTGTGAATGCGAAATATAACAATAGGAAATTTTGTGCAATAATTTTTATGATCAGAAAAGGGACAATAGTACTAATTTAACAAGTTTTCAAACTACTAACTGTAATACATATAATGCCACAGTGTATGTAACAAAATGTACTACAAGAAATTTATTATTTGGAGATACAATAATTTACATAATGATTTTGACTAATAAACATCGTTTACTTCATGAAGAGAGTAAACAACTATTGCTTAGAAGAAGGCTGGTACTTCGTGGTAAGTTGAATAATCTCCCAACTTGATTATAACTAAATTTACAAACTTCAGTAGTAGAAAGACACTTTAACTTGGATAACTTCAATAACCATGTTTTTCTGAAGAATACTACACTTATGAATGCATATTCTTAGACTTAAAGCAATGATATCTGTACAATCAGAAGTATGATAACTTAACAAAACTATATTAGAAATATTTTTTTCCTTTATCTGGACTCTTTTTCTTAACAACTTTTTGGTTTGATTAGTTTTCTTAATACACTTAGCGTTTCTCATACAAATAGCTAGAGAGGCGTTAACTTATTATATAAGTGCCGGGTGCACTCAACTGCCTTCAGTCAACTCCCATTGCACATCAGGCTTTTTGAAACTTTATTTATTAAAACAAACATATTTTACACATTGATGATTATTAAGGTACATATATACATAAGTTAAGTGATTTTTGATTATGTTTTATTTAAATCAGTTTAATTTTAATGCTTAATTCACATAGCCGATGAAATTACTTATTTAATACAATATAAGAAATAATTATTATTATGTATTAGGAGCTAATCCACTATATCAGTGGTCTTGTTGGTTTGGACTGCTTTTATGCAAAATATATTAATTCATTCACAATAAATATATAATAATTGGATACGGGCACTATCGACAAGGAAAATATATTAAATTAGTTGTAAAGGATAAGAAACATAACTTTGTATTAATGATTAAGTGTTCTTGATGACACAACAAATATCAAATGGGAAAAAAGACACTACCCACTATTATTAACTTCTTTTTGGACATGGAACCATCAAGTGATGCATGATTATGTCAAAATATGAAAATGGTAGAATTACAGAAGGGGATTTGGCCGATTTTCAAATTATATTGGCCTCTGATTATCAAAAAAAGAAAATCCCTGTATTCCGCAATGCACAGCCCATAGGAATGATGTGCAACTTGGATGATTCTGTTCTCGGCACAGCTGTCTGAGGACTACCACTTTACAGATGCTATCCTGAAGTATTCTCTTAGAAATTAACAGATATATTGAAGATGTCCTTCGAGCAAGTATAAAACATTTGTATATCAGATTCATTTCTCCTAATTATAGTAAAGTAATGACAGTCTTCTTCTAATTGCATGTGTGAGGCAAACAATTGGGTATTACCTACAAGTACTGATGACTGGAAAATATTAAAAACTGTAGTCTTCACAAATGCAAATTACTTCAGAAAAAGTGATGATAAAAAAACTATAATGATTTGCATTTCGAGCAACTTATCTACTCTTTAAACTGACAATGAATTGTAAACTGTCTTATTGGATAGAAAGAAATGATATGATATAACGACCTAAGCTATCAATAAAATACCATTAGTATGCGTCCCAGTGGTTTGGGGGAGTTGACAAAAGTTTACTATTTACCGAGTTTCATGGAATTAGGTATTATTTAAACAATAATATTGATTTCTCAAGACTGAAGATAATATTTTATAACTGAATAATTCACACTGGATAAAAACACATCATCGTACTTTAATTGTTTACCTAGAGTACAAACATTTATTAAATAAAACAGGAAATTAGTTGATTACTTTATAGTATTGCATTAGAAAAAAAAGTTTTAAAGGTTGTATTAATATGGTTTTAAATGTATTCATTTACATACATACACATGGATGTGATCAATACCTAATATGAGCCGTTTGTTTTGAAAGTGGCCTAATTCCATTTTCCAAAAAAAATTAGCTAGCTATTTAAATAATTACATTTTTACGTTATCTTTACCTTTTGCAGCAAATTGTACAAAATTTATTTAAAATTACTAAGTTTTTTTATAACAAAAATTAGTTGATAAATAAAATGACAATATTTTTAAATTTGAAAAACGCAAACCCTTAAATATCTCGATTTTAATATAAATGGAATTAGGCCACTTTCAAAATAAGCGGCTCATATATGACTATAGTTTCTGCCATGTGAAAGATAACCCTCAATGCTTTGCAAATATAACGTTGTTCCTTTACATTATATGGTGTATAACTTGATTTTCCAAAATAAATAATACTACACTTCTTTTTTAATAATTATTAATATAAATCATATCTATAAACGCCTTTAGGAAAATGACTAAAGTCTTTTAACGAAAACAAGTGGTCTTCGGCAAGGTATCGTCAGACTGATGCTGAAACAAGTGATGCTAAAACATTTAGTGTAGTGTTGAGAAGGGATGGATACAGGGAGGCAAGAAACAGCTTAAGGTGCAGGAAAGGGAACACATACTAATAAGTTCTGGAAGAAATTCAGTGATAATTATCAACATTTGTGAAATTGGTGTGCTAATAAATATATCAAAGGTTTTATTTAAATTCGGTACTCACCATTTATTTATATATAACCACCATGTAGTGGAAGTCATAAAGTTGATCCTAGAAAGAGTGTTTTATATTCCAAGGTGATTATCTATTTGGAAGTCTAATGATACCATTATTAATTAATTTCGAGTAACAACATTGTGAATAAATATATTACGGAAAAGTACATCAGCGTGCTTCATTTAACATGCAAGCAGTGGTGAACGTTTTAAGCCCAATTGTAGTTACAAAGTCTTGTTGATGATTTCAAACACAAGGATGAATGGAATTGCCCAAATGCTTTCTCTTAGAGCGTGTAAATACTTCTGAAGTTTATCTATATTTTTTTGTAATTTAAAAAAAGGAAGGTTTTCTGGTAGACCTCCTCATAACTATTGGTCTTAAAACAATGTTCTATTTTTCACTAATACACATTTTGAGGTTTTAATAAAGAACGGAATAGTATGTAATTCAGCTTTTTTTTTTACTAAAAAGTAATTTAATGCAAATGAAGTGTTCAACAACAATTATAATAATAATAATCAATATTAGTATTAACAATGAAAATTATAGTGGTAATAATTCCTTACCAATTTCATATATTACAATGCTTGGTGAAGCAGATGGAGATCTTAGCTCTTCAGGCAATTGAAATCCCTGTAGCATTTATGTATACCGGTCAAAATTTTTGATAAATAGTTAAATGTTTTGTACATACAGTTGAAATGTGCAATAGATAAAGAGATGGACATATTTATTCAATGAGGTCCTTGTGGTTGATGCTGCTCAGCTTTTTTTTTCTTTTATTGTACTCAATGCAAATGAAATCTAGAATACACATTTCGTTTGAACGTCTACTCCAGATTTTTCCACGTCAAATCATGTAGAAATTAAATTTTTAATAATAAAACCCATTATGAGTTTTATCTTTATGGACCCCCAATTTGTTATATTGTGCTTGTGGTACCTCAGATTATTCCCTGGACTCCTAGGGTCTATGTGGATCCCAGTAGAGAACCCCTGGACTAGAAGAAGTTTTGAGGTCAGATATAGCGTGATCCAAGGTTACTTATATTAACCAAGGTAGATATATCCTCAGGTTAAGTTAGCTCAATGTTTAACGTACTCGCTTCTGAACTGACAGGACCGGTGTTCGATCCCCACCTGGCCCTCGATTTATTCATGCCGGAAGTGAATAAATCTGAGCACGTCGTCCCTCGGAGAAGGTACCGAGCCTGTACGATGTCAGGTACTCGTTAAAGATCCCTACTCTAAATACACTTGAGTTAGGCAAAATTTAGGACTCACACTGTAGAATCAGTCTTCATTGTGTGGTATCACAAAGGGCCAATGGTTGGCCTACGTGTGCTCCCTTGTGGGGCTGCTACTGCAATCTAACCTAACCCACTTACGTATGCGTTATTACTCTAGAATACTTCAGTTCTTCATTAGTTCAGGATCAGTAAATCAAATGATATATAGAGAAATATGTTTCACTTAAGAAAGTTATTTTATAGATTTCAGATATATTTAACATCTACTTTGCTCTTATTTAAAAATATATAAATTAATTTTTTATTTGTAACGTCACAGATAATAAAGAAATATTTTAAGGAAGTAATTTCGGATTTGTAATTTTATGTACATAATATATATACATTTATTTCATTTTAATATGTACAAAATTTAATAACACACATACATTAAAATGTTTTTATTTCAAACCTGTTTAAAAGTATTTCAGAAGTTAATTTTTCTTGTTAGGGATTGGGCGTATCCTTATGAAGCTCCATTTGGTGAAGACGGTGGCAATAGGATTTTAGAAAGAAGGCTGTCAATATTACTAACCAACATCCTGAACTTCAGTCACTTAGGAAACAGCTCCATTCGTGTTTTAGGAAACTTTCCTGCTTCCTTTTGCTTTATCCTGGGACAAAAGTAGCTTCAGATCCTACATTTGTTGGGCGTCCATCTGGTCTTGACCCTACCTTCCGATTACATCTTCTCGAATTACTGATGTTCCTCCAATCACTTGAAAGTCTAGTAGTAAAAAGCATTGGAGAACAGGCAGTAAAAATAAAAGATCTTCCATTTTATTTGAAATCATATATGTTGATATTTCTTGGAGATGAATTACCAGAACCGAATACAATTTTAGATGTAACAGCGGAAGCGAACCATTTGGCAGCGATCTCAGGCGCCAGAGAGTCCAACTACAGTCTAATGGACTCTGTCTGCGGCGCAACGCAGCCTTATCTCAGACTGGACATCATTCATTCTCAGCATTACACCATTAAAGAACGAGTACTGAAGGACTTTGTCAACAAGCCAATGATGGATCTGAATAGACTAATCGTTACAAGAACCAACTTGACAAATCTCTTGATGTGCTTTTTCAACATTTCAAAACATTTTGGAAAAAAAAAAATTACAAAGTTCTACTCACGCCAATATTTCTTATGTCATCTTTTCTATTCTTCTACGTCTTGTCAGGACTGTTGAGTTTTATTGGCATATATTTTGCTTCAAATCTATCCAACTCATGACTTTTCCTATTACTTCTCAGCTACTTTGACAGAATCGAAGTAAATTGAAATATTTTTAAGGTTATTTATTATAAACTGGCAAGTTATTTGTTTATAAGTGTTTTCTACAGGTTCTAATTGTTTTTACATAAAAAAAATTTTTCTAATAAATTATTTCAATTAAATTAAAATAAGCTGCAGCCTGATTTGGGCGGCTCGACTGCCAGCGCTGAGCCGTTAAGTGGCAGTTGTGTGAGTGTCCCCTTCAGAAGTGTCAACTGGTGGAGAGGATCAGCCATTTGGGCAGTTTGCTGCCCTCCTGCCGAGTGTCATTCAGGCCTTGTGAACGTCTTGTGAATATCACGCAGATCCTCTATTGAGTCGTCTGGATACTCTTCCACAGAAGTAAGATATTAACCATTTTGTAAACATGCAGCCCAATAATAGTGACATAGTATTTTCCAATGCGATTGAAAGGCTGAAAACAGTAACAGTTGTAAGTGGCTATTTGAGAAATGATCTAAAAAAGACATCATGTCTGCAATAAGCGATTTGACTAAAGTTTTAAATAAAATGAAACAAGATATCCATGATCTTAAATCATAACAGAACTTTAATAAAAAAATCAGTACTTCTCCTTCTTTTCCTCGTTCTTTTGTGGATGTAACTAAATCTGTAAAAGTGCATAATAATGTCAGAGCTCCAACGTTCAAAGCCATCGTGACACTCTCTTCTAATATTGCAAGCGATAACACCAGGCAAATTATTATCCGCGGATAAATATTTACCAGGATAAAATAAATCCGCGAGAATTAAAGGTTGGAGTTTCAAAATTAAAGGCCATTTCCAACGGTATATTATTAATTGAATCTAACAACAAGGAAGACATTAACACATTGTGTCAAGAGATTTCCCAAAAATGTGGTAATAAGTTAAATGTGGAGGTGTGCAAACTTCTGAACCCAAGATTAATTATCTATAATATACCAGATGAAGTAACTATGGAAAACGTAGTCGACATTATAAAAG
This sequence comes from Hermatobates lingyangjiaoensis, assembly GCA_026182355.1. Classification (NCBI taxonomy): domain Eukaryota; kingdom Metazoa; phylum Arthropoda; class Insecta; order Hemiptera; family Hermatobatidae; genus Hermatobates; species Hermatobates lingyangjiaoensis. Next base: position 754,745 of record JAPFBL010001938.1, read on the forward strand.
ATCAGAATATGGAAATATTCTCAAATGGAGAGTTCATTGCTCCTAATCATATCTACAAATGTAAAAACTATAAGTCATCCAATCTTATAGTAGAAGTAGCTCCATCGATAAGATCAAAAATAAAAGAAAGAGATCTGAAACTGATGTGGAGCCTATGCAGAGTGAAGGATTATCTGAAAGTAACCAGGTGTTTTAAATGTAATAAGTTTAACTATATTTCAACGGTGTGTAGAGGTGAAGTTATATGCGCTGTTGTGTGACCACAACACCGAGTCTTGTGAACATTCACAAGATTCTGGTAGCCATAAATGTATTAACTGCATCACAAAGAATAGCCACATCAAAGACAAAAAACTGAATATCGATCACGCAGCATTTAGTGCGGAGTGTCCAACATACAAAAATATGCTTCTTAGGAAACAACAAAACATAGACTATGGTCAGTAATTACAAAGCTCCTATTCTTTGCCTCCAAATTAACTTACAACGCTCTAGATCAGCTACTTCAAACTTAGTAAAGTACTATAATGATAATAAATACGATGTTATACTTATACAGGAACCATATAACGTTAATAACAGTATAGCAGGCATTCCTAGAAACACTCCACTCTACTGCTGTGGAGAGGGGAGGAAAGGCGCTGCCATCATAGTTAATAATAAATTTATAGATGTAATCCTCTACTCCCAGTATTCAACTGAAGACAGTGTAATCATTCAAATATCATATCAAAACAAATTAAAACTCTATGTGGCTTGCATGTACTTTGATGGTCTAAAAGATATCAATGACGATATTTAAATGATGGAGTCCTACATAAACCTGGTTGATAATAATCTTCTTCTCTTCTCTGTCGACTCCAACGCTCGCTCTTCGTTGTGGTTTGATTCCGTAAATAATGAGCGTGGTGCTTGTTTGAAAGAATGGATTCATTCTATCTCTTTATTTGTGCTGAACAATAACTCGTACGGTAGTAAGTATACGTTTGAAACACTACGCAGTTATAGCAACATTGACCTTACCCTCACAAACTACGACATGCTTAATCTGACAGACAACTGGCAAGTTAGTGAAGACGAGAGTGCCTCCAACCATAATTTTATTACTTTCGATATCTACCATATTTAAATAATTGCGATATTTTTAATGACTTAAATGACAGTTGTTACAAATATAACACTTTCAAAATCAATTGGAATGAATTCAAGCAGTCATTAACAACTAAATTAAACTACTTTTGTGGAGATTACAAACGTGACAACAGTGATGTAAAAGATATCGATAAAACTATGTCAGCACACATAGAAAGCACTTATGATCTGGGTATATCCGTGGAACAATTCATGACAATAGTGGAAAGTTCTTTTAACAAAAGTGTGCCGAAAGTAAGGAAAAATAAAAAAGGAAACATAAAATCAGTCAGCTGGTGAAATAATGAGTTAACTGCTCTACGTAAAATGACCAACAAGAAAAGAAGAAAATACCAAAGAACATACAATAACGACCTACTAAGAGCCCAATATAAATCAGTATATTATAAAATTAAAAGCCAGTATAAGAGTAAATTAACTAAATCTAAGTTTGATTCCTGGAAAGAATTTTGAAACGCCACTAACATAAGTAAGCCTTGGAATTATATATACAAAGCAGCAGCTGGCATATAATATACTATATACTATATAATTTGCTAAGTCATATCATTTCTTTTTTAATTCATCTCTTTATTTTCCGTCCTTAATCACGATTGAGTTCAGATTCAATAGAAATGAATTCAATATTTTTTCTCCTCCACGCCACTGTGCAATAATTAATAATGATCTTTGTCTATATAAATCTTTAAGTTAAAGCTCGGATGAAGTCAACATTAAAAAGTCTTCGTACTCCAACCATTTTACAATCAATAGTATTAAATTTATTAGTATATAAGTAAATAATGTTAATAATTTCTACAATATTATGGTTTAATGGTATGAATTATTTGGTAATAATTCCAAAGCAACGAACAGCAGGCAGACCCAAGAAAATAATCCATCTCAACTCCTATACGAACCCAGAAAATGTCGCTATACAATATTTACAGAGATTTACAAAAGTGAAAACAAATAATAAAACATAACTAAAAATATAGACAAAGAAATTGAAAAATATAAAGAGAACGGCTTTTGTAAATCAATGACTACTTTCAACTCATTTACGAAGTATTATTTTGTAAAGAAAATATTTTAATTGAATTTCTTTTTTTTTCTATTGTTTAATAGAAAGTTGTTGCCTCTCTAATCAATTGAATTGAGTTGATTGTTGCTATTACTGATAATGGTTGGTTTGTTCAAAACCTATCACTCATTTTTTCCAGTGGACACACATATATATAACCATTATTACGCAGCAAAGAAGTTATCTATTCAGATGAAATATTTTGAAAATAAATCTAAAGACATAAAAATTACGGTAAATGAGGTATGCAATACTTAAGAATTCATTTAATTTTGTATTTTAAGTTTCATTATAATAACATATATTGACCAATTCTGTCAACCATTACATCAAATATATTATTAGTTGTTTCATCATTATTCTGTTTTCTTAACATATAATGTTAAATCAGTTTAATTTTAATGCTTAATTCACATAGCCGATGAAATTAGTTATTTAATACAATATAAGAAATAATTATTTTTCTGTATTAAGAGCTAATCCACTATATCAGTGGTCTTGTTGGTTTGGACTGCTTTTATGCAAAATATATTAATTAATTCACAATAAATATATAATAATTGGATACGGGCACTATCTACAAGGAAAATATATTAAATTAGTTGTAAAGGATAAGAAACATAACTTAGTATTAATGATTAAGTGTCCTTGACGACACAACAAATATCAAATGGGAAAAATGACACAACCCACTATTATTAACTTCTTTTTAGACATGAAACCATCAACTGATTCATGATTATGTCAAAATATGAAAATGGTAGAATTACAGAAGGGGATTTAGCCAATTTTCAAATTATATTGGCCTCTGATTATCAAAAAAAGGAAATCCCTGTATTCCGCAATGCACAGCCCAAAACGCAAACCCTTAAATATCTCGATTTTAATATAAATGGAATTAGGCCACTTTCAAAATAAGCGGCTCATATATGACTATAGTTTCTGCCATGTGAAAGATAACCCTCAATGCTTTGCAAATATAACGTTGTTCCTTTACATTATATGGTGTATAACTTGATTTTCCAAAATAAATAATACTACACTTCTTTTTTTTTAAATTATTAATATAAATCATATCTATCAACGCCTTTAGGAAAATGACTAAAGTCTTTTAAAGAAAACAAGTGGTCTTCGGCAAGGTATCGTCAGACTGATGCTGAAACAAGTGATGCTAAAACATTTAGTGTAGTGTTGAGAAGGGATGGATACAGGGAGGCAAGAAACAGCTTAAGGTGCAGGAAAGGGAACACATACTAATAAGTTCTGGAAGAAATTCAGTGATAATTATCAACATTTGTGAAATAGGTGTGCTAATAAATATATCAAAGCTTTTATTTAAATTCGGTACTCACCATTTATTTATATATAACCACCATGTAGTGGAAGTCATAAAGTTGATCCTAGAAAGAGTGTTTTATATTCCAAGGTGATTATCTATTTGGAAGTCTAATGATACCATTATTAATTAATTTCGAGTAACAACATTGTGAATAAATATATTACGGAAAAGTACATCAGCGTGCTTCATTTAACATGCAAGCAGTGGTGAACGTTTTAAGCCCAATTGTTGTTACAAAGTCTTGTTGATGATTTCAAACACAAGGATGAATGGAATTGCCCAAATGCTTTCTCTTAGAGCGTGTAAATACTTCTGAAGTTTATCTATATTTTTTTGTAATTTAAAAAAAGGAAGGTTTTCTGGTAGACCTCCTCATAACTATTGGTCTTAAAACAATGTTCTATTTTTCACTAATACACATTTTGAGGTTTTAATAAAGAACGGAATAGTATGTAATTCAGCTTTTTTTTTACTAAAAAGTAATTTAATGCAAATGAAGTGTTCAACAACAATTATAATAATAATAATCAATATTAGTATTAATGATAATTATAGTGGTAATAATTCCTTACCAATTTCATATATTACAATGCTTGGTGAAGCAGATGGAGATCTTAGCTCTTCAGGCAATTGAAATCCCTGTAGCATTTATGTATACCGGTCAAAATTTTTGATAAATAGTTAAATGTTTTGTACATACAGTTGAAATGTGCAATAGATAAAGAGATGGACATATTTATTCAATGAGGTCCTTGTGGTTGATGCTACTCAGCTTTTTTTTCTTTTATTGTACTCAATGCAAATTTATGGAATTTTTTTGAAATCTAGAATACACATTTCGTTTGAACGTCTACTCCAGATTTTTCCACGTCAAATCATGTAGAAATTAAATTTTTAATAATAAAACCCATTATGAGTTTTATCTTTATGGACCCCCAATTTGTTATATTGTGCTTGTGGTACCTCAGATTATTCCCTGGACTCCTAGGGTCTATGTGGATCCCAGTAGAGAACCCCTGGACTAGAAGAAGTTTTGAGGTCAGATATAGCGTGATCCAAGGTCAGATATATCCTCAGGTTAAGTTAGCTCAATGTTTAACGTACTCGCTTCTGAACTGACAGGACCGGTGTTCGATCCCCACCTGGCCCTCGATTTATTCATGCCGGAAGTGAATAAATCTGAGCACGTCGTCCCTCGGAGAAGGTACCGAGCCTGTACGATGTCAGGTACTCGTTAAAGATCCCTACTCTAAATACACTTGAGTTAGGCAAAATTTAGGACTCCACTGTAGAATCAGTCTTCATTGTGTGGTATCACAAAGGGCCAATGGTTGGCCTACGTGTGCTCCCTTGTGGGGCTGCTACTGCAATCTAACCTAACCCACTTACGTATGCGTTATTACTCTAGAATACTTCAGTTCCTTCATTAGTTCAGGATCAGTAAATCAAATGATATATAGAGAAATATGTTTCACTTAAGAAAGTTATTTAATAGATTCAGATATATTTAACATTCTAAACATCTAAGTTTTAGCAATCATTATTTAATATCTATAATATAATTTCAATTATTATTTTAATCAGATAATAATAAACAAAATAGTTAAAAGACAAATTATTCTTAAATGATAAATCTTTAAATTTAATTAAATATATAATTAAAAATATATATCTTATTACATTCTCATTCCTTATGATCAATAATTTAGAACAAATATATTTAAATTGAAATTAATATTCATTCGTATTTAGAAAGTTTATAATATTAATCTTGATAATAAAGATTAATATATATTTAGAAGTTATATTCATTTTTAATAATGTAACAGAAATATTAATATACACAAAATATTACATACAAATTTTAACAAATGATCTACTAACATTACTAACGATCTTTACGAAAAAATATAAATGAAATTTGTATCTCATAGTAATAAAGAAATAGAAGTAATTTCGGAATTTTATGTACATAAATATATCCTGCAAAATTTCCTCATTCATGTTTTTATTTCAACTGTTAAAAGTATTTCGAAGTCTTGTTAGGGATTGGCGTATCCTTATGAAGCTCCATTTGGTGAAGACGGTCAATAGGATTTAGAAAAAGCTGTCAATATACAACCAACATCCTGAACTTCAGTCCACTTAGGAAACAGCTCCATTCGTGTTTTAGGAAACTTTCCTGCTTCCTTTTGCTTTATCCTGGACAAAAGTAGCTTCAGATCCTACATTTGTTGGGCGTCCATCTGGTCTTGACCCTACCTTCCGATTACATCTTCTCGAATTACTGATGTTCCTCCAATCACTTTAAAGTCAGTAGTAAAAAGCATTGGAAACAGGCAGTAAAAATAAATAAAAGATCTTCCATTTTATTTGAAATCATATATGTTGATATTTCTTGGAGATGAATTACCAGAACCGAATACAATTTTAGATGCAACAGCGGAAGCGAACCATTTGGCAGCGATCTCAGGCGCCAGAGAGTCCAACTACAGTCTAATGGACTCTGTCTGCGGCGCAACGCAGCCTTATCTCAGACTGGACATCATTCATTCTCAGCATTACACCATTAAAGAACGAGTACTGAAGGACTTTGTCAACAAGCCAATGATGGATCTGAATTGACTAATCGTTACAAGAACCAACTTGACAAATCTCTTGATGTGCTTTTTCAACATTTCAAAACATTTTGGAAAAAAAAAATTACAAAGTTCTACTCACGCCAATATTTCTTATGTCATCTTTTCTATTCTTCTACGTCTTGTCAGGACTGTTGAGTTTTATTGGCATATATTTTGCTTCAAATCTATCCAACTCATGACTTTTCCTATTACTTCTCAGCTACTTTGACAGAATCGAAGTAAATTGAAATATTTTTAAGGTTATTTATTATAAACTGGCAAGTTATTTGTTTATAAGTGTTTTCTACAGGTTCTAATTGTTTTTACATAAAAAAAATTTTTCTAATAAATTATTTCAATTAAATTAAAATAAGCTGCAGCCTGATTTGGGCGGCTCGACTGCCAGCGCTGAGCCGTTAAGTGGCAGTTGTGTGAGTGTCCCCTTCAGAAGTGTCAACTGGTGGAGAGGATCAGCCATTTGGGCAGTTTGCTGCCCTCCTGCCGAGTGTCATTCAGGCCTTGTGAACGTCTTGTGAATATCACGCAGATCCTCTATTGAGTCGTCTGGATACTCTTCCACAGAAGTAAGATATTAACCATTTTGTAAACATGCAGCCCAATAATAGTGACATAGTATTTTCCAATGCGATTGAAAGGCTGAAAACAGTAACAGTTGTAAGTGGCTATTTGAGAAATGATCTAAAAAAGACATCATGTCTGCAATAAGCGATTTGACTAAAGTTTTAAATAAAATGAAACAAGATATCCATGATCTTAAATCATAACAGAACTTTAATAAAAAAATCAGTACTTCTCCTTCTTTTCCTCGTTCTTTTGTGGATGTAACTAAATCTGTAAAAGTGCATAATAATGTCAGAGCTCCAACGTTCAAAGCCATCGTGACACTCTCTTCTAATATTGCAAGCGATAACACCAGGCAAATTATTATCCGCGGATAAATATTTACCAGGATAAAATAAATCCGCGAGAATTAAAGGTTGGAGTTTCAAAATTAAAGGCCATTTCCAACGGTTATATTATTAATTGAATCTAACAACAGGAAGACATTAACACATTGTGTCAAGAGATTTCCAAAAATGTGGTAATAAGTTAAATGTGGAGGTGTGCAAACTTCTGAACCCAAGATTAATTATCTATAATATACCAGATGAAGTAACTATGGAAAACGTAGTCGACATTATAAAAGATCAGAATATGGAAATATTCTCAAATGGAGAGTTCATTGCTCCTAATCATATCTACAAATGTAAAAACTATAAGTCATCCAATCTTATAGTAGAAGTAGCTCCATCGATAAGATCAAAAATAAAAGAAAGAGATCTGAAACTGATGTGGAGCCTATGCAGAGTGAAGGATTATCTGAAAGTAACCAGGTGTTTTAAATGTAATAAGTTTAACTATATTTCAACGGTGTGTAGAGGTGAAGTTATATGCGCTGTTGTGTGACCACAACACCGAGTCTTGTGAACATTCACAAGATTCTGGTAGCCATAAATGTATTAACTGCATCACAAAGAATAGCCACATCAAAGACAAAAAACTGAATATCGATCACGCAGCATTTAGTGCGGAGTGTCCAACATACAAAAATATGCTTCTTAGGAAACAACAAAACATAGACTATGGTCAGTAATTACAAACCTCCTATTCTTTGCCTCCAAATTAACTTACAACGCTCTAGATCAGCTACTTCAAACTTAGTAAAGTACTATAATGATAATAAATACGATGTTATACTTATACAGGAACCATATAACGTTAATAACAGTATATCAGGCATTCCTAGAAACACTCCACTCTACTGCTGTGGAGAGGGGAGGAAAGACGCTGCCATCATAGTTAATAATAAATTTATAGATGTAATCCTCTACTCCCAGTATTCAACTGAAGACAGTGTAATCATTCAAATATCATATCAAAACAAATTAAAACTCTATGTGGCTTGCATGTACTTTGATGGTCTAAAAGATATCAATGACGATATTTAAATGATGGAGTCCTACATAAACCTGGCTGATAATAATCTTCTTCTCTTCTCTGTCGACTCCAACGCTCGCTCTTCGTTGTGGTTTGATTCCGTAAATAATGAGCGTGGTGCTTGTTTGAAAGAATGGATTCATTCTATCTCTTTATTTGTGCTGAACAATAACTCGTACGGTAGTAAGTATACGTTTGAAACACTACGCAGTTATAGCAACATTGACCTTTACCCTCACAAACTACGACATGCTTAATCTGACAGACAACTGGCAAGTTAGTGAAGACGAGAGTGCCTCCAACCATAATTTTATTACTTTCGATATCTACCATATTTAAATAATTGCGATATTTTTAATGACTTAAATGACAGTTGTTTGATAAAAATATAACAAAATCAATTGGAATGAATTCAAGCAGTCATTAACAACTAAATTAAACTACTTTGTGGAGATTACAAACGTGACAACAGTGATTAAAAGATATCGATAAAACTATGTCAGCACACATAGAAAGCACTTATGATCTGGGTATATCCGTGGAACAAGTCATGACAATAGTGGAAAGTTCTTTTTAACAAAAGTGTGCCGAAAGTAAAGAAAAAAAAAAAGGAAACATAAAATCAGTCAGCTGGTGAAATAATGAGTTAACTGCTCTACGTAAAATGACCAACAAGAAAAGAAGAAAATACCAAAGAACATACAATAACGACCTACTAAGAGCCAATATAAATCAGTATATTATAAAATTAAAAGCCAGTATAAGAGTAAATTAAATAAATCTAGTTTGATTCCTGGAAGAATTTTGAAACGCCACTAACATAAGAAAGCCTTGGAATTATATATACAAAGCAGCAGCTGGCATATAATATACTATATACTATATAATTTGCTAAGTCATATCATTTCTTTTTTAATTCATCTCTTTATTTTCCGTCCTTAATCACGATTGAGTTCAGATTCAATAGAAATGAATTCAATATTTTTCTCCTCCACGCCACTGTGCAATAATTAATTAATGATCTTTGTCCATATAAATCTTTAAGTTAAAGCTCGGATGAAGTCAACATTAAAAAGTCTTCGTACTCCAACCATTTTACAATCAATAGTATTAAATTTATTAGTATATAAGTAAATAATGTTAATAAATTTCTACAATATTATGGTTTAATGGTATGAATATTTTGGTAATAATTCCACAGCAACGAACAGCAGGCAGACCCAAGAAAATAATCCATCTCAACTCCTATACGAACCCAGAAAATGTCGCTATACAATATTTACAGAGATTTACAAAAGTGAAAACAAATAATAAAACATAACTAAAAATATAGACAATGAAATTGAAAAATATAAAGAGAACGGCTTTTGTAAATCAATGACTACTTTCAACTCATTTACGAAGTATTATTTTGTAAAGAAAATATTTTAATTGAATTTCTTTTTTTTTCTATTGTTTAATAGAAAGTTGTTGCCTCTCTAATCAATTGAATTGAGTTGATTGTTGCTATTACTGATAATGGTTGGTTTGTTCAAAACCTATCACTCATTTTTTCCAGTGGACACACATATATATAACCATTATTACGCAGCAAAGAAGTTATCTATTCAGATGAAATATTTTGAAAATAAATCTAAAGACATAAAAATTACTGTAAATGAGGTATGCAATACTTAAGAATTCATTTAATTTTGTATTTTAAGTTTCATTATAATAACATATATTGAGTAATTCTGTCAACAATTACATCAAATATATTATTAGTTGTTTCATCATTGTTCTGTTTTCTTAACATATAATGTTAAATCAGTTTAATTATAATGCTTAATTCACATAGCCGATGAAATTAGTTATTTAATACAATATAAGAAAATAAATTATTATTCTGTATTAAGAGAGCTAATCCACTATATCAGTGGTCTTGTTGGTTTGGACTGCTTTTATGCAAAATATATTAATTCATTCACAATAAATATATAATAATTGGATACGGGCACTATCGACAAGGAAAATATATTAAATTAGTTGTAAAGGATAAGAAAGATAACTTTGTATTAATGATTAAGTGTCCTTGACGACACAACAAATATCAAATGGGAAAAAAGACACTACCCACTATTATTAACTTCTTTTTGGACATGAAACCATCAAGTGATTCATGATTATGTCTTAATATGAAAATGGTAGAATTACAGAAGGGGATTTGGCCGATTTTCAAATTATATTGGCCTCTGATTATCAAGAAAAGGAAATCCCTGTATTCCGCAATGCACAGCCCATAGGAATGATGTGCAACTTGGATGATTCTGTTTATTGCTTAGAAGAAGGCTGGTACTTCGTGTAAGTTGAATAATCTCCCAACTTGATTATAACTAAATTTACAAACTTCAGTAGTAGAAAGACACTTTAACTTGATAACTTCAATAACCATGTTTTTCTGAAGAATACTACACTTAGAATGCATATTCTTAGACTTAAAGCAATGATATCTGTACAATCAGAAGTATGATAACTTAACAAAACTATATTAGAAATATTTTTTTCCTTTATCTGGACTCTTTTTCTTAACAACTTTTTGGTTTGATTAGTTTCTTAATACACTAGCGTTTCTCATACAAATAGCTAGAGAGGCGTTAACTTTATATAAGTGCCGGGTGCACTCAACTGCCTTCAGTCAACTCCCATTGCACATCAGCTTTTTGAAACTTTATTTATTAAAACAAACATATTTTACACATTGATGATTATTAAGTACATATATACATAAGTTAAGTGATTTTTGATTATGTTTTATTTAAATCAGTTTAATTTTAATGCTTAATTCACATAGCCGATGAAATTACTTATTTAATACAATATAAGAAATAATTATTATTATGTATTAGGAGCTAATCCACTATATCAGTGGTCTTGTTGGTTTGGACTGCTTTATGCAAAATATATTAATTCATTCACAATAAATATATAATAATTGGATACGGGCACTATCGACAAGGAAAATATATTAAATTAGTTGTAAAGGATAAGAAACATAACTTTGTATTAATGATTAAGTGTTCTTGATGACACAACAAATATCAAATGGGAAAAAAGACACTACCCACTATTATTAATCTTCTTTTGGACATGGAACCATCAAGTGATGCATGATTATGTCAAAATATGAAAATGGTAGAATTACAGAAGGGGATTTGGCCGATTTCAAATTATATTGGCCTCTGATTATCAAAAAAAGAAAATCCCTGTATTCCGCAATGCACAGCCCATAGGATGATGTGCAACTTGGATGATTCTGTTCTCGGCACAGCTGTCTGAGGACTACCACTTTACAGATGTCCTTCGAGCAAGTATAACACATTTGTATATCAGATTCATTTCTCCTAATTATAGTAAAGTAATGACAGTCTTCTTCTAATTGCATGTGTGAGGCAAACAATTGGGTAATACCTATAAGTGCTATGACTGGAAAATATTAAAAACTGTAGTCTTCACAAATGCAAATTACTTCAGAAAAAGTGATGATAAAAAAACTATAATGATTTGCATTTCGAGCAACTTATCTACTCTTTAAACTGACAATGAATTGTAAACTGTCTTATTGGATAGAAAGAAATGATATTATATGATATGATATAACGACCTAAGCTATCAATAAAATACCATTAGTATGCGTCCCAGTGGTTTGGGGGAGTTGACGAAAGTTTACTATTTACCGAGTTGCATGGAATTAGGTATTATGTAAACAATAATATTGCTTTCTCAAGACTGAAGATAATATTTTAAACTGAATTATTCACACTGGATAAAAACACATAATGGTACTTTCATTGTTTTCCTAGAGTACAAACATTTATTTCATAAAACAGGATTACCGTTGCAATGATAATAATTTTCTCATCAATAGGGTAAAACTAACCTGTCTCACGACGGTCTTAACCCAGCTCACGTTCCTTTTCAACGGGTGAACAATCCGACACTTGGCGAATTCTGTTTCGCAATGATAGGAAGAGCCGACATCGAAGGATCAAAAAGCGACGTCGCTATGAACGCTTGCCTGCCACAAGCCAGTTATCCCTGTGGTAACTTTTCTGACACCTCTTGCTTAAAACTCTTAACGCCAAAAGGATCGATAGGCCATGCTTTCGCAGTCCCTATGCGCACTGGGCATTGGGATGAAGCCAGCTTTTGCCCTTTTGCTCTACGCGAGGTTTCTGTCCTCGCTGAGCTGGCCTTGGGACACCTTCGTTATTGTTTGAAAGATGTACCGCCCCAGCCAAACTCTCTACCTGATAGTGTCTTTGGATCGGATCACGCTGGGGGGAGTGTTTTGGTGACTGCCAAAAGACACACAAGTGCTGATTAATGAAGAGCCTGCGGAAAAAAAAGGGAAGAGAGAAAAGAAAAAGGGGAAACCCATTCCCTTATCTCAACAACACACATCAATCCCCAACAGGACAACAATCACTAACAGACTATGCATCAATCCGCCACCAACCCCTGCGCTTGGTGCGAGAAGACCGTCACACCGGGGCCGGAGCCCTCGATGGACATTTTCCGCCTCACCGAGTAAGTAAGGAAACTATGAGAGTAGTGGTATTTCACTGTCGGAAATCAAAAGACTTCCTCCCACTTATGCTACACCTCTCATGTCTCCTTACAGTACCAAACTAGAGTCAAGCTCAACAGGGTCTTCTTTCCCCGCTGATTTTTCCAAGCCCGTTCCCTTGGCTGTGGTTTCGCTAGAGTAGGTAGGGACAATTTAGGAATCTCGTTAATCCATTCATGCGCGTCACTAATTAGATGACGAGGCATTTGGCTATTTTTTTTTTTTTTTTTGTGGCAAAACGGGAGTCGGTGGGGAAATGCTTTATGCACCCCAACTGAGAGCGTCTCGGATTCCACTCTCAAGATGGGAGTGTCGGACTCCTGGGAAAACCAGTGTACCGACTAAAACACCACCTGTCTCCACTTGAAGCTGCCCCTTTATTGCGTTCGGGGGACTTAGATGGAGGGGTGAACGTTGCCCAGTAAGGGTCGGTTGGGTGTCAGTTTGGAAGACCCACCACAAGTGGTGCTACGCAAGGCTACCATCTAGACACCCTCTTTGGAAAACCTTTTAAACTCGCAAGCGAGAGGCTACCACCCCGTACCGCCCAGACGGGTGCCAAGCATGGGCATTCGCCCGTTCAAGAAACACCAAAACGGGTAAGTCATAAAATATAATATAATGGACTCCCGAGCTGGCTACTGGACCGCGCTTGGGACGGCCTGCTCTGCACTGTTTGCTTGGCTGCGCAGCATACCAATTACCACCTCTGCGACGTGGACGCCAGTACTAGGTACATCCACACCTAATTTAGACCACTGCGACAGAGTCGCCATGGTTAGATGCGGTTAGAGGTAAATATTCCTTTATGCGGTATGCGGTAAAGGAAATTAGTTGATTACTTTCTAATATTGCATTAGAAAAAAAAGTTTTAAAGGTTGTATTAATATGGTTTTAAATGTATTCATTTACATACACATGGATGTGATCAATACCTAATATATGTCTATAGTTTCTGCCATGTGAAAGATAACCCTCAATGCTTTGCAAATATAACGTTGTTCCTTTACATTATATGGTGTATAAGTTGATTTTCCAAAATAAATAATACTACACTTCTTTTTTTTTAAATTATTAATATATTATATTATATATATATATATATATATATATATATATATATATGCATATCTATAAACGCCTTTAGGAAAATGACTAAAGTCTTTTAACGAAAACAAGTGGTCTTCGGCAAGGTTTCGTCAGACTGATGCTGAAACAAGTGATGCTAAACCATTTAGTGTAGTGTTGAGAAGGGATGGATTCAAGGAGGCAAGAAACAGCTGGTGCAGGAAAGGGAACACATACTAAGGAGTTCTCGAAGAAATTCAGTGATAATTATCAACATTTGTGAAATTGGTGTGCTAATAAATATATCAAAGCTTTTATTTAAATTCGGTACTCACCATTTATTTATATATAACCACCATGTAGTGGAAGTCATAAAGTTGATCCTAGAAAGAGTGTTTTATATTCCAAGGTGATTATCTATTTGGAAGTCTAATGATACCATTATTAATTAATTTCGAGTAACAACATTGTGAATAAATATATTACGGAAAAGTACATCAGCGTGCTTCATTCAAACAAGTTCTACCGAGGAAAGAACTTACGAGTCAGTAAAGAGATTGGATTAGTGATGAAGAAGCAGTTTATTTTCTAATTGAATTTCTTGACTCTGAATTTATTTCTCCTGGACTGCCTGCTTATGAGTAAAAACTTAAAGTAGGAGCACCAATTATGTTGCAATTTAGTAGCAGTAACAAATTTCATGTTACGAAACATGAGTGCCCCAAAAGTGTGCAACGGGACACGACTCTGAGTTCGTGCTCTACACAGATATGAAATAGAGGCGGACATAATGACTGGATGTGGTATTGGGGAGTCTGTGTGTATACCACACATACCATTGATTCCGAGCCACTGTCTGTTTTCGTTGAAATGATTGCAAAGTCCCGTCAGAGTCTATTTCGCAATGACGTTAACTAAGTCGCAAAGGGAGACTTTATCTAACGCAGGAATTCAAGTTAGCGAGACCAAGTTTTTCTCACATGGTCAACTATAGTTTACTTGCTCAAGAGTCAGAGGTTCCAACTGTTTGTTCTTCCGTGAAACTGAAGGACAGACAGCTAATGTGGTGTATACAGAGGCATTTGTTTAACACTGTACTATTAATGATATTTTCTACTATTCTATAATTCTAATTATAGTATTAGTATGTATAACACTATAATTGATATTTTGGAATACCAAGTATAATAGAATTTTTGATTCCGTCAAAGACGGGTACGTTTGCTAGTAATATATATACATTTATTTCATATTAAAATGTACAAAATTTAATAACACACATACATTAAAATGTTTTTATTTCAAACCTGTTTAAAAGCATTTCAGAAGTTAATTTTTCTTGTTAGGGATTGGGCGTATCCTTATGAAGCTCCATTTGGTGAAGACGGTGGCAATAGGATTTTAGAAAGAAGGCTGTCAATATTACCTAACCAACATCCTGAACTTCAGTCACTTAGGAAACAGCTCCATTCGTGTTTTAGGAAACTTTCCTGCTTCCTTTTGCTTTATCCTGGGACAAAAGTAGCTTCAGATCCTACATTTGTTGGGCGTCCATCTGGTCTTGTCCCTACCTTCCGATTACATCTTCTCGAATTACTGATGTTCCTCCAATCACTTGAAAGTCTAGTAGTAAAAAGCATTGGAGAACAGGCAGTAAAAATAAAAGATCTTCCATTTTATTTGAAATCATATATGAAGATATTTCTTGGAGATGAATTACCAGAACCGAATACAATTTTAGATGCACAGCGGAAGCGAACCATTTGGCAGCGATCTCAGGCGCCAGAGAGTCCAACTACAGTCTAATGGACTCTGTCTGCGGCGCAACGCAGCCTTATCTCAGACTGGACATCATTCATTCTCAGCATTACACCATTAAAGAACGAGTACTGAAGGACTTTGTCAACAAGCCAATGATGGATCTGAATTGACTAATCGTTACAAGAACCAACTTGACAAATCTCTTGATGTGCTTTTTCAACATTTCAAAACATTTAATGAAAAAAAAAAATTACAAAGTTCTACTCACGCCAATATTTCTTATGTCATCTTTTCTATTCTTCTACGTCTTGTCAGGACTGTTGAGTTTTATTGGCAGATATTTTGCTTCAAATCTATCCAACTTCATGACTTTTCTGTTACTTCTCAGTAACTTCTCAGCTACTTTGACAGAATCCAAGTCAATTGAATTATTGCAAGGTTATTTATTATAAACTGGCAAGTTATTTGTTTATAAATGTTTTGGCAAGTTAGTGAAGACGAGAGTGCCTCCGACCATAATTTTATTACTTTCGATATCTACCATATTTAAGTAATTGCGATATTTTTAATGACTTAAATGACAGTTGTTACAAATATAACACTTTCAAAATCAATTGGAATGAATTCAAGCAGTCATTAACAACTAAATTAAACTACTTTTGTGGAGATTACAAACGTGACAACAGTGATTAAAAAGATATCGATAAAACTATGTCAGCACACATAGAAAGCACTTATGATCTGGGTATATCCGTGGAACAATTCATGACAATAGTGGAAAGTTCTTTTAACAAAAGTGTGCCGAAAGTAAAGAAAAATAAAAAAGGAAACATAAAATCAGTCAGCTGGTGAAATAATGAGTTAACTGCTCTACGTAAAATGACCAACAAGAAAAGAAGAAAATACCAAAGAACATACAATAACGACCTACTAAGAGCCCAATATAAATCAGTATATTATAAAATTAAAAGCCAGTATAAGAGTAAATTAAATAAATCTAAGTTTGATTCCTGGAAAGAATTTTGAAACGCCACTAACATAAGTAAGCCTTGGAATTATATATACAAAGCAGCAGCTGGCATATAATATACTATATACTATATAATTTGCTAAGTCATATCATTTCTTTTTTAATTCATCTCTTTATTTTCCGTCCTTAATCACGATTGAGTTCAGATTCAATAGAAATGAATTCAATATTTTTTCTCCTCCACGCCACTGTGCAATAATTAATTAATGATCTTTGTCCATATAAATCTTTAAGTTAAAGCTCGGATGAAGTCAACATTAAAAAGTCTTCGTACTCCAACCATTTTACAATCAATAGTATTAAATTTATTAGTATATAAGTAAATAATGTTAATAATTTCTACAATATTATGGTTTAATGGTATGAATTATTTGGTAATAATTCCACAGCAACGAACAGCAGGCAGACCCAAGAAAATAATCCATCTCAACTCCTATACGAACCCAGAAAATGTCGCTATACAATATTTACAGAGATTTACAAAAGTGAAAACAAATAATAAAACATAACTAAAAATATAGACAATGAAATTGAAAAATATAAAGAGAACGGCTTTTGTAAATCAATGACTACTTTCAACTCATTTACGAAGTATTATTTTCTAAAGAAAATATATTAATTGTATTTCTTTTTTTTCCTATTGTTTAATAGAAAGTTGTTGCCTCTCTAATCAATTGAATTGAGTTGATTGTTGCTATTACTGATAATGGTTGGTTTGTTCAAAACCTATCACTCATTTTTTCCAGTGGACACACATATATATAACCATTATTACGCAGCAAAGAAGTTATCTATTCAGATGAAATATTTTGAAAATAAATCTAAAGACATAAAAATTACGGTAAATGAGGTATGCAATACTTAAGAATTCATTTAATTTTGTATTTTAAGTTTCATTATAATAACATATATTGACTAATTCTGTCAACAATTACATCAAATATATTATTAGTTGTTTCATCATTGTTCTGTTTTCTTAACATATAATGTTAAATCAGTTTAATTTTAATGCTTAATTCACATAGCCGATGAAATTAGTTATTTAATACAATATAAGAAATAATTATTATTCTGTATTAAGAGCTAATCCACTATATCAGTGGTCTTGTTGGTTTGGACTGCTTTTATGCAAAATATATTAATTCATTCACAATAAATATATAATAATTGGATACGGGCACTATCGACAAGGAAAATATATTAAATTAGTTGTAAAGGATAAGAAACATAACTTTGTATTAATGATTAAGTGTCCTTGACGACACAACAAATATCAAATGGGAAAAAAGACACTACCCACTATTATTAACTTCTTTTTGGACATGAAACCATCAAGTGATTCATGATTATGTCAAAATATGAAAATGGTAGAATTACAGAAGGGGATTTGGCCGATTTTCAAATTATATTGGCCTCTGATTATCAAGAAAAGGAAATCCCTGTATTCCGCAATGCACAGCCCATAGGAATGATGTGCAACTTGGATGATTCTGTTCTCGGCACAGCTGTCTGAGGATTACCACTTTACGGATGCTATCCTGAAGTATTCTCTTAGAAATTAACAAATATATTGAAGATGTCCTTCGAGCAAGTATAACACATTTGTATATCAGATTCATTTCTCCTAATTATAGTAAAGTAATGACAGTCTTCTTCTAATTGCATGTGTGAGGCAAACAATTGGGTATTACCTATAAGTGCTATGACTGGAAAATATTAAAAACTGTAGTCTTCACAAATGCAAATTACTTCAGAAAAAGTGATGATAAAAAAACTATAATGATTTGCATTTCGAGCAACTTATCTACTCTTTAAACTGACAATGAATTGTAAACTGTCTTATTGGATAGAAAGAAATGATATGATATAACGACCTAAACTATCAATAAAATACCATTAGTATGCGTCCCAGTGGTTTGGAGGAGTTGACAAAAGTTTACTATTTACCGAGTTTCATGGAATTAGGTATTATTTAAACAATAATATTGCTTTCTCAAGACTGAAGATAATATTTTATAACTGAATTATTCACACTGGATAAAAACACATGATTGTACTTTAATTGTTTTCCTAGAGTACAAACATTTATTAAGTAAAACAGGAAATTAGTTGATTACTTTCTAATATTGCATTAGAAAAAAAGTTTTAAAGATTGTATTAATATGGTTTTAAATGTATTCATTTACATACACATGGATGTGATCAATACCATATATATGTCTATAGTTTCTGCCATGTGAAAGATAACCCTCAATGCTTTGCAAATATAACGTTGTTCCTTTACATTATATGGTGTGTAAGTTGATTTTCCAAAATAAATAATACTGCACTTCTTTTTTTTTAAATTATTAATATATTATATATATATATATATATATATATATTCATATCTATAAACGCCTTTAGGAAAATGACTAAAGTCTTTTAACGAAAACAAGTGGTCTTCGGCAAGGTTTCGTCAGACTGATGCTGAAACAAGTGATGCTAAACCATTTAGTGTAGTGTTGAGAAGGGATGGATTCAAGGAGGCAAGAAACAGCTGGTGCAGGAAAGGGAACACATACTAAGGAGTTCTGGAAGAAATTCAGTGATAATTATCAACATTTGTGAAATTGGTGTGCTAATAAATATATCAAAGCTTTTATTTAAATTCCGTACTCACCATTTATTTATATATAACCACCATGTAGTGGAAGTCATAAAGTTGATCCTAGAAAGAGTGTTTTATATTCCAAGGTGATTATCTATTTGGAAGTCTAATGATACCATTATTAATTAATTTCGAGTAACAACATTGCGAATAAATATATTACGGAAAAGTACATCAGCGTGCTTCATTTAACATGCAAGCAGTGGTGAACGTTTTAAGCCCAATTGTTGTTACAAAGTCTTGTTGATGATTTCAAACACAAGGATGAATGGAATTTTCCAAATGCTTTCTCTTAGAGCGTGTAAATATTTCTGAAGTTTATCTATATTTTTTTGTAATTTAAAAAAAGGAAGGTTTTCTGGTAGACCTCCTCATAACTATTGGTCTTAAATCAATGTTGTATTTTTCACTAATACACATTTTGAGGTTTTAATATAGAACGGAATAGTATGTAATTCAGCTTTTTTTTTTAACTAAAAAGTAATTTAATGCAAATGAAGTGTTCAACAACAATTATAATAATAATAATCCATATTAGTATTAACAATCAAAATTATAGTGGTAATAATTCCTTACCAATTTCATATATTACAATGCTTGGTGAAGCAGATGGAGATCTTAGCTCTTCAGGCAATTGAAATCCCTATAGCATTTATGTATACCGGTCAAAATTTTTGATAAATAGTTAAATGTTTTGTACATACAGTTGAAATGTGCAATAGATAAAGAGATGGACATATTTATTCAATGAGGTCCTTGTGGTTGATGCTGCTCAGCTTTTTTTTACTTTTATTGTACTCAATGCAATTTTATAGAATTTTTTTGAAATCTAGAATACACATTTCGTTTGAACGTCTACTTCAGATTTTTCCACGTCAAATCATGTAGCAATTAAATTTTTAATAATAAAAGTCATTATGATTTTTTTCTTTATGGAACCCCAATTTGTTATATTGTGCATGTGGTACCTCAGATTATTATCAGATTATTAGACCCCTAGGGTCTATGTGGATCCCAGTAGAGAACCCCTGGACTAGAAGAAGTTTTAAGGTCAGATATAGCGTGATCCAAGGTCAGATATATCCTCAGGTTAAGTTAGCTCAATGGTTAACGTACTCGCTTCTGAACTGACAGGACCGGTGTTCGATCCCCTCCTGGCCCTCGATTTATTCATGCCGGAGGTGAATAAACCTGAGCACGTCGTCCCTCGGAGAAGGGCGTTAAACCGTCGGTCCCGAGCCTGTACGATGTCAGGTACTCGTTAAAGATCCCTACTCTAAATACACTTGAGTTAGGCAAAATTTACGACTCCCACTGTAGAATCAGTCTTCATTGTGTGGTATCACAAAGGGCCAATGGTTGGCCTACGTGTGCTCCCTTGTGGGGCTGCCACTGCAATCTAACCTAACCCACTTACGTATGCGTTATTACTCTAGTATACTTCAGTTCTTCATTAGTTCAGGATCAGTAAATCAAATGATATATAGAGAAATATGTTTCACTTAAGAAAGTTATTTTATAGATTTCAGATATATTTAGCACCTACTTTGCTCTTATTTAAAAATATATAAATTAATTTTTTATTTGTAACGTCACAGATAATAAAGAAATATTTAAGGAAGTAATTTCGGATTGGTAATTTTATGTACATAATATAAATACATTTATTTCATATTAAAATGTACAAAATTTAAAAACACACATACATTAAAATGTTTTTATTTCAAACCTGTTTAAAAGCATTTCAGAAGTTAATTTTTCTTGTTAAGGATTGGGCGTATCCTTATGAAGCTCCATTTGGTGAAGACGGTGGCAATAGGATTTTAGAAAGAAGGCTGTCAATATTACCTAACCAACATCCTGAACTTCAGTCACTTAGGAAGCAGTTCCATTCGTGTTTTAGGAAACTTTCCTGCTTCCTTTTGCTTTATCCTGGGACAAAAGTAGCTTCAGATCCTACATTTGATGGGCGTCCGTCTGGTCTTGACCCTACCTTCCGATTACATCTTCTCGAATTACTGATGTTCCTCCAATCACTTGAAAGTCTTGTAGTAAAAAGAATTGGAGAACAGGCAGTAAAAATAAAAGATCTTCCATTTTATTTGAAATCATATATGTTGATATTTCTTGGAGATGAATTACCAGAACCGAATACAATTTTAGATGCACAGCGGAAGCGAACCATTTGGCAGCGATCTCAGGCGCCAGAGAGTCCAACTACAGTCTAATGGACCCTGTCTGCGGCGCAACGCAGCCTCATCTCAGACTGGACATCATTTATTCTCAGCATTACACCATTAAAGAACGAGTACTGAAGGACTTTGTCAACAAGACAATGATTGATCTGAATTGACTAATCGTTACAAGAACCAACTTGACAAATCTCTTGATGTGCTTTTTCAACATTTCAAAACATTTAATGAAAAAAAAAAAATTCCAAAGTTCTACTCACGCCAATATTTCTTATGTCATCTTTTCTATTCTTTACGTCTTGTCAGGACTGATGAGTTTTATTGGCATATATTTTGCTTCAAATCTATCTAATTCATGACTTTTCCTGTTACTTCTCAGCTACTTTGACAGAATCCGAGTTAATTGAAATATTGCTAGGTTATTTATTATAAACTGGCAAGTTATTTGTTTATAAGTGTTTTCTACAGGTTCTAATTGTTTTTAAATAAAAAAAAATTTTCTAATAAATTTTTTCAATTAAATTAAAATAAGCTGCAGCCTGATTTGGGTGGCTTGACTGCCAGCGCTGAGCCGTTAAGTGGCAGTTGTGTGAGTGTCCCCTTCAGAAGTGTCAACTGGTGGAGAGGATCAGCCATTTGGGCAGTTTGCTGCCCTCCTGCCGAGTGTCATTCAGGCCTTGTGAACGTCTTGTGAATATCACGCAGATCCTCTATTGAGTCGTCTGGATACTCTTGCACAGAAGTAAGATATTAACAATTTTGTAAACATGCAGTCCAATTATAGTGACATAGTATTTTCCAATGCGATTGAAAGGCTGAAAACAGTAACAGTTGTAAGTGGCTATTTGAGAAATGATCTAAGGAAGACATCATGCCTGCAATAAGCGATTTGACTAAAGTTTTAAATAAAATGAAACAAGATATCCATGATCTTAAATCATAACAGAACTTTAATAAAGAAATCAGTACTTCTCCTTCTTTTCCAAGAGATTTCCCAAAAATGTGGTAATAAGTTAAATGTGGAGGTGTGCAAACTTCTGAACCCGAGAATACTTATCTATAATATACCAGATGAAGTAACTATGGAAAACGTGGTCGACATTATAAAAGATCAGAATATGGAAATATTCTCAAATGGAGAGTTCATTGCTCCTAAACATATCTACAAAAGTAAAAACTATAAGTCATCCAATCTTATAGTAGAAGTAGCTCCATCGATAAGATCAAAAATAAAAGAAAGAGATCTGAAACTGATGTGGAGCCTATGCAGAGTGAAGGATTATCTGAAAGTAACCAGGTGTTTTAAATGTAATAAGTTTAACCATATTTCAACGGTGTGTAGAGGTGAAGTTATATGCGCTTTCTGTGTTGGAAACCACAACACCGAGTCTTGTGAACATTCACAAGATTCTGTTTGCCATAAATGTATTAACTGCATCACAAAAAATAGCCACATCAAAGACAAAAAACTGAATATCGATCACGCAGCATTTAGTTCGGAGTGTCCAACATACAAAAATATGCTTCTTAGGAAACAACAAAACATAGACTATGGTCAGTAATTACAAACCTCCTATTCTTTGCCTCCAAATTAACTTACAACGCTCTAGATCAGCTACTTCAAACTTAGTAAAGTACTATAATGATAATAAATACGATGTTATACTTATACAGGAACCATATAACGTTAATAACAGTATAGCAGGCATTCCTAGAAACACTCCACTCTACTGCTGTGGAGAGGGGAGGAAAGGCGCTGCCATCATAGTTAATAATAAATTTATAGATATAATCCTCTACTCACAGTATTCAACTGAAGACAGTGTAATCATTCAAATATCATATCAAAACAAATTAAAACTCTATGTGGCTTGCATGCACTTTGATGGTCTAAAAGATATCAATGACGATATTTAAATGATGGAGTCCTACATAAACCTGGCTGATAATAATCTTCTCCTCTTCACTGTTGACTCCAACGCTCGCTCTTCGTTGTGGTTTGATTCCGTAAATAATGAGCGTGGTGCTTGTTTGAAAGAATGGATTCATTCTATCTCTTTATTTGTGCTGAACAATAACTCGTTCGGTAGTAAGATAACGTTTGAAACACTACGCAGTTGTAGCAACATTGACCTTACCCTCACAAACTACGACATGCTCAATCTGACAGACAACTGGCAAGTTAGTGAAGACGAGAGTTCCTCCGACCATAATTTTATTACTTTCGATATCTACCATATTTAAATAATCGCGATATTTTTAATGATTTAAATGACAGTTCTTACAAATATAACACTTTCAAAATGAATTGGAATGAATTC
Source organism: Hermatobates lingyangjiaoensis (assembly GCA_026182355.1). Lineage (NCBI taxonomy): Eukaryota > Metazoa > Arthropoda > Insecta > Hemiptera > Hermatobatidae > Hermatobates > Hermatobates lingyangjiaoensis. The sequence goes on from JAPFBL010001938.1 coordinate 778,546, forward strand.
AAGCAGTCATTAACAACTAAATTAAACTACTTTAAATAAAAATAAATATTAAATGCTGAATAATTTATATATATTCAATGTCAACCATTACATCAAATATATGATTAGCTGTATCATAATTGTTCTGTTTTCTTAACATATAATGTTACAAGATTTCTTTCAGATTATACCTATATTTATGAAAATATCTGAATATTTAATTTTTATATTTCTTAATCACCTAGTAAGTTATCGTACACTTAATTAAATTTCGTAAATTGAATTAAACAAAAATTGTTTTTAGGGATATTTGTTATTTTTTTAAACCTACACGATTTAAAATAATTTTTTAGGGTAAATAAACATTAAGTTAAACTGTAAGAAGAAGATAGGTACAGTAATTGTTACATTTAATTTATATATAAATTATCATGGCAATTTCAATTTGTATTACATATTTACTAAGCCTTGTAGACTTATTTCGGCCCTCTTTTGAGTATATTTGCGATGTGTTATGGGATTCGAAGATATACATACAACTGTTATGCGCTTCCTTGTTGTGCAGACGCCGACTGTATTTTCTGAACAAAGCCTTGATGCAGTTTGAAATTGCATGTATAGCAGACTACATGTCAGAAAATTCCCTGGACTAAAGAATGTTTTATCTCATATTCTTCTCAATGTTCATTTTTTCTCGTATTTGAAAAAGAAGAGGAACGAAAAATCAAGAAGATGAGGAGCCAAGTTCAACCGATTTCAGGGAGAAATAAAATTATTTTTGGTTGTATTCTGCTTAAAAACGTCTAATTGTGAGTTTTAGTAAACTTTATAACACCTTTTATAACAGTACTAATTTGTATTACATTATAAATGTATTTGTAAAATATAATTTCATTTCCTGTATTTCAATCTTTTATTTTTTCCCCAACTATCTTTTATTCCAGATTGATCAAATCAAATTGTGAATGCAAAGCATAAGTTGTATATAATTTGTGTAAAACTTGTATAAGCTAAAAGATTAATAACCTATTTTTTAACAACTTTTCAAACTAATAACTGCGATACCTATACTAGCATATTTTAAGTAACAAAATTTAGTTGTAGAAAGCATATCTGAAATAATTAATAGATTTTAACATAATCATTTTTATGATTATAAAGGTACATATATACATAAGTTAAGTGCTTTTTGATTATGTTTTATTTAAATCAGTTTAATTTTAATGCTTAATTCACATAGCAGATGAAATTGCTTATTTAATACAATATAAGAAATAATTATTATTATGTATTAAGAGCTAATCCACTATATCAGTTGTCTTGTTGGTTTGGACTGCTTTTATGCAAAATATATTAATTCATTCACAATAAATATATAATAATTAGATACGGGCACTATCAACAAGGAAAATATATGAAATTAGTTGTAAAGGATAAGAAACATAACTTTGTATTAATGATTAAGTGTCCTTGACGACACAACAAATATCAAATGGGAAAAAAGACACTACCCACTATTATTAACTTCTTTTTGGACATGAAACCATCAAGTGATACATGATTATGTCAAAATATGAAAATGGTAGAATTACAGAAGGGGATTTGGCCGATTTTCAAATTATATTGGCCTCTGATTATCAAAACAATGAAATCCCTGTATTCCGCAATGCACAGCCCATAGGAATGATGTGTAACTTGGATGATTCTGTTCTCGGCACAGCTGTCTGAGGACTACCACTTTACAGATGCTATCCTGAAGTATTCTCTTAGAAATTAACAGATATATTGAAGATGTCCTTCGAGCAAGTATAACACATTTGTATATCAGATTCATTTCTCCTAATTATAGTAAAGTAATGACAGTCTTCTTCTAATTGCATGTGTGAGGCAAACAATTGGGTATTACCTATAAGTACTGATGACTGGAAAATATTAAAAACTGTAGTCTTCACAAAGTGATGATAGAAAAAGTGATGATAAAAAAACTATAATGATTTGCATTTCGAGCAACTTATCTACTCTTTAAACTGACAATGAATTGTAAACTGTCTTATTGGATAGAAAGAAATGATATTATATGATATGATATAACGACCTAAGCTATCAATAAAATACCATTAGTATGCGTCCCAGTGGTTTGGGGGAGTTGACAAAAGTTTACTATTTACCGAGTTTCATGGAATTAGGTATTATTTAAACAATAATATTGCTTTCTCAAGACTGAAGATAATATTTTATAACTGAATTATTCACACTGGATAAAAACACATCATCGCACTTTAATTGTTTACCTAGGGTATAAACATTTATTAAATAAAACAGGAAATTAGTTGATCACTTTCTAATATTGCATTAAGACATTTGATTTCAGGGAACATTAGTACAGAGACTAAACATTGAAAAAAATTGCCTTATACCTTAAACAAATATTTGCAGCAACCACATTTACAGTATTTCATCAGTAGTGCTGTTATAAATGTATGAAATGAAGATAGTTTTATTTGGTCTTTATTATAGTCAAGGGTAGAAGTGTTATACAAAACGTAGAAGTGTTTTACGACCAAATTATTACGATAAATTATAAAAATAATTGGAAAAACTTTATACTTTATTCACATCAATGTTCTGTGAGAAGATATTTGACGAATTTCATTATATTCTACATATCCTGTAAATAAAGCTTGCAAGAAGACGAAGTGATTAATTGATCCATGGAAAATCCTACTTTTGACTCTAGAATACATTACTATGATCCCATTAAAATCGTTGGACTCACAAAATCAATAATGGTGACCCACATTAAAACTATATTAGTCGTTAATGGTTATGTATAGTTTTTGTATAAAACTTAACATATTTTGCTGATTAGAAAACATCAAATAGTCTGTGTTATATTTAAATATCTTTCATTAGTAATGAGTAGAATTCATCACACAGCACGTTCTTAACTAATTAACTGTTTTCTTTATTTAGAAAGATAACAGTTAAACTTATGTCTTACAGATCTTTCTATGGACGAAGTTTTTTAAATACAATAGTGAAGTTCATGGCCACAACTATAATATCAATGTAATTTCTTATGCGATTATTATTACCTTAATCAATTTATTAAGATTAAAGGGTTATTTCATTCAACTAAACAATAATACGTGGCTTATATGACAGAAAGATTGTTATAAAATGAAGCAACCCCTGCAAGGTAATGTTGCTTTCCTTTGAAATAGTTTTATTGACTTGATTTTAGCTTGATAGGCTAACAAACCTATTCATGAAATAAACCTTATTTATAGAAATACAAGAGGACTTATAATAATATTGACACCATACTCAATAATTGTGAGGACATAATAACAGTAAAGAATGTAATAATGAATGTTTGTAAGTTATTCATTTTGTAAAATAGATGAAAATGGTGTAGTATTAATTTTTTGTATGTGATTATAAGCTATACAAAGCAGTAATTCAATTTGCAACCATATGCTAGGAGAATACCGCCGCCTACGCGGATGAATACTTTCTAGAATGTTAACAAAATATTTATAATACTTTCAAAGTATTTAGTTTCACAATTATTAAAATCAACCTATAAAACATAAATAGTAAAGAACAGTAAGTTAAAACACAAAGTAAAATACACTTATTTTATATATTTTATAATTCTACAAGGTGTAACTAAGTAAATAAAGTAGTCCCTTTTTCTGTTATCATAACTTAGTTGTGGACTGTGCCGTCATTGGTTGACTACATTAATGAACATTACTTACATTTTTAAATTACTTTATCTCCTTCTTAAATATGAATAATATTACTTGTTTCACGGCATGTAATTCTAGTTATACAACTGGTCAAAAAGAGACACAAAAATAGGGAATTTCTGATGGAGTGAAATCAACACACTAGGCACTAGTATTCTACACGTTTCCAGCTGAGCAGCTGTTAAGTTTGAAAATCTTATTAAGTTACAGGTAGTTAAGAAAAGGAGATGGACAATCGATAATGAAGTCAAAACCCTATGATAACACACAGCATATAGACGAGGAAGGACTTGAGATCGTAGAACATAAGACTAGCTGCAGCAGCATCAAACGCTGTCGAAGTCATGTCAAGAACTTACATTGGAAATGATTAGAGAGGAATATAGAAAAATGGGTGTAAAGTAGATTAGGAGGAATGATTTTTACCCAGGGCTTGAATTTGCTGATCAACTGTGCTCTCCCTTAGAAAATGTTTTCAAATACAACTTTTTTGGTAACATGAAATATCTCCAATTATCCTAGTTAACTAATTTTTCTTTTTATAACTGCATATTAATTAAACATTTGTTTTTACCACTTATGATGTCTTTTTAAACAAACCATTAAAGAAATATGTAGGAATGTTATAATCATGTTCTTACATCATACCATATTCCTATTCTATGCCCATCAATGCTTTGAGAAAAACTAGAATCCTTTAAATTCAAACCAAAAACCCTTCATACAAAATACTTTTCATAACGAACCAAATCAATGTTTAACATGAAAAAAAGAATTGGATTTGGGTCTAGTTAATTAAGTAATTTATCTGCCTTTATAATAGCCATACCATTTAATTCAATCACTTTCAAATGTGTGTTTTAGCATTTGCAGGGATTTTCATGACGTTACAAAGTTATCGTAGGCTAGCTAATAAAACAAAATAGAACTTTATATTATACATGTAATACTATATACCCCCATAATTATCCCTCATGAAACTACTATAAGTACCTAGTTTGAATGAAACGGTATTGCTATAATTCTAATATAACCGAAATTTAGATTATCAAGAAAGGTTTTCTTCATAGCTTTTATCTTTCTCAGTTAAAGCAATAATCCTTATTTATCCTCAAATGTTATATAATAAAGTAATAACATTTCACAATAAGCAAATGAAAAGCAATTGTCTAAATAATATGAAGAAATACAGAACTGGGGCTAATATCTTCAACCAAAAAACAAACCATCACACAAAAATTACTCAACATAGATATATTAAAAATGAACAAGTTATAACATTATTTATTTTTTTGTTAATTAAATGATATATGATATATAAATTTTACACATTGCTTGATATTATATGAGCACTGCTAAAATAAAACTTTCCCTAAGAGTAATATTATCTGCTAAAAGAAATTTTACTGTATTTAGAAATAGAATTATTAATTCGAATTTATAAAACTCCCTTCCTTTTAATTTTATCTTTATCAACAAAAATACTTGCTTTGAATGATTAAAATTAACGAATTTAATTCAATTTTTCAATAAATTGAATATTGAAATTATATCTCATCCTGGAACGTGAAGCTTCAATGCCCTTGAGAAAATTTCTTCTTTATGTATAAGACATCCTTTGCAAAACAAGAAAATGTCTGTCAACATAAAGAATTGCTAATATAGAACTGTTTTTTAAATTATTGCTAAAATGGCCATTTATTCTATACTGATGGAAAATTCACATCGCTTTTCTCTCTAAAATTAATAGTTTCCTAATTTATAGCAGCAACACCTTAGAAATTAAGTGCTTCTCATTATTCTATGTTCACGATAACATTTTTAATTTGTATTTAGTCATGAAGATGCCATTAAGACGAAACGAAGGCAACCATGTTGAAACGCTGTGTCCTTGGCCAAAACTCAGGAAAAGAATAAAAATATTCGGTATAATTCCTATGTGGTCCAGATAACAATACAACTAGAGGTAAGTACCTCACTAGTAGTAAAGGGATTTCCAATTGATATGATATTCTTGGTAGAATTAAAAGAACGTACCTTTCCATTGTTGGATTATACTGCAAGTAGTGAAATATTTTAAATATCATAATACTAGAGACACTTTTTCATAGTAATTTGCGGAATGATTCTTAAAAATTAGAGCTAAGCAGTTATTTGCAGAAATTTGAAAATATGTTAAACTATAGTAAAGTTGACTGAAGACTACAAAAATTGTTTTTAATAAATTCATTGTACTACTTTAAATATTTCATTTTTGTAGTTTCATCTTATTTTATATGAAAAGTAGTGTATGCTCTCATAATGATGAAAATAAAATTGTGTCTTATATTGAATTTTATTATGTATGCAAAAAATTATCTAATATAAAGTCATGAGACACTTCTTCAGTAAAACTGTAATTGATTTAGTTCTTTCTGTTTTCAAATGTCCAATGTTTGTCCTTTATGTTTTTCATCTGGTAAGACAATCCTATTCCTCTAAGTGTCGAATGTCTTATCTTATCTGAGCTCCCCATGGTTTTGTTTGACCTTATCAGGTGTCAGTTAACTTAGATGCTTTCCCTTCTAAAATACGCTCCTTTCTTTCCCCTCCTCGCTATTAGTTAGTTCAATATCTTGGGAAGTTTCCGATATTTTGTAGATCTCTTAACTAGTTTTCTACTGAGGGCAGACTTCCAGGAAGGTAATTTGTTTTGGTTGAGTAGACGTAGAGGGAATAACATGCTGTTCAACACAACAACGATCAGGCTATATTCAGTTAATAAACTGTTAATTACTTTTCTGATGTACATGGGCCTATTAAAATCCCATGGTGTTACATGGAGTAATTGTGGCAAGGGCATGACTATCAAAGCAACAAGGACAGATTGATTTGGCATTATAAATTCTAACTGGCTCATTATTGTGAATTATAAAGGAAGTCTCCAAATAACCAATTTTTATTGAAAAAACAACGCGTTTCGAACAAATAGTTTTCTAGTAAATTTACCTGAAGAATAAGCACTAGATGTGTGAACATTGATTTTTCTTCAATAAAACTTGTTTATGTGGAGTCTCTTACATAATGATTCCCAAGAATGTTCACTAATTATTCATTCTTTTTCTAAATTGATACACTACGAGGTGTGTAAATAAAGTAGTGAGACTGATTTTTTTTAAATTTTCTATTCAAATATAATTACAATGTGATATTGTCACCTTCAAAATAGTTCCCTTCGGAAGCCACACAGCGCTGGAGACGGTCCTTCCAATCATTGTAGCATTGCTGGAACTCGGATTCTGGAATGGCCTTCAGCTGGTCGGTTACAGCAGTTTGTATGTTTTGTAGTGTCCCGAAATGAGTTCCCTTGAGGTGATTTTTCAATCTCGGGAAGAGGAAAAAGTCACAAGGACTCAAGTCTGGTGAATAAGGAGGCTGAGGAGCAACAGGAATGTTTTTACTGGCCAAAAACTGGTCTTGGGAAAGGTTTTTCGGAACCATTTTCGCACAAATTTTTGTCATCTCCAATTCATTGGTCAAAATGTGATGAACGGAGGTGTGATTCAAATTCAACTGTTCCCCGATCATTCTGACTGTCAAGCGTCGATCTGAACGCACAAGGTTCCGTACTCTGTTGACATTTTCATCGGTGTTTGCACTTGAAGGCCTTCCGCTTCGTGGTTCATCTTCAATCGACTCTCTTCCTTCTGAAAATTCCTTAAACCACCGAAAAACCTGTGCCCTTGATAAAACACGTTCTCCATAGGCCTCCTGAAGTTTTTCAAAAGTTTCTATGTCCAAGTCTGAAGCAAAATTTGATTGCACACCGCTGCTCAACTTTGAGGTCACTCATTTTTAAAACGCTCAAGAAAAAACCATTTCACGAAAACCAACGCTACGGACAAACAAATGACTGTGGCGAGTTCAGATTCATACTGGAGGCACATCACACGTGCACCTGACGCTACTCAAGGCCACGCGTCTCCAGCGTTGCCAGATCGAAAGCGACGTTGCCAGTCTCACTACTTTATTTACACACCTCGTATGTTAACAGTATATACCATGGGCCAGACCTTCGCCTATCGTCTTTGGAGAGAAGAAAATGCTACTTCACTCACAGTAAGTCTATTTACTATAAAAAAATTATCAAATTAATTTTGTAAAAAATTTATGGCTAACCGGCATATCCTTCTCTACACCCCGTCGTCAGATTGACATGATGTCAGACATTCGTCATGTACCCTATACGCAAGGAGCCAGGTTAGCTCAGTGGTTAACGTGCTCGCCTCTGAACTAGTATATCCGGGGTTCGATACCCACCTAGCCCTCGATTTATTCAGGTGGGAGGTGAATAAATCTGAGCATGTCGTCCCTCGGAGAGGACGTTAAGCCATCAGTCCCGAGCCTGTACGATATCAAGAACTCGTTAAAGATCCCTACTCTAAATAGACTTGAGTTAGGCAAAATTTAGGACTCCCAGTGAAGAATCCATCTTCATTGTGCGGGATCACAAAGGGCCCAAAGGTCGGCCTATGTTTATTCCCTTGTATGACAGCCACTGCAATCTAAAGGGTTGCCTACTACTACTACTACCCTATGTGCACTAACAGCAGTAGAGTGGGGATACGGTGGCTGGTCATTTAAACCCTTCTCACCATTTCCACCACAGAATTCAGATATTCCAATCTAGAGTGCCTATACATTTAGAGAATATGCAATATTATTTATTATCTTTGTATCATGGTTGCCTATAATCATTCTATACAGAAGAAAACTAACTACCATACTAAGTTTAAAATACCACTATAAATAACACCACATTTTAACTTCCTTAGAGTTTAGTTTAACATTTTAACTTTAATAAAACAAATTTTTATTTTTAGTATGGTTATTTTACATCAAATATTGTAAATGCAAGGAAAATGTGGTGGCCTTACACATAAAATTCACTTCAAGATAATTGGTTATTAAGGCTTACCTATTAATTCATATAAAAGGCAATTTAATTAATTTGGAACTAAATATGGCCATTTTTTACTCATTTTATTGTATCTATTTAATTAGATGAATTCAACTGATCTATCGCCTCTTGTATTATTATATAATACAATTGTATTATAATTAAATATAATTACTGCTCAGATCTTTGATACTCGGTTAAAAAAATGCCTGGTATTTTATACATATTGAAAAGTAGTAAATAGCAAACAATTTAACCAATAATTATTTCTCTGGCTTTCCCAATACATGCCGTATGAGTTAGCATCAACTCAAAATTATTGTTCTGTTATTCAGAGTAGTATGTGAACTCTGTGGGAGTTTATGTTACTTTTCTTGTTTCAATTATTTTACTTCTGTTACTTATTATGATTTAATGAACTTAAAGTATTTTTGAATTGTTTCATTACAGGTTTCATTTCAAGACTAGTTTTTTGTATCAGCACTTATGAAACAACCATATTCAATCCAATCATAATTTTGAGTGAAAACAGAACTTGGTGGATGTCAGTACATTTATTATATTCTACATAGATTTAATGCCTTTGCAAACATATACATATTAAGAATGAAAGAATTCTTTAACAGAATAATAAGTTTGCTGCTATATAGTCAATTGATGAAAATGTTTCGAGTAAAATGTTGCTAAAGTCGCCATGAACTTATATTTTGGATTTAAGTTGTGTAGAATGCAATCAGTGCAGGTTTTGTTTTTTCAGCGATAATTAAACAAGAGTTTTGATGGTATAAACATTTAAATACCAAGCTCTGTTATGATGAATTTTAGATAATTTTTTTATTCCAAATATAAGAAACAAAGGGAAAAGTCTGCACAACACTATTCCTATGGATAATAATGATTTCTCAAAAACATTCTTATTCTTGCGTTATTGATGAGAAAACCAGGAAGCTTGAGAGTTAGTTACGACTTCATGTACCTTACTCCCTGTATTGTAGATACTAAAAACCAAATTGGAATCGTTAATTTCGAATCGGTGAACTGTATTTGAATGTCCTTTAAACCTATATTAGTTAATTGTTATAACAAATTGAGAGCAACAAATTTGTAATAAAATATTTCATAAACAATTGAACTTAGGTTAGGTTAGATTGCAGTGGCAGCGCCACAAGGGAACACACGTAGGCCGACCATTGGCCCTTTGTGATACCACACAATGAAGATTGATTCTACAGTAGGAGTCCTAAATTTTGCCTAACTCAAGTATGTTTAGAGTAGAGATCTTTAACGAGTACCTGCCATTGTACAGGCTCGGTACCGACCGTTTAACGTCCTTCTCCGAGGGACGACGTGCTCAGATTTATTCACCTCCCGCGTGAATAAATTGAGAACCAGGTGGGGATTGAATCCCGGTGCTATTAGTTCAGTGTCGAGTATGTTAACCACTGAGCTTACCTGATCCCCCCCACCAACAATTGAACTTAGTGACAACATAAAAACACATTGTTTAGTATAATTTTGTCCCCCACATGTGTTTCTATTATTTTTTGAATGACTTCATCTAAAGCACCTAAATCTTTAATAAAACAAAGATGTGTAAAATTGGCATTTGTATATTGAATACTTATTCATTCTTATTCACCAATAACAATGGCATAGGTATTGGTTTACAAACTATGCCGTCTTTTTTACCTCGTATTGATATTGATTTTTCAATGGAACTTCTTTCCAATGATGAAATTAAGAACTAAAATTAAATAATAGCATCTGTTTCTCATTTTTCCTTTTCATACTGATACTATAAACCTTTTTTTGTTCAGTTACACTACAATTACAGAGCCGTTCATTTGTAAACATAAAATTGTATTGCGGTTTATTTGATACTTACCTTCAGCTGTATTATAATGATTAATTTTGCCAGGCTAGAGAGTGTTGCTAGTAAATCTATAAGCCAGCCTTAATATTTAAATCACCTTAAACATTGAATGAATAATATTATTTCTATCTTTTTGAAAACATAAATTTTTAATACTTCTCTTCAGGCCTAGATGCATTTAAAGGAAATAAATTTTGATATTTTAACGAATTTAACTGATCTAACTCAACCTTCAACTGACACTATGAAACTTTTTTAAATAATTACTATCTACTACTACTATAAATTCAAAAATATTAATTTTTAGACAGAAATAAGTTGACATGTGAATTATTCCTCTCTCTCAGTAAAATAAGCGTAATCAATAAATGTTAATCCATAAAAGTAATAACTATCTGGTCTTAGAGTGAATGATTGGAATTTGTGTAGACTAGGTTTGTGTCCATACCGCCCACTAGAGAAGAGGTTGCAAGATTTCAGGTGGGCGGTGGCCAAATTTATCGTATATTAAAGGGGACTCTGAGATCCTTTAGGGAGACGGTGAAAGACTGAGAGCTTATAGTAACATTACTAGGTGTTTCTCAACCCAACCGTTCATTCTTTGGACTTTCACATTACACCATGTGTAAATTGATTGCATAACATTTATTTTTAATTGCAAGAAAAAAAAAGTAATGCATTTTGCCTTTTTAATCGATTTGAAAAATTATTTAATCGGAATTCAAACAAGCCCTCTCAAATCAAATACTAAGTGATGAAGTAATTATGATTTCACTAGATGTTCAGTCGTTATTTACTAACATACCTTTAGATGTAGCATTTAATTTAGTAAATAAACAATGGAATAAAATTAGATCAAATGTTGGAATGTCAAAGAAGGTTTTTCTTTCCATATTAGATATTATATGTGAAGCAAGGTATTTCACCTTTGATGGTACTATTTATAAACAAAAATATGGATTACCAATGGGATCACCAATTTCACCAGTTCTCGCAAATATAGTTATGATTTAATTATTGGAAAACAGTATCAATAAATTAGGTACGAAGGTGAAATTCATTAAATTATATGTGGACGATTTGTTTTTAATTATTGAAAAGGGAGAAGAACACAATGTATTAAATATATTTAATTCTTTTCATAATCGTCTACAATTCACTTTGAAATAGAGAAAGATGGAAATCTGTCATTATTATATGTGAAAGTTATAAGAGGTGAAAATGGCAATATCTTAACGGATTGGTTTAAAAAACCTACCAGTGCTGGAAGAATCCTGAACTACAATTCTTCTCATGCTATAAATAAAAAATTAAATTGCGTCCAAAATTTGGTTAAAAAAGTTATTGAAATAAGTAGTCCATGTTTTCTTAATGAAAATAAGAAAAGGTTGAAATTATTGTTACAGAAAAATTGTTATCTGAAGAACTTAGTTGAACGATATTGGTTAAGATATGTAAGATAGCAACCAGCACTCAAATGAAGATCATGCTGAACTGGAAGTTATAAATAGGAAGTATTTCCAATTTCCTAATGTTGAGGGCTTATCACAATCAATTAGAAAAGTTTTGAAATGAAACGTACCTGAAGTTACACTAGCATTTTATAATAAAAGAAAAAATAAATTTTTATTTTCAAATTTGAAAGAAAAAATACCGAAGGAGTTACAAAGTAACCTCATTTATGGCATTAAATGTAAAGACTGTGACAAGTGTTACTATGGTGAAACTAGTCGTTTTCTCAAGGAAAGGTTGTACCAACATAATTATTCGATAAGAACAAATAAAAGTAACGCAACAGCCTTAGCTGGTCATGCCATAAACGAAGGTCACACGTTCGATTTTGAAGATACAACTATAATAGAAAAAGAAAAAGATGAGCAAAGAAGGAAGACACTTGAGATGTTATATATTAAAAAGGATCTAAGTTCGATTAATCATAGAAGTGATATTACTAATTTAAGTAATATTTATTCTGGAGTGTTGTGCTGAGTTTTAGTGAAATTTGATTTATTTAGTTCCCTTAAGTGAACAGTGTTGAGGTTATTTGTAATGTTATCTTATTAGTCTAGTCGAAGGTTTTGTCCGGTTAACATTGTTGTTCCTTTAAATAATGTAAATTTCATTTTCTTAGTTAAAAAATTCTTACTTCTGTAAGTAATATTGTTTTATGTATCTCTGAAATATTTCTGCTTGTAATATTCATAAGTTGTAACAATCCATTTTCATATTGTGTATATGTTTGCTGTTGATATGTGATTTCTTATTATTCTTTGTTTGTAGATGATATTTTTTTCCTGTGGCCCCATGGTAAGCATGAGTTAGATCAGTTCCTTACGTCATTTAATTCCTTCTCTTCATCTATTTCCTTTACTCATCAAGTGTCCAATAACCTTACTACATTTTTGGATGTCAGCGTCACCTACGATGGGGGTCATCTTTCTACATCTGTCCATATCAAGCCTACTAACGCCCAGCAGTACCTTCATTTCAATAGTTGCCATCCCTCCCACGTAAAAAAAGCTATCCCCAGATCATTGTCCATACGCCTCCATAAAATTTGTAGCAGAATAAAAGATCGTTCCTTCCAAATAGATTTATTGAAACAGAAATTTTCTGACCGAGGATATCCTTCTAATTTCATTAACAACCGTATAGTCCCTGCAGACGTTCATCATAATTCAGGTCCTAGGAGGGATTGCAGTGACTCTAATTTCCTCATCACCACTTATTTTCCTGGTGCCCATAGGCTGGGTGCAGTTGTCAGGGAGTTTTTCCCTATACTTTCTTCTTCCTCCTGTACTTCTTCAGTCTTTAGTGAGCCACCTTCCATTTCCTATCGCAAACCTGCTAATCTTCAATCTATCTTCTCTCACATCTCTTCTCCTAAGCCTCCAAAAACTGCTGGTGGTATGGTTCAATGTGGACGTCGTGGATGTCTTACTTGTCCTATCATCAATCCTGTTCCTTCCTTTACCTCTGTCCATAGTAAACGCACCTACCCTATCTTTTACAAGACCTCTTGTACCTCTGGTAACTGCGTTTACCGTTTGGATTGCACCCAGTGTGATTCTTTTTATGTGGGTTTGGCTTCCACCAAGCTAAGCCTGCGTATGAATAATCCGTTGGCAAACGCAGTGACCTTCCCGTTGCTACTCATGCCAGTTCTCACGGACTCAGTTTTAATAACTGTTTCCGTGTACAGGCCCTGAGGCAGATTGATCAGACTAATTCGAAAGTTACTCTGAGAGCTTCAGAAGAAGCACTTATTAGTCTTCTGGGCGGTAGATCGGCTCCTGGGCTTAACCTCAATCGTTGATTTTTTTTTTTTTTTTAAAGTTGTTATCAGCTTTTAATTTTATTTTAGTTAAATGTTTTCTTTTTTTAATTTTTATTTGGCTTTTATTTCTTTATCTTCCCTGTCTACCTTTCCTCCGAAAGTTGGCTACACTGTTTGAGTGCTTCAGTTCGAACGCCAAGTCAGTCGTTATCAGCCTTTGGAGCGATTCACTTCTTTTCCTGAAGACGAGGACATCGAAATATATATAGTAGTGAGTTCAGTGGTTTCCTTTCTATGTGTTCTTTTTTAAATTCTAGTTTATTCAGTTCGAAGAATCGTTTCGTCTAATTATATATATATATATATGTATATGTATATATACTTAAAATAAACTGTGACACATAGACTGAAACATAACAAAGACTCATTTTTCAGTATTTCGACCGTAATGGCGGTCGTCCTCAGGAGAAGTGAATTGACGGAGGGACGACAGTTAAACATTGTTGTTGTTGAATATATATATATATATATATATATATTTATATTTATGTATATGTTTATGTGTGTATATATATATTATATTTATAATATATATGATAATAAATATATATATATAAATATATATATATATATGAGTTGTTAAATATATATATTTATGTATATATATAACACTGTCCCTCGAAGAAGTGAGGATAATCTTTGAAAACAAGGAATGATTGAAATGAGGTTACACTGCATAGCTAAGTTAGCACTTTTGTCGAGTGGAGTGAAACTATTTTTTATTGCCTTCCCATCATCATCATATTTAGTAGAGAAAGGATTTAGCGCCGTAAATAATATTCTAAGCAAAATTAGAAACCGACTGGTTGTAGTGAAACTTGTTGATCTAAGGTTTCTTCTACCAAATACTTAACTAAATATTCTAACACTTGTTTCTGATCATCAACCTCAAGCTGCATATTGACCCGTGAGTCCTGTGATTATTATCATAATTAGCAATGGTATGATATATTAACTGACCTACTTGTTTTATTGTTACTGTTCCCATTCGATTGACTGTGTAGAATTTTGTTGAATAAACTATATGATTATATGAGTATTCAATTGTTATTTCCACTTTAATTATGTACTACCACTACTGTTAATATTCTCTAACAATTGTTGTATGATGGTTGAGGGGGAAGTAGATATTCGAGTATCCTAGGGGGCCGTTTGCCGAAAAAGGTTAGGAAACCCTGGTGTAGACGATCTAACTTTTGGCTGCAGAGTTGAGTAATTGAAGCTTGAGTAAGTCAGAGCTTGTTTGTCCAAAAAATGAATCATTTTTGGCTTTGATTAAGAACATTGTTTGTGTCATGTATACATATTTATTCTTAAAATAATGTGTGATTAGAGTAATATTCATTTGGGAAAGGTTGTTTTTATTAGTATCTTGAAATCAATATCTGACATTAAAAAATAAATTAATTATAAACAGTGTTATGAATATCATAAACCTTTGACAGTTACTGGTTTGATCATGTATCCAATAGAAAACTTACAGTAATTAGCAAGACAGTTGATGCTACTGTATTATTTTATATGATCTATTAACACATTAATTCATAAATTGATTTTTCACTGTCAGTTTCAAATTTTCAGTTAATTTTTCGCTTTCCTATATTATTTTCCAGCTAAGTTTTCTTGTTCTGTTTTGCATCCATGAAGGATAACACATATAATCAATCCATTTACCAGTGTCAATAAGTAATATTCTGGTGCATATTCAAGGATAAAAATTTGTTATAAAAATAGCTTCCATCCTCCCAACTTACAAACTATTAAAACATAATTAAATGTTCTCTTGCAAGGCTAGTAATTATGACATCTTGAACTGGTTTACTACAAGCATTCCTTCTGTATTAAGACGTAATTAGAATTACAAGAATCCCATAAGAGAGTAGGTAGTGTAAAAAGTTGTTTCCTCAACGCCTCGTGATAGACCAGTTTCATCTCAATGTTACTTACCAATGTTACCGATACCAATCGGCGTAGACAGAAAAAAATGCATTATTACCTTATTGACTATCACAGATTTTATATGTTTTAAATTGAAAAATGAACCGATACACGGTTGCTATTTATGATTTCTCCCTCATTCACATATCATACCTCTTTCACTCAATGATAACAGCTAAAAACAGCCGAGAAACAAGCAGAAATAGTCACATCGGCTTTTTCCTTCATTTATCTTTTATTAAATTGATTTTTTCTTTTCTTCAGTAAAAAAAATAATTGATTATTTTTATCAGTTCCTCAACTTATAGTTTTACTATTTTTTTTTATTATTTAAACCTATCACCTAGCGGGTGGTAATGACAGTCGTTTACCGGCTTTTTGTTTGATCGGTGATTCTACAGATTCTACATTAGGAGTCCTAAATTTTGTCCAACTCAAGTGCTTTTCGAGTAGGGATCATTAACGAGTACCTGACATCGTACAGGCTTGGGACCGACGGCTCAACGCCCTCTCCGAAGGATGACGTATTCAGATTTATTCACTTCCCGCGTGAATAAATCGAGGGCTATTTGGGGATCGAACCCTGGACTACCAGCCCAGAGGCGAGTACGTTAACCACTGGGTTAACCTAGCCCATCAACTTGCAGTTGTGACGAATAAAATATGTGTATTTTTTATTTACTTTGATTCAGTGAACGGCAATCAATGTCTCCGTTCATACCGAATTATTTTTTTGGCACATGTAACTCAATACCTTGATGATCGCCACTGAAATATATTTAAGGAGAAAGCTGTTTTTGAATCTTAAGGTCAAGTTATTTGACTTTACCAGCATTGCTTCTATTACATTAGAGACCATTCACTGGATGATTTTTTTTTCTCCAAGTACATTAACCAGTGTCACTGAACAAAATACAACAGTTTTTTAAAAGTGTGCTTTATTTTGCTTTTAATTGAATTTCACTACATTTAGATACTTAAAAAAAATCCATTAAACCCTGTAAACCAAACATGAAAAACTCCTGAAGAACTAAAACTTTTGCACAAGGATTGTGTTTATGAGAGTAAATGAGTTAATTATCCTGCAGGAGGCATGACCGAGAATAAGGTGGATATATGGCTTTAGTTTCTGTCGTTAAAATCACAACACTTTTTCATTTACCTACACCTCAATCTCTCAACAACTAACACTGATATATTCTGCACTAGCAATAGACGACATCAAATTGTTTGCGTTACATTTTAATATCTTTCGTTTGTGCTGAGTTCATTTCATAACAAAACTTGTGTTTTTTTCTTTACTTATAAAGATAGCAGATTAACTGATGTTCAACATTGATTTTACGGCTAACATTATGAATATAACTGTGGAATAAATCACAACAACTGTAAACTTCATCTCAATGTTTTCGCAACATTTATTGCCGTAATCAATTTATTAAGGGTGCAAGGCCAGATCAGACTGTATAGGAGACTAGAATATAAGGCTATAAATATATGAAATTACTGAATATCTTTGATCACCTAGAATAGTGTAGGTAAATATCTACTATATTTATATAGTAGATGTATTCACGACTACATACATCTACTATATAAATACTAATTTTTCTTTGTCTGTGAAGAAATGTAATTTATATTTAATTAGACAGTAATACGTGCTTTGTATGACAGAAACGTCGTTTTCAGTTATTATTTTATAATTACTTCCTACACTAAATAACAAGATTTCATAATAAATATGTGAAACAACAATCAATGTTAAAACCAAATTATTGTCCTTTCCTGCACTTTACACCCTTTTAAAATACCACTCTTTCCTCCCACTCCTCTGAACTCCTCGCCATGATGTTTCTGCATCTCGTATTTCTATTAGGTTTTTGACCCTGACGTAGACCGATTGTTACTGTTGAAAGATCTTAGTCTCTTTTTCCCATTTCTTATTGTGGTTTTAACTATACTAAACATTGTAATATAAGAAATGTTGAATTCTATAGTATATCTTATATGTTTCTTACAATATCTCAGTCTATATATTGTTAATAAAGGGTTATTTTTCACTTGTAGTTTTTTTTGATATCCTTGTATTTTTTTTCTTTTTAGATTAATATGGAGGGGTATACAATTAAAGCGATGCTGCTCTCTACTTACATTTCTTACCCTGCTTAATGTGTTAATTGAAATTATTTTATTGTTTATTTCTCAAGTTTTAATGCAAAATGTTGGAATACAGTAGTTATGATTCCATTATTGATCTAAAATGACTTGCCAGCATATAAAAATTAATTTCATTTTTTACTAGTTGATTAATTACCATTGAATATAATTAATTTTTAATTATGATTGTTCTTCATTACATAAATGTTTATGAAGAGATGAAGAAATTAAAATTCAAATTGTTTGGCAAAACATGTGAAAGGAAGAATACAAAATATCAAGTCTATCAAAGGTTTTTTTATGGACAGTCGTAGATCTAGTACCGGGGACTCGAGACTCTCTTCTTTATTTGGTTTCCGGATCCTGTTCTGTACACTTAATAAGTAGCTTTTAAAATACTCAGTATGAAGAAGTCGATCGAATACAGAATTATCCGCAATATACTTTTATTCTTCATAAAGACGTCATTAATGTACAGTCGCCTTAACACAATTAACTGGAATGTGAGAGAAGAGCCAATATGACCCTAGGTTACTGTATAACGCCTAAGGATCCGAAATTCAAACTCAAGTTTCTGAACAACTCGGAACTTCACCTAAGAATCCCACATCAACACTGAAATAGCAGGTAATGGTTCTAATATTCATTGCAGAAGAAGTAAATGGAATCCTTCCAGAAAACAAAGTGTTGCGGGGAGCTGGAAAAACTGCGAAGACAATAATTTGTGTATAAGACAATATACTATAATAATACTGTTTAATTTCTTGCTATTTCAGTTCATGTTGCACGCTTTACTATCAACATTTACATTAAATAATTAATTTAAATTTAATGTAAACTAGCAGGCATTTCCGTCTTTGACGGGGTATTTTACAAAAATTCAGAGATGAAATGTAGTCCAATATATTATTAGAAATTATAGAATATTAGAAAATATCATTATTAGTACAGTGTTAAGCAAATGCCTCTTCACTTTACTTCACGAATTAGCTGTGTGTCTTTCAGGTGCATGGAAGAAAGTGAGTTGAAACCTCTGACTCTTGAGCAAGCAACATACTGTTGACCATGTGAGAAGCGCTTAGTCTCATTCACTTCAATTCCTGCCTTAAATAGGGTTTACCCTTACGACTTATTTACCGTCATTGTGAAACAGGCAAAGGGAAATTGCAACCGTTTGAATTGAAACGGATAGTTCCGAATCAATGGTATACATTGTATAAACACAGACCCTGTATATAAACACCTCTATATTTTCAATTTGCAAAATGAAAATGTCTGTGTAGCAAGCGAATAACTGCATAAAAGTCCATAACTTAGTTTTTACATTGAATTTCTAATACATTCGAATCTTAGGTTTTAAGTAAGCCGTTTGCGGCAAGCAAACGGACAGAAATTTGTCTAAGCATAAATTCAATTCTCTAATGTATAAAACGTGAAGATAACTTGAAATGTTATCTTCAATGGTAACAAGAATTACAAACTTTAATTTGTAATTATTATTTGATGTTACATTTCTATACTGCTTAACGTCTAATCTATTATAACCATTCTAACTCATATACAGACAAAACATTTCTTTTATTTATATAGATTAATTGTAAATTAAATTAAATGAAATTAATTAATTTTTGTACTTACAAAAAATAAAAGAAACATATTGCCTGATCTCGTCAGGCTGGTCGGACATTCAGTTCAGAACTGAAGTTTCGCTCAGCTGACCGCTTTAGCTTCTTTGTTTTCTTGATAAACTTGTCATACTTATTACCTATTCTTCATTGACATGTTAAATTCATAACACATATAAAGACGATCTTAATCTGAAATAATTACCTCCATCGACAAAACACTAAAAATATGAAATTACTGAATGGCTTTAATCACCTAGCACGGTCTATTTTATTCACGACTACATACATGTACTATATAATTTGCTAAGTCATATCATTTCTTTTTTAATTCATCTCTTTATTTTCCGTCCTTAATCACGATTGAGTTCAGATTCAATAGAAATGAATTCAATATTTTTTCTCCTCCACGCCACTGTGCAATAATTAATGAATGATCTTTGTCTATATAAATCTTTAAGTTAAAGCTCGGATGAAGTCAACATTAAAAAGTCTTCGTACTCCAACCATTTTACAATCAATAGTATTAAATTTATTAGTATATAAGTAAATAATGTTAATAATTTCTACAATATTATGCTTTAATGGTATGAATTATTTGGTAATAATTCCACAGCAACGAACAGCAGGCAGACCCAAGAAAATAATCCATCTCAACTCCTATACGAACCCAGAAAATGTCGCTATACAATATTTACAGAGATTTACAAAAGTGAAAACAAATAATAAAACATAACTAAAAATATAGACAATGAAATTGAAAAATATAAAGAGAACGGCTTTTGTAAATCAATGACTACTTTCAACTCATTTACAAAGTATTATTTTGTAAAGAAAATATTTTAATTGAATTCTTTTTTTTTCTATTGTTTAATAGAAAGTTCTTGACTCTCTAATCAATTGAATTGAGTTGATTGTTGCTATTAC
Organism: Hermatobates lingyangjiaoensis; assembly: GCA_026182355.1. Taxonomy (NCBI): domain Eukaryota; kingdom Metazoa; phylum Arthropoda; class Insecta; order Hemiptera; family Hermatobatidae; genus Hermatobates; species Hermatobates lingyangjiaoensis. Next base: position 799,076 of record JAPFBL010001938.1, read on the forward strand.
TGATAATGGTTGGTTTGTTCAAAACCTATCACTCATTTTTTCCAGTGGACACACATATATATAACCATTATTACGCAGCAAAGAAGTTATCTATTCAGATGTAATATTTTGAAAATAAATCTAAAGAAATAAAAGTTACGGTAAATGAGGTATGCAATACTTAAGAATTCATTTAATTTTGTATTTTAAGTTTCATTATAATAACATATATTGACTAATTCTGTCAACCATTACATCAAATATATTATTAGTTGTATCATCATTGTTCTGTTTTCTTAACATATACTCGTAATGTTATAAGATTTCTGTCAGATTATACCTATATTTATGAAAATAACTGAATATTTAATTTTTATATTTCTTAATCACCTAGTAAGTTATCGTACACTTAATTAAATTTCGTAAATTGAATTAAACAAAAATTGTTTTTAGGGATATTTGTTATTTTCTTAAACCTACACGATTTAAAATAATTTTTTAGGGTAAAAAAACATTAAGGTAAACTGTAAGAAGAAGGTAGGTACAGTAATTGTTACATTTAATTTATATATAAATTATCATGGCAATTTCAATTTGTATTACATATTTACTAAGTCTTGTAGACTTATTTCGGCCCTCTTTTGTGTATATTTGCGATGTCTTATGGGAGTCGAAGATATACATACAACTGTTATGCGCTTCCTTGTTGTGCAGACGCCGACTGTATTTTTTGAACAAAGCCTTGATGCAGTTTGAAATTGCATGTATAGCAGACTACATGTCAGAAAAATCCCTGGACTAAAGAATGTTTTATCTCATATTCTTCTCAATGTTCATTTTTTCTCGTATTTGAAAAAGAAGAGGAACGAAAAAACAAGAAGATGAGGAGCCAAGTTCAACCGATTTCAGGGAGAAATAAAATTATTTATGGTTGTATTCTGCTTAAAAACGTCTAATTGTGAGTTTTAGTAAACTTTATAACATCTTTTATAACAGTACTAATTTGTATTACATTATAAATGTATTTGTAAAATATAATTTCATTTCCTGTATTTCAATCTTTTATTTTTTCCCCAACTATTTTTTATTCCAGATTGATCAAATCAAATTGTGAATGCAAAGCATAAGTTGTATATATTTTTTGTAAGAACTTGTATAAGCTAAAAGATTAATAACTTATTTTTAACAACTAATAACTGCGATACCTATACTAGCATATTTTAAGTAACAAAATTTAGTTGTAGAAAGCATATCTGAAATAATTAATAGATTTTAACATAATCATTTTTATAAAGTGACAATATTTTTTACAATGAAAAGGAGGACGAAAAATTACTTATCGATATATCTCTAAGTAATTCGATATATCGATATATGGCTTCAGCTCACAGATGTTCATCCAAAATAAAATTTTTTAGGTGACCATATTTTTTACTATGAAAATTATGAATTAAAGAATAAAACGTACCTGATTTGAATTACTTGATTCAAATGTTGTAAGGCGAGTTAGAGCGCGTGTTATGATTATGGTGGGTATTGCACTAGTGGGAACGTATCCAATTAACACCTATCTTACATTTTATATTTCGCATATGTGTTATAGTGTTATAGTCAGTTTTAGTGGGCGATAGTTACTTTTACTCCCTGTATTAGGAGACACTACTACAATCGCTCACTGACAGATGTATGACACGATAGCCAACCTGAGGAATTAGCCTTGTCATGGCTCCTCCCACGTGTGACGGCTCGAGCCTCGCTCTACCTCAAATAACACTTCCCATGAATTTTAAGATTCAAAAAGGAGGACAGTGAGGAGGACACTTATCAAGGAAGGACATTACATACAAAAGGAGGACTGTCCTGCCTAAAGGAGGGCGATTGGTCACCTTAATTTTTATGATTATTAAGGTACATATATACATAAGTTAAGTGCTTCTTGATTATGTTTTATTTAAATCAGTTTAATTTTAATGCTTAATTCACATAGCTGATGAAATTACTTATTTAATACAATATAAGAAATAATTATTATTATGTATTAAGAGCTAATCCACTATATCAGTGGTCTTGTTGGTTAGGACTGCTTTTATGCAAAATATATTAATTCATTCACAATAAATATATAATAATTGGATACGGGCACTATCGACAAGGAAAATATATTAAATTAGTTGTAAAGGATAAGAAACATAACTTTGTATTAATGATTAAGTGTCCTTGACGACACAACAAATATCAAATGGGAAAAAAGACACTACCCACTATTATTAACTTCTTTTTGGACACGAAACCATCAAGTGATACATGATTATGTCAAAATAGGAAAAAGGTAGAATCACAGAAGGGGATTTGGCCGATTTTCAAATTATATTGGCCTCTGATTATCAAAACAAGGAAATCCCTGTATTCCGCAATGCACAGCCCATAGGAATGATGTGCAACTTGGATGATTCTGTTCTCGGCACAGCTGTCTGAGGACTACCACTTTACAGATGTTATCCTGAAGTATTCTCTTAGAAATTAACAAATATATTGAAGATGTCCTTCGAGCAAATATAAAACATTTGTATATCAGATTCATTTCTCCTAATTATAGTAAAGTAATGACAGTCTTCTTCTAATTGCATGTGTGAGGCAAACAATTGGGTATTACCTATAAGTGCTATGACTGGAAAATATTAAAAACTGTAGTCTTCACAAATGCAAATTACTTCAGAAAAAGTGATGATAAAAAAACTATAATGATTTGCATTTCGAGCAACTTATCTACTCTTTAAACTGACAATGAATTGTAAACTGTCTTATTGGATAGAAAGAAATGATATTATATGATATGATATAACGACCTAAGCTATCAATAAAATACCATTAGTATGCGTCCCAGTGGTTTGGGGGAGTTGACGAAAGTTTACTATTTACCGAGTTTCATGGAATTAGGTATTATTTAAACAATAATATTGCTTTCTCAAGACTGAAGATAATATTTTATAACTGAATTATTCACACTGGATAAAAACACATCATCGTACTTTAATTGTTTACCTAGAGTACAAACATTTATTAAATAAAACAGGAAATTAGTTGATTCCTTTCTAATATTGCATTAGAAAAAAAAGTTTTAAAGGTTGTATTAATATGGTTTTAAATGTATTCATTTACATACACATGGATGTGATCAATACCTAATATATGTCTATAGTTTCTACCATGTGAAAGATAACCCTCAATGCTTTGAAAATATAACGTTGTTCCTTTACATTATCTAGTGTATAACTTGATTTTCCAAAATAAATAATACTACACTTCTTTTTTTTTTAAATTATTAATATACATATATATATATATATATATATATATATATTTATATATATATATTCATATCTATAAACGCCTTTAGGAAAATGACTAAAGTCTTTTAACGAAAACAAGTGTTTTGTCAGACTGATGCTGAAACAAGTGATGCTAAACCATTTAGTGTAGTGTTGAGAAGGGATGGATTCAAGAGGCAAGAAACAGCTTAAGGTGCAGGAAAGGGAACACATACTAAGGAGTTCTCGAAGAAATTCAGTGATAATTATCAACATTTGTGAAATTGGTGTGCTAATAAATATATCAAAGGTTTTATTTAAATTCGGTACTCACCATTTATTTATAATAAACACACATGTAGTGGAAGTCATAAAGTTGATCCTAGAAAGAGTGTTTTATATTCCAAGGTGATTATCTATTTGGAAGTCTAATGATACCATTATTAATTAATTTCGAGTAACAACATTGTGAATAAATATATTACGGAAAAGTACATCAGCGTGCTTCATTTAACATGCAAGCAGTGGTGAACGTTTTAAGCCCAATTGTTGTTACAAAGTCTTGTTGATGATTTCAAACACAAGGATGAATGGAATTGCCCAAATGCTTTCTCTTAGAGCGTGTAAATACTTCTGAAGTTTATCTATATTTTTTTGTAATTTAAAAAAAGGAAGGTTTCCTGGTAGACCTCCTCATAACTATTGGTCTTAAAACAATGTTCTATTTTTCACTAATACACATTTTGAGGTTTTAATAAAGAACGGAATAGTATGTAATTCAGCTTTTTTTTTAACTAAAAAGTAATTTAATGCAAATGAAGTGTTCAACAACAATTATAATAATAATAATCCATATTAGTATTAACAATCAAAATTATAGTGGTAATAATTCCTTACCAATTTCATATATTACAATGCTTGGTGAAGCAGATGGAGATCTTAGCTCTTCAGGCAATTGAAATCCCTGTAGCATTTATGTATACCGGTCAAAATTTTTGATAAATAGTTAAATGTTTTGTACATACAGTTGAAATGTGCAATAGATAAAGAGATGGACATATTTATTCAATGAGGTCCTTGTGGTTGATGCTGCTCAGCTTTTTTTTTCTTTTATTGTACTCAATGCAATTTTATGGAATTTTTTTGAAATCTAGAATACACATTTATTTGAACGTCTACTTCAGATTTTTCCACGTCAAATCATGTAGAAATTAAATTTTTAATAATAAAACTCATTATGAGTTTTTTCTTTATGGACCCCCAATTTGTTATATTGTGCTTGTGGTACCTCAGATTTTTCCCTGGACCCCTAGGGTCTATGTGGATCCCAGTAGAGAACCCCTGGAATAGAAGAAGTTTTAAGGTCAGATATAGCGCGATCCAAGGTCAGATATATCCTGAGGTTATGTTAGCTCAATGGTTAACGTACTCGCTTCTGAACTGACAGGACCGGTGTTCGATCCCCACCTGGCCCTCGATTTATTCATGCCGGAGGTGAATAAATCTGAGCACGTCGTCCCTCGGAGAAGGACGTTAAACCGTCGGTCCCGAGCATGTACGATGTCAGGTACTCGTTAAAGATCCCTACTCTAAATACACTTGAGTTAGTCAAAATTTAGGACTCCCACTGTAGAATCAGTCTTCATTGTGTGGTATCACAAATTGCCAATGGTTGGACTACGTGTGCTCCCTTGTGGGGCTGCCACTGCAATCTAACCTAACCCACTTACGTATGCGTTATTACTCTAGTATACTTCAGTTCTTCATTAGTTCAGGATCAGTAAATCAAATGATATATAGAGAAATATGTTGCACTTAAGAAAGTTATTTTATAGATTTCAGATATATTTAGCACCTACTATGCTCTTATTTAAAATATATAAATTAATTTTTTATTTGTAACGTCACAGATAATAAAGAAATATTTTAAGGAAGTAATTTCGGATTGGTAATTTTATGTACATAATATAAATACATTTATTTCATATTAAAATGTACAAAATTTAATAACACACATACATTAAAATGTTTTTATTTCAAACCTGTTTAAAAGCATTTCAGAAGTTAATTTTTCTTGTTAGGGATTGGGCGTATCCTTATGAAGTTCCATTTGGTGAAGACGGTGGCAATAGGATTTTAGAAAGAAGGCTGTCAATATTACCTAACCAACATCCTGAACTTCAGTCACTTAGGAAACAGCTCCATTCGTGTTTTAGGAAACTTTCCTGCTTCCTTTTGCTTTATCCTGGGATAAAAGTAGCTTCAGATCCTACATTTGATGGGCGTCCTTCTGGTCTTGACCCTACCTTCCGATTACATCTTCTCGAATTACTGATGTTCCTCCAATCACTTGAAAGTCTTGTAGTAAAAAGAATTGGAGAACAGGCAGTAAAAATAAAAGATCTTCCATTTTATTTGAAATCATATATGTTGATATTTCTTGGAGATGAATTACCAGAACCGAATACAATTTTAGATGCACAGCGGAAGCGAACCATTTGGCAGCGATCTCAGGCGCCAGAGAGTCCAACTACAGTCTAATGGACCCTGTCTGCGGAGCAACGCAGCCTCATCTCAGACTGGACATCATTCAGTCTCAGCATTACACCATTAAAGAACGAGTACTGAAGGACTTTGTCAACAAGACAATGATTGATCTGAATTGACTAATCGTTACAAGAACCAACTTGACAAATCTCTTGATGTGCTTTTTCAACATTTCAAAACATTTAATGAAAAAAAAAATTACAAAGTTCTACTCACGCCAATATTTCTTATGTCATCTTTTCTATTCTTCTACGTCTTGTCAGGACTGTTGAGTTTTATTGGCATATATTTTCCTTCAAATCTATCTAATTCATTACTTTTCCTGTTATTTCTCAGCTACTTTGACAGAATCCAAGTTAATTGAAATATTGCTAGGTTATTTATTATAAACTGGCAAGTTATTTGTTTATAAGTGTTTTCTACAGGTTCTAATTGTTTTTACATAAAAAAAATTTTCTAATAAATTATTTCAATTAAATTAAAATAAGTTGCAGCCTGATTTGGGCTGCTCGACTGCCAGCGCTGAGCAGTTAAGTGGCAGTTGTGTTAGTGTCCCCTTCAGAAGTTTCAACTGGTGGAGAGGATCAGCCATTTGGGCAGTTTGCTGCCCTCCTGCCAAGTGTCATTCAGGCTTTGTGAACGTCTTGTGAATATCACGCAGATCCTCTATTGAGTCGTCTGGATACTCTTGCACAGAAGTAAGATATTAACCATTTTGTAAACATGCAGCCCAATAATAGTGACATAGTATTTTCCAATGCGATTGAAAGGCTGAAAACAGTAACAGTTGTAGGTGGCTATTTGAGAAATGATCTAAAAAAGACATCATGTCTGCAATAAGCGATTTGACTAAAGTTTTAACTAAAATGAAACAAGATATCTATGATCTTAAATCATAACAGAACTTTAATAAAGAAATCAGTACTTCTCTTTCTTTTCCAAGAGATTTCCCAAAAATGTGGTAATAAGTTAAATGTGGAGGTGTGCAAACTTCTGAACCCAAGATTAATTATCTATAATATACCAGATGAACTGACTATGGAAAACGTAGTCGACATTATAAAAGATCAGAATATGGAAATGTTCTCAAATGGAGAGTTCATTGCTACTAAACATATCTACAAAAAAAAAAACTAAAAGTCATCCAATCTTATAGTAGAAGTAGCTCCATCGATAAGATCAAAAATAAAAGAAAGAGATCTGAAACTGATGTGGAGCCTATGCAGAGTGAAGGATTATCTGAAAGTAACCAGGTGTTTTAAATGTAATACGTTTAACTATATTTCAACGGTGTGTAGAGGTGAAGTTATATGCGCTTTCTGTGTTGGAAACCACAACACCGTGTCTTGTGAACATTCACAAGATTCTGTTTGCCATAAATGTATTAACTGCATCACAAAGAATAGCCACATCAAAGACAAAAAACTGAATATCGATCACGCAGCATTTAGTGCGGAGTGTCCAACATACAAAAATATGCTTCTTAGGAAACAACAAAACATAGACTATGGTCAGTAATTACAAACCTCCTATTCTTTGCCTCCAAATTAACTTACAACGCTCTAGATCAGCTACTTCAAACTTAGTAAAGTACTATAATGATAATAAATACGATGTTAACTTATACAGGAACCATATAACGTTAATAACAGTATAGCAGGCATTCCTAGAAACACTCCACTCTAGTGCTGTGGAGAGGGGAGGAAAGGCGCTGCCATCATAGTTAATAATAAATTTATAGATATAATCCTCTACTCACAGTATTCAACTGAAGACAGTGTAATCATTCAAATATCATATCAAAACAAATTAAAACTCTATGTGGCTTGCATGTACTTTGATGGTCTAAAAGATATCAATGACAATATTTAAATGATGGAGTTCACATAAACCTGGTTGATAATAATCTTCTTCTCTTCACTGTTGACTCCAACGCTCGCTCTTCGTTGTGGTTTGATTCCGTAAATAATGAGCGTGGTGCTTGTTTGAAAGAATGGATTCATTCTATCTCTTTATTTGTGCTGAACAATAACTCGTTCGGTAGTAAGTATACGTTTGAAACACTACGCAGTTGTAGCAACATTGACATTACCCTCACAAACTACGACATGCTCAATCTGACAGACAACTGGCAAGTTAGTGAAGACGAGAGTTCCTCCGACCATAATTTTATTACTTTCGATATCTACCATATTTATATAATCGCGATATTTTTAATGATTTAAATGACAGTTGTTACAAATAAGACACTTTCAAAATCAATTGGAATGAATTCAAGCAGTCATTAACAACTAAATTAAATTACTTTAAATAAAAATAAATATTAAATGCTGAATAATTTATATATATTCAATGTCAACCATTACATCAAATATATTATTAGCTGTATCTTAATTGTTCTGTTTTCTTAACAAATAATGTTATAAGATTTCTTTCAGATTATACCTATATTTATGAAAATAACTGAATATTTAATTTTTATATTTCTTAATCACCTAGTAAGTTATCGTACACTTAATTAAATTTCGTAAATTGAATTAAACAAAAATTGTTTTTAGGGATATTTGTTATTTTTTTAAACCTACACGATTTAAAATAATTTTTTAGGATAAAAAAACATTAAGTTAAACTGTAAGAAGAAGATAGGTACAGTAATTGTTCCATTTAATTTATATATAAACTATAATGGCAATTTCAATTTGTATTACATATATACTAAGCCTTGTGGACTTATTTCGGCCGTCTTTTGTGTATATTTGCGTTGTCTTATGGGAGTCGAAGATATGCATACAACTGTTATGTGCTTCCTTGTTGTGCAGACGCCGACTGTATTTTTTGAACAAAGCCTTGATGCAGTTTGAAATTGCATGTATAGCAGACTACATGTCAGAAAAATCCCTGGACTAAAGAATGTTTTATCTCATATTCTTCTCAATGTTCATTTTTTCTCGTATTTGAAAAAGAAGAGGAACGAAAAAACAAGAAGATGAGGAGCCAAGTTCAACCGATTTCAGGGAGAAATAAAATTATTTATGGTTGTATTCTGCTTAAAAACGTCTAATTGTGAGTTTTAGTAAACTTTATAACACCTTTTATAACAGTACTAATTTGTATTACATTATAAATGTATTTGTAAAATATAATTTCATTTCCTGTATTTCAATCTTTTATTTTTTCCCCAACTATCTTTTATTCCAGATTGATCAAATCAAATTGTGAATGCAAAGCATAAGTTGTATATAATTTGTGTAAAACTTGTATAAGCTAAAAGATTAATAACTTATTTTTAACAACTTTTCAAACTAATAACTGCGATACCTATACTAGCATATTTTAAGTAACAAAATTTAGTTGTAGAAAGCATATCTGAAATAATTAATAGATTTTAACATAATCATTTTTATGATTATTAAGGTACATATATACATAAGTTAAGTGCTTTTTGATTGTGTTTTATTTAAATCAGTTTAATTTTAATGCTTAATTCACATAGCTGATGAAATTACTTATTTAATACAATATAAGAAATAATTATTATTATGTATTAAGAGCTAATCCACTATATCAGTGGTCTTGTTGGTTTGGACTGCTTTTATGCAAAATATATTAATTCATTCACAATAAATATATAATAATTGGATACGGGAACTATCAACAAGGAAAATATATTAAATTAGTTGTAAAGGATCAGAAACATAACTTTGTATTAATGATTAAGTGTCCTTGACGACACAACAAATATCAAATGGGAAAAAAGACACTACCCACTATTATTAACTTCTTTTTGGACATGAAACCATCAAGTGATACATTATTATGTCAAAATAGGAAAATGGTAGAATCACAGAAGGGGATTTGGCCGATTTTCAAATTATATTGGCCTCTGATTATCAAAAAAAGAAAATCCCTGTATTCCGCAATGCACAGCCCATAGGAATGATGTGCAACTTGGATGATTCTGTTCTCGGCACAGCTGTCTGAGGACTACCACTTTACAGATGCTATCCTGAAGTATTCTCTTAGAAATTAACAGATATATTGAAGATGTCCTTCGAGCAAGTATAAAACATTTGTATATCAGATTCATTTCTCCTAATTATAGTAAAGTAATGACAGTCTTCTTCTAATTGCATGTGTGAGGCAAACAATTGGGTATTACCTATAAGTACTGATGACTGGAAAATATTAAAAACTGTAGTCTTCACAAATGCAAATTACTTCAGAAAAAGTGATGATAAAAAAACTATAATGATTTGCATTTCGAGCAACTTATCTACTCTTTAAACTGACAATGAATTGTAAACTGTCTTATTGGATAGAAAGAAATGATATGATATAACGACCTAAACTATCAATAAAATACCATTAGTATGCGTCCCAGTGGTTTGGAGGAGTTGACAAAAGTTTACTATTTACTGAGTTTCATGGAATTAGGTATTATTTAAACAATAATATTGATTTCTCAAGACTGAAGATAATATTTTATAACTGAATTATTCACACTGGATAAAAACACATGATTGTACTTTAATTGTTTACCTAGAGTACAAACATTTATTAAATAAAACAGGAAATTAGTTGATTACTTTCTAATATTGCATTAGAAAAAAAAGTGTTAAAGGTTGTATTAATATGGTTTTAAATGTATTCATTTACATACACATGGATGTGATCAATACCTAATATATGTCTATAGTTTCTACCATGTGAAAGATAACCCTCAATGCTTTGAAAATATAACGTTGTTCCTTTACATTATATAGTGTATAACTTGATTTTCCAACATAAATAATACTACACTTCTTTTTTTTTAAATTATTAATTATATATATATATATATATATATATATATATATATATATATATATATATATATATGTATATTCATATCTATAAACGCCTTTAGGAAAATGACTAAAGTCTTTTAACGAAAACAAGTGGTTTTGTCAGACTGATGCTGAAACAAGTGATGCTAAACCATTTAGTGTAGTGTTGAGAAGGGATGGATTCAAGGAGGCAAGAAACAGCTTAAGGTGCAGGAAAGGGAACACATACTAAGGAGTTCTGGAAGAAATTCAGTGATAATTATCAACATTTGTGAAATTGGTGTGCTAATAAATATATCAAAGGTTTTATTTAAATTCGGTACTCACCATTTATTTATATATAACCACCATGTAGTGGAAGTCATAAAGTTGATCCTAGAAAGAGTGTTTTATATTCCAAGGTGATTATCTATTTGGAAGTCTAATGATACCATTATTAATTAATTTCGAGTAACAACATTGTGAATAAATATATTACGGAAAAGTACATCAGCGTGCTTCATTTAACATGCAAGCAGTGGTGAACGTTTTAAGCCCAATTGTTGTTACAAAGTCTTGTTGATGATTTCAAACACAAGGATGAATGGAATTGCCCAAATGCTTTCTCTTAGAGCGTGTAAATACTTCTGAAGTTTATCTATATTTTTTTGTAATTTAAAAAAAGGAACGTTTTCTGGTAGACCTCCTCATAACTACTGGTCTTAAATCAATGTTCTATTTTTCACTAATACACATTTTGAGGTTTTAATAAAGAACGGAATAGTATGTAATTCAGCTTTTTTTTTAACTAAAAAGTAATTTAATGCAAATGAAGTGTTCAACAACAATTATAATAATAATAATCAATATTAGTATTAACAATGAAAATTATAGTGGTAATAATTCCTTACCAATTTCATATATTACAATGCTTGGTGAAGCAGATGGAGATCTTAGCTCTTCAGGCAATTGAAATCCCTGTAGCATTTATGTATACCGGTCAAAATGTTTGATAAATAGTTAAATGTTTTGTACAAACAGTTGAAATGTGAAATAGATAAAGAGATGGACATATTTATTCAATGAGGTCCTTGTGGTTGATGCTGCTCAGCTTTGTTTTTCTTTTATTGTACTCAATGCAAATTTATGGAATTTTTTTGAAATCTAGAATACACATTTCGTTTGAACGTCTACTTCAGATTTTTCCACGTCAAATCATGTAGAAATTAAATTTTTAATAATAAAACTCATTATGAGTTTTTTCTTTATGGACCCCCAATTTGTTATATTGTGCTTGTGGTACCTCAGATTTTTCCCTGGACCCCTAGGGTCTATGTGGATCCCAGTAGAGAACCCCTGGACTAGAAGAAGTTTTAATGTCAGATATAGCGCGATCCAAGGTCAGATATATCCTCAGGTTAAGTTAGCTCAATGGTTAACGTACTCGCTTCTGAACTGACAGGACCGGTGTTCGTTCCCCACCTGGCCCTCGATTTATTCATGCCGGAGGTGAATAAATCTGAGCACGTCGTCCCTCGGAGAAGGACGTTAAACCGTCGGTCCCGAGCCTGTACGATGTCAGGTACTCGTTAAAGATCCCTACTCTAAATACACTTGAGTTAGGCAAAATTTAGGACTCCCACTGTAGAATCAGTCTTCATTGTGTGGTATCACAAAGTGCCAATGGTTGGACTACGTGTGCTACCTTGTGGGGCTGCCACTGCAATCTAACCTAACCCACTTACGTATGCGTTATTACTCTAGTATACTTCAGTTCTTCATTAGTTCAGGATCAGTAAATCAAATGATATATAGAGAAATATGTTTCACTTAAGAAAGTTATTTTATAGATTTCAGATATATTTAGCACATACTTTGCTCTTATTTAAAAATATATAATTTAATTTTTTATTTGTAACCTCACAGATAATAAAGAAATAATTTAAGGAAGTAATTTCGGATTGGTAATTTTATGTACATAATATAAATACATTTATTTCATATTAAAATGTACAAAATTTAATAACACAGATACATTAAAATGTTTTTATTTCAAACCTGTTTAAAAGCATTTCAGAAGTTAATTTTTCTTGTTAAGGATTGGGCGTATCCTTATGAAGCTCCATTTGGTGAAGACCGTGGCAATAGGATTTTAGAAAGATGGCTGTCAATATTACCTAACCAACATCCTGAACTTCAGTCACTTAGGAAACAGCTCCATTCGTGTTTTAGGAAACTTTCCTGCTTCCTTTTGCTTTATCCTGGGACAAAAGTAGCTTCAGATCCTACATTTGATGGGCGTCCGTCTGGTCTTGACCCTACCTTCCGATTACATCTTCTCGAATTACTGATGTTCCTCCAATCACTTGAAAGTCTTGTAGTAAAAAGAATTGGAGAACAGGCAGTAAAAATAAAAGATCTTCCATTTTATTTGAAATCATATATGTTGATATTTCTTGGAGATGAATTACCAGAACCGAATACAATTTTAGATGCAACAGCGGAAGCGAACCATTTGGCAGCGATCTCAGGCGCCAGAGAGTCCAACTACAGTCTAATGGACCCTGTCTGCGGCGCAACGCAGCCTCATCTCAGACTGGACATCATTCAGTCTCAGCATTACACCATTAAAGAACGAGTACTGAAGGACTTTGTCAACAAGACAATGATTGATCTGAATTGACTAATCGTTACAAGAACCAACTTGACAAATCTCTTGATGTGCTTTTTCAACATTTCAAAACATTTAATGAAAAAAAAAAATTACAAAGTTCTACTCACGCCAATATTTCTTATGTCATCTTTTCTATTCTTCTACGTCTTGTCAGGACTGTTGAGTTTTATTGGCATATATTTTGCTTCAAATCTATCCAACTTTATGACTTTTCCTGTTACTTCTCAGCTACTTTGACAGAATCGAAATTAATTGAAATATTGCTAGGTTATTTATTATAAACTGGCAAGTTATTTGTTTATAAGTGTTTTCTACAGGTTCTAATTGTTTTTACATAAAAAAAAATTTTCTAATAAATTATTTCAATTAAATTAAAATAAGCTGCAGCCTGATTTGGGCGGCTCGACTGCCAGCGCTGAGCCGTTAAGTGGCAGTTGTGTGAGTGTCCCCTTCAGAAGTGTCAACTGGTGGAGAGGATCAGCCATTTGGGCAGTTTGCTGCCCTCCTGCCGAGTGTCATTCAGGCCTTGTGAACGTCTTGTGAATATCACGCAGATCCTCTATTGAGTCGTCTGGATACTCTTGCACAGAAGTAAGATATTAACCATTTTGTAAACATGCAGCCCAATAATAGTGACATAGTATTTTCCAATGCGATTGAAAGGCTGAAAACAGTAACAGTTGTAGGTGGCTATTTGAGAAATGATCTAAAAAAGACATCATGTCTGCAATAAGCGATTTGACTAAAGTTTAAATAAAATGAAACAAGATATCTATGATCTTAAATCATAACAGAACTTTAATAAAGAAATCAGTACTTCTCCTTCTTTTCCAAGAGATTTCCCAAAAATGTGGTAATAAGTTAAATGTGGAGGTGTGCAAACTTCTGAACCCAAGATTAATTATCTATAATATACCAGATGAACTGACTATGGAAAACGTAGTCGACATTATAAAAGATCAGAATATGGAAATGTTCTCAAATGGAGAGTTCATTGCTACTAAACATATCTACAAAAAAAAAAACTAAAAGTCATCCAATCTTATAGTAGAAGTAGCTCCATCGATAAGATCAAAATAAAAAAAGAGATCTGAAACTGATGTGGAGCCTATGCAGAGTGAAGGATTATCTGAAAGTAACCAGGTGTTTTAAATGTAATACGTTTAACTATATTTCAACGGTGTGTAGAGGTGAAGTTATATGCGCTTTCTGTGTTGGAAACCACAACACCGTGTCTTGTGAACATTCACAAGATTCTGTTTGCCATAAATGTATTAACTGCATCACAAAGAATAGCCACATCAAAGACAAAAAACTGAATATCGATCACGCAGCATTTAGTGCGGAGTGTCCAACATACAAAAATATGCTTCTTAGGAAACAACAAAACATAGACTATGGTCAGTAATTACAAACCTCCTATTCTTTGCCTCCAAATTAACTTACAACGCTCTAGATCAGCTACTTCAAACTTAGTAAAGTACTATAATGATAATAAATACGATGTTATACTTATACAGGAACCATATAACGTTAATAACAGTATAGCAGGCATTCCTAGAAACACTCCACTCTACTGCTGTGGAGAGGGGAGGAAAGGCGCTGCCATCATAGTTAATAATAAATTTATAGATATAATCCTCTACTCCCAGTATTCAACTGAAGACAGTGTAATCATTCAAATATCATATCAAAACAAATTAAAACTCTATGTGGCTTGCATGTACTTTGATGGTCTAAAAGATATCAATGACGATATTTAAATGATGGAGTCCTACATAAACCTGGCTGATAATAATCTTCTCCTCTTCACTGTTGACTCCAACGCTCGCTCTTCGTTGTGGTTTGATTCCGTAAATAATGAGCGTGGTGCTTGTTTGAAAGAATGGATTCATTCTATCTCTTTATTTGTGCTGAACAATAACTCGTTCGGTAGTAAGTATACGTTTGAAACACTACGCAGTTGTAGCAACATTGACCTTACCCTCACAGACTACGACATGCTCAATCTGACAAACAACTGGCAAGTTAGTGAAGATGAGAGTGCCTCCGACCATAATTTTATTACTTTCGATATCTACCATATTTAAATAATCGCGATATTTTTAATGATTTAAATGACAGTTCTTACAAATATAACACTTTCAAAAACATTTGGAATGAAACAAGCAGTCATTAACAACTAAATTAAACTACTTTAAATAAAAATAAATATTAAATGCTGAATAATTTATATATATTCAATGTCAACCATTACATCAAATATATGATTAGCTGTATCATAATTGTTCTGTTTTCTTAACATATAATGTTATAAGATTTCTTTCAGATTATACCTATATTTATGAAAATAACTGAATATTTAATTTTTATATTTCTTAATCACCTAGTAAGTTATCGTACACTTAATTAAATTTCGTAAATTGAATTAAACAAAAATTGTTTTTAGGGATATTTGTTATTTTTTTAAACCTACACGATTTAAAATAATTTTTTAGGGTAAAAAAACATTAAGTTAAACTGTAAGAAGAAGATAGGTACTAAGTACTAGAGGTTGTTACATTTAATTTATATATAAATTATCATGGCAATTTCAATTTGTATTACATATATACTAAGCCTTGTAGACTTATTTCGGCCCTCTTTTGAGTATATTTGCGATGTGTTATGGGATTCGAAGATATACATACAACTGTTATGCGCTTCCTTGTTGTGCAGACGCCGACTGTATTTTTTGAACAAAGCCTTGATGCAGTTTGAAATTGCATGTATAGCAGACTACATGTCAGAAAAATCCCTGGACTAAAGAATGTTTTATCTCATATTCTTCTCAATGTTCATTTTTTCTCGTATTTGAAAAAGAAGAGGAACGAAAAAACAAGAAGATGAGGAGCCAAGTTCAACCGATTTCAGGGAGAAATAAAATTATTTATGGTTGTATTCTGCTTAAAAACGTCTAATTGTGAGTTTTAGTAAACTTTATAACACCTTTTATAACAGTACTAATTTGTATTACATTATAAATGTATTTGTAAAATATAATTTCATTTCCTGTATTTCAATCTTTTATTTTTTCCCCAACTATCTTTTATTCCAGATTGATCAAATCAAATTGTGAATGCATAGCATAAGTTGTATATAATTTGTGTAAAACTTGTATAAGCTAAAAGATGAATAACTTATTTTTAACAAATTTTCAAACTAATAACTGCGATACCTATACTAGCATATTTTAAGTAACAAAATTTAGTTGTAGAAAGCATATCTGAAATAATTAATAGATTTTAACATAATCATTTTTATGATTGTTAAGGTACATATATACATAAGTTAAGTGCTTTTTGATTATGTTTTATTTAAATCAGTTTAATTTTAATGCTTAATTCACATAGCTGATGAAATTACTTATTTAATACAATATAAGAAATAATTATTATTATGTATTAAGAGCTAATCCACTATATCAGTGGTCTTGTTGGTTTGGACTGCTTTTATGCAAAATGTATTAATTCATTCACAATAAATATATAATAATTGTATACGGGAACTATCGACAAGGAAAATATATTAAATTAGTTGTAAAGGATCAGAAACATAACTTTGTATTAATGATTAAGTGTCCTTGACGACACAACAAATATCAAATAGGAAAAAAGACACTACCCACTATTATTAACTTCTTTTTGGACATGAAACCATCAAGTGATACATTATTATGTCAAAATAGGAGAATGGTAGAATCACTCGAAGATATACATACAACTGTTATGCGCTTCCTTGTTGTGCAGACGCCGACTGTATTTTTTGAACAAAGCCTTGATGCAGTTTGAAATTGCATGTATAGCAGACTACATGTCAGAAAAATCCCTGGACTAAAGAATGTTTTTATCTCATATTCTTCTCAATGTTCATTTTTTCTCGTATTTGAAAGAAAGGGAACGAAAAAACAAGAAGATGAGGAGCCAAGTTCAACCGATTTCAGGGAGAAATAAAATTATTTATGGTTGTATTCTGCTTAAAAACGTCTAATTGTGAGTTTTAGTAAACTTTATAACCTTTTATAACAGTACTAATTTGTATTACATTATAAATGTATTTGTAAAATATAATTTCATTTCCTGTATTTCAATCTTTTATTTTTTCCCAACTATTTTTTATTCCAGATTGATCAAATCAAATTGTGAATGCAAAGCATAAGTTGTATATATTTTTTGTAAGAACTTGTATAAGCTAAAAGATTAATAACTTATTTTTAACAACTAATAACTGCGATACCTATACTAGCATATTTTAAGTAACAAAATTTAGTTGTAGAAAGCATATCTGAAATAATTAATAGATTTTAACATAATCATTTTATAAAGTGACAAATATTTTTACAATGAAAAGGAGGACGAAAAATTACTTATCGATATATCTCTAAGTAATTCGATATATCGATATATGGCTTCAGCTCACAGATGTTCATCCAAAATAAAATTTTTTAGGTGACCATATTTTTTACTATGAAAATTATGAATTAAAGAATAAAACGTACCTGATTTGAATTACTTGATTCAAATGTTGTAAGGCGAGTTAGAGCGCGTGTTATGATTATGGTGGGTATTGCACTAGTGGGAACGTATCCAATTAACACCTATCTTACATTTTATATTTCGCATATGTGTTATAGTGTTATAGTCAGTTTTAGTGGGCGATAGTTACTTTTACTCCCTGTATTAGGAGACACTACTACAATCGCTCACTGACAGATGTATGACACGATAGCCAACCTGAGGAATTAGCCTTGTCATGGCTCCTCCCACGTGTGACGGCTCGAGCCTCGCTCTACCTCAAATAACACTTCCCATGAATTTTAAGATTCAAAAAGGAGGACAGTGAGGAGGACACTTATCAAGGAAGGACATTACATACAAAAGGAGGACTGTCCTGCCTAAAGGAGGGCGATTGGTCACCTTAATTTTTATGATTATTAAGGTACATATATACATAAGTTAAGTGCTTCTTGATTATGTTTTATTTAAATCAGTTTAATTTTAATGCTTAATTCACATAGCTGATGAAATTACTTATTTAATACAATATAAGAAATAATTATTATTATGTATTAAGAGCTAATCCACTATATCAGTGGTCTTGTTGGTTAGGACTGCTTTTATGCAAAATATATTAATTCATTCACAATAAATATATAATAATTGGATACGGGCACTATCGACAAGGAAAATATATTAAATTAGTTGTAAAGGATAAGAAACATAACTTTGTATTAATGATTAAGTGTCCTTGACGACACAACAAATATCAAATGGGAAAAAAGACACTACCCACCCACTATATTAACTTCTTTTTGGACACGAAACCATCAAGTGATACATGATTATGTCAAAATAGAAAAAGGTAGAATCACAGAAGGGGATTTGGCCGATTTTCAAATTATATTGGCCTCTGATTATCAAAACAAGGAAATCCCTGTATTCCGCAATGCACAGCCCATAGGAATGATGTGCAACTTGGATGATTCTGTTCTCGGCACAGCTGTCTGAGGACTACCACTTTACAGATGTTATCCTGAAGTATTCTCTTAGAAATTAACAAATATATTGAAGATGTCCTTCGAGCAAATATAAAACATTTGTATATCAGATTCATTTCTCCTAATTATAGTAAAGTAATGACAGTCTTCTTCTAATTGCATGTGTGAGGCAAACAATTGGGTATTACCTATAAGTGCTATGACTGGAAAATATTAAAAACTGTAGTCTTCACAAATGCAAATTACTTCAGAAAAAGTGATGATAAAAAAACTATAATGATTTGCATTTCGAGCAACTTATCTACTCTTTAAACTGACAATGAATTGTAAACTGTCTTATTGGATAGAAAGAAATGATATTATATGATATGATATAACGACCTAAGCTATCAATAAAATACCATTAGTATGCGTCCCAGTGGTTTGGGGGAGTTGACGAAAGTTTACTATTTACCGAGTTTCATGGAATTAGGTATTATTTAAACAATAATATTGCTTTCTCAAGACTGAAGATAATATTTTATAACTGAATTATTCACACTGGATAAAAACACATCATCGTACTTTAATTGTTTACCTAGAGTACAAACATTTATTAAATAAAACAGGAAATTAGTTGATTCCTTTCTAATATTGCATTAGAAAAAAAAGTTTTAAAGGTTGTATTAATATGGTTTTAAATGTATTCATTTACATACACATGGATGTGATCAATACCTAATATATGTCTATAGTTTCTACCATGTGAAAGATAACCCTCAATGCTTTGAAAATATAACGTTGTTCCTTTACATTATATAGTGTATAACTTGATTTTCCAAAATAAATAATACTACACTTCTTTTTTTTTAAATTATTAATATACATATATATTATATATATATATATATATTTATATATATATATTCATATCTATAAACGCCTTTAGGAAAATGACTAAAGTCTTTTAACGAAAACAAGTGTTTTGTCAGACTGATGCTGAAACAAGTGATGCTAAACCATTTAGTGTAGTGTTGAGAAGGGATGGATTCAAGAGGCAAGAAACAGCTTAAGGTGCAGGAAAGGGAACACATACTAAGGAGTTCTCGAAGAAATTCAGTGATAATTATCAACATTTGTGAAATTGGTGTGCTAATAAATATATCAAAGGTTTTATTTAAATTCGGTACTCACCATTTATTTATAATAAACACACATGTAGTGGAAGTCATAAAGTTGATCCTAGAAAGAGTGTTTTATATTCCAAGGTGATTATCTATTTGGAAGTCTAATGATACCATTATTAATTAATTTCGAGTAACAACATTGTGAATAAATATATTACGGAAAAGTACATCAGCGTGCTTCATTTAACATGCAAGCAGTGGTGAACGTTTTAAGCCCAATTGTTGTTACAAAGTCTTGTTGATGATTTCAAACACAAGGATGAATGGAATTGCCCAAATGCTTTCTCTTAGAGCGTGTAAATACTTCTGAAGTTTATCTATATTTTTTTGTAATTTAAAAAAAGGAAGGTTTCCTGGTAGACCTCCTCATAACTATTGGTCTTAAAACAATGTTCTATTTTTCACTAATACACATTTTGAGGTTTTAATAAAGAACGGAATAGTATGTAATTCAGCTTTTTTTTTAACTAAAAAGTAATTTAATGCAAATGAAGTGTTCAACAACAATTATAATAATAATAATCCATATTAGTATTAACAATCAAAATTATAGTGGTAATAATTCCTTACCAATTTCATATATTACAATGCTTGGTGAAGCAGATGGAGATCTTAGCTCTTCAGGCAATTGAAATCCCTGTAGCATTTATGTATACCGGTCAAAATTTTTGATAAATAGTTAAATGTTTTGTACATACAGTTGAAATGTGCAATAGATAAAGAGATGGACATATTTATTCAATGAGGTCCTTGTGGTTGATGCTGCTCAGCTTTTTTTTTCTTTTATTGTACTCAATGCAATTTTATGGAATTTTTTTGAAATCTAGAATACACATTTATTTGAACGTCTACTTCAGATTTTTCCACGTCAAATCATGTAGAAATTAAATTTTTAATAATAAAACTCATTATGAGTTTTTTCTTTATGGACCCCCAATTTGTTATATTGTGCTTGTGGTACCTCAGATTTTTCCCTGGACCCCTAGGGTCTATGTGGATCCCAGTAGAGAACCCCTGGAATAGAAGAAGTTTTAAGGTCAGATATAGCGCGATCCAAGGTCAGATATATCCTGAGGTTATGTTAGCTCAATGGTTAACGTACTCGCTTCTGAACTGACAGGACCGGTGTTCGATCCCCACCTGGCCCTCGATTTATTCATGCCGGAGGTGAATAAATCTGAGCACGTCGTCCCTCGGAGAAGGACGTTAAACCGTCGGTCCCGAGCATGTACGATGTCAGGTACTCGTTAAAGATCCCTACTCTAAATACACTTGAGTTAGTCAAAATTTAGGACTCCCACTGTAGAATCAGTCTTCATTGTGTGGTATCACAAATTGCCAATGGTTGGACTACGTGTGCTCCCTTGTGGGGCTGCCACTGCAATCTAACCTAACCCACTTACGTATGCGTTATTACTCTAGTATACTTCAGTTCTTCATTAGTTCAGGATCAGTAAATCAAATGATATATAGAGAAATATGTTGCACTTAAGAAAGTTATTTTATAGATTTCAGATATATTTAGCACCTACTATGCTCTTATTTAAAATATATAAATTAATTTTTTATTTGTAACGTCACAGATAATAAAGAAATATTTTAAGGAAGTAATTTCGGATTGGTAATTTTATGTACATAATATAAATACATTTATTTCATATTAAAATGTACAAAATTTAATAACACACATACATTAAAATGTTTTTATTTCAAACCTGTTTAAAAGCATTTCAGAAGTTAATTTTTCTTGTTAGGGATTGGGCGTATCCTTATGAAGTTCCATTTGGTGAAGACGGTGGCAATAGGATTTTAGAAAGAAGGCTGTCAATATTACCTAACCAACATCCTGAACTTCAGTCACTTAGGAAACAGCTCCATTCGTGTTTTAGGAAACTTTCCTGCTTCCTTTTGCTTTATCCTGGGATAAAAGTAGCTTCAGATCCTACATTTGATGGGCGTCCTTCTGGTCTTGACCCTACCTTCCGATTACATCTTCTCGAATTACTGATGTCCTCCAATCACTTGAAAGTCTTGTAGTAAAAAGAATTGGAGAACAGGCAGTAAAATAAAAGATCTTCCATTTTATTTGAAATCATATATGTTGATATTTCTTGGAGATGAATTACCAGAACCGAATACAATTTTAGATGCACAGCGGAAGCGAACCATTTGGCAGCGATCTCAGGCGCCAGAGAGTCCAACTACAGTCTAATGGACCCTGTCTGCGGAGCAACGCAGCCTCATCTCAGACTGGACATCATTCAGTCTCAGCATTACACCATTAAAGAACGAGTACTGAAGGACTTTGTCAACAAGACAATGATTGATCTGAATTGACTAATCGTTACAAGAACCAACTTGACAAATCTCTTGATGTGCTTTTTCAACATTTCAAAACATTTAATGAAAAAAAAAATTACAAAGTTCTACTCACGCCAATATTTCTTATGTCATCTTTTCTATTCTTCTACGTCTTGTCAGGACTGTTGAGTTTTATTGGCATATATTTTCCTTCAAATCTATCTAATTCATTACTTTTCCTGTTATTTCTCAGCTACTTTGACAGAATCCAAGTTAATTGAAATATTGCTAGGTTATTTATTATAAACTGGCAAGTTATTTGTTTATAAGTGTTTTCTACAGGTTCTAATTGTTTTTACATAAAAAAAATTTTCTAATAAATTATTTCAATTAAATTAAAATAAGTTGCAGCCTGATTTGGGCTGCTCGACTGCCAGCGCTGAGCAGTTAAGTGGCAGTTGTGTTAGTGTCCCCTTCAGAAGTTTCAACTGGTGGAGAGGATCAGCCATTTGGGCAGTTTGCTGCCCTCCTGCCAAGTGTCATTCAGGCTTTGTGAACGTCTTGTGAATATCACGCAGATCCTCTATTGAGTCGTCTGGATACTCTTGCACAGAAGTAAGATATTAACCATTTTGTAAACATGCAGCCCAATAATAGTGACATAGTATTTTCCAATGCGATTGAAAGGCTGAAAACAGTAACAGTTGTAGGTGGCTATTTGAGAAATGATCTAAAAAAGACATCATGTCTGCAATAAGCGATTTGACTAAAGTTTTAACTAAAATGAAACAAGATATCTATGATCTTAAATCATAACAGAACTTTAATAAAGAAATCAGTACTTCTCTTTCTTTTCCAAGAGATTTCCCAAAAATGTGGTAATAAGTTAAATGTGGAGGTGTGCAAACTTCTGAACCCAAGATTAATTATCTATAATATACCAGATGAACTGACTATGGAAAACGTAGTCGACATTATAAAAGATCAGAATATGGAAATGTTCTCAAATGGAGAGTTCATTGCTACTAAACATATCTACAAAAAAAAAAACTAAAAGTCATCCAATCTTATAGTAGAAGTAGCTCCATCGATAAGATCAAAAATAAAAGAAAGAGATCTGAAACTGATGTGGAGCCTATGCAGAGTGAAGGATTATCTGAAAGTAACCAGGTGTTTTAAATGTAATACGTTTAACTATATTTCAACGGTGTGTAGAGGTGAAGTTATATGCGCTTTCTGTGTTGGAAACCACAACACCGTGTCTTGTGAACATTCACAAGATTCTGTTTGCCATAAATGTATTAACTGCATCACAAAGAATAGCCACATCAAAGACAAAAAACTGAATATCGATCACGCAGCATTTAGTGCGGAGTGTCCAACATACAAAAATATGCTTCTTAGGAAACAACAAAACATAGACTATGGTCAGTAATTACAAACCTCCTATTCTTTGCCTCCAAATTAACTTACAACGCTCTAGATCAGCTACTTCAAACTTAGTAAAGTACTATAATGATAATAAATACGATGTTAACTTATACAGGAACCATATAACGTTAATAACAGTATAGCAGGCATTCCTAGAAACACTCCACTCTAGTGCTGTGGAGAGGGGAGGAAAGGCGCTGCCATCATAGTTAATAATAAATTTATAGATATAATCCTCTACTCACAGTATTCAACTGAAGACAGTGTAATCATTCAAATATCATATCAAAACAAATTAAAACTCTATGTGGCTTGCATGTACTTTGATGGTCTAAAAGATATCAATGACAATATTTAAATGATGGAGTTCACATAAACCTGGTTGATAATAATCTTCTTCTCTTCACTGTTGACTCCAACGCTCGCTCTTCGTTGTGGTTTGATTCCGTAAATAATGAGCGTGGTGCTTGTTTGAAAGAATGGATTCATTCTATCTCTTTATTTGTGCTGAACAATAACTCGTTCGGTAGTAAGTATACGTTTGAAACACTACGCAGTTGTAGCAACATTGACATTACCCTCACAAACTACGACATGCTCAATCTGACAGACAACTGGCAAGTTAGTGAAGACGAGAGTTCCTCCGACCATAATTTTATTACTTTCGATATCTACCATATTTATATAATCGCGATATTTTTAATGATTTAAATGACAGTTGTTACAAATAAGACACTTTCAAAATCAATTGGAATGAATTCAAGCAGTCATTAACAACTAAATTAAATTACTTTAAATAAAAATAAATATTAAATGCTGAATAATTTATATATATTCAATGTCAACCATTACATCAAATATATTATTAGCTGTATCTTAATTGTTCTGTTTTCTTAACAAATAATGTTATAAGATTTCTTTCAGATTATACCTATATTTATGAAAATAACTGAATATTTAATTTTTATATTTCTTAATCACCTAGTAAGTTATCGTACACTTAATTAAATTTCGTAAATTGAATTAAACAAAAATTGTTTTTAGGGATATTTGTTATTTTTTTAAACCTACACGATTTAAAATAATTTTTTAGGATAAAAAAACATTAAGTTAAACTGTAAGAAGAAGATAGGTACAGTAATTGTTCCATTTAATTTATATATAAACTATAATGGCAATTTCAATTTGTATTACATATATACTAAGCCTTGTGGACTTATTTCGGCCGTCTTTTGTGTATATTTGCGTTGTCTTATGGGAGTCGAAGATATGCATACAACTGTTATGTGCTTCCTTGTTGTGCAGACGCCGACTGTATTTTTTGAACAAAGCCTTGATGCAGTTTGAAATTGCATGTATAGCAGACTACATGTCAGAAAAATCCCTGGACTAAAGAATGTTTTATCTCATATTCTTCTCAATGTTCATTTTTTCTCGTATTTGAAAAAGAAGAGGAACGAAAAAACAAGAAGATGAGGAGCCAAGTTCAACCGATTTCAGGGAGAAATAAAATTATTTATGGTTGTATTCTGCTTAAAAACGTCTAATTGTGAGTTTTAGTAAACTTTATAACACCTTTTATAACAGTACTAATTTGTATTACATTATAAATGTATTTGTAAAATATAATTTCATTTCCTGTATTTCAATCTTTTATTTTTTCCCCAACTATCTTTTATTCCAGATTGATCAAATCAAATTGTGAATGCAAAGCATAAGTTGTATATAATTTGTGTAAAACTTGTATAAGCTAAAAGATTAATAACTTATTTTTAACAACTTTTCAAACTAATAACTGCGATACCTATACTAGCATATTTTAAGTAACAAAATTTAGTTGTAGAAAGCATATCTGAAATAATTAATAGATTTTAACATAATCATTTTTATGATTATTAAGGTACATATATACATAAGTTAAGTGCTTTTTGATTGTGTTTTATTTAAATCAGTTTAATTTTAATGCTTAATTCACATAGCTGATGAAATTACTTATTTAATACAATATAAGAAATAATTATTATTATGTATTAAGAGCTAATCCACTATATCAGTGGTCTTGTTGGTTTGGACTGCTTTTATGCAAAATATATTAATTCATTCACAAATAAATATATAATAATTGGATACGGGAACTATCAACAAGGAAAATATATTAAATTAGTTGTAAAGGATCAGAAACATAACTTTGTATTAATGATTAAGTGTCCTTGACGACACAACAAATATCAAATGGGAAAACAGACACTACCCACTATTATTAACTTCTTTTTGGACATGAAACCATCAAGTGATACATTATTATGTCAAAATAGGAAAATGGTAGAATCACAGAAGGGGATTTGGCCGATTTTCAAATTATATTGGCCTCTGATTATCAAAAAAAGAAAATCCCTGTATTCCGCAATGCACAGCCCATAGGAATGATGTGCAACTTGGATGATTCTGTTCTCGGCACAGCTGTCTGAGGACTACCACTTTACAGATGCTATCCTGAAGTATTCTCTTAGAAATTAACAGATATATTGAAGATGTCCTTCGAGCAAGTATAAAACATTTGTATATCAGATTCATTTCTCCTAATTATAGTAAAGTAATGACAGTCTTCTTCTAA
Organism: Hermatobates lingyangjiaoensis; assembly: GCA_026182355.1. NCBI lineage: Eukaryota > Metazoa > Arthropoda > Insecta > Hemiptera > Hermatobatidae > Hermatobates > Hermatobates lingyangjiaoensis. Next base: position 825,437 of record JAPFBL010001938.1, read on the forward strand.
TTGCATGTGTGGGGCAAACAATTGGGTATTACCTATAAGTACTGATGACTGGAAAATATTAAAAACTGTAGTCTTCACAAATGCAAATTACTTCAGAAAAAGTGTTGATAAAAAAACTATAATGATTTGCATTTCAAGCAACTTATCTCCTCTTTAAACTGACAAATAATTGTAAACTGTCTTATTGGATAGAAATAAATGATATTATATGATATGATATAACGACCTAAGCCAGGGGTCTCCAAAGTTTTCCAGCGGAGGGCCACATTGCTGAATTTTTAAAGCTTCGCGGGCCAAGGTTCTAAATTATTTATTTTACCAAAATACATTTAATGTAAATAAACAGTGAATTAATAATTAAAAAATCTGGAGTGGCCTACACTCAACTTTACTATAAGTAACTTAATATCAAATTTCTTGAGTATATAAAACATAACGTCTCAATTAAGCATAATGTAAACATCTAAATGGGATATGATTATTAGTCCTTCATTCCTGAAGTAGTACAGATAGTGATTGAAGGACATATTAATATATAAGCTTATTTTGGTACATCACACAGCTGATGCAAATAATTTCATTAGGATAACTACAGCAGTAATAAAATTTTTGAAAAACCAAAGTGAACATTTCTTGAAACGAAATATTCTCTTACAAGAGAACATGGCTTTTTTTCAAATAGCCAGTGGATATCTTACATCGTTTACTTGACATCCTTCTACATTGAATATTAAAGTACAATTTTCAAAATTAAAACAGGAAAATACCCTTTTTTCTCTGAAAAACATCATAAACATCGAAGAAAATGTTGTTTTAAGGTGATTTATTAATTAAAGATATACGATAATTACATTTATTAATCTCTAAACTAAAGATTTCAATTTTGAATTATCTTTTACATTTTAGGTCATTTATAGAATTATTATACTGGGAATTTGGCTTCCCAGTACAAAATTTTGAAATTTTGAAATAAGATAATTTTCCTTCCCCTTTGTCAAATATCATATATACGAATTTTTTCTGAGTGAGTGTTATCCTTTTCCTGCCTTCTGTACTCTGTTATAAGTTTGCTATGAATGTATATTGAGAAAAAATATATTAGTAATTAGCCAGTTTACATACTCAAATCGAAGTCAAAGCCAGCTATTCAATGTAATTTAAATCTTTTATAGTTGGGAGCTTCTAATTTTTGAAAATAATAAATATGAACTATTAAACTAGAATTGTAAAAAAACTGGATATTTCTCAACAAACATAAGTCTTCTTTCTTGAGGAAAGAGTCCATTCATTACATTTCAATATCATGGAAAGGTACTACATTCACAATGATAATGTAATTGTAACTGATATTAAGTTTTGCTCAAGAGTGCAATATATAGATTTATTACAGCATTTTATGAGACAAATCCATCATGCCATGGAAGACAAAGGTAATTTATTTATGTTTATTGGCGGTAATTTTTTTACATGTAACAATATTATTCCTCTTACATCTCATAAAAGTCAATAAACTATTTAAATTGTTCCTTTGTAAATATCAATTTTATCTCAGTGTATTCACTAAAAAAATTTCTAAGTCAATGTAAACAATGTAAAAAAATATAAAAAATTCGACAAGTATAGCAGGTGATCTCTCAGTCTAAGATAAACAAACAGTTTTTATAGCATTATTGCTCTTTCCCGTAATTAAAACTTCATGATTTTTTTTTTATGAATTGCTAATTTAATGTTCCATTTTTGGACAAATTTTCATTATTTTTTAATGAGCCGTTTAGCGTCAAAAAAACATTTTCTGAAAACAGGAATCGTACTGTAACGCCCCTTTAGCGAATGTAATTTTGAAAAAAAATATCTCAACTCATTCTCCACATCATGTTCTATTTATAGGCATAGTTTCATTTTGATCCGTCAAACAGTATGGCTCTCACAAGGTTTGAGATTGAATTATAAGTACAAATTTTTACATTTATTGAAAAGAAAATATTTCCCGTTCTTTTAAAATTCTGAATATATTTTTCGTTTGTTGCATTTGTAACTTCAAAGATAATGTCAAAATTTCTAAACTTTAGGGTTATCAGTTTAGGAGAAATAAATGTTTTCTAAAAAAACGGTTTTTGGCAAAAAAAGTGACTTTCCCATCATGCATAATTCTTCCCAAACAATAGGGATCTTCGTCTTTATGGGGCCCATTTTCGTGTAAAATATCAACTTGATCCATCAAAGATTCTGGACCGTAGCGTGGTAACAAGCAATGCTAACACACCCACCCACACACACACACAGACATATTCGTAAAAACCTCATAAAACGACTTCTGGGACCTCAAAACATATAATCCCGTCAAAATCTCGAGATCGATTTTTTTCACGATCACTATACTTTACTTATAGTAAAGTAAAAGTGTTATTTATTTAGTACATAATTACAATGCATATAATATCAGCAACAATTAACATGTTTTTTAACTTCGATCAATAGGGTAAATATGAAATTGTTTCATTTCTGACAAAATTTTGTCCAACTGAGGTTCAAAACGAGTGGTTTCAATAACAAGCAAAGCATTCAAATGTTCATCAGACAACTGTGATCTGTAGCAGGATTTTGTGTATTTCATCTTTGAAAAAGTCTTCTCACACAAATATGTAGTGCCAAAAACTGAAATGAATTCACAGGAAAAATTCCTTAAATAAACAAATTGGTCAGATGGAAGGCATTTGTAGAATTCAGTTAAATTTCCTTCTTTATATTTTACATTTATAATGAAGGATGTCATTGGATTGCAAATCTATAACTTCCATTTGTAACTCAGACGGTAAGTCTCCAATAACAGAGTCAAATGGATTTTCAAAAAGTCTTATTTCTGAAGAATATACATCAAGATCAGAGAAACGTTCTTCAAACTGTTGTTTCAAAGCTAAAATGACATCTTGAGCAAAGAAGTTTGGAAATGGAGTGGCAGCTTCCTGTCTATATTTGTCACATCGTGAAAAATGAGTAAAGCAGCTTCTTGCTAACTGACTTTCAAATAGTGTTAATTTCTGACGAAAAGCTTTCACCTTTGAGTACAAATCACAGATGAGTGAAGTTTCACCTTGTATCCGTAGGTTGAAATCATTGAGATGCATAGTTAAATCAGCTGAAAATGCTAATTTCCAGAGCCATTCACTGTCTTTGAGCAACACCTGTGAATGGTTTCTCTCATTTAAAAATATTTCAATTTCAGTTCGAAGCTCAAAAAATCTAGACAGAATTTTTCCATAGCTAAGCCATCTTACTGAAGTATGGTAAGGTAGGTCTGGAAACTCAGCATTCATTTCCTCCAAAAAATCACGAAATTGGCAATGTTTGAGTCCATGAGATCTTATGTAGTTAACAATGGAAATCACAGGGTCTAATACAGATGATAAATCAAGATACTTTCCATACAGTGCTTGCTGATGAAGAATACAATGTATTACCAAAGGTTTCAATCCACTGGAATTCTCAACTGCTTTGTTAATTTGCCCAACTAAGCCCTTTTTGGTTCTACACATAATACTGCCACCATCTGTTGTTATACATTTCAGTTTTTCCCATTCCAAATTATACTCAGCCACTGACTTTTCCACTTCTCTAAAAATATCTATACCTGTTGTTGTTCCATGCATGCTGTGCACAGATGCAAGTTCCTCAGTAATCTCAAAATTAGCATTTATTCCTCTGATGAACAATAACAGTTGGGATGTGTCTGATACATCAACTGACTCATCAAGTGGAACAGAAAAGCATACAAACTTGCCGGCTTTGTCTTTCAGCTGTGATTTAATATTTCTTTCAATATTTTCAACCCTAAGAGCAACAGTATTCGCAGAAAGACTAATTGCGGAAAATAAATAAACGGAAGGACAGCAGTGATCATGTGTTTCTATTTTTCATCCGCGAGTCAAGTTTGAAACGCTTATCTTGTGCGCTTATCAATTAGCGTCGTCTTGCGTTTGTTCAGCTCTAGATTTGTCAAGCATGTTAAAAGGGTTATAAAGTATATTTGTTTATGTATGATTTCGGCAAGGCCTGTCTTTCGACAATTGTTTTATAATTTTGAAGGAGAGCTCGGCGGGCCGGATTAAAACCCTCGGCGGGCCGGATCCGGCCCGCGGGCCGTACTTTGGAGACCCCTGACCTAAGCTATCAATAAAATACCATTAGTATGCGTCCCAGTAGTTTGGAGGAGTTGACAAAAGTTTACTATTTACCGAGTTTCATGGAATTAGGTATTATTTAAACAATAATATTGATTTCTCAAGACTGAAGATAATATTTTATAACTGAATTATTCACACTGGATAAAAACACATGATCGTACTTTAATTGTTTTCCTAGAGTACAAACATTTATTAAATAAAACAGGAAATTAGTTGATTACTTTCTAATATTGCATTAGAAAAAAAAGTTTTAAAGGTTGTATTAATATGGTTTTAAATGTATTCATTTACATACACATGGATGTGATCAATACCTAATATATGTCTATAGTTTCTGCCATGTGAAAGAAAACCCTCAATGCTTTGCAAATATAACGTTGTTCCTTTACATTATATGGTGTATAACTTGATTTTCCAAAATAAATAATACTACACTTTTTTTTTAAATTATTAATATATATATATATATATATATATATATATATATATATATATATATATATATTCATATCTATAAACGCCTTTAGGAAAATGACTAAAGTCTTTTAACGAAAACAAGTGGTCTTCGTCAAGGTTTCGTCAGACTGATGCTGAAACAAGTGATGCTAAAACATTTAGTGTAGCGTTGAGAAGGGATGGAGGCAAGGAGGCAAGAAATAGGTTAAGGTGCAGGAAAGGAAACACATACTAAGAAGGCAAGACAGGGTAAACAACGGAGTTCTGGAAGAAATTCAGTGATAATTATCAACATTTGTGAAATAGGTGTGCTAATAAATATATCAAAGCATTTATTTAAATTCGGTTCTCACCATTTATTTATATATAACCACCATGTAGTGGAAGTCATAAAGTTGATCCTAGAAAGAGTGTTTTATATTCCAAGGTGATTATCTATTTGGAAGTCTAATGATACCATTATTAATTAATTTCGAGTAACAACATTGTGAATAAATATATTACGGAAAAGTACATCAGCGTGCTTCATTTAACATGCAAGCAGTGGTGTTACAAAGTCTTGTTGATGATTTCAAACACAAGGATGAATGGAATTGCCCAAATGCTTTCTCTTAGAGCGTGTAAATACTTCTGAAGTTTATCTATATTTTTTTGTAATTTAAAAAAAGGAAGGTTTTCTGGTAGACCTCCTCATAACTATTGGTCTGAAAACAATGTTCTATTTTTCACTAATACACATTTTGAGGTTTTAATAAAGAACGGAATAGTATGTAATTCAGCTTTTTTTTAACTAAAAAGTAATTTAATGCAAATGAAGTGTTCAACAACAATTATAATAATAATAATCAATATTAGTATTAACAATCAAAATTATAGTGGTAATAATTCCTTACCAATTTCATATATTACAATGCTTGGTGAAGCAGATGGAGATCTTAGCTCTTCAGGCAATTGAAATCCCTCTAGCATTTATGTATACCGGTCAAAATTTTTGATAAATGGTTAAATGTTTTGTAAAAAAAGTTGACATGTGAAATAGATAAAGAGATGGACATATTTATTCAATGAGGTCCTTGTTGTTGATGCTGCTCAGCTTTTTTTTTCTTTTATTGTACTCAATCCAATTTTATGGACTTTTTTTGAAATCTAGAATACACATTTCGTTTGAACGTCTACTCCAGATTTTTCCACGTCAAATCATGTAGAAATTAAATTTTTAATAATAAAACCCATTATGAGTTTTTTCTTTATGGACCCCCAATTTGTTATATTGTGCTTTTGGTACCTCAGATTATTCCCTGGACTCCAGGGTCTATGTGGATCCCAGTAGAGAACCCCTGGACTAGAAGAAGTTTTAAGGTCAGATATAGCGTGATCCAAGGTCTGATATATCCTCAGGTTAAGTTAGCTCAATGGTTAACGTACTCGCTTCTGAACTGACAGGTCCGGTGTTCGATCACCACCTGGCCCTCGATTTATTCATGCCGGAGGTGAATAAATCTGAGCACGTCGTCCCTCGGAGAAGGACGTTAAACCGTCGGTCCCCAGTCTGTACGATGTCAGGTACTCGTTAAAGATCCCTACTCTAAATACACTTGAGTTAGGCAAAATTTAGGACTCCCACTGTAGAATCAGTCTTCATTGTGTGGTATCACAAAGGGCCAATGGTTGGCCTACGTGTGTTCCCTTGTGGGGCTGCCACTGCAACCTAACCTAACCCACTTACGTATGCGTTATTACTCTAGTATACTTCAGTTCTTCATTAGTTCAGGATCAGTAATATTATATGATATATAGAGAAATATGCTTCTCTTAAGAATGTTATTTTTATAGATTTCAGATATATTTAACATCTACTTTGCTCTTATTTAAAAATAGTATATAAATTAATTTTTTATTTTTAACGTCACATCTGGAATTGGAAGCCGATGAAGTAACAATGGTAAGTGCTATTCAGTCTGCCTTGTCGACCAAGCGTAAATCCCAAGGGAAGTTCTAATGGGATAATTGAGTAAACAACCAAACTGCTGACTATGTAATGAATTTACCCATGTAACCAACTTACGAAATGGTACTTTCTTCACTCAATCCTACCGTCATTAACACTGTGCAATGGCTGTGAAATGTTTGAATCATCGTCTACACCATCTAGTAGAACTTCTAAGATAATAAAGAAATATTTTAAGGAAGTAATTTCGGATCTGTAATTATATGTACATAATATATATACATTTATTTCATAGTAAAATGTACAAAATTTAATAACACACATACATTAAAATGTTTTTATTTCAAACCTGTTTAAAAGCATTTCAGAAGTTAATTTTTCTTGTTAGGGATTGGGCGTATCCTTATGAAGCTCCATTTGGTGAAGACGGTGGCAATAGGATTTTAGAAAGAAGGCTGTCAATATTACCTAACCAACATCCTGAACTTCAGTCACTTAGGAAACAGCTCCATTCGTGTTTTAGGAAACATTCCTGCTTCCTTTTGCTTTATCCTGGGACAAAAGTAGCTTCAGATCCTACATTTGATGGGCGTCCGTCTGGTCTTGACCCTACCTTCCTATTACATCTTCTCGAATTACTGATGTTCCTCCAATCACTTGAAAGTCTAGTAGTAAAAAGCATTGGAGAACAGGCAGTAAAAATAAAAGATCTTCCATTTTATTTGAAATCATATATGAAGATATTTCTTGGAGATGAATTACCAGAACCGAATACAATTTTAGATGCAACAGCGGAAGCGAACCATTTGGCAGCGATCTCAGGCGCCAGAGAGTCCAACTACAGTCTAATGGACTCTGTCTGCGGCGCAACGCAGCCTTATCTCAGACTGGACATCATTCATTCTCAGCATTACACCATTAAAGAACGAGTACTGAAGGACTTTGTCAACAAGCCAATGATGGATCTGAATTGACTAATCGTTACAAGAACCAACTTGACAAATCTCTTGATGTGCTTTTTCAACATTTCAAAACATTTAATGAAAAAAAAAAATTACAAAGTTCTACTCACGCCAATATTTCTTATATCATCTTTTCTATTCTTCTACGTCTTGTCAGGACTGTTGAGTTTTATTGGCAGATATTTTGCTTCAAATCTATCCAACTTCATGACTTTTCTGTTACTTCTCAGTAACTTCTCAGCTACTTTCACAGAAACCAAAGTAAATTGAAATATTGCTAGGTTATTTATTATAAACTGGCAAGTTACTTGTTTATAAATGTTTTTTACAGGTTCTAATTGTTTTTAATTAAAAAAAGTTGTATAATAAATTATTTCAATTAAATTAAAATAAGCTGCAGCCTGATTTGGGCGGCTCGACTGCCAGCGCTGAGCAGTTAAGTGGCAGTTGTGTTAGTGTCCCCTTCAGAAGTGTCAACTGGTGGAGAGGATCAGCCATTTGGGCAGTTTGCTGCCCTCCTGCCGAGTGTCATTCTGGCCTTGTGAACGTCTTGTGAATATCACGCAGATCCTCTATTGAGTCGTCTGGATACTCTTCCACAGAAGTAAGATATTAACCATTTTGTAAACATGCAGCCCAATAATAGTGACATAGTATTTTCCAATGCGATTGAAAGGCTGAAAACAGTAACAGTTGTAGGTGGCTATTTGAGAAATGATCTAAAAAAGACATCATGTCTGCAATAAGCGATTTGACTAAAGTTTTAAATAAAATGAAACAAGATATCCATGATCTTAAATCATAACAGAACTTTAATAAAGAAATCAGTACTTCTCCTTCTTTTCCAAGAGATTTCCCAAAAATATGGTAATAAGTTAAATGTGGAGGTGTGCAAACTTCTGAACCCAAGATTAATTATCTATAATATACCAGATGAAGTAACTATGGAAAACGTAGTCGACATTATAAAAGATCAGAATATGGAAATATTCTCAAATGGAGAGTTCATTGCTACTAAACATATCTACAAAAGTAAAAACTATAAGTCATCCAATCTTATAGTAGAAGTAGCTCCATCGATAAGATCAAAAATAAAAGAAAGATATCTGAAACTGATGTGGAGCCTATGCAGAGTGAAGGATTATCTGAAAGTAACCAGGTGTTTTAAATGTAATAAGTTTAACTATATTTCAATGGTGTGTAGAGGTGAAGTTATATGCGCTTTCTGTGTTGGAAACCACAACACCGTGTCTTGTGAACATTCACAAGATTCTGTTTGCCATAAATGTATTAACTGCATCACAAAGAATATCCACATCAAAGACAAAAAACTGAATATTGATCACGCAGCATTTAGTGCGGAGTGTCCAACATACAAAAATATGCTTCTTAGGAAACAACAAAACATAGACTATGGTCAGTAATTACAAACCTCCTATTCTTTGCCTCCAAATTAACTTACAACGCTCTAGATCAGCTACTTCATACTTAGTAAAGTACTATAATGATAATAAATACGATGTTATACTTATACAGGAACCATATAACGTTAATAACAGTATAGCAAGCATTCCTAGAAACACTCCACTCTACTGCTGTGGAGAGGGGAGGAAAGGCGCTGCCATCATAGTTAATAATAAATTTATAGATATAATCCTCTACTCCCAGTATTCAACTGAAGACAGTGTAATCATTCAAATATCATATCAAAACAAATTAAAACTCTATGTGGCTTGCATGTACTTTGATGGTCTAAAAGATATCAATGACGATATTTAAATGATGGAGTCCTACATAAACCTGGTTGATAATAATCTTCTTCTCTTCTCTGTCGACTCCAACGCTCGCTCTTCGTTGTGGTTTGATTCCGTAAATAATGAGCGTGGTGCTTGTTTGAAAGAATGGATTCATTCTATCTCTTTATTTGTGCTGAACAATAACTCGTTCGGTGGTAAGTATACGTTTGAAACACTACGCAGTTGTAGCAACATTGACCTTACCCTCACAGACTACGACATGCTCAATCTGACAAACAACTGGCAAGTTAGTGAAGACGAGAGTTCCTCCGACCATAATTTTATTACTTTCGATATCTACCATATTTAAATAATTGCGATATTTTTAATGATTTAAATGACAGTTCTTACAAATATAACACTTTCAAAATCAATTGGAATGAATTCAAGGAGTCATTAACAACTAAATTAAACTATTGTAGCGTAAAAATCTAATGAAATGGTCTCCACATATAAAACTTTTAATGATATAAACAACGCGTTTGGAACACGTAGTGTTCTTCCTCAGGCATTAACTAAAAAATACAATGACACCAGAGAGGTATCTATAGTACAAAGTAAATAAGTACAAAAATTAATATAAAATAAAATAAGGCAGAAAGTACGAACCTAAGGATGAGTGCTTCTGAATAAGACTGACTCAAAATGGAATGGACATGGGTGGGGGTATAGGGTACATCTGTTTCTTATTAGAATAGGTACATTTTTCTCTTAAAAGTTAGGCTGAGCCTTTACATTTTGTTTTAGACTAAGTGTAGGAAACATATTGAAAAAATAACACACAGAGCTATAACGAAATATAAACCAAATATATGTATAAGGAGAAAGTAGAACTTTTTTTTTTATTTTTGTATATTTTATTTTTATATAAATAAATTAAGAAAAGTTGTAGTCTAAAAGAAAATGTAAAGGCTCAGCCTAACTTTTAAGAGAAAAATGTACCTGCTCTAATAAGAAACAGATGTACCCTATACCCCCACCTATGTCCATTCCATTTCCAGTCAGTCTTATTCAGAAGCACTCATCCTTAGGTTCGTACTTTCTGCCTTATTTTATTTTATATTAATTTTTGTACTTATTTACTTTGTACTATAGATAACTCTCTGGTGTCATTGTATTTTTTAGTTAATGCCTGAGGAAGAACACTACGTGTTCGAAACGCGTTGTTTATATCATTAAAAGTTTTATATGTGGAGACCATTTCATTAGATTTTTACCTTACAATGAGTAAATACCACATAATAACTGATTGCACTACATTAGAATTAAATTAAACTACTTTTGTGGAGATTAGAAACATGACAACAGTGATGTAAAAGATATCGATAAAACTATGTCAGCACACATAGAAAGCACTTATGATCTGGGTATATCCATGGAACAATTCATGACAATAGTGGAAAGTTCTTTTAACAAAAGTGTGCCGAAAGTAAAGAAAAATAAAAAAGGAAACATAAAATCAGTCAGCTGGTGGAATAATGAGTTAACTGCTCTACGTAAAATGACCAACAAGAAAAGAAGAAAATACCAAAGAACACACAATAACGACCTACTAAGAGCCCAATATAAATCAGTATATTATAAAATTAAAAGCCAGTATAAGAGTAAATTAAATAAATCTAAGTTTGATTCCTGGAAAGAATTTTGCAACGCCACTAACAAAAGTAAGCCTTGGAATTATATATACAAAGCAGCAGCTGGCAAATTTAAAGTTCATACTATCTGTGGTCAAGCCGGGCAAAGAGAAGTATGTACAAGTATGTTAATACAATCAGCTTGATATCAATGTGAGGGAAGATCTTGGAAATGCTTCTAATAAACAGGATAATGCATCATTTATATAAAAATGATTTGTTAAGCAATAGGCAATATGGTTTCACACCACAAAAGAACACAGTGGATGCCATCATGACAGTAAAGGACTTTGTTGAAAGTGCCTTGAGTAAAAAGCGCATCGTTTTACTGATGGCGCTAGATGTCAGAGGATCGTTCGACGCTGCTTGGTGTCCGGCAATCCTGAGCCAACTTAAAAAATTCAACTGCCCACGTAATCTGTATATGCTCAGCAAGAATTAGTTTTTAAACAGACAAGCTACAATAAAAACGAACACTTCGAGCTTTTCCAGGAGTGTCACAAAGGGATGCCCTCAGGGATCTTGTTGTGGTCCAGGTTTTTGGCTTATCCAATATGATTCTCTCCTGAGTGAAAACTTTCCTCAAGGAACACTAGCCGTTTCATTCGCAGATGATTTGCTGATTGCTGTGGAAGGAGATGACGAGTTGGACATTGAGTGTTTAGGAAATCTCTGAATGCAGAGAGTAGAACGCTGATCAAGTGGAAATAAAGTAGTTTTTAACACCCAGAAATCAAATGCCATGTTGGTTAGTAAAAGTAAGTGCAATGAAGTTTCTGTTTTCCTAAATTGCCAGAAGTTGAAGATGGTCCAGGAGATGAAGTATTTGGGAGTACTTTTGGATGCTAGATGGGCCTGGAATAACCATATAAAATTTATAACTGAAAGGAGTATGCAACTGGTAAATCAATTGAGCCGTTCTGCCAAGATCTACTGGGGCATCTCAAGCAAGGCACTAAAGATTATCTACGATGGTGCATTTATGCCTTTATTAACATATGGTTTGCCAGTATGGTTCAAAGATCGCAGAAGAAAATATAATGTAATAAAATTTAGGAGAATCCAAAGATTGTTATTGATGAGGATTATTAAACGATTCAGGACTATATCACACAATGCTGCTTGCACTATAGCTAATATCGTTCCCATTGACATTAAACTCAATGAAATGTATCATAAGTACAAAATAATGTATGGTATCGACACCGAAGAGCCGCTAATTTTAGAAAGATCAGTCGAATTGAGCAAAGCTCTTGAGTGGCTGTCCAATGAACATTTAGTTCCGCCAACCAACAAGCCCGTTATTCATGAAAAGATAAAGATATTGACTGACAGTCAAGTAACACTAGATCGTTTTTTCCTCACTTATATTCAATGCAAAGTGGTGTTCAGTAAAGTGAAGGCTCACTCAGGTGACCCTGGGAACGAAATGGCTGACCTAATGGCCAAAGAAGCATGTGAGGATCAAACTTTACAGCTTTCATACGAGTATGTTCCAAAAAGTTATGTTGATAGCCTGCTGTATAGTCAATCTCTGCAAGAATGGATTAGAAAATGGTTACTGTCCACAACAGGAAGACAAACGAAACTATTCTTCCCAACAATTCAACATAGACTGAAATCGCAGATAAAAATGACATACAAATTGACACAAGTGCTATCGGGTCACGGACGTAATAAGGAATATCTACACCGCTTTAAGGTATTACCAAACGACCTATGCAATGGTGACAACACAACACCCCAGACATGGCATCACATTCTTCTGGAATGTAGAATATACGACAGCGAAAGATGGCGGTTAATAAGAGAAGCAGTACCAAGAGGAATGAAGTGGCCACCAGGAACTTAAGTGACCTAATCAGCAAAACAGATCTGTGCAGGATCTTCGAACATTTTGTAAATAGTCTGGACTTTGATAAAATGTTGTAAAAGTTGTAAGATGCATGTAATATTTGTATGGCGCATGCAGAATAAACGTATATTAAACACACACACACACACACACTTTCTTCAGAAGAAAGTCTATCAGACCACAGGCATATAACTTACAAAATCAACTTCTACAAGTCTGAGAGACTTAAGTGCCCTCAGTTTAGGTTTAACACTAAAAGGGGAGACAGGGAGAAGTTCAAAAATACTCTTCACAACATTCTCTCACTAATGCCATCGTTACCGTACTGGGGAGTTTATTATATTTTCAGTATGCTTCGCATTTGCATTACATTATATTACTTTATTACATTACTTTATATTACATATGTATGACATTTTTTATTACAATATTTGTTATGTTAATTTACTTTTTTTTTAAAATACTTTTCACTTATTATTTACTTAGTAACTATTACATAATATTTAATTAGTATTTGTATATTCTTAGTTATATAATGATGAATAATTTTATATGACCTATACTTAGTTATATACTAATATAAAATATGTAATGATTAAGTGATTTTTATTTTAAATTATTATTTGTATTAGTTCTTGAACATTATTTCGTACACATTAAAAAGAAACTTTTTGAAGTTCGTTATTATGTCTTCACTGACTAATTTGTCCTTTTCCATTGGCCAGTCTTTTCCAGTATATATCACTATTTTTGTCAAGGCTGTTCTTGCTGGTTCCAGTATGGGACAGTCGTATATCAGATGGTCTATCGTTTGTAAGTGGTTTCCTGTGCAGTCACAATACCCGTTGTTTTCTATTCCAAATTTATGTAGATACTTTTTAAATTTGTCGTGCTCTGTATAAAATTGAGTCAATTTCCAGTTAGTAGTTAGTTTCTTGTGCTGCATCCTGTATTCTATTGAAGGGAAATGTTCCTTTTGATTTGTCCTGTTGTGGATATCCGCCATTGTGTGTCCCATTGGAGCTGACTTCTTGTTCTTGCTCAGTATTTTAAGTATGTGTAGGGGTATAAGTCATATTCTGTGGAGATATGTTCATCTGTTGCTGCTTCCTTGGCCAGGGCACCCGCTCTTTCATTACCCTTGATACTGCCCGCAGTGTGCCTTTACCCATGTGAATACTATTTTGTTTTCCTTACTTAAAGTCGTCAGAACGTGCTCGATTTTATGTTTGATTGGGTGGTGGTTTCTGCAGTTTCTTAGAACGTCTAGGCTTATTTTACTGCCTGTATTTATTCCTATTGTTTTATTGGTTGTTCTACATTCATTTACCCAGTTTAGGGCTTTCAACATGGCTAGCAGTTCCGCTTGATTATTTGAGCAATTTCCTGGCAGCCAAAATTTCTTTTCTGCAATTACAAACTGACTTTCGTAGACTACGAAGGAGCAGCCTACATTGTAGTTAATTTTACTTCCATCTATATATATTTCTACTTCACATGCTATGTTGGGATTTTCATTTATATTTGTTTTTATAGCTGGGTGGTGCCAGTATTTAGGTTTGACTGGTTTCTCTAAGTATTTCCCGTTCAAGTCTTCTACTACTCCACCTTTGGAAACGAAATGTATAGTTTATAGCTCTTCGGCTTTATTATATATTTGGGTAATTCCCGCTATTACGCATGAAGCATTATATGAAATAGTTCTGCACCCTTTGATCATTCTTTCCAGTTTTACCCTATTCTTCTTCTTTTTTAGTGCATTGAACCACTGAAAACGGTACGCAGTGCATCATCATAGGTAAAAATGCTCCTGTGTAAATAGTCTGTGTAAATAATCTGACATGTTATTAGCATTCTTAAACTAACAGCCTGAATTTTATAGGACTCGTACGTTCTGCAGCCATGCCTGTCATATTCGACAACCCATTTGTAACTGCATTCAACTTCTGATTTCAAGTTCTTTAACGACCTTCATAAATGCACATAGAGATGTATCCCTCACTTCCATAGTTTTAGGTATGAATTGACAAAATCTTTATTACCGCCAAGGCAATGCGCTCGCATTCAGATATAACGTGATCCAAGGTTATATCTGACCTTGGATCACGTTATATCTGACCTTGAAACTTCTTGGAGACAGTGAGTCTGTAACTTAGTATGATGTCAAATACAGCTTTTGCATAGTAGTTCAGTAGACAAATTTCTGATAGATGTTCTACATATATTTTTAAATTCTCTATTCGAAGATATAGTATCTATACAAATGTAAGTTCCGTAAAAGTGAGCTTTTTATACTAAACTGGATCCGTTTGTTCATTCCAGCTATTCACTGCTTTATTCTTTATTTATTTGTCAATTCCACTCTTCTGAAGGCTGGCATGTGTAGTGCAAAATATTCGAGAATGCAGAGTATTTGTATCGTTCCAAACATTTCCAAATTGTTTACTAACTCATTCCCAGGCGTTCCCTTGTTCGCACACACACACACACACACACACACACACACATACATACATACACACACACACACACACATACACATGGTCGAAAAAACATCAAAAAAAGGATTTCTGGGACTTAAAACCATGTAAAGCCGTAAACTTTAAGATCGAAGGGCAAGACACTGCAAGGGATTCGTGTTTATCATGCTGACATATGTGGAAGACACAGGTCCCTGAGTTGCAAGTATACTCATATACCAGATGGCTCTTCTGTATTTTCATGTTCATACTTCGTGGACTGTTAGTCCTGCTATTCTTGTAGAACATTGTCAGTCTCTGCTTTCCTTCTTCATTAGTCGTTGCAATGTGCCTATTAACTACGTTACACTAAGCTCGTTCTTTCTGCTTATATTGCTTTATTTCTTTTTCTTCTGCTGAAATGTACCAACTCTAGTTAATGCCCTTCTTCACTTAATTGTTAGAGTATCCATTGCTCTCCAGAACCTGGGTAACTACGTCTAACTGAGTGTGGATCCACTGTAAGAACTCTATCCATTCAAATGTGACCATCCACCGCAATGGGTAAGAACCCTTCTCACAAAGGCAACAATGGATGAACACTTGTACCTGTCCTTGCATCCACTTCTCTTATTCATAGGTTCATAGGTTGTAATAGACTGTTGTGCTTAAGCCACTAGACCTTTGCCACACCAGAACATCGAGGAAAAGTAACTGGTTATCTGCACCCTTCCTTGCAGTTAACCTAATGCTTTAGTCTTCCAAAAGCTTATTCAACGTTTCGATTTCATTGTCGTAGTGAACTAATTCAAAGATATCATCAATATATCTACCATAGATGGTTGGATTTTCTAATTCTGCAAATGCATTACTTACTTGGCACCTTACTCATCGAGAAGTGTTTGCAAATAGAACACTTAAAGGTGAATGGCAGCACCATACACTTGCTGGTGCATGCGGCCATCAAGTGAAACAAAAGCGGACTCCTTGGTTCATTTCTTCAATAGAGATTTCAAACTTGATCCGTTCTTCCCTGGGATAAATTTGTTTTAAAATTACGTCAATTATCCTATTACCGGGACACAGAGTTAAAAGGGACCCAAGGTAATACGGTTAGATTCCTTCAAAAGTTCAAGGAAATCCGTAGAAGAGGCCAGGCTTTAGTCCTTAGGTACAAACGGCTGATGATGTTCAACTTATGATAGAGATGGAAATTATTACAATATTAGATGCCAGTACTGTAATTAGAACAAGATCGTTTGTTTTTTAACAGTAGTCACGAAAAATGCTTCAGTTCTTTTAAATGTTTTAAAACGAATGCGTTTATATATTAAAATGATACCGAGAGATAACAATTTAGGGTGGAATGAAATGTTATAATAGCACTCGTAATACGTAACTAAATCTCCAACCTTTATTAGGTTAGAAGATTGTGGTTATTCCCACAAGGTGTCTAATTTAGATAATAAAGTTATGATTTTACTGCGGACTTCATTTTTTTTTTCATAGAGATATCAAGTGTAACTAGGTGTTTAGAAATGTTTTCAAGTTGGAATTAATTTTTCAACTCACACTCGTTAAAATTCTTGAATTTCATTTGTATCTTAACTTTAATGAATACATTATTAATTAAAATGTTAATATTTTACCATAAATATGTATTGTGATCGTGAAAAATTCAATTTCGAGATTTTGATGGATTTACATTTTTTTAGGTCCCCAAAGTCGTCTTATGAAGTTTTTTCGATGATGTCTGTATGTGTTTGGGGGGGGGGGGGGGGGGGGGGGGAGCCTGTATCCAACGTTTGTGGCCACTCTACGGTCCAGAATAGTTGATGTTTCAGTAGATATTTTACACAAAAATGGCCCTCATAGTGTAGATGAGTCTTATTATTTGGGAAAAATTATGCATGAACGAAAAGTCGTTTTTTTTCTAAAATGTGTTTTAGACAACATTTTTTTGCTCCTAAGCCTAAACTACTAACTCTAGAGTCTTCAATTTTTGGCATCATCATGGAATCAAAAAAGCAATAACTGAAAAAATCCACAGATTTTTAAAACGTAACATACATATTAAAAAAGAAATATATTTTTCAACTGTTGCTCATTAAAATTGTTGAATTTGCTTAGTATCTTAACTTTAATTAATACAAAATAATTAAATTGGTATTTCTATATGAAATTAGATATTTTATTATAATTTTCGGCACTACCAGCTAACTTATGTACACACATAAACTGATTAAAGAAAATCAAAACATAATACCCTCTCATAAATTATTGATGACATCAGGGTTTCAAAAAGGATCATGAGGGGATTTTGCACTTTCTACTCAAAATTCTGATGAAGCTTACACTGGTCAAAAAAGATTTCATTCTCGTTTTATTTGCTAAAGGGTGAAATGAATAGGTTACATGAATTCAAGGATAACTTGCTATCCATGAGATTATTAGTTGTGCATAAAACATTAAACTCAATCCATAAATTATCAGTCCCGCTCTTTTAAAATCGGTATTTCTTTCAATTAAAGTATATAAAACAATTGTGGTTATATAATATCAATACCTCGCAACCGGTTCAAAGATTGTAGGTGTAAACGCCTTTTTAATCAGTGTTCAGCAGCCCAACAGATCATTTGGCATTTACTCATTCTCAAGAGTAATGGCACAGTGTAACAGATTATGTAACAATTTATTACTATAAAATTGACTACTTCTCAACATTTTTCTGTTCATTAGCATTAAGGAGTAATAGTAAGTATCTAGTTACTGATAGCTTGAATTTTGATCAGATTTTGATTAATTGGATTTAGGAGAAACAAAACCATTCAATACAACTCATTTTGAAATGAAATTGGATAACATGGTGATTTATTAAAAAGTCTGGAGTGGCCTACACTCAACTTTACTATAAATAAATATAATAGCAAACTCATTGATAACCAATTGAGTTTCTATTCTTCTAAAGGAGCTACAGTGTACTATAGACGTAATATCGCACGCTATGGTAAATATTATGAAAATCATAGTTGATCAGTTTAATTATTTCATTAAAATAATGTCACTATATCAGTTTTATTTGTAACAAGAAACTTGAAATCATTGATTTCGAAGAATCTTACATCTTATTATTGCTATTATAATTAAACTGAGACAATGAGTCTCATTGGACTCGTGCGCATCGCATCTATATCTTTACCATACTATTGTGTTTTTCCATTTCTCCTTCCTACAATCAACTGTAGATATTAAGTACTTCAATAATTGTTCTCAGAGAACTATCACTCACTTTTATTGGTGTTAGGTACAATTTGCGAAAATCATTAACTTCTTAAAAACAATTGCCAAACATTCACATAGAATATGATCAAACGTTCCAAAGCCACATCAGTACAGAGTCTGCATTTTTTGTACAACGTTATTTGCAACTTGCTTAAGTGGTGTATAAAACAAACGATGTCGGGTTAAATACTTAAATATTTAATATCAAGATTAAATATTTAACAATTTTACATTTTATACAACTTTATATTGTTTTTGGAATGAGCTTTCGGACTAAAAGAGACCCAGTTTTCCCAACCATTTTTTATCTGTTTTCCTTTTTACGTATTCCACAACTACACGAGAAAAGGAGCTTTGTTTGACTCCAGCCTTTTATTGCATATCAACTGACTTATTTCCTTGTATTCCCTTGTTTCCAGTTACTGGTTATACTAATAATTTTGAATCCCCCAGTATATTAGACAAGAGCCTTTTGCTCGAAATCAGAAGCTCACCAGTTTGTACTTGTTTGTTCATAGGAATACAAAAAAGGAAGACAAAAAATCATGCATTAAGAAACAAATCTACATATAAACAAACATTTAGATATTATAACGTATGGAGTTATACAAGTAAAAGTATGTGTGTCTCTGGACCTAAGAATATTAACAGTACAAAATATTCCAGTAGCCGGATAATATGCTAAACCTTACGTTCATTCCATCTTGTAACTTTGAGTCTTTTAAAATGTTAATATTTACGACATCCAGGCTTCATTTTTCTTTAAAGACCTTTAAAGTAATTTCATGAAAGTGCTGTTTTATTTTTTCCCTATGGGCTTACATACAAGCTATTTAGTTTTAACAATGAACTTGCTTAACTCATGATACAAATAGTTTCTGTGGTACAAACTTTAGAAAAAGATATAACAATTAAATCTCTTAAAACTATTATTTTAGCTTTTAATATGGAATTATTGTCTGCTTTACGAATTTCTCAAGGGAAGCTCCCAACAATAAAAGTTTTAAATTATACTGAATAGCCGGCTTTGACTTAGATTGAGGATGTAAAACTGGCTAATTACTAATATACTTTTTCTCAATATACTCGTACATTCACAGCAACATTATAACAGAGTACAGCACACACGAAAAAGATAACACTTGCTAAGAGTAAATTGGAATATATAATTTTTGACAAAGGGAAAGAAAAGTAATTTTATTAATTACTAGGGTCGCATAAAATTCTCAGTATAATAATTCTATAAAAGACCAAAAGTGTAAAACATAATTCAACATTGAAAATATTCTTGAAGAATAATAAATGTAATTATGCTACATCTAAAATTATAATTATCTTGAAACGACATCTTTTCATAGATGTTTCTGACATTTTTCAGACAAAATAAAAATATTTTCAAGTTTTAAATGGGAAAATTTGTCTTAACTACTCAATGTAGAATACGGTCCGATAAACTATGTAAGAGATCCACTTGTTATTGGAACAAAAGCCACGTCCTCCTGAAAGAGATTATTTCGTAACAAAATATCTATGCTTTCGCTTTTCAAAAATGTTATTACTGCTGTAGTTATACTAATGATATTATATGCATCAGTGGTGTGATATACAAAAATAAGCATAAATATTGATAAGTGGTTCAATCACTATCTGTACTACCTCCATGAATGAAACTTTAATAAACATCTCCCATTTAGACATTTATATTATACCAAATGGAACATAATTTATTATATAACTAAGAAGTATAATATTATATAGACTTATAGTGAAGTTGAGTGCAGGCCACTACAGATTTTTTATTTCAACCATAACTCAATAAAGCAGCCCGTTTTTCATTAAAGTCATATAAAGGAACTGTACCACCTACAGCTGATGAATACTTTAAAAAATGAATCGTTTTAAACATTTATTACATATTTGAGTTATTCTATTACCTTTATAAATGACATTTCATATTCATCACATCTAATGGTGTTTTTGCTACAAACAAGACTTAAGAATAAACATTACGATTTTTGTAACTAAAATTAATTTTTCTTCCTCTCATTGCTTATTTTCTCTTTTGGAACATTGAAGCATAACTTCTGTATTTCTTTTAATATTTTTCTATTTGTTAATAAATAGATAAGGCTCCTTATCGATTATCATAGTACTCCACAGTCTTTGTGAGTATTTAAAAAAATCTGGAGTGGCCTTCACTCAACTTTACCGTTTAGCGTCAAAAAAACATTTTCTGAAAACAGAAATCGTACTGTAACGCCTCTTTAGCGAATATAATTTTGAAAAAAAGTATCTTAGCTCATTTTCCACGTAATGTTCTATTTTTAGGCAGAGTTTCATTTTGATCCGTCAAACAGTATGGCTTGTATTGCTCTCACAAGGTTTGAGATTGAATTATAAGTCAAAATTTTTAGATGTTATTGAAAAAAAATATTTCCCGTTGTTTTAAAATTCTGAATATATTTTTCCTTTGTTGCATTTGTAACCTCAAAGATAATGTCAAAATTTCAAAATTCTAGGGTTATCAGTTTAGGAGAAATAAATGTTTTCTAAAAAACGGTTTTTGGCAAAAAAAGTGACTTTTCCATCATGCATAATTCTTCCCAAACAATAGAGATCTTCTTCCCTATGAGGCCCATTTTTGTGTAAAATATCATTTTGATCCATCAAAGATTCTGGACCGTAGCGTGGTAACAAGCAATGCTAACACACTCACCCACCCACACACACACACACAGACATCATCGAAAAAACTTCATAAAACGACTTCTGGGACCTCAAAACATGTAATTCCGTCAAAATCTCGAGATCGAATTTTTTTACGATCACTATACTTTACTTATAGTAAAGTAATAATATCAACCAGAACAAAAAACATCATATTTGTGTTTCTGAAACATGTGTAAATTTGTCAAATAGCGCATATGAGAATGACTTTTCTTATAGGAAAAGTCCCTGTACTGAGTAAGTAATAACAGTTAAATATTTTTGACGCAGATGTATCAATGTTATGTTATCATATCATTGAAAATAGGCAGTCCAAGCAGACTAAAAACTACAGCATTAAACATATAAACACATAAAATAAGAACTTAGACATTTCAAGATTCCAGTCTGTTGTTTCTTCTGTCTTTCTAAGTTTTTAGGTTATATATATATATATATATTTGTGTACGATGGCAGCAGGTCTTCCCTTATAAGAAAACTAGAGAGTGTTAATAAGAAAGTGATCAATTCAAGAGCTGTCGCTTTTTAATTTCAATAATATTTACATACATATATAACTATATTTAATATAAAACTAAAAATATATATATAAAGAAAATTAATTTTAATATATATAAATTCAAATTTTGAACAATTATAAGGTTAATGAATTTTTCTGTTGACATTACTACTGGGATGAATATTAAAACAGCTTTCTATTCTTAATTATGCTGAAAGTTAGTTTTAGTGGAATTTCAATCTAGAATATGTCAATAAAATAAATAGTCTCCTATTTAAATAAGAAAATTATTTAACTGATTGGATTTAATTATTAAGTCTACGTATTAGTAAATATACGTATTAGTAAATATACGTATTAGATTGATATTAATCAGTTTTTGAAAGGCAGTTCATCCTGTTTTATGAGAACTTTAAAATTCTATATGACTTATGCGTATCGAACTTGACTAAAAATTTTATATTATCGGTAATAGTGTTAAGAATCAAGTAATAGAAAGAGGGTCACTCACATCTTTCAAACCAGATCATGGCTATTCATTATAATTTCTCTTTAATTAACGATCATTTTGACGCTCATATTCATTCTGCAATAATACATTTATTTATTTGCATTTAAAATATATTCTAATCATATCAATTTTTTAATGACAATAAAACCATTCATTTAAAAAAAATACGCTTTACACTTGATAGAATTATGTATTTATATAAAAGATGGTAGTCAGTATCTATTGGTAAATTTATTGGCGCAAATTTATGTATACACCAATCCTATCATTCTCGAAAAACAGAAAGGTACACCATTCTAGTTTATTCCTTTCTTTTTTTAAAGTACAAAAAAATATAGATAAACTTCAGAAGTATTTACACGCTCTAGGAGAAAGCATTTGGAAAATTCCATTCATCCTTGTGTTTGAAATCATCAACAAGACTTTGTAACAACAATTGGGCTTAAAACGTTCACCACTGCTTGCATGTTAAATGAAGCACGCTGATGTAATTTTCCGTAATACATTTATTCACAATGTTGTTACTCGAATTTAATTAGAAGAAATTATTCAAAAATAAATAAAAATTAAATTATGGACTAAGCTTTAATAAGGAATAGAAAATAAAACTTAAATTAAATTAAATAAATGAAAAAATATACTTCATCTTTCATCTTAGATATTTTTTTTTATTTAATTTATTTTAAGTTTTATTTTCTATTTTTTATTAAAGTTTAGTCCATAATTTTTAATTTTTATTTATTTGTGTATCATTTCTTCAGTTCATCCCTCAGTTTTTATTTTTTATTAAATTTTTTTTATTATATTTTCTATTTTTTTATTATTTTATTTGTTTTTGTTTTACTATTATTCTTCATATTCCTATTTTAATCTTAAATTGATTCTTGTCTACCTTATTCTCTATGACCGGGCGCGTATGTGGCAACATTGTTGGTCTCCAACCGTCTCTGTACCAGTGCGCTTGGTTTCCCTCTCTTAACTCTCCTGAAGACGCTTCAACCGAAAATTAGAGACTGCAAGTTTGTGTGTTTAATTTCTCTATCTTTCTTTATGTACATTGAAGTATATATTGATATTGATATAAGTATCGACCGTGGAATACAAACAAAACTAAAGTTTATCGGGACTCGGTCAGTTCTTATTTTCAAATTAAACTCTCACTGCCAACGTTTCGGTTTTTATTTAAAACGTTTTTCATAGGCAGAAGAATAAATTTGGAAACAGAAAATATAAGTATTAAATTACAAATTATTTTACAAAGAAAAATAGTCTGTGGATTTCAACAACTGTTCAACAGTTTTAGCAGACTGTTTCTTTACAATTTCTTTGTAAAATAATTTGTAATGTAATATTTAGCATTTCTGTCTCAAAATTTATACTTCAGCCTATGAAAATGGTTTAAAATAAAAATCGAAACTTTGGCAATGAGAGTTTAATTTGAACATCAAGAACTGACCAAGTACCGATAAACTTTAGTTTTGTATATATATATATATATATATATATAATTAAATTTATAACTAGAAAACAGGAAAAACACAAAAAAGAGGACTAATACTCACGATTTTCGATCATTTCGGCTGTCTTGCCGATTCGGCGTCCTCCGACCGAATCAAATCATATATATATATATATATATATATATATATATATATAAAGCTTTCACATAAACACGCGAAATAACAATCAATGATCAAACCACAATAAGAAATGGGAAAACTAGACTAAGATCTTTCAACCGTAACAAGCGGTCTTCGTTTTTGACTCTGACGAAGACCGCTTGTTACGGTTGAAAGATCTTAGTCTTTTTTTCCCCATTTCTTATATATATATATATATAAAGATTTCACATAAACACGTGAAATAACAATCAATGATCAAAGCACAATATGAAATGGGAAAACAAGACTAAGATCTTTCAACCGTAACAAGCGGTCTTCGTCAGAGTTGAGTTGTTGACTCTGACGAAGACCGCTTGTTATGGTTAAAAGATCTTAGTCTTGTTTTCCCATTTCTTATTGTGGTTTGATCATTGATTTATATATATATATATACATTTGTGTACAAAGGCAGCAGGTCTTCCCTTAAGCATATGTTATTAAAATTAGCAGCAGCTTCTGCATTAACCAGTTTCTTGTTGACACTCTCTAGTTTTCGTATCACTTTGCGGTGAGACTCTGGTAGCTTCCAAAGAAGGTTAGCAAAAGACATTAATGTCTTTTGCTAACCTTCTTTGGAAGCTACCAGAGTCTCACCGCAAAGTGATACGAAAACTAGAGAGTGTCAACAAGAAACTGGTCAATGCAGAAGCTGCTGCTTATTTTAATAATATATATATATATATATATATATATATATATATATATATATGTGCAGAAAAATCACAATAAATAAACACGTGATGCAATTAATGAAGTTCAAACCACAATAGAAAAAGGAAAACAATAGAATTTACTTTGTGACGACATACATTGAAAGTCCCCTGAGCATTTTTCTATCGTTTTCTTTTTTCCATTGTAGTTTAAACTTCATATATATATGTATACAAAAATAAAGTTTATCAGGACTCGGTCAGTTCTTCAGGTTAAAGTTAAACTCTCATTACCAAAGTTTCGGTTTTTATTTAAAGTCTTTTTCATAGGCAGAAGTATAAAATTTTGAAACAGAAAAACTACGTATTACATTAAAGATTTTTCTTCTGCCTATGAAAAAGGCTTTAAATATAAACGGAAACGTTAGCAATTAGAGTTTTGCCAACGTGAAGAACTGACCGAGTTTTATTTTTATTCCACGGTTGATACTTTTTTCAATATTAATATAAATATATATTTATATATTTGAATTTGTAAATATGTCAAATTCAAAATTCCATGCTGTAACAAACAGCAACATCGACTTTCTTTTAGTTTCCACAAGTTATTTATTACGGTTTATAATAAAATATTGAGCACAAATAGTCCGATTTTTTTTTAAAAAAAATACGTTTTGTAGTTTTAATTTAAATAAGAAAACATTTAAATATTTAAAATATATATCTCAATAAGGCTGAGAAAGAAACATTGTGTGATTTTGTTCAATAAAAAAAAAAATTGAAAACCTAATAGGGCTTTATAGTTTAGTTTAGTTGTGTGGGGGGTTAGGTAGCGTGAAATGTCAGACCAATGACCTCTATCGACGTCACGGGGCTTCTTGTGCAAGCCAAGCTGATCCTTGTTTCACTATTCCAATCTGTATTAGATGAAGGGTTAGTCTTTCTCAA
This sequence comes from Hermatobates lingyangjiaoensis, assembly GCA_026182355.1. NCBI lineage: Eukaryota > Metazoa > Arthropoda > Insecta > Hemiptera > Hermatobatidae > Hermatobates > Hermatobates lingyangjiaoensis. Next base: position 851,006 of record JAPFBL010001938.1, read on the forward strand.
TGCAACACCAAGAAGAACTATAAAAACACAACACAGTTTTGCTTTGTTTTTGTTTTGTTTTTTACTTTAAACTGACAATACATTTGTTTAATTAGTCAGTTCATTTTGAAATAATCAATTAAAAAAGGGTTAATTTTGGATACGACTCATTATAAATAATTTTTACACTTTAACAAGTTCACTTGTTATATAGAAAGAGAAATAAATTACATCAAAGATGAATTTTATTTAAAATTGTCATCGGTTTTGCATCTGCTCTTTAAGAATACCTTTTTCAAAAGAAGTGTAACTATAAGTGTAGACCAAATTAAACAAATTTGATAAAAAAAAACAGAATGTAGACCTGTGACTATACACAAAATCAGTAAAGAACAATAGATCGATTCAGTAAAGGCAGATCAATTTCATTAAAAAAAGAGAGCTTAGTTGTGCTATCAACATAATTAACTCATAACAAAAACGATTAACCTGTCGTTTCATTAACAAACAACATTGAAAGCAAGAGTTGTCTATGTTCTTAAAATAACCAATGCAGTTAGTTAGTGTAAACATTTCAAAACAAAAGTACTTTACTTCCTCTTGCTATATATAAATATAAGTAGTATAAAACTGCCATTTTTAGCACAGGGTCAATTGCCGACCTCAGCAACAATGGTTGCAACCCAAATGAAACACCTCACGATTACCCACTTATGACGCATGCCCCAACACCTACCACAGACAGATGTGAGACTCCATCACCCACTCATTAGTATGTACTCCTCACCATCCACACACAGATGTGAGACTCTATCGCCCGCTCATTAGTAAGCACTACTCAGCATCCACACTCAGCTCTTAGACTCCATCAACCGCTCATTAGTATGCACTCCTCACCATCCACACACAGATGTGAGACTCTATCGCCCGCTCATTAGTAAGCACTACTCAGCATCCACACTCAGCTCTTAGACTCCATCACCCACTCATTAGTATGCACTCCTCACCATCCACACACAGATGTGAGACTCTATCGCCCGCTCATTAGTAAGCACTACTCAGCATCCACACTCAGCTCTTAGACTCCATCACCCACTCATTAGTATGCATTCCTCACCATCCACACACAGATGTGAGACTCTATCGCCCGCTCATTAGTAAGCACTACTCAGCATCCACACTCAGCTCTTAGACTCCATCACCCACTCATTAGTATGCACTCCTCACCATCCACACACAGATGTGAGACTCTATCGCCCGCTCATTAGTAAGCACTACTCAGCATCCACACTCAGCTCTTAGACTCCATCAACCGCTCATTAGTATGCACTCCTCACCATCCACACACAGATGTGAGACTCTATCGCCCGCTCATTAGTAAGCACTACTCAGCATCCACACTCAGCTCTTAGACTCCATCACCCACTCATTAGTATGCACTCCTCACCATCCACACACAGATGTGAGACTCTATCGCCCGCTCATTAGTAAGCACTACTCAGGATCCACACTCAGCTCTTAGACTCCATCAACCGATCATTAGTATGCACTCCTCACCATCTACACAGCTGTGAGACTCCATCATCCGCTCAATAGTATGCACTCATCACAATGCACACAGCCGTGAGACTCCATCACCGGCTATTTAGAATGCACTATTCACCATTCACACACAGCTAATAGACTCCGTCACCCGCTCATTAGTATGCATTCCTCAGCATCCACACACATCTGTTAGACTCCATCACCCGCTCATTAGTAAGCACTCCTCATCATCCACACACAGCTGTTAGACTCCATCACCCGCTCACTAGTATGCATTCCTCAGCATCCACACACAGCTGTTAGACTCCATCACCCGCTCATTAGTAAGCATTCCTCATCATCCACACACAGCTGTTAGACTCCGTCACCCGCTCATTAGTATGCATTCCTCAGCATCCACACACAACTGTTAGACTCCATCACCCGCTCATTAGTAAGCACTCCTCATCATCCACACACAGCTGTTAGACTCCATCACCCGCTCATTAGTATGCATTCCTCAGCATCCACACACAGCTGTTAGACTCCATCACCCGCTCACTAGTATGCATTCCTCAGCATCCACACACAACTGTTAGACTCCATCACCCGCTCACTAGTATGCATTCCTCAGCATCCACACACAACTGTTAGACTCCATCACCCGCTCATTAGTAAGCACTCCTCATCATCCACACACAGCTGTTAGACTCCATCACCCGCTCACTAGTATGCATTCCTCAGCATCCACACACAACTGTTAGACTCCATCACCCGCTCACTAGTATGCATTCCTCAGCATCCACACACAACTGTTAGACTCCATCACCCGCTCATTAGTAAGCACTCCTCATCATCCACACACAGCTGTTAGACTCCATCACCCGCTCACTAGTATGCATTCCTCAGCATCCACACACAACTGTTAGACTCCATCACCCGCTCATTAGTAAGCACTCCTCATCATCCACACACAGCTGTTAGACTCCATCACCCGCTCACTAGTATGCATTCCTCAGCATCCACACACAGCTGTTAGACTCCATCACCCGCTCACTAGTATGCATTCCTCAGCATCCACACACAACTGTTAGACTCCATCACCCGCTCATTAGTAAGCACTCCTCAGCATCCACACACAACTGTTAGACTCCATCACCCGCTCACTAGTAAGCATTCCTCAGCATCCACACACAACTGTTAGACTCCATCACCCGCTCACTAGTATGCATTCCTCAGCATCCACACACAACTGTTAGACTCCATCACCCGCTCACTAGTATGCATTCCTCAGCATCCACACACAACTGTTAGACTCCATCACCCGCTCATTAGTAAGCACTCCTCAGCATCCACACACAACTGTTAGACTCCATCACCCGCTCATTAGTAAGCACTCCTCAGCATCCACACACAACTGTTAGACTCCATCACCCGCTCATTAGTAAGCACTCCTCATCATCCCACATTCAACTGTTAGACTCCATCACCCGCTCATTAGTAAGCATTCCTCATCATCCACACACAACTGTTAGACTCCATCACCCGCTCACTAGTATGCATTCCTCAGCATCCACACACAACTGTTAGACTCCATCACCCGCTCACTAGTATGCATTCCTCAGCATCCACACACAACTGTTAGACTCCATCACCCGCTCACTAGTAAGCACTCCTCATCATCCACACACAACTGTTAGACTCCATCACCCGCTCATTAGTAAGCACTCCTCAGCATCCACACACAACTGTTAGACTCCATCACCCGCTCATTAGTAAGCACTCCTCAGCATCCACACACAACTGTTAGACTCCATCACCCGCTCACTAGTATGCATTCCTCAGCATCCACACACAACTGTTAGACTCCATCACCCGCTCACTAGTATGCATTCCTCAGCATCCACACACAACTGTTAGACTCCATCACCCGCTCACTAGTATGCATTCCTCAGCATCCACACACAACTGTTAGACTCCATCACCCGCTCATTAGTAAGCACTCCTCAGCATCCATACACAACTGTTAGACTCCATCACCCGCTCATTAGTAAGCACTCCTCATCATCCACACACAACTGTTAGACTCCATCACCCGCTCATTAGTAAGCATTCCTCATCATCCACACACAACTGTTAGACTCCATCACCCGCTCACTAGTATGCATTCCTCAGCATCCACACACAACTGTTAGACTCCATCACCCGCTCACTAGTATGCATTCCTCAGCATCCACACACAACTGTTAGACTCCATCACCCGCTCACTAGTAAGCACTCCTCATCATCCACACACAACTGTTAGACTCCATCACCCGCTCACTAGTATGCATTCCTCAGCATCCACACACAACTGTTAGACTCCATCACCCGCTCATTAGTAAGCACTCCTCAGCATCCACACACAACTGTTAGACTCCATCACCCGCTCATTAGTAAGCACTCCTCATCATCCACACACAACTGTTAGACTCCATCACCCGCTCATTAGTAAGCATTCCTCATCATCCACACACAACTGTTAGACTCCATCACCCGCTCACTAGTATGCATTCCTCAGCATCCACACACAGCTGTTAGACTCCATCACCCGCTCATTAGTAAGCATTCCTCATCATCCACACACAGCTGTTAGACTCCGTCACCCGCTCATTAGTATGCATTCCTCAGCATCCACACACAACTGTTAGACTCCATCACCCGCTCATTAGTAAGCACTCCTCATCATCCACACACAGCTGTTAGACTCCATCACCCGCTCATTAGTATGCATTCCTCAGCATCCACACACAGCTGTTAGACTCCATCACCCGCTCACTAGTATGCATTCCTCAGCATCCACACACAACTGTTAGACTCCATCACCCGCTCACTAGTATGCATTCCTCAGCATCCACACACAACTGTTAGACTCCATCACCCGCTCATTAGTAAGCACTCCTCATCATCCACACACAGCTGTTAGACTCCATCACCCGCTCACTAGTATGCATTCCTCAGCATCCACACACAACTGTTAGACTCCATCACCCGCTCACTAGTATGCATTCCTCAGCATCCACACACAACTGTTAGACTCCATCACCCGCTCATTAGTAAGCACTCCTCATCATCCACACACAGCTGTTAGACTCCATCACCCGCTCACTAGTATGCATTCCTCAGCATCCACACACAACTGTTAGACTCCATCACCCGCTCATTAGTAAGCACTCCTCATCATCCACACACAGCTGTTAGACTCCATCACCCGCTCACTAGTATGCATTCCTCAGCATCCACACACAGCTGTTAGACTCCATCACCCGCTCACTAGTATGCATTCCTCAGCATCCACACACAACTGTTAGACTCCATCACCCGCTCATTAGTAAGCACTCCTCAGCATCCACACACAACTGTTAGACTCCATCACCCGCTCACTAGTAAGCATTCCTCAGCATCCACACACAACTGTTAGACTCCATCACCCGCTCACTAGTATGCATTCCTCAGCATCCACACACAACTGTTAGACTCCATCACCCGCTCACTAGTATGCATTCCTCAGCATCCACACACAACTGTTAGACTCCATCACCCGCTCATTAGTAAGCACTCCTCAGCATCCATACACAACTGTTAGACTCCATCACCCGCTCATTAGTAAGCACTCCTCAGCATCCATACACAACTGTTAGACTCCATCACCCGCTCATTAGTAAGCACTCCTCATCATCCACATTCAACTGTTAGACTCCATCACCCGCTCATTAGTAAGCATTCCTCAACATCCACACACAACTGTTAGACTCCATCACCCGCTCACTAGTATGCATTCCTCAGCATCCACACACAACTGTTAGACTCCATCACCCGCTCACTAGTATGCATTCCTCAGCATCCACACACAACTGTTAGACTCCATCACCCGCTCACTAGTAAGCACTCCTCATCATCCACACACAACTGTTAGACTCCATCACCCGCTCATTAGTAAGCACTCCTCAGCATCCACACACAACTGTTAGACTCCATCACCCGCTCATTAGTAAGCACTCCTCAGCATCCACACACAACTGTTAGACTCCATCACCCGCTCACTAGTATGCATTCCTCAGCATCCACACACAACTGTTAGACTCCATCACCCGCTCACTAGTATGCATTCCTCAGCATCCACACACAACTGTTAGACTCCATCACCCGCTCACTAGTATGCATTCCTCAGCATCCACACACAACTGTTAGACTCCATCACCCGCTCATTAGTAAGCACTCCTCAGCATCCATACACAACTGTTAGACTCCATCACCCGCTCATTAGTAAGCACTCCTCATCATCCACACACAACTGTTAGACTCCATCACCCGCTCATTAGTAAGCATTCCTCATCATCCACACACAACTGTTAGACTCCATCACCCGCTCACTAGTATGCATTCCTCAGCATCCACACACAACTGTTAGACTCCATCACCCGCTCACTAGTATGCATTCCTCAGCATCCACACACAACTGTTAGACTCCATCACCCGCTCACTAGTAAGCACTCCTCATCATCCACACACAACTGTTAGACTCCATCACCCGCTCACTAGTATGCATTCCTCAGCATCCACACACAACTGTTAGACTCCATCACCCGCTCATTAGTAAGCACTCCTCAGCATCCATACACAACTGTTAGACTCCATCACCCGCTCATTAGTAAGCACTCCTCATCATCCACACACAACTGTTAGACTCCATCACCCGCTCATTAGTAAGCATTCCTCATCATCCACACACAACTGTTAGACTCCATCACCCGCTCACTAGTATGCATTCCTCAGCATCCACACACAACTGTTAGACTCCATCACCCGCTCACTAGTATGCATTCCTCAGCATCCACACACAACTGTTAGACTCCATCACCCGCTCACTAGTAAGCACTCCTCATCATCCACACACAACTGTTAGACTCCATCACCCGCTCATTAGTATGCACTCCTCAGCATCCACACACAACTGTTAGACTCCATCACCCGCTCATTAGTAAGCACTCCTCATCATCCACACACAACTGTTAGACTCCATCACCCGCTCACTAGTATGCATTCCTCAGCATCCACACACAACTGTTAGACTCCATCACCCGCTCACTAGTATGCATTCCTCAGCATCCACACACAACTGTTAGACTCCATCACCCGCTCATTAGTAAGCACTCCTCATCATCCACACACAACTGTTAGACTCCATCACCCGCTCATTAGTAAGCACTCCTCATCATCCACACACAACTGTTAGACTCCATCACCCGCTCATTAGTAAGCATTCCTCAGCATCCACACACAGCTGTTAGACTCCATCACCCGCTCACTAGTATGCATTCCTCAGCATCCACACACAACTGTTAGACTCCATCACCCGCTCATTAGTAAGCACTCCTCAGCATCCACACACAACTGTTAGACTCCATCACCCGCTCACTAGTATGCATTCCTCAGCATCCACACACAACTGTTAGACTCCATCACCCGCTCATTAGTAAGCACTCCGATTTGAACCGGGAATTAATATTAGAATCTACATGTTTTGTTATTAGTACAAATCTTTTTTAGGTCGTCTGTCATCATTTGTGTTTCTTACTTTCTTATTTGTAATATTCTCTTCTCTTAGTAAACTAGGAGCAAAGTCAAGAAAAATTGGGAGAGGCTTGTACTTTCTTATACCTTGCTATAAATAGTGCCAGCAACACAAACTCCAATCGTTTAGTTGTTATATATTCAACAAGTGGAAAATAACATTGTCTCACGATCTAAATCTATATAAATTATTAACGTCCTTATAATCATAAATGAAATAAAAATTATAAAATTAATCATGAGATAAAATATTCTTATCAAAGATAGAAATATAATTACTGGACACCTGCAAGAAACAGTTGACTTTTAGAAGAGCAGAGTGACTTTAGTGGGCATCATTCAGCATTGTCGATTGTATTTACTCCTCAGTATGACGAATGAAGATAAACATAAATGGCAATCAAATAATGAAATTTTACAATTCTCTAATAACGTGTTTATTTAGTTACCAAGGATTCAGAGGCCCCTCCACTTCTGTCGGGTACTCTCTGAAACCCAAGCGCCCCTCTACAACTGAGTAACGTGGCCATGCCCATTATGCTGTCCTCGTGATGGCTGCCTGTCCAGGCCCAAGCTTGAGTGAATGAGTTGAGTCCTGGGTCCACCTTAGATTGTAAGGTTACAGTCTGAGAAGCAGGCACTTCTACCGTGGCCTGCCTCTCAACAAGCGTTGAGAGATAGAGTACGCTACCCCTGCCAGTAGGTATGGATCAGTCAGTGACGACTCTTCTAGACAATTAGTACCCAGCTTGTCTGATTCGTAAATCTATAAAACGTATTCTATAAAACTGAGGTTGACTTAGGTCAGTCAATACCAAATAGAGTTTATCACAGACAATTATTATTTGAGTACTTATGAATAGAATAATTAAAAAACAACATTTTTTTGTAATAATCTTAGTATTAAATAAATCTAATTTAAGAACCATTGTGAAATTGATGACTCTTTGAAATAGCGGCCTTATTTCAGTAATAACAGCAAATTTATAAATCCGAACCTGAATACTTAATACTCAATGATTTTCAATGTTAAATACTTACTACTTTTTTTTTCATCACAATATTCAGTTACTTAAATAGGCTTCATAATCTAATGTATATACACTCTTGCCTCTTGTCATCGAGAATATTTTTTTTAGCTTCTTTTTCATATTAAACGATTTTTTGTAAATTATTTGTTTACTATTTGAAACAAATTTGTTTTAAATTATTAACATATCTCATATTGAGCAACCCTTGAGTAGTTTTGTTACAACTTGATGGCTGTCCTAAATATTAAGTCATTCTGGTCAAATGTGAGATTAAACTAGACTAATCAATCATTTTTACTATAGTTATATTTTAAATAGTTTTTGTTAGTAAGAGGTTTTGTTTCATTTATCTGAAATAAGTACACCATAACAAAATGTTGTATTTCAAATGTCAGGTATTCTATTTACAAATATGATTATTTTCTCATACAAATAATTTTAAAATTGTTTACTAATTTAAAGTTCTCTCTTAATGGCTACTTAACTGGAATGTGGTAACATTTTTTTCATTATGAATCAAATCCTACTAGACTGTCTACTACCAATTTAGTTGCTTATATCATCAAGTGCTTACCACCTAATCTGTCATTTAACCTTAATAGAAAGTTGAGGATGTAACCAAATTTACTTATTAAATTCTTAAATCACACTCTATGTCAATAATAAAAACTTCGTGAATTTTACACTGCTTATATGGCGTTAAAACTATTTATGTGAACAAGTATCAAAAGAATTCCATTGACCAATGTTGATGAGGAAGCCATTAAGTAACCTTTCATAAAATACCTTCTCTAATATCCATCCGGTAGTGTCAGGCGTCGAAACTAGGTCACTCCTACCATGTTATTACAGCGCTGAATCATTGCCTGCCAGCGGTCTCTTTTCACGAACTGTGCTTGTCTTTTCACGAAGCACATATTATAGTGAATAACTAACTCACTCTGAGTACTATTACAAATCCAACTGTGCCTACCACACTAGCCAACCGAAACCAGCATTATTTTATTAGGCACGACTAACAGGTGTATATTGACTAAATCTACAGGCAATAACAATAAAATGTACTTGTAAATAACTAAATAAATTCTGCAAGAGTTCTTACATTGTAGTTGCCAGTATAGATGATTTCATAAATGTAAAGTACACGCCACTTGTGCTACAGATTCTCTAATTACTCACCGAATTTCGATCCGTGGCCTGAAAGACAATCACACCTATTGGTAAGGTGCCCTATAATTTTGATAGTAGTACGCAATGACCAACTCGATGTGCCCTATAACGGGTCGAGTGAGCACAATATATGATTTATGACACAACGTTAACCTTATAATATTGTATCTAAGTATTGCGAAGTTTTCAGCTTAACTGGCTTTAAAAATATATTGAGCAAACTTTAATGAATGGTTGAACTCCAAACATCTAGATCAATATCTGTACCAAGTAATTTGAAGATGCAATAAAAAAGTAAATTTTACCAGATGTAAACGTATTCTGAAACTACCGTTTAATCAAATTAATTTATTAGTAGCAAAGTGGCTAAAATCATTATATCAGCTGCGATAACATATCAAATTACTAGGCTAACAGTATACATGCTAGCTTCTGCAGTATACATGCAACCCTGTGCAAAGTTGATATGCAATTTCATAAATTGTTTCATACATTATTGTCAGTATAAGTTTTGTTTGAAAAACTTATATAGGTTAAAAAACATATTACATTCATTAATCAAGTTCACAATTTATCAAGGTAGACAGGTTTCGATGATTGCTCAAAAAACTTGTTCTTTATTTTACTATAGTCCAGCATAAAAATCATGAAATTTTCAACAGGATACAGGTTTTATAATCCTAGCAACTGATTGTTGATGATGTCTTTTGGCATATATTGTTTGATGGAGTACATACGAAACATTGTGACTACACTGAGGTCACAGCTTTTGATAGGTCCTATTGAAATATGGCATAGAAATATACTTTGGTTGGAGAAAAAGCTGTGTATTTTTTAGGTAATATGAAAGCATATGAAAAAACTTCATAGCACATTCATTTACACATTTTTTTAGGATTCATTAATAGGATTCATTATATATTATAGTTATAATATATAGGGGCACCTCTTCAAACGAAAGCCTCTTTTTAAAAAATTTCCATCTTACGAGATGTCTTTCTGGAAAAAAAGTGCCTCTTCTTACGAACTTTGTTTTATCATACGAAAAGCCAAATAATCAAAGTCTGTCATTTTCACACCGCTCGGATGCAAACATACCTCTAAAATATAAGCTTTTTTTTTCTTGGCATTTTCCCAAGGTCTCTGGACTTTTTTTTATAACACTGATAGCTTCGTTTTATCTTGTTTGAAAGAGACTCTCTCTAATTGTTATCGCATTGGCCAACCCCTACCCTCCAGCATGATCAGGATATTCCCTCCAACAAGGAGGGAACTTATCTCTTCTTCCTAACTATTTCCTATTGGCTAGGAAGCACAGTTATCTGTGTTTTCGAAAGCATCTCATTCAGTCTCAATCACATGCCACTTCAGTCGAGAGGATTTACAAACGAAAGTATTTTTTGTTCTTATTCAAGTTTACGTTCTAAAAAATTTAAAAAATTATAAAAGTTATAAAAAGTAAAAAATATATAAAGTTATATAAAGTAAAAAATATATTTTTTTTTCAATTCATAATTTTAATTAAAGTGAATAAACTCATAATAAAGTAAGTTGTACTCGTGTGTTCGTACAGTGCATACGTGTACACTTTGCAGTTAAGAAACCTTTGCCTCCCTCCTCTGTACCCCGCCACTTACTCTCCCATTCACCCACCCAGTCGCTCAAATCTAAAGGTAAATGACTTTACATATTATAACGTATTATTATTATTATTATTATTATTTTTTAATTTTACAATTTATCTCTATGCTTATTACAATTATAATATGTACAACAATGATTATATTGGTTATTACATATATTGATATTTTAATTTATCAATTGTATTTTAGGGTGGGTGTGGGAGGCATTAACTATTTACATGTAATTGGTGATTCATCTAACGAAAAACTCATCTTACAATACGGCTACCAGAACGAATTAATTTTGTATGAAGAGATATGGTTATAATAATGTTATAATATAATAATTGGTCCATATTATAGTAATAACAGGATGCACCAAACACAATATGACTGTCAAATGTATTACTATTATGACTTATTATTATGATTCGAAATGTTTAAAAATTTTTGAATGATATGCACTAAGACACAGCAGACAGAGAAAAAAAAGTTTTACAATACTTTGTAAAACAACGGAAAAAAGATGGTATTTTTAAAAGCAAAATGTTCTTTCAGTATATAAATACAGGATTTACAACATCACAGTACATAATATTGGTACTTTATACTACCAATAAAGGTAAATGACTTCCTTTACCTTTCAATAAACCGTTGATGTTCCTAATGTCAACGTCTAAACTACGGTAAGAAATTTAGGAGTGGGACTAAGATCTTTCAAACAAACCAACCGGTCTTTGTGAGAGTCACTCTTGAACTCAAGTGTGGCAGTGACCAAGACCAGTTGGTTTAGTCAAAAGATTTTAGTTTCATTTCTGAATTTTTTATTGTGGTTTAGACATTGCTTTTTATTTCACGGTTTTATTATAAAATTTTGTTACATAGGTATATAAGTTAAGTTGGAAGGTAAGAAAACTCGTGTTTTAAAAATCAGATGAAAATATCTTCATAAGATAAGCGAAAACAAAGGACTGAGATGTTATCTCTTTTTCCAGGTTAGTATGGACCATGAACGGAACCACCCAACTCAATTAACTTCTTTTCCCCAGGCCATGAAAACCTAGGAAGTATATCATGAATAACAAAGCCAACGTCTACAAACCAAAGAAACAAACATCTGGAATGGCCACATTAAGCATTAGTATAAGCAAACATAATATCAATCTCGTGGACAATCAATTGAGGGTTTGTTTTAATTTAATGTGGCTACCGTGATAAAGCTATATTATACATTTTGGTAAAGTAATATCAAATTTATAGATAATCAACTTAATGATTTCATTTGTTTTATTGTGCTATAACGATTTTGTCAGCTATAGCAAATTTAAAATCGCTCACTTAGACATGTCAATGAAAACAATCAGACATATTATTATTATTATTACGATTAAACTGAGGGCCAGAGACTCTTCGAACTCAAAAAAGGATTTTGGAGACCACAATACATGTAAATTCGTCAAAATATAGAGATCGGGTATTTTCATGATCAGTATTCTTTACTTATGGTAAAGTGATATGTATTTGATTGGCTTTGATTTTTACATTTAAGAATTCAATGCTTCCTCTATATCATACTGACTCATTAAAATAAATCAAATTTAATTTATTGATCCTTATTTTTTGATCAATGCTACAAAAATAAAATAAAAGAGTGGAGAAACTTCCCATTGATAGTTTTCCATATTCCGAACTATTTTGACAATTGTAATTAGTCTTCTTTGTTATCATTGTCAAACAGATCTCAGATCCAACATTTTTTCATCTTCCTAATAGGATTAACCTTAAATTAAGAATTGTTTCACACGATTATGCTAAAAAAAATCTAGAGTGACTTACACTTAACTTTGCTATAAGTGCAAAAATAAAAAAAAAACAAAAAGTAGGTCCCAAAGACATTGTTACAAAATACGGAACTAGATCTCTTAGAGTCCCGAATTCCTTCAAGTTTCTATAAATGAAAGATGAAACTAGAAAAGCTTTGTACCAAATATATTGCTGAAGGCCTCAGTTTAATAATATAACGTATCAAACTGTTCTAGATCAATTGTAACATGTTTATCATAATTGATAAAATGGATCTAGCCAGAGTAAAACAAGGGAAATCATTAAATTGGTTTACCATGAATTTGATAAAACATGTACAAAGTTTAATAATACGTACACACAATAGAAACATTACAATTTAGCCAAATTTAGTTTTTGACTAGTTAGGTCAAAGTTTATGTTTGAATAGTTTGATATTATGTTTTGTTTATAGTAAAGTTGAGTGAGGTTCTCTCCAATTTTTTTTTCGTTGGTTATTATGGAGTATAGTGACAATGAAAAGAAATGTTTTTTTTTTTATTTTAACGGATTTACACGTTTTAATGGTTCCTGGATACATTTGATGTCTGACTCCATTATCCATTAGACTGAGTGAATGGCTATCGAGAATATTTTAAACACTCCACAAGATGCACAATAATTGACATAATTATTGTCAACATGTGATTTATCAATATAATTGACAAATCCTAATTGCATTAGACAGTCATATGGATCCTTGTGTGGAAAAGGAACTTATTGTATCCGAAATGGGTAAGACTTACGGAACTTATTGTATCCGAAATGGGTAAGAAATTAACCTTCTCTATGTTAAACGGGTACTAACTGAAACACTCACTTCTATATAATTCTACAAACGTTTTAATTTCGTATGAAGTATTACCTTAATGTGAATATTCTATACTAAAAACTTATTTTGTAACTCTAATGCCTTCAATTATGTTTGGGTCTCTTTCCCGAAATATACCACGTGACAGTTAAATTCAAATAAAGAGAGTAGCTTTAATCAAGTTCAAAATTCGTACTTTTAATTAATTTTATTTTTTAAATCATTTTAATTTTTCTGTCTTTTAACGTTTAAAAATTTTCAAATACTTCCGTAAAAAATCATGTATTACATATTTCATAAAAGTTGTAAAAAAATAAAACAAATTCTCAGCAGTTTGGAGAATTAAAATGTACACTTCTCTTTTTATATGTTATTCATTTTTGAAACATGTTATCTACTTTTTAAGATGGTTTTGTCTCTCAAACAATCAAGGAAGTTGAATATATCATAACGAGTAAAGTCGGTAGTCACGTGCAGCAAAGTAGTTCTACCACGTGCTTGTAGTGGCTGTTATGGAATGCCTTTAACCTTGCAAACCAAACATTCCAATTAGTATACCTCCTTCGCAACTTGTTTTAAACTCACAAAAATTGTCACTTATTTATTTATTTTTCAAATGCCTGTTCATTTTTTTATACAACTATGTATATTTACTTTGAAAAAAACACTGTTTGCATTAATTTAAAAGCATAAAAAAAATACAGTGTATAATATAAACATATACCACTATTTCTGAAATATTTTACAAAACGTAGAGTATCCCAACTTTTTTTAAAACGTACATTTTTCTTTATAATCTGTTTCTGTGAAATCCAACGTATTTACAAAGGCATGACTTAATTGTTCAGTAATAAATTTAATAAGATTACTATTTATACATAAAACTATTATTTAAAAGCAAGTTATTAAGTCTAGAATATTGTGGCGTTTTAAGGTGGACGTGTAGTGTTTTCAACCCTGGGGTCCGATATAGACATCTCAAAGAACACCTTCTTTAGACTAAAATCATGTAATATAGTATATTCCTAGAATTCATTGCAGTTTAATAGGATAAGGATTAACCATAAAGCTATCATAAGGGTGTATTACAATAATGATATCCTTAGCATCTTCTATTTAGGCATGAATTATGCTTGTCACTTATAAGTGCTAATGACCTTTGACTACTTTGTCGAAGATGCAGGGCATTATGGATGGTATCATGGAGAAAACAAAATTGAGCTTGAACGATTGTACGGAAGAGTATGGATTAGGCAGTTTATTTTTTTTTTAAGATATTGGAACACTTGAATGTACCCAAATTTCCAGTATGTAAATCCAAAAGGATTCCTGCATTATATTTTATACGAGTCTTTTGTGATGAAGAGTTAGGTTTGATTGTCTCTTTAGAAGTTTTGATATTTTTTGTACCGTCTTATTAGTTTTCATCATACAGTCCTGTAAACGGATTGGCGGTGAGTCGTTTGTCAATATACATACCCAGACTTCACGCTCTACTGGGAAAGTAGAGTTGGCGAAATAGACTGGGGGACAGATTTTTCTACAGAGTGAGAAGATAATTTGAAGGATATTTTGCAGTTTGATAGTAATTATGGGTTCTTTGATTCAGTGATATATGGCTATACTTGTTAAATGCTTTGATGCTATGTTTAAAAGATTTTAAACTCTATCCGAAACTCGGGTAAAATCGGGTCAGATGACAATCTGACACAATATGAAAATAAAAAAGCTTGCCCCTACCTTGTGCAAACAATCGTTAAACCAAAGTTCTTTCGACATTCATAGAAAAAAAGAAATACCGAAATATTAGGAGGTTTGACGGTGGTTTTGGGAATGTGGAAGAAGGAAGGGCGAGAGAGAAAGGCAGGGGCCAAAGAGCAAGGTCTTAAGGAAATGACGAAACGGAACGACGGAGGTGTGGTCGACATTGACCCCCACCTGGTCCAGCCCCACTCTCTTACGTCTACCCCAACATGACTCTCACTAGTTCCAAATACTTCCAATTTCTATTTCATTTGCATTCATCGATAAATATGACAATAGTGCAACTGAATTCATACAGGAAAGTTAGCGGAAAGGTTTTCTTTACCTAAACTTTTTTTCGTAAATGGACAGTTTATTTTATTATTAAAGAAGAATGAATTGCTAACCTCGAAAATTTTCTCCCGCACTGGATCAGTTTAAGATCTCATCCATCTGCCATAGTGAAACTAGACTTTTCATAGGATTATTCTATATTTACTGCATTATTAAACATTCGATTTGTTTTCTTTCTCTTCATCTAAAATATATTTCTTTAACGTTTCACTACCTACTGTTTTCGGTCCTCTCTTCTCTGTCTCTTTATTTTTTCGAAATGTTCTTGAGTCCATCCATTGTTTAAATAACTAGTCAATCGGATGGTTGGTAAAACTCATTTAATAGTTTTGTGATTTTTTGTAAGTTAAAAACATAAATGTTAATCATGCAATAGCGAGTAAGACAAAAAGCATAAGAAGTATTGGTAGGAATAGATACGGAGCTAAAAATATAGGATAGCCCGCTAAAAAATCAATTTTATTCTCGAGATGGACAAGAACTGAAACTGGTTAAGTGAAGAAGAAAATCAACAAAAGATGTTTCTTTGATCTCAACCACATCCTCCGTGGTACTAACAATAATAATATTGATATTAATTTTCGTTCACCTATCTAAGAATTACATTAGAAAACTATAAATTCCCTTAGCGTGCGGATACAAGTCGAAAGGAAATTAGATTTTCAGATGAGAATTATACGCTTATTAGTTTTTTACGTGTTTACTGAAATCTGAATTAAACCTCACTCTATTTATAAATAATCTTATTGTCAGACTCAGTAACAACCTCTTATAATAGCTAACCGATTCCAATATGGCTAGAATTATCAACGAATTGAACTGATGAATGTTGAATTCCCAGTCCAAATTTACTCGATTCGTTTATCACTTTATGGCCGCTGTAACTTTATATAAATTACATGGCCCCATTCGACTGTATATGTCCCTTGTGCAAAGATGACACATAAAATCATAGTTCCAAAAATTTCTGACGAAAAAGTATTAGTTTAAATTATTACACTTCACATTATACAATAAACTTCACAATGCAAGTTTAATTTCGTGCAGCCGTATAGGTTAGATAACTATTCAGAATTCAATAAAATAGAAATAAACAAATGCGACATTTTAAGCTAAGGCTAAGATTTTTTGAAGTTAATGTTTGTATTTCTTTTAGTCAAATACGTCCTCTTACTATAATATAAAATTCATAAAAATATTTTGGTACCATTTTAAGGACATCAATTGAGAAATTTAAACCCTATGTGATTGCCAGTTCATAGGAAGTTGGAATAAAGATAATAGTTTCTCGTATAACATAAAATACTGGTCCGATGTCACGGTATTGCCCAAAAACAATACGTTTCTTTTATTGATAAGGATTCTTTCTATGTAGGATTTCATAATGACTAAAATTCGTTCAACGAACACGTACACACAATCACAATCATCAACCATGGTTACAGCACATTATAAAAATCAGACAAGTAACAATGAATAATAATTAAAACTATAACCACTAATCGAATAATATTGTTAAACGAATCATTAGACAAATCATTAAACGAAAGCGCTAGTAATAAACGATGTAATCTGATACAGTCTATCAATATGATACAGTCAATGCGTTCGGAGGAGTTTTCTAGCGAATACTATCTACTTCTTTTGGTTTTCAAATTAGAGAGTTCAGAAAAAAAATAAGTAAACCGTAAAATTATTCATAAAGATACTATTTTTCTAAAATTTATTTCGATTATTATAAAAGATTTCACATAAACACGTGAAATAACAATCAATGATCAAACCACAATAAGAAATGGGAAAACAAGACTAAGATCTTTCAACCGTAACAATCTTACTCCTGTTTTCCCATTTCGTATTGTGGTTTGATCATTCGATTATTATATTTCAGAATTTTATTTACTCAACTTATCATTATTATAGAATTTAGTACATTTTATTCTGTATATTGTTAATGCTAAACTATCTTTTTTAATTACTAATCTTTCAATATAAATTAATTCAATTAAAAAAGTTTATTGACTATAGGCTTGATTTTAAAAGAAATTTAATCTGATAAATAACTTCTTTGAACAACAAGAGATTTTAACAACATGCTGATTGTTCGACGTGGATTGTGCAATTAGTTCCAAAGCAAGCCGCTTATTGGTGCCATATGGACACATATCAGATATTTTTTACGGCATTTCTCTTTTGTAGATCTCTTTATTTGCTCATTAGCCACGCAGTTGGTAGTAAAGGGCGATTTTTTTTCTTTTGACGTATTTAATAATGAATAAACAAATGGATGAAGGAGTAACGATTTGTAAAGAAATTTTGTGTTATACTCGTACTTGGAAAAGCAGCGCTTCAAACTTTTGATATGCTTAACACGGCTCACGATAATGATGCAATGAAGTGTGATTTATGACTTTTTTCAAGTGACATGAACGTTTTAAGGATGGTTGAAAATTAATTGAAGATGAGAGTTCTGAATGTCCTTCTAAGTCAACTGACCCATATGTCAACAAAAAAAAACACCCAGGTGTGAGTAAATGGACGTTTGACTGTCAGGGAGACTGCTGAAGGGTGTGGGATATCAGTTGGATCTTATCACGAAATTCTGACCGACAAATTGACTTTGCTACAAACTTTATGTCACGCCTGATAACGGCGAACAAAAACCCATCGCATCCACATTTATCATGAACTGTTTAATAATTCAGAAGAATATGAAAACTCGGTGATAAATCATGAGTTTATGGTTATGACATGAACCATGATCCCAGTAGGTGAGAAAAAGATTCACCAAACCAAAAAAACCTCGCTAAGTTCGATTCAAGATCAAGGTGATAAGAGAACAAGACGAAAAGAGAAATATTTCGGTAAATGTCTTAGAGAGCCAGAAGTTCTCATATTTGTCTCAAGGCACTTAGTGCAGTAGATGTCTATGTATTATAAAGAAATGATTGCATATTCCTTTTTAATGTAAAAAAGTGTTTTACTACCTGATGATTATAATTATTATAAAAGGGCAGTATTTATAGTTATAAGTGTAATGTAAGATTGAAAGGAACAATCGTAACACTAACTAGGATTCCTCTATTATAATATTTTAACATTATTATATTACAGATAAAACTATGTGTCCTGAAATAAAGAATTAATCGACAATTAAAATTACAATTTATGCCTGTCTAGTATATTAATTTTAATATCAAGTTTTTATTAATGTCCAGTCGGCCCCAGCTTCAGCCGGGTGAAACAAGTAATCCTTAGATTAATGGTATTTTTGTTTAAAATATTGATGAATGTGTTTTTTCTTTCATACATTTTTAATTTTATACTTCTAAGATAAATTTTGGACTAATTGTAATTGATTGAAATTAAAATTCATTTAAAAATTATTACAATTATTACTTAAGATTATAGATAAAAGGCTGTCTTCGAATTATACGCACGAATCTAAAAAAGACTTCTTTTTAGGAATTACTTTTAAACGGGTAGTACTGACATCAATTAATGTTAATGTTAACGGATCATAACTAAAATAAATTCAAACAAATAAGCTAAGCTTTTTGTCCTTATAACGACAGTAAATTTGATAGGTTAATAAGGCAATTTGGTTAATATGGCTGTGGGAACAGTTATACATTATCTCACGGTTCTTAAATTCATCAATGGAATAAAAGCAAACTAATGTAATATTGTCAAACATTAACTGAAAAAAAGATTTTTTTTATTTTTAAATTTTATTTCAGCATGTTCCACATTGTATTATATGTATTAATGACAAATTTGCACAACTGTTCTTAATTTTACTTTATAATTATAGATTTTTTGTTGTAATATTAATTAAGATTTTTTTAAAAGATTAATATAGAACTTGTTCTACAAGGACACTACCATCACTGATAAGTACATAAATGTCAAAATGTAAACAAATACAAACGCCGATTTTAAACGTTTACAGCCTTATTGAGGGCTTAGATAACGTCACAGAGTAAAATGTTTCCAATTAAAGTGGCAGAGAATTAAATTTATAATCGAGCATGTATTTTCAGTTGTCATCAAAAGTCATTAGTTTTTAAAATATTTTGAAAAGTTTCCATATAAAACTCTCCATAGCATATTTAACGATGTCACTTTGAATTTATTAGTAATGTATGCATAGGGAGTATTGCACGTTAAAGCGTTGAAAGGAGTCCCCAAACTTCTTACACATTTTTTTTTTTTAAAATTATATGTGAACTAAATTTTCGATTTTTTTTACACCAAAGCTTATCAACCAAAATTAAGAAAGAATTGAAACCCATCCTTTACAAATTTGATGTCATTTGTCTATTTGAATTGTGTGGACGAACACGTTTATTGATTTTTATAAATATAGTTAATCAATATATTAATATATGATCTAGTTATAGTATTCATCGCTAGGTGATGTAACAATGGTTCTTGCTTAATCAAACGGAGACGGGGAAAATCAAGCATGTAAATTGTATTTTATTAGCAAATATTACTAGGTTGTCATTACGATCCAGATAAATTGAACTTAAACTATTAAAATTTGGTAAGAACCGAAGCCACTGGTATATTCCGTAAGCTGCTGACAGTTAAAATTTACTTCTTAGTGGCTTGATTAAATTCACTCTCCATATACATTTGTCGTAAAAGAAATGAAGTGATTTTTTTGTAATTAAAACCTGATCAATTTTATATATATACGTGGAAAGATCAGTGACATCATTCATTTCTTCAATGTCTGGTGTTGGATGTGTTGGAGTTGCAGCTGATTGAACTATTTTTTTCCCGTATAAACTTCTCTATACTTGAAACGTCGATAGTATTAACAGCAAGATCGATCATATTTCTTATACTATACCATTCGGTATTCTATAAATTGTATGAATAATGGCATTTCTATTGGCTGAATTATGTTTAAGACCTAAATTGTGACCAATTCCATGTACAAGTGTATGAAGCAATGACATGTCACCGCTTTCAGGCAGTTTCATCGTCATTTCGCAATTATGATGTTAATTGTTAAAAGGTATTTCAAGCGTGTCATCATGTAATCCTGTTTTGAAGGATATGCATGAGCTAATGTGGCTGTACCAAATGGTTGGCATAAGGTAGCATTATTGTTTTTAATCATTGTATAGTTAATATCGGAGAATTTCATAATGATATTTGGGTTGACTTTGCTTTTAACAAAACTTATAGTAGAATGTTCTTCCCAAAGAAAAATGGTTTTTATAACAATATTGTGTGGTATTTCACTGTCCTATATGTACCATTTTATTCTGTTTACTTCCATTTTAGATTTTCCAAAGTTTCATTTGTAGAATGACTAGACAAATCATCTTTGACTCCGCATCTTTGAACATTAGTTATAATGTCTCACTTGTAAATTCTTCACTACTATCCAAGTTGAAATAAACGAATGGCATTTTTAACGACATTTCGTTATATATTGAAGCAATACTGTGTCTTCCAAATATCCATACGTTTTCATGTATTGTATGTAATCCACATCCTTACATAAAGAGGTAAGACTGAAATAGACTCGCAGAATATAGAGCATTATATCCTTCTACTACAGCGTAAAGGTCAAGACTGAACATACAATTAAGTTTACCATACAGATTAATACTTTGCAAAGAAATGTTTTATTTTTTCACCTGATTTGCATGGATTATGAGTTTGTTGTGTTAGGGATTGGAATATGGTAAACGAGTACCAATACTACACACTATATTTTTATCTTATTGTCACATTATCTCCCCTAAATGTTCCCTCCCTCCCCCTCACTCTGTCTCACTCTCACTCCTCTAGTTGATTATTGATTCTGAATAATCTTAATTTTTTTAACTATATTCCCATTAATATATGACTTCTTTATCTGTGGCTATATTTTCATTGTGTTACCTATTCCTATTATTTTTCCTTCAATAATCCATTTCGTGACATCCAAACTTGACTCTATATTATTATTTTACTGTTCAATTTTAAAAAATAATAATAATTGCATACTTCCCATAAAATCACATTATCTCTTTCATACTCCACATATATTTATAAAACACTGTCAAATGCATTGCAATATTGTTCTCATTAATTATTTTATATAAATAAATGAGAAAACGCTCAGTAATTTTTAGTAAGAAACGTCATCAGGCAAGAAGTGTGAGTGAAACTAATATTTGTTCAGTGACGGTTGGATATCAAAATTACTATCCTCCGCTCACCCGATTATAAGAATAAGATAGATAACTTCAGGGAATGAAATTTGATTTAGAAAAACACAAAAATTTTGAGTGGAAGAATGGAAAAGCACAAACTACAAAATAAGGGATGCAAAAGGAAAAAAATAAACTTCTGCTTCTTCCATTTCAAATTAATTTTTAATTCTAAATATTTTTTCTTTTTACTTCTTCACTTCGTCATCCTTTTAACCAGGCGCGTGTATGGCACCTTGTTCTCCAACCGTTACTATACAGGTCGTTATATCGAAATATAGCTAAGTAAATATATTGTTGTTGTTTTTTCTCTCTCTGAAAAAATGAATTTTGTTCACAGAATTATAATTATCATTATTTTGAAATTATAAGAAAGTTCTGCTGTGTTACTTATTGCAACTTGTGGCGTTTATTATGAAGACGTCACCTGATCATCAGAGGTATATTTCTTCTTTCTCTTCTATTGTATTATGTATATTGGGCCATCTTAAAGACAACTAATCATATCATTTTATGACTGCTATATTTCAATAAAAGGAAAGTATCCTGAACTCTCAAGTTTTCTTAATTTGTTAATAGAATGTGATGACCTAAGCACTGCCTGTGTTGGCCTTGATATTATTAAACACTAGTACTAAAAAAATTTACATAAATAATATTTCTATAACGAACTAATAAGTTTATGACATTTCTATAGTAAGAAATTGACAAATTCGTATTGTTAACCCAATCTAAGAACGTAAGGACTTAATAATCTTTCAAGGTGAAGTTCTTGGGAAACTTCGAGAGATAGATTTGATCGATGATTTGATTAGATAGGGGACATTGAACATCGCTTTTGAATAATAGATTCCAAGACGTCGATACGTTTTTTTTCCTTTTTGGTACACCAATAAATTATATCTTTTTATAGGTTAACCTAGGGAACTTTTTTGCCTTCGTAAACCTTCAAGGTTAACAATGATAATTAGGACTTTAACTATTGAGGAAGTTCTATCAATTTTCAATGTCCTTCCAAATAGTCAATTAACTATAATGACAGAACTGATACATTGAGTAAGTACTCTATATATAAAGTTAGTAGATTTGGTAATGTTTTAATCATTAAATAGTGTACCCCTTTTTATGTGCTTTATACAATATTATGATATAATGGAACCATTATTATTGTTTTTTGTTGACAGAGTCAGTGAAGGAAAGAAGCAATACCTCGGCAGGTGAAGGAAAAAGTCTATATAAATAAAACAGAGGTTTTGTCTCTACATTACTTAGAACTGACTCATTTCAAGTTATCTTTACGTTCTATGCATTAGAGAAACCGAATCGACCCTTAAAAAACTTCTGTCTGTTTGTTCGTCACCAGCAACTCGTACACATTGACAGATTTGTGTACGTCTAACTTTAAAACTAAGATTTGAATGGATTGGAAATTCAACGTAGAAGTGGAATTATGGACTTTTGAGCGGTGCTTGGATAGCTACAAAGGTATAAAGCTAAAAATATCCATCACTGAAACTGAGGAAAGACTTGATAAATACTACGGGGACTCGACACCATCAATTTCAATGGTTAGGAAGTGGTTTACAGAGTTCCGTTGTGGTCGTTCCAGCACTAGTGGCTCCGAACGTTCAGGTCGACCAAAAGAAGTGATCACGCCGGAAATCGTCGATAAAATCCATGAAATGATGTTGGATGATCGGAGAATGAAAGTGAGAGAGTTGGCTCATGCTGTAGGCATCACAACTGAACGGGTACATCATATTTTACACGAATATTTGGACATAAAAAAACTCTCCGTAAGATGGGTGCCGCGATTGCTCATACTTGACCATAAGCGCAATCGTGTTTAAAATGAAGTAGTTTTTAAACTACTTCAAAAGAGTGTTTAGCGATGTTCAGCCGTAATCCGAATTTTTGCGCCGTTTTGTTACTGTGGACGAAACGTGGATCCATCACAACACGCCAGAGACCACTGGAAACAGTTGGTTGCTGTGGGTGAACGTGGACCAAAGAAAGCCAAACAGAGTCTGTCAGCCAACAAGGTCGTGACCACAGTTTTTTGGGATGCACGTGGTGTCATTCACATCGATTACCTCGAGAAAGGTAAAACGATCACCGGCAAATATTATTTAAAGCTTTTAAACAGATTCGACATTGATTTGAAGCAAAAACGGCCGCATTTGGCAAAGAAGAAAGTGCTGTTCCATCAAGACAATGCACGTGTGCAAACTTGTCTAGTCACGATGGCCAAAATCCACAAATTGGGATACGAACTGCTACCCTATCCAGCATATTCTCCTGATTTAGCCCCCTGCGACTATTCCTGTTTCTAAATCTAAAGAAATGGCTGGGCGGTAAGAGATTTGAGTCGAAAGAACAAGTCATTACCGAAACAAACGTGTATTTTGAGAGCTTTGAGGAAACGTATTATTTGGAGGGAATAAAAAAATTAGAAAAACGCTGGACTAAATGTATCGAGCTAAAAGGTGACTATGTAGAGAAATAAAATGTTTCTTTGCCGAAAAAAAATTGTTATATTCAAAAAGTCACGGGCTTATCAATTCACCCTCATAGTTGCTTTCATTTCGTTTGTGTTTATCATAATTTTCTTCTTTTAAAAAATTGAGTCCTAAATACCCACGAACTAAATAAATAGTATGCCTTTAATAAAATCAAATTTGACCTTAGTATTTAGAGCTGCAAAAAGTTAAAGAAATTCCAGATCTAATGACAGTTATGAACTGTATTAATAATAATATTTTCAACTAATATATAATTTCCCATAATATTTTGGAATATCACGTATCATCTATGAATTAGCAGGAGTTTAATTAAAACATATCATGTGATATATTGTGAAAGTTCTTACTTCAAAATACTGTTTTAATTTATTTTAATCAGGCTCTCAGATCACTAACGGCTTCTCTTCATCAGGAGCATCGACTCTCTGATTTTAATATGCCTAGTGTTATTGCACACGTTACGAGAGCTGAGAAACACAGAAAACAGTATATTACTGCTTTGAAAACAATAGAAACTTTGGTGGGGGGGGGGGGGGGGGGACCAGAGTAATTGAATAAGCTCAACATCAACTGTATATTCAGTAGAGTTAAAGTCCAGGGTATCTCCTGAAGCCCTTAAAATGGTGACAGTATCTGAGTTGAGTGGTCTTACTGCACTTCTCTCTTGGTATCATGGGGTTCAGGCCTCCTGACTCATGCTTGATAGACTAATTGAATTAGAAATATGGGTTTCTGTAGAATCTTCAAGCACTTCTATTCCCAAGAAGCTACATAGAAGGCAAAAAGAAATATCTTAAGGGCTAGAATCTACCAGTCAGTTGCATCTTAAGCACGCGTATATATTTTAAAATAGGTAAAGGTTCCATGTAAGAGCACATAATGAATGTACACTTGAGCACATGTGGTCATTACGAAGAATAGAGTCTCCAGGATTAGTTACTCTACAACTCTACAGATGGTGTTTGGAATTAAAGTCTCCTCCACAAATAAATTTGAGTCCTAGAGTTTGAAAAAGTTTGGGGAACTCATGCTGGGTTAGGGCTTGTTAGGAGGGCAGTATATAGAAGAAATGTCATAATTTAAAAGATAAGATTCTATAGATATTGTAAAGTCTTGCGTAGATGATGTAGATAAACAGAGTAGAACGTGGAGTTTGAGAGCTTTTCGAACGAGTACAGCTGCTCCACCATGAGCAGTATTATCAGGGTGACCAGTGGGGATGTGATGTAGTCTGTTATTCGTAGATACGATCTTGATGTAAAGTGAGTTTTTGTCAGTAAAGCGATGTTAATTCTCTTGTCGTGTAATACAATGCCAAGTTCCTGTCTACGTTGATTAAGTCCACTAGCTTGATTAGATTAATACTGAGGTAAGGAGGGTGATGAGAGGAATGTTAATTGATTTGGGTCATCATAAGAAGAATGTGAGGATAGTTGTGAAGTCCTAGGAAGGTGATAGAGGAGGGATAAAGGCGGGTACCTTTGGGGTAGTTGTTGTTGCTCTAAAGGAGACTCTCCTGCAGTGACTTTCCTCTGCATAGCTGACTTTCTTCTTGATTAAGTTGTCAGGTTCTGAAGAATCTCTTGTTGTTTTGAGAACTTCAGTTTAGTCATAATTTTTCCTGATCCTCTTTGCAAATTCTTATGTATTTCACAGCTCCTGTAATTTTCTGGATATGAATCTTCACAAAAAGGACCTTTAGCGGGTCCTTTTTGTGATAGAAAACATCGATTGTTTTCTGGCAGTCCTCTGACCTATAAAATCCTGCAGATTTTACAGAACGGGGAACCAGATTGCAATAGGCTGTAGTGTACCCATAACACTGACATCTCCTGCACTGCACTCTTTTATTATATGACTCTTCGATATGAACTTTGCAGTAGAAGAGTTCTTGTCATCAAATATTTCGTTCTTATTTTATTTCGGTTCTAAATCTATAAAGAGGTAGGTTGTTTTGTTACACTATGAAGAACATTCGTAACATGTCTTGCATTATGGCCCTTTGCTTTGAAGTTATCACGAATAAGCTCAATTGGTATTGAATGGTGAATATTGCTTATCACCTCCCTAAACGCCTTGTCCTGTTTGAGTTGAAATGTATGATAGGGGACATCTTGTTCCCTTAAATAGCTATTAATTTTGCGATATCCATCTTCTTCCTTAGTGTAGATTACAACATCACTACTTCTAGATTTGCATGAGAGGGAAACTCTCTTTCCCTATCAGGTCAGTAAGAGTATTGATAAGGTCAATAAAGTTGGTTTCTGACTTTCAGAATATAGAGGATTGGTGGATGTAGTTTTGGTTTTGGCTCCTGGTTTTGGCATCATTAGACAGTACAGAAAACTTATTATGTGACAAAAAAGATGGTAGTGGTGCAAAATGGTGCAGGATGTCAGTTCTACTGGAGACTGAATGATTGTTCGGCATCAAAAACAGCCCGATTCGGTGAAAATGTAGAAATTCTTTTTACAGTTGACGAACAACGTAGTTTTGATCACCTTCGTCTATTATTCATTATTTACCGGTAGACAGAAAAAAAAACGGTGTTTTTGTTCACCAGGCCGAGTGAAGAATACAAGTATTTAGATAAAGAAAAACAATGACTTACTAACAGATGTGCGTTAATGCAGAGAAATTTGATTGTAGTAACAGTTAATAGAATTCTAGTTTCTTGAAGTAGTCCTGGTCACAAGGGATGACAGGCTGGTAAGCAGGTAGACAGTTCTGGTCTCTAGCTTCAAAAGCGGTCTGCAATATATGATCTTCATATATCCTTCCTAATTTGATTTACTGTCCCTAAGAGGTTTTTCGTCCATCTCGTACTCTTACCAGTAGAGACTGTAAAGGAAACACAGGAAACAACGGGTCCAGCGAACTTCTGCAACAAGGAAACACAGATCTTAACTAACACACGGTCCGAACTAGAATCCCCTGGATAATGTTGAAATGGAAAAAAATACTTTTCATGGAGAAGTACAAATTTTAATCTACCCAACTGATGATAACAAAAAAACTTAATTTCATATTAATTATTGTCTGAACATGAATAAGATTTGAATTACAGAAACTCGTCCACTGCAAAGTTATTATCAAAGAGCCCTATAAAAAAAGAGAAATAGCGCAGTGCAAGAGATGTCATGTGTGAACATGAAGAACAAATTTTCTATTTGTTTAGAAAATATTACACAAAAATGAATAATTATTACGCCTCTATCTGCAGCCACTTGTTATTTTTAAAATTACTGGATTCAGCAGTAATGTACTTACTTTACTTCACTTATTAAGTAATAAAACTTTCTAAGCTAAATTTATCGCAGATAAATGTTTATGAACGCTAAATTCATTTTAATATAATGAGCTTTTTAACAACAGTTGATTTAACAATAACTTTACATGAATGAACTATTTTTATAAAGAATAGCTGATTCTAGAAACACTTAATTAGCAATAGCGCAATGTGACTGGTCAATTTTTTTTAATTGTGACTTACTCCAAACTACGCTAGGTTAAACAACTACGCTATATGAAGCTACATTTTTTCAAATATAACTCTTTTTGAAAAACACTTGCTTCAATATTAGCCATATATGACCACTACATTTTTTCAGCTGTAGCTCTTTCTAAACAACACTCGATATTGACTTTCCACAGTACTATATCAATGTCTAATTTTTACTTTTCCGTCAATAAAGTATAGTAATAGGACAAATTCAATTTTAAATTTTGACGAATTTACATGTATTGGGGTTGTGACTGTAATTTATTTCGTCTACTTTTTATGTAATTTCATGTACTTACTAATGTAATTCATTTTTTATTATGTGTGGTTGCCTATAGTTTGGTGTGTTTGAGTAGAAAATATTGTAAGAAATTTACGTGACTCACAGATTGATAAATCTTAATTTAACATTTAACAAATAAACAATGTTTTGTGCTAAAGAACCCCATTCAATTGATGTAATATAGAAGCAGTAGAAGGTACATTATGGTATTTTATATCAAAACGAGTATTAACTAAACCTGCTATTGTAATAAATCTAGAATCGTGAAGATTCTTAATAAGTATTGTCTTAGTATGAATATTTCTTGAGGAAAAATTCAAAAATGTTGTCTATTAGATGAGGATTTTTTAGGATATACAGATATATATTAAGTTTATCTGTAGTCACTAAGAATGTGATGTAACAACGATTACATTTTCACACTTTAAAAAAACAGAACTTAGTATTGACTTGTGATTAAATTTGATAGTACGCTTACTTTTAGTAAAGTTGAAGAACCGCTTTCAGAAAGTTTTCTGAAAGAACAACTTCATTAACACAATTATTTAACCCATTAATGCCCAATTTTTTTTTAGACCAAGACTTATCAGATTATATATATTAGACTTCAAATGTATCATATATATATTTTTTTTAATTTGAGCCATTATTAATAGAATGGCAGCCATTTTAAAATTGATCCCCAAATGGTGATCATGGGCGAAAGGGGTCACAAAGAATACTTGTTTTTTCGTGATCAACACTTTACTAATTATCATATCAAAAACGAGAAACAGCTTTAATAATTCATAAAAATTTGTTTCATTTTAAGAAAAAGAATCAGTTATTTCACTAAATCACATATTTTAGGCTAGCGATGTAAGAATAGAGAAGATTCTTTTCAAACAAAATATATTCCAATATCATCTTTTATCTGACTAGGTACCATAATTTTACTGATGCCATTCTGGAAAACAGTCCACATGAAGACCGACATTACATTTGAAAACTGTTTGCGAACATTTGTTTTGCATAGAGCACATTTTCTTTCCATTCTCTTTCCATTTCCATTCTCAGTGCGTTGCAATATGTGCCCAGAGTTACTCTTTCTTATATAGTTTGGAACACATAGTTTGGACGGCTTGCTAAGTGAGGGACGCCCAGAGTTCTAGGGATCTGACAATGATGAAACTTGCATGTAAGCTCTTACGATAATCATTCGACATTCTAATAGAGTTACTTTCTCGTTGGCCATGCAAAACAGAATATGTTCATTTAGAACTGTCATGTCTACTATATTAGTAAATATTGGAAAATATCACTTCTTTGCACGTATTTTGATCTTGTATTTATTGATGAGCAAGTCCATCCTGTCCACGCCACCCATATGCTTGTTATATTCAGCAATACATCTTGGTTGTCCTATAGAAACACGTTCTTTTTTCTGTTTGCTCCATCTCTTTACTTTGTTAGTAGGTTGTGCGCCGTGGTGATTAGAGAGCATATTGACATCATTGCTGTCCTTCCATACAACGACAAATATATTATTATTCCTACAACACCTGTAATCATAATATCCTCTCTCTTGTTTCTTCAAAGATTTGTGAGTTTCAAGAGGAAATTTATTCGTTCGATTTATTCTAACCATGCCAGTTGCTGAAATACCTTGTTCTGATAGCGATTTCGGCATTCATCAGTTCAAAACTTGTGAAGAAATTATCAAAATAGAATACATGATTAGAAGGAATTCTAACTTTAGTCACTTTATTCAAAGTTACCAATAGACCTTGGACTACCGGTTTAGGAATAATGTTACATTAAATAGTTGATCCCCATTTGGGGATCATGGGCGGCAATAAGAACAAGCAAAAAGAAAAATACAATTTTCAATAGATTTTACGCATAAAGCGATTTTTGAGGATATAATTATCATATGTAAAGAACAAGAATAAATAAAGAAGAAGAACACTAGTGTATACTCAGATGTATTAAGCTGATTTTTTAAGAGGTTTCTCTTAAATTGTAGGTATTTTTGTAATTTTAGTAGAAACTGCTACTAATTTTACTGCTACAGTGCAGTCCACTGCGAAATTCCATTTTGTAGACACTGTTATTTCATATGCTTTAGAGAAAAGGATAATTTCACATAGACAAATAACTCATAGTCGGATTTCTTTAAATGGTAAAAGTGAATGCTCGGAGAGGTGCAAAAACCCGCACCATCAACGCTCTGGTGGATAGAGCATTCAAGACCTACACTAATAGCCTTTTTTCCACCACGTTGTAAAAAAAATCAGCAAGTTTTAATAGGCAAATGACTATTGCAACAGACAATTTGACACAATTTTAGCTAAGTACAACAACAAATTGAACAAAAGAAACAGTAAAAACTTACAGACTAATCCAATATTATTTAAAGTGGATTGCCATAAGTATACAAAAAATAACGTTAAAACTAAAATCTGGATAATTCAAACGAGATGAGTGCTTTGTATCTCCGAAAGCAAGAAGCATTTATACTATAGAATACAGAAAATGTTTAAGAGTAGTCTGGTTTGATGTCTGTAAACGAAAGTGTAATTATTAGTAAAAAAATAAGTGATAATCAAACACAGATAAATTAAGCGGTGATAGAAGACAGTAAATTATAGTGATGGCTCTGAAATTATCCTGCTTTAGAACAATATCAATAATGTCATTAAGAAAACTGAATGATTGATAACACTCGAGCGACAAAAACACTTAAGATTAGATAATTTTTAATACTAAACAATTAGAGGTTATCAGCAATTATATGAAATTATTCCCATGCTTTATGTTTTATGTGTTAAAACTTCATACAATTTAACATGCATTTCCACCATTTAAATTACTTATAATAGCAAAGTTTAGAAGAAACAAATTTTTCTTATATTGTTTGTAGGACTTGAGAAAATTTATTATAACAGAAATGTTTCCTTTGAAGTCGTGTTCAAATTATTGAAACTTTAAAATTTATTGCCTACATTTTTGTTTCAATTGATTTTATTTCCATTTATATTTAAATTTAAAATCCCTTTTTATCAATTGTCCGTTAATTTGGCTGTCCATGATTCCTGTAGAGAAAGTTAGATAAACTGTCAATCTTGTTACTACCTCTCAAAGGTAGTTGTTTCTGTTGAAAGTGGGTCCAATGACTGCACATTAGGTAAATCACTAAACAAGTTTTAAAAGAACAAATATCTACTGATAGTTAATTATATTTGTGTTCTAATATAAGTTTTTTGATTGCTACCATTTTGCTTAAAGTGCAGTAAAACTTGATGTTAGTTGTAAATCGTTTAAATTTAAATTAGTGTTCCTCATTACCAGATTGCCTATTGAAGGACTTTGGTGATAAGTTATCAGGATCACACTATATTCAGATTTAATGCATTTGACATTCTTTTTTATAATGCATTTTAATACTCGTTCATCGGAATTTTTTTCCTCAGTATACTGGTTCTTATAGTTTAATTTGTGATTTGTGTCTCTTATTAATGTGCTATTCTGCAGGTAGCGTTTTAGAGTGCTGTCAAAATAATTATTTCAGTAACCATTGTTAATTAGTCCTTGCTTGGTTAAAGAAATATTGTGCTTAGAAAGGTCCCATGATGAAGCGGTCTCGTAAGTTCTTTGGATGAGGGATCTAATAGTGACCAACGACCAACGAATATATCCGCGCACTATAGTGCACGTCGTAACTAGCAGTTCCAAACCAGAGGCCTTCTACTGCTTGCTTACTGTGCTACTATTACATGGAATGTCAGTAATTTATGTCAGATATATGTTCGTCTGTACAGTAAAGATGTTGTATTCGCGGTCTTGTTGAGGTCATGGTTTTCAAAGTTTTTAGTCATCAGTTTGAAAAGTAGTCAGATAGTCAGTGTATGAAGTAATTGTTCAGTGAGGTTGAGGAAGGTTGGTGGCAGGATTTAGAGTTTGTGCAAGGAGGTTTGGATGAGTAGATAGTTTGTTGTCTTCATTGGTAGTACGTCAAGTGATGTAACTATCTATGGATTCCAATTTCAAATCATGGTGAATATCAACATTACCGGCATACCAAGGAGCCCTGGCTATAAGGCGGGCACACTTATTTTGAACAATCTGGATACACGCCTTGTTCGTTGGTGCAGCTCTAAACCAGACGGAGCATCCATAAGTCATCGCTGAACGAAGAACCCCCTTATAGACAAGGTCCTTGACCGAATCGGGAGAATTCCTTGATTTGAAAAAAGAATATAGATTGCACATCAAGTAAATTCCAAGCTTGGATTTATTATGAAGGTGTTGCTTGAAAGTTGATCTAGAGTCTAAAATAAGACCCAGATATTTTACATGGGTTTGGTAGGGAATTATCTGGTTACCAATGAAGACAGGAGGAGGACGGGGAGAGACACCCTTGCAAAATCGAACAAGGGAACTCTTTGTTGTGTTCAGCGCTAGTTTCCACTTTGTGAACCAATGCAAAGCGCCATCGAGGATACATTGCAATTTCCTGGTGGCATAGCTCACATTAGCACATCTATTAGCTACAGCGGTATCATCAGCAAAGAGTCCGAGAAATGTCTCGATCTGATTGGGTGAATTGGGAGTTATTATAGGAGGATGCTTGGGGAAGTCAAATGTATACAGGCAATATAGGATTGGACCAAGAACACTGCCCTGGGGAACACCTCTATGCATTTGCCCAGTTGGAGAATGTCTGTCATAAACAGAAACAAAAAAGTTTCGTCCAGAGAGGAAAGACCCAATAATCTCCACAAACCATTCAGGCAAACTAAAACAGCCTAGTTTGTGCAATAGACCTCTATGCCAGACAGAGTCGAAAGCTCGCTCCAGATCCAGAAACACTGCCACTGTCTTATAAGGGAGGAATGGCCTTGCCAGTGTCGTTCCTTGCTTGATGAACTGGACCAATCTTCGAAGCTGTAAAGTGGTCCCATGTTCACTTCGAAAGCCAAACTGTTCCGGCTGGAATGGCAAATAAGATTTTATTTACGAAAGGATCAGCCTCTCAAAGACTTTACCCAGACAAGGTAAGACTCTAATAGTGGAGTCTTTATACCCTTGAGGATATTCACTCTTCGCATTTAGGTAGGATGCTGCATTGGTTGCTTTTCTATAAATAGAAGTCTGTAGTACGTTATTTGTAGGTTGATATTGACATCAAGGAAGTTTATTTCCTTTTCTTTTGTAAATTTGAGATATGAATTGTTTTGAAATAGAAACTGCGATAGAAAAGAAAATAAACTTCCTCGATGTAAATATTAACCTACAAATAACGTACTACAGACTTCTATTTGTAGTGCTTGAAGGAGAGAGGGTAGTCTCTGAACAAGGATTTAGACTGGCTTCAGTGTGCTTCAACAACCAGGCAGAGTAACTCTCAATATTGCAAGCGGTCATCTGGGCAACGGGGACAATAGAGGTCGGCTGCTCGGTCCGCATAAACACAGATAGCAGGATTACTCTAGAATGTCTACAGGGCAACAAAAATCATTTACCTTTGATCAACTTAATAAGACAAAAACTGGACAGTATAAAAGCAAGGGCAACAGTTTATTTTACCTGGGTCAAGAGCCACATTGGTAGAGAAGGGAACGAGTTGGCTGACCAGCTGGCCAAAAGGGCGGCCCAACAGATAAATACAGAGCCAATCTACTCTCACATGCCAAACACTGCCCTCAAGCAGTGGGCCCATGAACGTAGCATGGAGTGCTGGCAGAAGTTGTGGGAAGAGGCGACCAATGCTCAACTTACAAAAAGATTTCTACCATCTGTCAGTCAGAGAAAGAAAAAGAACCTCAAAGTGGACTGGAGACTGACCCAGTTTCTAACAGGGCATGGGAGATTTGGCCACTATCTCCACCACCTGAAACTTGTCAACTCTCCAGGGTGTAGCTGTGACGGTAGGTCACCTCAAACAGTTCAACACCTCCTGTTCGACTGCGTTGAGTTAAACTCAGAGAGGAATAGGATGGAGAGAAAAGTGGTGACTGCCGGAGGTGCGTGGCTTGCAGCTTTGTTGGAGGAGGGCCTAGTCGGTACCTTCAAAGAAGTGGTTAACAAATATTTTAATTTACTGAATTAAATTATAATAGCCTGTATTATCTGTATACTCTAATAGCAATTACTCTGTTATCATTATAGTTATTTTATTATTGTTAAATTATTTATTTAAGCTATATTTACATAACATAATGGAAATTATTGTGTAACATTAAAGATTTTGATGCATGTGGTGCCTTCAGGTGGAGCATGCTGTTCTCTGACAATAGAAAAAAAAAAAAGACTTCTATTTACAGAAAATCTACCAATTTGGTTTTTCCTATAGAATCTTAAAGTTTTTTTCTAGCAGACCGACCCGGATGAGCCATGTAGAAGGCGAGTTCAACCACCCAACCTTAATCCCCCAAAATGCTCCCTGATTCAAGGGCGATGACTAAATCATCTTTCAAGTAATACTCCACCTTGTATATATAAACTCACTAATATACTCTAATCATCACTAATATTGTGCTGATGATGAATGTGATACATTCAAAACATGTTGACTAGTAATATAGTTTTAACGAAGAGACGAGGAAGGAATTTCGGAAATTGGATGAATTATTCAGGAAACAGATACTTGCCAAATAAAGGGCGTTATTTAACCATATCGATATGGTAATGTTCAAACCACAATAAGGAATTGGAAACAAAGACTAAGATCTTTCAACCGTAACGGTTTTTGACTCTGACGAAGACCACTTGTTACGGTTGAAAGATCTTAGTCTTTGCTTCCCATTTATTATTGTGGTTTGAACATTCATTATTGTTTCACGTGTTTATTGTGAAATCTTGTTATATATATATATACTAATGAGAAAAGATTTCAATATAGATGTGTTAAAGACTTTTGATGAGAAGACAACTGAGCAGTAGCACAGTCATAAAAGTGCAAGGATTAATGATTTAGAGCTATACTTTTGGGGAGAAAGCACTACTGGGCCTGCTATAGGCTGTACTCGCTTGAAATAACAGCTGGTATAACATTGGAATAGTGACCATAGTTACCATTAAAACAAAACATCTTTTCACTTACGAATAATTTAATTTTATGATTTTCGACTAGTGTTTGTTTATCTGGTTGAACAATAAACATTATCTAATAATATACTGATGTATATGTTATCATTTTCCGTAAAACAAAACAAGTAAACTAACCTTGGAAGTATTATTTCAACGTTACAGTCAAGGTAATGCTGCAGCAGGCTGTATGAAACGTCGTCTTTTGTAATCTTGTCCGTTTTCTGACAGTAATAATCAAGAAGGCTTATTACTAATGGAAAGAACGTTAACGCAAAGGTTGTTGTTTACAGTGTTATGAAAGTGTATTAGACTGTGACAGCCTATTGAATTTAAATGCGGAAGAGGAGAGGAGTGAAGCAAGTAATTCAGTTGTCAGAGCCGGTTGCATCCAGTAGGCGTGGTTAGGGAATACGTCGAGATCATTGAAGTCAATGGATCAAAATTAACATGATAAGATATCATTTATCAAAAAAAGAAAATAAAAAAAACTCAGTCATTTTATTTGTGTTAGTCAATTTTGGAATACTTCCAAGTGAGCTTCGTTAATTCCGATCATGTCAATACCTCAACTTATAAAGAAAAAAAGAGATGGAGAAGAACTTTCAAAGGATGATATTGACTACTTGATTAAGTCTGCTGTTAGTTCAGAAATGCACCAAGCCCAGATTGGTAAGCTTATACTTGTTATTCGGAAAAGTCAATAAACTATTTTGCTGAGATGAACTCTGTGACGCAAGTACAGAACTAATAGATTCACTTAACTCAATCCCACAACAAATTTTTGCTTGATAATGAATCCTAGAATAAACAAAAAGGAAAAATTCATTAAAGAGAAATTAAGTCTAACTACATTAAAGATAAATGTTTGATTTATCTATTGATTAAATTAAATATAAATAGTAATTCAATATTTTATTTAATAATTAATCATTTCATTATACAATTTTATTTTATTATAATATTATTGTAATAAAATAGAATAATATTATTCTACTTTATATAATAATGAATATATTATATTGATATAATATAATATATAAAGAATATATTTTATATAATATAAATATTATTCTATATTATTATTATTATAATAGAAAAAATGTGATTATTTATACTGTTTTAATAACTCTAAGGTTCATTATTCTGTCTAATGTTTGACTTTATCATATATACAAGCTCGTCATTTGTTAAAAGTTTCAGTCAGAAAAATGTAATTTCTAGATTTTAAATAACTTGTGAAGGAATAAACTGACAATAAAAAAAATTAATTAATATATTTGTCTCTATAATAAAAAAGTTATTACTGTGTACTTGCACTATGAAAATAACTGTAAGTAGGAGAAAGAAAAATTCTATTTTCATCCGAAATTGTAACACTTTCTAAAAATAATGTCTATGAAAACCAACAATAGAAATAAAATTGAGGGGAGTGTATTATGGAAAAAAAGAAAGGCAGAGGTCAAAGAAAATTGGATTACAAAGTCATCCTTGAAATATGCAACCGATAAAAAATTGCGCACACAATGCATGATCGAATGAGCTTTCTCAAAGTGCAAATAGTGTGATCTATTAGTTTGTTTACTTTAGTCTTGAACGGCTCAGATCACATAAAAGAGAAATTTCAAAATGTATTTGCTAAATATAATTAAGTTCTGAATCTTCTTTAAGAAAATAAGTGATTCATAACAACAAAGTTATATAAGAACAAGTCTATGCAAATCAGTCATCAAATTTTATAGTTCTTATGCATGAAAACAGTTGAAAAAATTCTCACATAACCTAAAAATTATATAATCTAATGAAGTTTAATTAATGTGTACTGCAAAAAAAGCAAACTTGCAACACAGACATCAGAACCATATCTAAGGGATCTGAAGATTTGTACATCAATAACTGTACACCAAACATTTTTTCCTATAGTTATACTAGCAAAAGCTGTAGACCGTATATCTCTCCACACAAGGGAGAGAGTGTGTATAATTCGACCCTTATTTAAAGCATGGACGAGATAGATTAGTGGGGGTTGCCAACGGCACGTGGTGCGCCCATCCAAATCGTAACCACGCCAAACGCCAAATGTTTCACTTTGGTGTTCTAACGGAACCTAGTGTATTCAGAATAGCTACAGTCGCTAAGTTGTACTCTCAACATGAATAAAAGAAATAGCTAGAGGTAGAAAGAAATAAGTAACCCCCCAGACTGCAAAAGATAGCATTATGATTGAATGAACTTACTTATCAGGTATTTAATTAACCTTAAATAATGTGTAACAGTAAGTTAGTCATAATAAGTATTGTTAAAAAATCATCGTGAAGAGTGGATTAAATGAAACATAATTCCGTTTTCCTAATATTCATTTTTTTAAATTACTTTTCTACTAGGACGGGATTCAAGTAAATCGCATTTTCATGGATAAGACTAAAATGGTTATGAATAAACACGACAATTTAAGTTTTGACCAGTAAGAAATAAAAAAAGGCATTTGTTAAATAAAAACAAAAAAACTCTTTAAAAAAACAGTTTTAATTGCATAGCCTAACTTGAAAAGCAGAGTAAAAGAACTCATGTGGTTGTAGTAGTAGTAGGCAACTCTTTATGTTGCAGTGGTGTCCCACATGGGAACACACATAGGCCGAACATTGGGCCCTTTGTGATACCACACAGTAAAAATTGATTGTACATTGCGAGTCCAAATTTTTCGTAACTCAAGTGTATTTAGAGTTGGGATCTTTAACGGTTACCTGACATCGTACAGGCTAGGAACCGACGACTTAATGCCCTCTTCAATGAACGACGTGCTCAGATTAATTCACCTCCCACGTGATTAAATCGAGGGCCAGATAGGCATAGAATCCCGGACCTACCAGTTCCGAGGCGAGGACGTTAACCACTGAGCTGGCCCCTCAGTACGTTAACCTGGCCCCCTCATTTCTATGTACCTTTTGGGCTTAAATTAGCTGTAACATTCTGTCACATGAAAAGAAAAACGGGGATACGAAAATATATTTCAAACTAGCAAACGTACCCGTCTTTGACGGAATCAAAAATTCTATTATACTTGGTATTCCAAAATATCAATTATAGTATTATACTAATACTATAATTAGAAATTATAGAATAGTACAAAATACCATTATTAGTACAGTGTTAAACAACTGCCTCTGTATACACCACATTAGCTGTCTGTCCTTCAGGTTCACGGAAGAACAAACAGTTGGAACCTCTGACTCTTGAGCAAGTAAACTACAGTTGACCATGTGAGAAAAACTTGGTCTCTCTAACATGAATTCCTGCGTTAGATAAAGTCTCCCTTTGCGACTTAGTTAACGTCATTGCGAAATAGACTCTGACAGGACTCTGCAATCATTTCAACGGAAACAGACAGTGGCTCGGAATCAATGGTATGAGTGGTATACACACAGACTCCCCAATACCACATCCAGTCATTATGTCCGCCTCTATGGCATATCTGTGTAGAGCACAAACTCCGAGTCGTGTCCCTTTGCACAGTTTTGGGGCACACATGTTTCGTAACATGAAATTTGTTACTGCTACTAAATTGCAACATAATTGGTGCTCCTACTTTAAGTTTTTACTCATGAGCAGGCAGTTCAGGAGAAATAAATTCAGAGTCAAGAAATTCAATTAGATAATGAACTGCTTCTTCATCACTAATCCAATCTCTTTACTGACTTGTAAGTTCTTTCCTCGGTATGATATAGCGTAAGAACTTGTTTGTTGATTTTTCCTGCCTGTTCATATTAAGAGTTGAGAATTGCTCGTTTACAAAACTGTTTATTCGTAATAGATAGTACATCTTGAACTCTGGGAAACACCTTTTCAAAGATGTCAAATACGCAATATATTCATATGCTCCAATGAAATTAAAATCAACTAACAATACCTACTTGCTTCACCTGTGTATTTTCAAAAGAAACTTGTCTGTGAAGTTAGGAAAATACGCTTAAAGTCCTATAACTTCGTTTCTGTACTGAATTATGAATCTATTTAGAGCCCGTATTTTAAGTTAGGCATACACAAATCCAGTGTCAAAGTTTCAGCTCGACATGTCTTATGGTGGCTGAGTTTACTTGTGACAAACGTTTTTGCTTTAAACGTCCATAACTTCACTTCTACGTAGAATTTCCAATCAATTTAGAGCCTATGTTTTAAATTGGACCTACACAAATCTATTGTAAAAGTTTCATCTTTATATGTCTTATGGTAGCTGAGTTTACTTGTGACAAAGTTTTGCGGACAAACAGACAAACCGACAGACATTTTTCTAAGGGTGGATTCGGTTTCTCCAATGTACGAAACGTAAAGCAAACTTGAAATGAGTCAGTTCTAAGCAATGTACAGACAAAGTCATTATTTTATTTATAAAGATAAAATAAAACATAATTGAAACTCAGATAATCAGTACTAGATACAATGCTATTGTGTTTGATGTCAATGACAAGGGAGGGCACCTATCCGCAACCTCATATATAAGAACCTCAGGTTTCCAGAACACCAAGGCAATGAATCAACCCTGTTATTCGTTAGCACATATGACGATTACAGCCACCACTCAATTACTTTAGTTCCCAATTTTTCATTACCTTAAAGTGAGTTATATCACTCTAAGGTAATGTAAGAAGGAACATCCATGAGTTCCAGTTACATCACTCTGGAAGGCAGAGGGTAAGCACACTAGTGGTAAAAAAATTATCTCTGTTCAAGGCTTTCTTAATACACAACGACTAGGGTCTAAGGTCAGTCACATCCATCTCTGAAGCGGATGTACTCAGTTCAAATTGCAGAACAGCAAGAGAATCCCTGACCAAGCTGTCAATACAAATATGATCAAGGTTACCTGAGATAACTCTCAGGAAAGTGGCCTCTTGGCTAAGTGGAAGGGGGACAGTTCGAATTTGACCTTTAGAACGATTAACCATGACTATCAATGCCAACGCCCTGTAATGAGACCACCAGTAACTGCTAATTATCAAAGTTAAACTAAATTTACTGTTTAAGTTAAAATATTGTGATGAGGAACGTATATTAAATCACGGAGGATTTTACTCAGCATCTTCTTTTCTTTGTCATAAGCGTGTATTCAATATTTTCTTAACCGCACGTGGAATTTGATTTATAATATCTGATTTTTGAATCATAACCCTAATTACTTGTAGGCTTTGTGTCTCAAACAGTACCAAATTTCTCATACCATAAACAAGCTATAATTCAGACCCTCAATCTTCGACGCTGTCACAAATTTAAAGTAAAACCCGGATGATGAACATTTTCAAAATTTAAAGAACTAATAAAACTCACATACATTAACAATGTTGTTATTCGTAGGCTCCTATGACACAGACAATGCCACTCTCTGGCTGGTCAATACAATGGGTAGTAATAATATAAATAATATAATTCGATACATATCGGGCGCAATAAAAGTCATATTTTGCTTTTGTTTTCATTCTTTAATGTTTATCAATGATCTCCATTTATAATGACAAATCGACGGTCTTATCACACTCGGGACGTTAAAAACAACCTAGGATTGCTTGTGTGTCATGAAAACCTTAAATAAACAATTCTTGTCAAACTTTGTTAATGGAAAGGAGTTTTTCCTTAAAAATAATAAATATCATAAATGTTAGAAGAGCTGTGGTCTTAGTAACCTAATAAAATAAATATATTATTTTTATGATCAATAAACCAAAGTACTTCATTCTCAAAATATTAAAAAAAGTATTTTAATTTTTATAAATATTTTTAACGAGTTCAAAAATGATTAACTCTTATACTAATAAAACATTTTTGAAGCAGTTAATTATTCCTGCCTTATAATAAAATAAAGTAAGAATAAAATTGCTTTCTCAAATTTATATATATATATATATATATAAGATAAATAACATACTCCCTGACCAAACTCTGAGAAGAAGAATAAGTGTTTGTTAATATTTTGTGGTCAAGAAAACAGTACCGTATTACAAAATGACCCTGACCAAACTCCGAGAAGAAGAATAAGTGTTTGTTAATATTTTGTAGTCAAGAAAACAGTACCGTATTATAAGATAAATAAATATATCTGATAAACGAAAAACAGTCCGGCAGAACAGATACACAAATAATCTGTGACACATAGAAAGAAACACAACAAAGACTCACTTTTCATTGAAAAGTTTATTTTAAGTATATATATATATATATATATATATATGTGTGTGTGTGTGTGTGTGGGAAATAACAATCAATGATCAAACCACAATATGAAATTGAAAAACAAGACTAAGATCTTTCAACCGCAACAAGAGGTCTTCGTCAGAGTCAGAAACCCAAAAACGTTAGGTTTTTGGACTCTGACGAATACAGCTTGTTACGATTGAAAGATCTTAGTGTTGTTTTCTCATTTCATATTGTGGTTTGATCTATATATATATATATATATATATATATATATATGTCAAGACTTATAGTCACCAAATTTCATTATATAAGTTACTGTTAATCCTGAGACATATAAATTTTTAAATTGAATATATGAAAACAACCAAAATTTAAACTAATATATATAAACTAAAAAGAGTTACTACACTGAAAGGAGTATGTAATTCCGATTTGTCAAACAACGCGTTTTGAACACTTAGTGTTAGTCGTCAAGTTACATCTACAATAGAAACAAAGAAAATGTGGAGTGGCCTACACTCAACTTTTCTGTAAGTAAAGATAATATCAAACTTCCAGACAAACATTTGATTTTTTGTTTTATTTTTAACTAGCTATAAAAGTATATATTATAAAATAAATGTTTATCAAGCCGTAGTCACTTCTTCAGGTTTAATTTTAACTCTCATTACCAATGCTTCGGTTTTTTATTTAAAATCTTTTCATAAGTCAAACCTATTTATTAAAAAAAAACCTAAACGTTGGCAATGAGAGTTCTATTTGAACCTGAAGAATTGACCAAGTCCTGATTAACTTTTATTTTGTTTCTATTTCACGGTCGATACTTTTATCAATATTTATATATATATTATAAACTGATAATATTATTACTAACCGATAAGTACATTTGTTATATAAGATTGAATGACTACAGGAATATACTCTCACAAAACATTTTTTCGATTAATTAGCTATAATAAATATATTTTAATATGGCAGAATAGTGTTATACATTTAAGATTTATACATAAAAAGTAAAATCTTTTATTAAAGACAATGATCCCTAATTAATTTTCAAAACGCAAATTCATTTTCTTGGTGATATTACTTATGTGTTCATAGTAATTATTTATTGCATTATTTAATACAAGAACTGAGGTCCTTAATATATAGTATTCAGCAAATTCAACAACTTAATTAAATTTTTATATCCTGCAAAAAGAGGAAGTCAATTGAAAAATAATAATATTTATAACATATTATTAATTCTTTTTTTAATAACATACTAATTATTTTATAAGATATTATTATACAATCTGATATATTTTCATAAAGTTTCATTGAAAAATATATAATGTATACTATATTACTAACTTAAAGTATTAAGTTTCAAATATAATGTATTTAGGAAACCTAAGGAATTATTAGTTTATTTGTCAATAATTAAATTAAAAGCAGTAATGAGTTTAATAATTATTATTTAACTATTTGCAAGATATAATAAATTTAAATTAAGCTGAATTTAAAAAAAAAAGTAAGTTTAAGCTATATTATTAAAGTAGTTTAAAACAAAAAAAAATGTTGTAAAATAACAGTCTCTTAATACTTGCTTTGAAACATTGATTAAATAAGAAGTTATAGTCATATTCTGTCACATTTTTTTTTTAAATTGTTAAAATTATTTTCCAGCTTTAAGAAAAAAATTGTAAAAAATTGTTTTTAAAAAAAAAATCATAAAAACTTAAATTTTAGTAACATTATAACATACTTTTACTAATATTTGTGATATTTCTTTCTATACACATAATTATTAATATTACTTTTTTTTATTTCTTATCTAATATTAAATTAATATATTTGAATTGCATCTGTTATTATTAATATAGAGAAAACCAATTAATTTAATATTCTAGTTAGGAATAATTAAATGAAGGTGTTTTACATTATTTTTTGTAGGAATAACTTTTTTTAAATTACACTTTATTTGTATATTAATTTAAATGAAATAGTCAGTTATATAAGTAATTTAAAGATTTAGTGGCATTATTTAATTAAAAATAATTTTATGCTACTTAGTAAAGACGACTTTCACTTTTTTTTTGCATTGCTATAATTTAATATAAATTATTCTCAACCTACTTTTGTTTGTCAAAAGTAGGTTGACATCATTTAACAGTTACAACTTAACGCAATGTAGTAAAAAAATATAAGGTAATTTTAAATTGTGTATCAACTTTTTTCTGATGTGTACATTTTGATCTTCATTTCTTCTTTCTTTTAAAAAACTTATACGAATACTTATACGACACATGAAAGAAAAAAT
This sequence comes from Hermatobates lingyangjiaoensis, assembly GCA_026182355.1. Taxonomy (NCBI): domain Eukaryota; kingdom Metazoa; phylum Arthropoda; class Insecta; order Hemiptera; family Hermatobatidae; genus Hermatobates; species Hermatobates lingyangjiaoensis. The sequence continues at coordinate 894,776 of JAPFBL010001938.1, forward strand.
GTCGTTTTAAGATAATTTTTAATTCAAGGTATGCGATAATTTCATTTATCTTTATTTTTCAAAAAAATGTTTTCAATTTTCAATTATATCTTACAATTTGAGTCTGTTAGGTTTGGGCGTGTTAGTGCTTTTTTTAAAAAAATCACTTTTCTTTTCCTTTGTCAAAAATCCATTTTAGTCTGAACGAGTGTTATGTTTTTTCTGGGTGATGTTCTCAGTCATAAGGTTGCTGTAATGTATATTGAGAAAAAATATATATTAGTTAGCTAGTTTTGCATACTCAAATCAAATTTAAAGCCAGCTTTTCAGAATATTTTAAAACTTTTATTGCTGGAAGGAAGCTTGAAATTTTTGAAAATATTAGATATGAACTATTAGACTAGAATAATAGAAAAACTGGATATTTTGTCAACAACATGATAGGAAGAAAGAGTTCATTCATCACACTTCAATATTACCCAAAGTTTATTAATATGTTTAATATGTTTATTAATAGTAAAGTAATATGCATACAATATCCAAGTGTTCACAATGTGTCGTATTATCCAGTTGTGTGTGAAGACTTATTGGATATATAAAGAAAAAAAAATTTACATGATAATAAGTTTTGTTCAAGGGTGCAATATATAAATTGATTAAAGCATTTTGTGAGAAATCCATCATAACATGGAAGGCATCAGAATTATATATTTGATTAGAGTTCACTTTTTACTTGTAAGAATTTTATTCTTTTGTATCGCATATTAAGATATTAAATTATTTAAAAGTTTTCATTAATCCTCTAAGTACCAATTTTATTTCAGTGGATTCACTCAAAAAATGTCTAAGTCAATGTAAACAATGTAAATAAATGACAACAAATTCGACAAGTTTAGCAAATAAACCAATAGGTTTATAGTCCAGGATCAATATTCAGTTATTTAGCTTAATTGTTCTTTGCTGTAATTAAAATTTCATGACTTTTTTTTAATAATTGTTAATTTTCTTTTCAATTTTTTTACAAAATTTTATTGTTACTTTACTATAAGTAAAGTATTTAGTGAGCAGTTTAGCGTAAAAAAAACCATTCTGAAAACAAAAAATGTTCTGTAACGCCCCTTTGGTGAATGTAATTTCCAAAAAGTTATCTCAACTCATTCTCCTCACAATGTTCTATTTTTAGGTACAGTTTCATTTTGAACCATTAAACGGTATGGCTTGTAATGCTCTCACAAGCTTTCAGATTGAAGTATAAGTCAAAATTATTACATTTTATTGAAAAAAAAAATTCCTGTTGTTTTAAAAATGTGAAGATATTTTTCGTTTATTGGTTTAGAAGCCCCAATGGTATAGCCAAAATTTCAAGACTGTAGAATTAGTACTTTAGGAGAAAATAAATGTTATCTAAAAACGGGTTTTTGACAAAAAAGTGACTTTCCCATCATGCATAATTACTCCCAAACAATAGGGCTCATCTACACTATGAGGCCCATTTTTGTGTAAAATACCAATTTGATCCATCGAACATTCTGGACCGAAGCGTGGCTACAAACTTTCGATACGTGGTCACCCATACACACATACACATACATTATCGAAAAAAAATTCATAAAACGACTTTGGGACCTCAAAACGTGTAATTTCGTCAAAATCTCGATATCGAATTATTTCACGATCACTATATTTATAGTAAAGTAATATGCATTTAATATCCAAGTGTTCAAAATGTGTTGTTTTATCCATTTGTGTGAAGACTTATTGTTTCTTTTCTTCTCTAACCATGAATAAATACCACACAATAACTGCTTGCATAGTTCAGAAGCTCACTTGTTTTTCAAATAATTGACAGATAAATATCAAAATACAAACAATATACATAAAGTATTTGTATATTTTATCTACCAAAAAATTGCATGTTGAGCTACCCTTTAATTGTTAAACAACTATAATTTATTCAAATACATATTCATAATGAAGTAAATAAAAGTAGTATAGCATCTCAAACTAACTTTTTTTCAGGTGCTATGTTGATGGCTATGTATTTAAAAGGATTGTCTGATGATGAAACGTTCAATCTTACAAATGGAATGATCAACTCAGGTACGATTACGTTTGTCATAAGCATAATATTACATGGACAACAAAACATTGCTAATTTTAAATAATAATTCTAATTCGTAATCAATTTTGAAACGCTGCAAGAGTAAGAGCCGTAAATCATTCAAATCATATTATTGTATACAATTTAAATTTCTACCTTTCTCTTTTTTAAAAAATTATCTCCTTTCTCATGTAAGGTCTTTCAGTAAGTTTATCATATTGGACTACTGTCTATAAAATGTTCAGTGGTCACATCACATTGATCGATATAAATCAGTCGATTTATGTCTAAATATATTTAATTGATAGAATGTTCGTGAATATCAATAATAGTTGAACCCATTTAACTTAATAAAATATAAATAGATGAAGTGAAATGAAACTTGATAGAGTTTGTACTTTAATATATTTAATAAAATTATCGAAAAATCATGACTATCCTACAACCAGAATCAGGTATTCTTTATATTTAGAAGTCACTAGAACACAAGAATAAGCATTACAAGAGGAAATTCATCATATCTTTTGGATTAAATACTGAATCCGTTAACATTTGATCAGAAAGTGCTACTTTAGTTTGTTGTGTAACTACAAGTCATAAGACTGCTTTGTTATATAATGTATTCTTTATGTTATAACGAAGGTTAAAACAAATTAGAATTCAAATTATTACAAATAAGAATTCAAATGTAAGGAAAATAATTATCATAATTTCAAAATACTGGATAATTTTCAAAGAAATTTATTTATTCTCTATTTGAAAGATAAGTCAATCCTTTATCTTTCACCTAACATTTTATCAAAAGTGCAGCACTAAGCTACCGGTGTGGCCTAGAGATGAAAGGCCCTCGAATAGGACGGCGAAATCATGAATTAATACCCGTTTCTCGATGCAGAAACTGTGCACGTCTAACGTCTGGCTCTGTTTACTGAAGAAATTCATTTTTTTAGGACATAGTTTTGAATAAAAAACTGAATTGCAAGTAAACTTTCTTCTAAATTTTACACAAAACAAAGAATATTCGTTATACCAATCCTCCCTTGTAATTAAATCCAAAATGTAACTACTGAAGTTAGTAAAACATGTGATTAGTGGAACATATGTATAAACATTGGTTATTGTTCGAAGATTGTAAAAAGATCCTTACACATTTAACGATCCAGCTATTCTGTAGAAATAGCAACAGAACACGGTAAAGTAGCACTAATTATTCAGTTAATAAATCCTTTATCAAAATAAAAGCTTCCTTGTTATAGACAAGTTATGGAGGCATTTATGAGGAGCCTCTTGATCAATTTCCTCGTTTGACTTATTTGATTCAGAACATGAATTCCGGAGAAAAGGAAAACTTTTGAGGTACATAGCAAATTTTTGGAAAACAATAAGAGTCATGTTGTGGTGAATTGTGTCCTGTCTCGTGTTTGGAGTCGGAGAACGTAATATCGTAGGAAGGTGTCATTCGTAATTTTTTGCTTAACATCGCTGTTAGAAATCTAGAAGATAATCTTTCTTGTGATGTATTCACAGCATATTTTGGAGACGATTTTTCCCTCAGTACACTGACACCGACCATAAAAGGTAAATAAAGGGATGCAAGAAACACTTGCAGTGGTTGTTCTTTGGTGCAGTAAATAGTCTTTTAAAATATCTTCGGGAAAAACAGAATGAGTTTTTTATATTTTTTACCGATGCTTGAAATAAACAATCTAACAATTCTTCCAAGTCTTTTGGTGTGATATTAGACAAATAACTCAGTCAGAAAGGTCAGATACAGAAGAAGAAGAACAGTTCTCCAAGACTAAATGCGTAAAAGCTATAACTTAAGAGTGTGGGTAGCTGAAACAATTATGTTAAGAACTTTTCAAATAGATCATATATGGTATAAAATAACTTATTGTTTTGACGTATGTATGGAACTGAAAAAACTCAAGTAGAAAAACTAGAAAAGTTCGAGTTGGCAGCACTCAGAATTTGTTCAGGTCGCCATAAGACAACACCAATAGGTGCAATACCAGTTTAAGATGAATGTAGAACATCTTGTATATTAATAAGTAGACATCAAACTGAAGTTTAAGAAATGATACTTCGTTACAATCACAAACATTCCATCTTTGATAATCAAGAAAGCAAAGCCATCATTAGGCTGTCAAACAAATATGCTAGTATAGATAATGCAAAGATAGATTCTATCAACGTGATAATGCTGATAATGCCAAGTGTTACCCACTTACTATGATATACAATCATGGGAGGATGTAAATGTAGTGAGTGAACTTTGATCAAGACTACTTAAGCTGACTTACCAGATATTCTTCAAAAAGAACCATTAAGATTCTTGCAAAAAGGTGTAATAGTCGTATAAGACTTTATACTGATGGATCTAACGAAACAGAAAACAGAAATTCACTGTAGTGTGTTTGAACTCCATCTCTGTAGAAGTTCTTTTTTGTTCCATCTAGATCCACATCAGCATCCATTCTCAATTGGTTGCGATCAATACTGCCTTAATGAACTGTAATAAGACTGAGGAAACCAATATTTGGATTTGAGCCCAGTGGCAACGTGCTCGCCTCTAGACTGGTAGATCCGGAGTTCCATATCCGCTACAGCCCTCGATTTATTCACGCAGAAGGTGAATAAATCTGAGCACTTCATCCCTCGGTTAGGAGGCTAAACCGTCTTTCCAGAGCCTGTACGATTCAGGCCCGTTACATATCTCTACTCTAAATACACTTGGGTTAAGCAAAATTTGGGACCCCCAGTGTAGAATGTTCATTCTGTGGTATCATAAGAGCCAGTGTTCCTGCCTATGAGTGTCCTCTTGTAAGACTGGCACTGCAACCTAACCTCATCTAACCTAGATGAATTCTGAGGCAACTTGGGAATAGTAAATAAGCCGTTTCTCATAGACAGAACTAGGGATTTGAAGGCATTCATCGGCCAGTTAACAACGAGAGAAAAATGATAATTCTTAAGTGGATTTGCGGACATTGTGGGGTTTTTGATAATGAGAAAACAGATGTCATAACAAACGAAGCAGCCAACTTACCTCTACAGAATTCAAAATAAGAGATGTAAAAGTCAAGTAAGCATTATGTTTAAGCAGCTTACTTGATCAACTTGATCAACATAATTAAATACGATTGTAAATTAACATTTTAATTGTCGACTTCACTTCCAATGTGGAATGAGTACGTCTTCTTGTTATACACGGTCAATTGAGCACTTACTTTATATACAAAACTAGCCACTCTTTTTCAACAATTTCATTGAACTCCTATAATTTAGTTTGTTTTATAAAAAATGATGTAGTTTAAATTTAAAGTTATACACTTGATTAGTTAATATAAATATACTAGAAGCTGAAACAATTTATTAAAAGAAAACGCTACCATCTTCACTACTGACAACTTTATAAATTAAATAAAGTTATTAATTTAATAAATATAATTATGAAAATAAACTATATAATAAAATATTTTCAAAAAATAGTCGTCATATTCCGAATTCTAATTGTGTTAGCACATTACTGTAATGATTACAAATTTATATTAATGGCTATTTTTTATTTTTACAATTCCTGAAGAAGTTCAAAAATTGTTCTGAATAAAAAACATTTTAGTACTGAAATAAATGTGAATGTTCATGACTCTCATATATCATAAAAGATATTTTAATATATTCAATAAGTACCTATTCCTATCTATTTTGCCAAAATTCATAAAAAAGGAAGAGTGGTTTAGATATATTAAAGTCCATATTCGGTTTTCTATGAAAGAAATTATTTGAACTTTACTTGAATTTTCAGGGATCAAGTTGGAATGGTCAGGTCTAGTGTGCGATAAACATAGCACGGGAGGCGTCGGAGATAAAGTTTCCTTGCCACTGGTTCCTGCTCTGGCTGTAAATGGTCTTCAAGTGCCAATGGTATGACAATATACATAGTTTTTTTCCAAGACTTGGAATTGGATTATTTTATATAATTTGTTTTTACAGTTAAAGAAAAACGAAAACTGTAAGCACGAATAGTTGATACTCGTTTCTCAAAAAAAAAAAAAATTGTTTACTTATATATTTTTTTTAATTAAACCATTTAACTTAAATACCAATCTTACAAATATCAAAACTAAAAATTTATTACACAGAAGTAATAACACCAACAATATATTAATGGTATAATGGTTTAACGTATAATGATAATATCATGATACAAACATTTATGAGTAAATTAGATTTAGGAAACTTTGCATACCATAATAATTTCTAATAAGAACCTTGTGTTACCTATTTCTTATGATTATTATTTTTTTTATATATTTAAAGATCCATGACGTTCTCCGTATATATAGTTGAAACCCCCTTTTAATTTATAATACAAAATAAATATCTTCTATTACTCATTACCTATGATTATTAATTTATATATATTCAATGATCACTGACCTTCTCTGTAAATATAATTTAAAAACCTGTTTTATATATAGAACAAAATACATAATAAGAAATTGGGTTTCCTTATTGGGTTTGAATTTTATTATACAAATTAAAAGTGCATTGCGACCGAAAAAGTAATTAAACAATGTAACCTAAAACAATACTTTTCGTAAATATAATTGTATAAAAATCAGTTTCATAGATGATGTAAATAACTGACATACACTGTATTTAATGGATGAAATCCATATTTTATACAAAAATCAGTCCTGAGGAGCAGTGGACCCCAAACCCCCGGGTCGCGGACCAGTACCGGTCTGTGGTTACTTGTTACAGAGCCTCATAGGAAACGATACTATACACTATTACTGTTTTATTCATTTTATAATTTTGAAGGCTGAGCATTTGTACAGTTCATATATCCTACGTTTCATATCGATTTAATAAATTAACTTAATTTTCTCAATGCATTTTGATGCATGTTTTCACATTAGCAACGGAAGAACCCGCCAGTTTTAAAAACTGAATTCGATCTTCTCATGCATGCGTTTATTCGAATCGTTTAACTTTCAACTGGTTCGTGGCTTAAGAAAGTGCCGCTGTAAAGTACATGTACCCTATTGTACTTAGGTAATGCTGCAGGATTGTAAAGTTACTTATTAGGCAAAATGTGATTTTAGGAAACAATTTTTTCCTCCTAAACAACTAACTCTGAAATTTTGGCGTTATCATGGAACTGACAGATGAACTAACTGAAAAAAACCTTCAGATTTTTCAAACTACTGGAAAGGTATTTTTTGCAATAAAATGTACAAATTTTGACTTAAGATTGATTCTGGAAGGTTATTGGCAAGAATACAAGTCATACCGTTAGGCGGATCAAAATTAAATTACATCTAAAAATGGATATAATTATGTGAAGATGACCTGAAGGAGTTTTTTTTTTCAAAATTACATTAAAAAAAAGGCGTTATGGCACATTTTATGATTTCGAAAAATGCTTTTTTAACTAATCGGCTAGTTTCAGAACAAAAAAATGTCAAAAAATATTCATAGAATTAATAATCAAGGAACACAAATTCATCAAACTCTGACTAACGCAAAGGGTAATAAAACGCATAGCTATAAAAACTAAAAATTCATCTTGGAATAGTGGATCAACTACTACATTTGTCGGATTTGTTTACATTTACTTATTGAATAATGCAGACTCTCTATCGAAGAGGCTTTGGAACGTTTAATCATATTCAATGTGAATACGAGGCAATTACTTTTAAGAGGTTAAAGATTTGCAAATCAAACCTACAACTAATAGAAATAAGAGGTACTTCTCCGAGGATAATTATGAAGTTCATTAAAAAATTCAACATCTAAAGTTGATTTTAGAAACAAGAGAACGAAGCAGAACAGGAGAGATATAGCAACGGTTTGCACGGGTCTGATGAAACTCTGTGCCTCAGTTTGGTAATAATAATACCAAACTCGTATATGAGATCCTTCTAAATTAATCATTTCAAGTTTGTTGATACCAACAAATTAATCAAATCAGATGAATAATGTCATATTAAAACAAATGAAATCATTAAACTGATCAAATATGATTTTGATATTTACCATAGTGTTTTATATAACATCTAAATTATAGTCACTTTAAAATAAAAACAAAACTCAATTGGTTATTAACGAGTTTGATATTATATTATTTATAGTAAAGTTGGGTGTAGGCCGATACAATTTTTTACTTTACTGTAAGTAAAGTATAGTGACCGTGAAAAAATTCGATCTCGAGATTTTGACGGAATTACACGTTTTGAGGTCCCAGAAGTCGTTTTATGAAGTTTTTTCGATGATGTCTCCGTGAGTGTGGGTAGGTGGGTGAGTGAGTATGTATCCAAAGTTTGTCGCCACACTACAGTCCAGAATCTTTGATGGATCAAATTGATATTTTACACAAAAATGGGACTCATAGTGTAAATGAGTCCGATTGTTTGGGAGCAAATATTCATGATGGGAAAGTCACTTTAAAAAAACCTGTTTTTAGGCTACATTTGTTTAATTTGTTTATAACTACAAAATTTAATATCAGATCTAATGATAGGAATATATTATTAACGCAAATAATTAAAATGACATTGATCATAGCAAATTTAAATTCCAGTGGAAATAATTAAATAGCATTCTTCTATCGAATCAAATATTCATGAAAATATAGGTGTGTTAATAATGTACAGATTTTGCTAGTCACATGACGGGTCTCCTATTAAGCCAACACCCCTCAGGCCACAAACGTTAGGAAAGGTCAATCGGCAGCTGTACCGATTTGAGCTGGTTCAACCCTTTCAAGGATACCATCCGCTCAATCTATCTCATACTTAATCTTTTTCTGTTTGTTCTTTCATTGCTCACGAACACGTTTATCAAATGTCTCAGAGTTTCTTTTTTCATTCTTCTGATCTTTTCTGCAGATAACGTAGGTAGCTTACTATGTTGTAAAGATAAATCAAATAAGAACATTTTTGCCTTACTATAAATAAAGTACAGTGATCGTGAAAAAATTCGATATCGAGATTTTGACAGAATTACATGTTTTGAGGTCCCAGAAGTCATTTTATGAAGTTTTTTCGATGATGTCTGTGGGTGGGTGGGTGACTATGTATCCAAAGTTTGCGGCCACGCTACTGTCCAGAATCTTTGATGGATCAAATTGGTATTTTACACAAAAATGGGCCTCTTAGTGTAGATGTACCCTATTGTTTGGGAGTAATTATGCATGATGGAAAGTCACTTTTTTTGCCAAAAACCCGTTTTTAGACATTATTTTTTTTCTCCTAAACTACTAATTCTAGAATCTTGAAATTTTAGTAGTATCTTTCAGACTACAAAATAAATAAACGAAAAATACTCTCACATTTAAAAACAACAAACAATTTTTTTCCAATAAAATGTAAAAATTTGATTTATAACTCAATCTGGAAGCTTGTGAGAGCGTTACAAGCCATATCGTTGAACTGATCAAAATGAAATTACAGAAAAACTAAAGTCATGGTGCAGGGTTAACCAAAGCCAAAACAACAGCCCAGTTGTTTCACCCTCTTAAAAAAGCAACATACAGTAAACTTTACTAATGATTCAGCAGAGATTACCCTCCTTCCTGTAAAGAGTTACTTAGGTATGCAGTTAGATAAAAAAAACTTAACTTTAATGCGTATGAATCGTCTGTAGCTGAGATATGTTACAAGCCCTACGTTATGTTTGGCCAACATTATACCATACATTCGGCTAGTTTACAGATAGTTGAGGTAAGACATATAGGTTAGTAACTCCCTAATGCTGTGGGATCCTTCCCTTTTTTGAATAAAGGTAAAATTTCCCCCATTCTCAATTTATCCGGAATGCCAAGGTTCCAAGTCTCATTTATTAAGTAGAAGTGTTTTCTTTTATGATTCTCCAAAGTTTTTAATGAATTAGTGGAAAATCTGATCTGGACCGCGGTTTTTACTTTTTTTTTTTTTAAATATTCCATGGCTTCATTCAATTCGACAATGTTGAAATCAGAATTGAAGATTTGGTCTTCTTCTTGATTTAACGGGAGGTGTGGAAGGTGCTTGTTTTTTCTAGCATGCCGCAAAGTATTTGCTATTTCAATCCAGCTGTGGAATAGAACTTGCTAAAAGTCTTGGCTATTTTTAACCTTCCTGTCAGAAGTTTACCATTTAATTTTATAGGATGAAGCTGAAGTTTATTTTTGTTTTCATTTTCAAGACTATAAATAAGCCTATGTTCTTTAGGTCCATCTTTTCTATAATCAATATTCGATATGAACTTTTTAAATGTTTTTTCTCTTACTGATTGTCATTTCTTTGCGTAGTTTTCCTTGTGCTCTTCTTAAGTTAATGCAGTCCGTTAATGATTTAGTTCTCTCTGCAGATTGACATGCCACGTTTCTGAGTTGCTGGAGTTGCTTTAGATTTTTACTCAAGGGTGGAGAAAATTGTTTGACCTATCGCAGACGTGTAGCTTATTTAGCGTTACCCAGGGTGCACCACGAGGAGGCAAGCTACTTTACACCCCAAAAGAACCCGTGTAAATGTTCTCATAAAATTTGTACTCGTCAAGTGAGCAAATCATTATAAGCATGTGTCAAATAATACCAATACAACGTAACTAGAGGAGAACGAAGTATTGCCTTATTCTTGCATATTATGAGAATCATGATATAAATTGGACAGAAGCTAAAATGACTGCACATGAAAAACCTGTGTTGTTAAGAAATATTATCGAGTCCTGTCTGATTAAATTCAATAGATGAAATACTGAATACATTAGTAATGGTCTACTTTCATTTCTACTCAGTACTGACGAGGACAATAGCTTTTCCTTCGAAGGTTGACAGCTAGTAGACAGTTTGTTAGTTACTTCTTCCTGAAGTTCTTTGTTTACCCTGTCTTACTTTCGCAGCCCTTTGCTCTCTTTTCTACAATTTATGCCCTCTATACTACTCTTGCTTCCCAGTCTTCCCAACTCCATATCAAATGTTTTTATATCACTTCTTTTAGTATCAGTTTGACTCTGACGAAGAATGAATTCAACGAAATAAGAGTTGAATTTAAATGAATTTGAGAAGGGTAAAATTTTCAAATATCCTAAAAACTGAATTAACATCACATCCATACAGTTTTTTTTACTTATGTTGACAAATTTAATCAGCACTGGATTTAAAAATAAATTGTCATTAAATAAAAAATATTCTATTTCTTTCAGCTTTTCCTTGTTATCTCTTGTTGTTGATTATTTATTATCCTGTAAATCTGTTTATCTATGTGTGGGTCAGGGATGTCCTCATTTTTTTGCTCTCAATCTGCTTTTATAGTGATCAAGTCAAGGCGATCTACCTGCTTAAAGATTGCTAAGTACTAGTATATGTTAACACATCTAGCATGATGGCATCACCCCTTCTGACGCAATATTAACAGGTTAATTATTAATTAATTAATTTCTTAATTACTATTAAGGGTGGCATTAAAAATTTGGAATTTTGTATTTATATAATTATTCTATTGATTTATTATACTAGGAACTAAATTATTTATGATTGAACAATTGTTGTTTCACATATGGCTTACTTGTTCATTTGGTGTAAAGAAATTAAAATTGAGCTACCAGATGACACTGTTGCATAGAGGCAGTTTTTAATCCCTCTCCGACTTCTAGAGCTCCCTCCTACCTCCGAATAGATAAATACTTTTTTTATATGCATATAAATGGTCTATTTTATGAATGAATAATACGTAATTATTACATTATTAGTAAAATATACTAATCATAAAAATGTTGGTTTCGAAATTTTAATGGATTTAGCATGCTCTGATGTCCCCAAAGTCCTGGTTTGACGAGTTCTCGATGAAGTCTGTGGGCATGAGGGTAAGTGTGTATCCAAAAGTTTGTGGGTCGACAACTTGTCGAATTTGTTAACACTGACTTAAAATTTTCCTAACAGAATTTAGTAGATCATAATTCTTGTCTTAAGGTTTAATTAGGAAAATATAAAGATATGATAACTGATAATCTATATAAATAAAATAATGATTTTGTCTGTACATTGCTTAGAGCAGACTCATTTCAAGTTTTCTTTACGTTTCATACATTGGAGAAACCGAATCCACCCTTAGAAAAATTTCTGTCGGTTTGTCTGTTTGTCCGCGAAACTTTGTCACAACTAAACTCAGCTACCATAAGACATATAAAGCTGAAACTTTTACAATAGATTTGTGTAGGTCCAATTTAAAATATAGGCTCTAAATTGATTGGAAATTCAACGTACAAGTGAAGTTATGGACGTTTAAAGCAAAAACGTTTGTCACAAGTAAACTCAGCCACCATAAGACATGGCGAGCTGAAACTTTGACACTGGATTTGTGTATGCCTAACTTAAAATACGGGCTCTAAATAGATTCATAATTCAGTACAGAAGCGAAGTTATAGGGATTTAAGCGTATTTTCTTAACTTCACAGACAAGTTTGTTTTGAAAATACACAGGTGTGGCAAGTAGGTATTGTTAGTTGATTTTAATTTCATTGGAGCATCTGAATATATTGCCTATTTGACATCTTTGAAAAGGTGTTTCCCAGAGTTGAGGATGTACTATCTATTACGAATAAATAGTTTTGTAAACGAGCAATTCTCAAGCCTTAATATGAACAGGCAGGAAAAATCAACAAACAAGTTCTTACGCTATATCATACCGAGGAAAGAACTTACAAGTCAGTAAAGAGATTGGATTAGTGATGAAGAAGCAGTTCATTATCTAATTGAATTTCTTGACTCTGAATTTATTTCTCCTGGACTGCCTGCTCATGAGTAAAAACTTAAAGTAGGAGTACCAATCATGTTGCAATTTAGTAGCAGTAACAAATTTCATGTTACGTAACTTGAGTGCCCCGGGAAATGTGCAAGACACTCGGAGTTTGTGCTCTGCACAGATAGTGCCTAGAGGAGGACCATCATGACTGGGTGTGGAATTGGGAGTCTGTGTGTATACCACACATACCATTGAATCCGAGCCACTATTGTTTTCGTTGAAGTGATTGCAAAGTCCTTGAGAGTCCATTTCGCATGAGGTTAACTAAGTCGCAAAGGGAAACTTTATCTAACGCAGGAATTCATTAGTGGCAGTATTTCTCAGGAATGCTAACTGCATGCAGTTGCATGCTATAGAATTCATCTCTACAAGAAACCAAATGGTATCAGAGACTCGTTAAATATATAATGGAACCCTTTTTTTCTTATTTCACTACACGCTATAGGAACCATTTATCTATGATTTGACAGCATAATTTTGCTTCCTCAATGCAGGGTGTTACTCTTATCATTATATGGTTAATGAAAATGTTAAATTAATTGCCAAGAGAAACAAGAACGAAGTTTGCATACACTGCAAGCTCAGGCGTTTGCTGAGCATCCTCAAATACATACTGGAAAGTGATTTTGCAACACAGGTATTCTCGGAATATTTTTTTATTAAAACTCATGAATTTGGTTATCGACTATTCTCATAACAACAGCTAATGTGTTGAGAGATCGTTTTCTGACAACCTCAAAAGAATTAATAAGTTATTTACTTGAAGCTACCTCAAATGAAGAGCGATTGTCTAAATTAAACAATCACCTAATTTCAAGTTGCAAAGACATGTTACTTAAAGATTTATGGCAGATAAGATGAAGTTTTATGTATTTGTTATCGAAAGAAACTTTTGCTAAAGAAGTTTGTTATGTCAAATATGTTTGTGTATCTCCTTTCATTATAATAAAAACATTTTTTGCAAAACTATGTGTTTATTGTATTGGTTAATAAAAGTTAATTGTTAAAGTATGTTCCTATAAATAAAACCTAAGATTCGGAAAAAATCAACGCGATCAAATGTTTTTAATACATCATTATCCTTTTGTGCAACATGAAAAGACTGAACATGAGAATTAGAAGGGATATTATCTCTGAAAATATTTCTTTTAATGATATATTGAAAAATTGCAATTGCCTAAAAATGAAAGGTCAGGATGTCCACTGGCAGGAATTCAAGTTAGCTGAGACCAAGTTTTTCTCATGGTCAACTGTAGTTTACTTGCTCAAGAGCAGAGTTTCCATGAACCTGAAGAACAGACAGTTACTTTCATGTATGTATACTGAGGCATTTGTTTAACACTGTAATACATAATGGTATTTTCTACTGTTCTATAATTTTTAATGACATTTTGGAATACCAATAAATAAGACATGAACATATTTGATTCCGTCAAAGACGGGTACTTATGCTATGTATTATATACTAAATTCTGTAAACTTTTTTTATAATTATCTTCATATTTGCTTAATAAAAACACTGGTATAATGTAAGGTATGGGATTCCAGAGTAGCCCAGTGGCTTGCGTGCACGCCGATGACATTTTAGTGCAATTTTATGTATTAAAATAGAATAAATAATACATTGTTTTATTTTATTAATTTAATGAAATGTAAATTTACATAAATACAATGTAAAATAATATATTTATAAATAAATAAGAGTGTTACGGAGAACCGAAATATTGAAGTTTCTGAATTTAAAATGTGAATAATAAAAGAAATGGTAATTAATAGTAAAGGGATCTAGCTCATGGTAGCACAGTAGCTTGACTTTGTCTCGCCGATGGATATGTAGTGCAAATGATTACTACTAAATAATATTACAGAATAAAAACATTATTTTATTAAATTTACTATATTTGCAAATGTAATTATTAGACTACAGGTAATAAAGTAAGGTATGGAACCAGAGTAGCCCAGAGGCTTGCGTGCTGGCTGTTGACTGGGAGCACGTTAATTAGGACTAACTCATTTCAAGTTTTCTTTACGTTTCATACATTGAGAAAACCGAATCCACCCTTAGAAAATTTCTGTCGGTTTGTCTGTTTGTCCGCGAAACTTTGTCACAACTAAACTCAGCTACCATAAGACATATAAAGCTGAAACTTTTACAATAGATTTGTGTAGGTCCAATTTAAAATATGGCTCTAAATTGATTGGAAATTCAACGTACAAGTGAAGTTATGGACGTTTAAAAGCAAAAACGTTTGTCACAAGTAAACTCAGCCACCATAAGACATGGCGAGCTGAAACTTTGACACTGGATTTGTGTATGCCTAACTTAAAATACGGGCTCTAAATAGATTCATAATTCAGTACAGAAGCGAAGTTATAGGGATTTAAGCGTATTTTCTTAACTCACAGACAAGTTTGTTTTGAAAATACACAGGTGTGGCAAGTAGGTATTGTTAGTTGATTTTAATTTCATTGGAGCATCTGAATATATTGCCTATTTGACATCTTTGAAAAGGTGTTTCCCAGAGTTGAGGATGTACTATCTATTACGAATAAATGTTTTGTAAACGAGCAATTCTCAAGCCTTAATATGAACAGGCAGGAAAAATCAACAAACAAGTTCTTACGCTATATCATACCGAGGAAAGAACTTACAAGTCAGTAAAGAGATTGATTAGTGATGAAGAGCAGTTCATTATCTATTGAATTTCTTGACTCTGAATTTATTTCTCCTGGACTGCCTGCTCATGAGTAAAAACTTAAAGTAGGAGTACCAATCATGTCAATTTAGTAGCAGTAACAAATTTCATGTTACGTAACTTGAGTGCCCCGGGAAATGTGCAACTCGGAGTTTGTGCTCTGCACAGATGTGCCGTAGAGGAGGCCATCATGACTGGGTGTGGAATGTGGAGTCTGTGTGTATACCACCCATACCATTGATTCCGAGCCACTACTTGTTTTCGTTGAAGTGATTGCAAAGTCCTGTCAGAGTCTATTTCGCAATGACGTTAACTAAGTCGCAAAGGGAGACTTTATCTAACGCAGGAATTCAATTTAGCGAGACCAAGTTTTTCTCACATGGTAACTATAGTTTACTTGCTCAAGAGTCAGAGGTTCCAACTGTTTGTTCTTCCGTGAACCTGAAGGATAGACAGCTAATGTGGAGTATACAGAGGCATTTGTTTAACACTGTACTAATAATGGTATTTTGTACTATTCTATAATTTCTAATTATAGTATTAGTATAATACTATAATTGATATTTTGGAATACCAAGTATAATAGAATTTTTGATTCCATCAAAGACGGGTACGTTTGCTAGTATCATATATAAGGACAACTTAAAACTATTAAAATGAATGCCAAACAACCATACAGCTTTTGATGCTCTGAAGGGTCAAGGAGCATGGTTATCTGGCGAATGTGTCACGATATATTTACGTGTGGTACTCTTTTGTCAAACATATGACACTTAAGTTCTCAGGAACTTCATTGTTTGTGTATTATTAAAAACTGTGAAAGGATATATTCTGTTTCTTATGATAATATGGCTATAATTTTTTTTAACAGATCTCGTTAATTGAACAAACTTGAAATAGAGTAGGTATTATCTTACTATGAAACTATAACCTTACAATATTAAAGGAGTAATATTGTATTAAAACTGTAAAACAAATTCAACCCAACGTGTTGCTATAGGTTGCCAAATGGTCAACCTATAGTAACATGACAATTTTAGGCAAACAATAATCTTAAGATTACTTTGGTTAAGGAAATAGAAAACCTTGTAGTCTTAAAGGAATCACTCTGGCGCTTCATGGATACAGAAAAGTTGCTGACAGATGCTCCCGAATCAATTAATCAACACTGATAAACAGATAATTGATCAAAAAGCTATAGGATGGATTTCAGTCATTTAATAGAAGAATAATTAGTGTAAGTATTGGATTTACCACTAGTAAAATTATAAACACTAAAGACTATCCATGGGAAAAATATATGCAAACGGCAGGACTGCCAACATTTTGTTAGCTGAATAATCTAACTTATCAAAAAAAAACTAGAATTATCTAAAAAAATATTTAATAATCTGAAAAATAATCTATTATTAAATGGAATAATATTCAACAAATTAGACAAATTTGCCTTAACAATGGAAGGGTTCTTGCAAATATGTACTCATCATCGTCTTCATTGCTTGAAACCGCTGATGATGTTCCTTGATGAGCGTCACTTGGATTCATATGTTACAAGCATGCCAATGTATTTTACGACATTGGAAGGCAAATCATAAGTTGAGCCTTTTCCACTCTCTTATGAGTACAGGCACAGAACTCATTCTTTCTTTGGTAATACCAAATGTGCGTCATATTAGTTAAATTAATGCTTTAAGTCAAATATAAAATATCACAATTAAATAAACACATGATAACGATAATTTGATGACGTAAACTGATTAATTATTTAAATAGAAACTAAATTTCTTTATATAGTCGTTTTTTATAGCAATAACATTTATTCCGTGTCACTATGTGCACAGTAATGTATAGAAATATGTTATTCATCTCTTACAGAATCTTATTTCTTGAGTCATTGAGATTCTGTCAACAGGCTACTTTCTATTTTTTAGTGTGTAACTTTGCTTTGATTGTTTTTAAAAATACTGAAAAACATTCAATCCTATTTGTTTTTGAGTTTTTATTGATATGTCTTCATGACATGGCAAGTTTAACAGTTTACACTGAATTCGAACAATTCTAAAATAAGTATATTTTCATATATTGCAGATAAGCGGTCGAGGTCTTGGTTGGACGGGAGGAACCCTGGATAAATTGGAAAGTATACCTGGGTTTAACGTCAACTTAACAACACAGGAAATGAAATTAGCTATTGATAAATGTGGTTGTTTCATTGCGTCAACTACTTCTGACTTCTGTCCGGCCGATGGGATATTTTATAAAATACGAGATGTAACCTCAACCGTTGACAATCAGAGTCTCATTACAGGTAATATGTAATAACATCTAATTTCATATTAATATTTACCGTTCACGTCCTATGCAAGTAAATTGTTACAGATTATTAGAAAACATTATTTAGATCTAATAATAATATAGAAGTATTAAATGAATTATATTAAATTCAATTATTGGGAAAATAATATTCTCAACCACAACTAAATATTCCTGTCTTAATTACAATAGATATCAATAATTATTTTAGGTTCCATACTGTCCAAGAAGATTGCCGAAGGAATTAAATATCTAATAATGGATTTGAAAGTGGGAAAAGCAGCATTCATAAAAGATATTGAGTCTGGGAAGAAATTGGCTCAAAAATTAGTAAGATCATTAATCCCAATCTATTTTTGTACTCAACTTATCCGCAACACATTCCAACAAGGTCTTCATCTTTGTTCGTAACTTGTTTTGCATCATGAATTTATAATATACTTCCTGTTAATATTTGAGTCATTTTAAAATTTGATAGGTTGACGATGTGAGGAAAAATATTCTGGTATCTTTCAATAATTAATTCTTTGATAATAATATAATGTACCGCGAAAGTTTTTGTACTTCATTAATAATTCAGCAATAATTTAAATGAATTGAGGAGACAGATACCTATATTGAAACGATTTTATTACAAATATGTTAAATCAATTTTGAAAACTTGAATTCTCTACAGTAAAATTTAATTTCAGTAAACATATTAACTAGGCAAAACATAATCATATAGTTGTTTGATTCAAATGTGAGTAGGATTTGAAATAATTGTATAATTTCAGACTTCTCCCACTATTTCAAGAACCTTAAAATTCCGAAGAAGTTAAAATATTGTATCAATAACAATAAAGGTGGATTCTATCGAAATAAGATTAAGTATACATTTACTTATTGCAGATTAAGGCAAGAAAATATTCATTTAATTTTTCATTTCCTTCATTACACTCGTACCTTTAAACAAAAACTTAGAACTTTAGTTTACTTATAATAAATGATTTTTTTTACTGCATAATATTTAGTTTAAATTAATTTATTTGATAAATTAAAGAAAAACTATTCAAACAATTTCACTCTTTCTTTTTATCTGACAAGAGTTTTATTTAAATAAATGTCAAGGAAAAGAAAGAAAGAATTGAAATCGAATGAAAAATACCTTTCCTAAAAATTTGTTCTTTTCTCACAGTTCGATACTTGTAGGACAAAAACAATTGTTGTCCTTCTGACCAAGATTGCACATATATATCAAATTTGATTACGATCCAAAAAACGCTATCAACAGTAGCACGGTCAAAAACGTATGAATACACACCGACACATCTACATTGAAATATCAAAATAGAGTCTAGTCAAAACCTGATGGTACCTGAGACCATTAATTTCTTATGCGGCTGTACTGTGATATCCAAAAGTAAAGGAAAATAATCCTTTGAAAACTACAAATATGTCCTGATATAACAAGAGTAAATGCCCTACAAAAATTATGAAACAATATTAAGTCTCCCTTAAATTCGTTTATTAAGCAAGGGGACACTCATAGTCTCATGGAACTGATGTGGGAACAAAATTTCCCAAAAGAAGATAAAACATATAAAAAACGTCAATTTAACATTAACAGTGTGGCATATGTGCTACCTGATATAATATTTCTGAGAGAACTATGATAGAAATGTCAAGGTGTGGTCATTAATGAAAGCACTGAGTGGAAACATGCGTTTGAAAGAGTAGCAGCGTTTACTAAATAAAGGTTCAAGAATTGGCAATCAGTTTGGAAGAGATTTAATTTTAAAGTTGAAATTATCTCATTAAATTATATCATTCCAGTAGTTTTTAAAGTGATTCTTATCTTCATCTATCACATAACTAAAGCATCTTAAGTGAAGTATTCTAAAGCATAATTAGAGAAAACCAATTGTACTTAAATGCTTAAAATAGAATTACGTGAGAAAATTATTTTGTGTAAAAGCAAAAAAAAAATCAAGGATCAACATTTTACCAGAGAGTCAGCTGGCATCTATAAAAAGCAAACGAGGGTAGCTGGAGGAAACAAATTGATCTTCATATGGATGAATGCAGTATTGTTTGAAAAAATTTGAAACTTCCAAACACTAACTTTGTATGTATGGACGGATCCACCTATAACAGGCTCAAATATTTCATTAAAACTCATCTGACACGTCTGGAAATGGAAGAATTTTCTGTAGAACATATCATTAAGTTTACAAAAGAACTGACACCATACGTTACCTAACATTTATCATGATTGATCTTTTTAATAACAATAATATAGTATACTAAGAATTATTTTTATTAAACTTTAATTTTAAAATATAAATTATATTAAAATATTTCATTTCAGTAGTTTATAAAGCGATTATTATCTTTATCCTTCACATAACTAAAACACCACTTCCTTCCAGATATCGGTTTCATCAAAATTCAACGTGAAAACGAGAGTTATGATAACAACTATGGATCATCCAATTGGATTGACAATTGGCAATTTTCTTGAAATAAAGGAAACGATTCAATGTTTATCAGGAAAAGGTCCGAAAGATTTAACAGAACTTGTAGTTGTCGCTGGTAAGTGATCTTTAAAAACTTAACACTATTTAAGGTAAATGAATTTATTCACGCATTTTCCACATTATATTCAAAATTCACAACACTTATAACTGAGTAAATGATAATAGTATAAGAATAAAATATTCTATTTTTATTTTTAAACTTTTTTTTTAAGCACTTATTTTTCAAGCGTTTGATTACAGTTAAAGTAGACAAAAATTACAACAGTCTGGAATAATATACTCTACAAATTAAAACGAACTTATTGTAATAGATATTCTTTCCTATATATTTTGAGATTCGAAGCTGGTGGAGATTTTGCATGTACCAACCATTGGAATTGATTAAGTAGCATAAACAGTGTAGCTTACAAGACATGCACCCAGTATGGTTTCCTTTAATCAAAAATTTTATTGATCACGACAAAATTATACCTTTATTACTTTACTTTAAGTAAAGTATAGTGATCGTGAAAAAATTCGATCCCGAGATTTTGACGAAATTAAATGTTTTGAGGTCCCAAAAGTAGTTTTATGAAGTTTTTTCGATGATATCTGTTTGAGTGTGGTAGGTGGATGGGTGAGATGTGTCGGAGCAAAAGCCATTTCCTTCTGTAAGAGATTATTTCGTAACACGAAATCGTCACTTTAACTTTAAAAAAGTGTTGTTACTGCTGAAGTAACAGAAATAATATTATATGCATCAACTGTGTGATGTACAGAAATACAGAGCATACATTGATACCGGCCTGGTTCAATCACTACCTGTACTACCTCTAGGAATGAAACACTAATAAACATCTCCCATTTAGACATTTATATTATGTCTAAACGGGACATTATATACTCAAAAAGTTTTATATATTTACTTATAGTAAAGTTGAGTGTAGACTCCTCCAGATTTTTTTCTTGTGAACATCATATTATAATAAAAAATCAGGCATATCTCGGTTATTTTTCACACCTCCGATGGTCGGCCGTCTAACAAGGTATAACGGTTGTGTATAATAATATGATCCTTACAAACCTCTGATGTACAGACAAAATACTCATGAGAGGCTTAGTATTCAGCGGGTTAAGTTCTCTGCAGCATGTTAATAGCAAGTAGATAATTCCATCATTTCATACTGCTATTTACAACAATTAAACACTGATAAACATTCAGCATATTAAAATTCAAGAATAAATGTATGTATATTATTTGACTTCCATTTAATACTTCTTTTTTGTTTAGGAGGAGAATTACTACATATGAGCGGCAAATGTCGGACGGAATTAGAAGGACAAAAAATGATTCAAAAAGTTATTCAAGATAGAACAGCATTACAAAAATTCAAAGATATGCTAATTATTCAAGGAGTAAAGGAATCTGTGGCAGATGATTTAATAAACGGAAATTTCTCAGCGTTTCCTAGTTCTCAGTTAAAGACTCCTATTTTAGCACATTCATCTGGTAATGCATTTAAAATATCACTTCTATAAAATCTTAAACATTAACTTAAATTATCCAAAGGTTTATTTAATTAAATTCACAAAAAGTCTTTTACAAGGGTTTTGAAGAAAAAAGTTGAACCATAGGGCACAAATTACCAATAATTGTAATAAATATACAATCAGAGAGAAAATACTTACTTTACTGTAGTTGATATATGTACATATATATACAATAAAAAGATTTCACATAAACACGTGAAACAACAATCAATGATCAAACCACAATAAGAAATGGGAAAACAAGACAAAGATCTTTCAACCGTAACAAGCGGTCTTCGTCACAGTCAAAAACTGAGTTGGATTTTTGACTGTGACGAAGACCGCTTGTTACGGTTGAAAGATCTTAGTCTTGTTTTCCCATTTCTTATTGTGGTTTGATCATATAAATACAAAGATAGACACAACTCACTTCCATATTCCATATTAGGAAATGAAGTACTGTACTTAAGGGACAGCAACTTCCTATCAGTTACTGTTTGCCTATCAATATGAGTACTTCTCTTGATGACAACAAATGTCGAAATAGACTTTGTTTTTAGAAATACGATAATGACGATATTATTTTTGTGATATGGTAATAGACTACAAAGCTGTATTATGTTACAGTATTAGAGGATCTAACAAAGCACATATGTGTTTTTCAAGAGGAGTAAGAAGAACCTATCGATTTTATTTTATACTAACAAACGTACCCGTCTTTGACGCAATCAAAAATTCTATTATACTTAGTATTCCAAAATATCAATTATAGTATTATACTAGTACTATAATTAGAAATTATAGAATAGTACAAAATATCATTATTAGTACAATGTTAAACAAATGCCTCTGTATACACCACATTAGCTGTCTGTCCTTCAGATTCATGGAAACCTCTGACTCTTGAGCAAGTAAACTACAGTTGACCATGTGAGAAAAACTTGGTCTCGCTAACTTGAATTCCTGCGTTAGATAAAGTCTCCCATTGCGACTTAGTTAACGTCATTGCGAAATAGACTCTGACGGGACTTTGCAATAATTTCAACGGAAACAGACAGTGGCTGGGAATCAATGGTATGGGTGGTATACACACAGACTCCACATTCCACACCCAGTCATGATGGACGCCTCTACGGCACATCTGAGCAGAGCACAAACTCCCAGTCCACTCCCGTTCACATAGTAATCACGTTTCATAGTAAGATAATACCTACTATATTTCAAGTTTGTTCAATTAACGAGATGTGTTAAAAAAAATTATAACCATATTATCATAAGCAATAGAATATATCCTTTCACAGTTTTCAATAATACACAAACAATGAAGTTCCTGAAGAACTTAAGTGCCATATGTCTGACAAAGAGTACCACACGTAAATATATCGTGACACATTCGCCAGATAACCATGCTCCTTGACCCTTCAGAGCATCAAAAGCTGTATGGTTGTTTGGCATTCATTTTAATAGTTTTAAGTTGTCCTTATATATGATACTAGCAAACGTACCCGTCTTTGACGGAATCAAAAATTCTATTATACTTGGTATTCTAAAATATCAATTATAGTATTATACTAATACTATAATTAGAAATTATAGAATAGTAGAAAATACCATTATTAGTACAGTGTTAAACAAATGCCTCATATACACCACATTAGCTGTCTGTCCTTCAGGTTCACGGAAAAACGAACAGTTGGAACCTCTGACTCTTGAGCAAGTAAACTACAGTTGACCATGTGAGAAAAACTTGGCCTCGCTAACTTGCCTCGTTAGATAACGTTTCCCTTTGCGACTTAGTTAACCTCAATGCGAAATGGACTCTCAAAGGACTTTGCAATCACTTCAACGAAAACAAATAGTGGCTCGGATTCAATGGTATGCGTGGTATACACACAGACTCCCCAATACCACATCCTGTCATTATGTCCGCATATATGGCATTTCTGTGCAGAGCACAAACTCCGAGTCGTGTCCCTTTGCACATTTCCCGGGGCACTCAAGTTGCGTTTCATGAAATTTGTTACTGATACTAAATCACAGCATGATGATGCTACTATTTGAAGTTTTTACTCATGAGCAGGCAGTTCAGGAGAAATAAATTCAGAGTCAAGAAATTCAATTAGATAATGAACTGCTTCTTCGTCACTAATCCAATCTCTTTACTGACTTGTAAGTTCTTTCCTCAGTATGATATAGCGTAAGAACTTGTTTGTTGATTTTTCCTGCCTGTTCATATTAAGGGTTGAGAATTGCTCGTTTACAAAACTATTTATTCGTAATAGATAGTACATCCTCAACTCTGGGAAACACCTTTTCAAAATGTCAAATACGCAATATATTCAGATGCTCCAATGAAATTAAAATCAACTAACAATACCTACTTGCCACACCTGTGTATTTTCAAAACAAACTTATCTGTGAAGTTAGGAAAATACGCTTAAATCCCTATAACTTCGCTTCTGTACTGAATTATGAATCTATTTAGAGCCCGTATTTTAAGTTAGGCATACACAAATCCAGTGTCAAAGTTTCAGCTCACCATGTCTTATGGTGGCTGAGTTTACTTGTGACAAACGTTTTTGCTTTAAACGTCCATAACTTCACTTCTACGTTGAATTTCCGATCAATTTAGAGCCTATATTTTAAATTTGACCTATACAAATCTATTGTAAAAGTTTCAGCTTTATATGTTTTATGGTAGCTGAGTATACTTGTGACAAAGTTTTGCGGACAGACAAACCGACAGAAATTTTTCTAAGGGTGGATTCGGTTTCTCCAATGTATGAAACGTAAAGAAATCTTGAAATGAGTCAGTTCTAAGCAATGTACAGACAAAATCATTATTTTATTTATATAAATTATCGTATTAAACTGTCAAAAAATTATTCTTCTTAATTAGTAGCAGTCCTGTTTTCAACATGTTAGAATAGAATCTACCAGAGTCTCAGTTGGAGGCCTGTTCGTTATTCTCAGCATAAGAAGTGTTGTAGTTAAGGGCGATCTTGAATCGAGAGAAGCGTGGTTGAGCGTAGTAGAGAAGCCACTTTATGAGTCCTACAGTAAAACGTTGTTTTTATACTTATATGCGCTTAGTGGTATCATCATATCGGTATCAACATAGATGACTTCTAAGGTTTCGTGGCATATTAACCTAGCTTTCGTGAAAGTATCACTCTAAAACTGAGATAATTCTGCTTTATATTTGTAGTAGTATAAATATTATAATAACGGTTCCATTTACTTGGTACATTTTTACTAAAAACTTCAATTATTAAAAACAAATCTATGTTTTTATTTTTTAGGTTGGATTGAAAATATAGATGCCTATGAAATGGCCATGGCAACTTGGGTACTAGGTGGAGGAAGAAATGTTCCAACCGACTCAATTAACTATTCAGTGGGTTTGGAATTATCTGTGCAACCTGGAGATAGAGTACAAAAAGGAGACCTACTTGTTCTAATACATCACGATGTTGTCATGGAAGAAAAATTAATCGATAAAATTATTAGAGCAGTAAAGATTACTGATCACAAACCAGAAATTAATTCAAGGATCATTACAGTTGTGAAATAAGCGCAAAATTCAGAAGTAAAAAAAAAAGATTTTTCTGAACTATATAACGCAAAATTATAGTTGAAGATTTAACTATCAAATCACTATAATGATTTGTAAATATCTGTTCATTCATTAAAACCTATTTATTAAATTAGAAATGTTTACTTTTGTACAATATTGGTGATGAACTAACTTAGCAAAACTAATCGACATATTATTAAAAATCCTTTATTAATTTCCCCTAATATATTGTCACATTGAAAAATGGGAACGTCTCTCGTATTAAAAAAGGAAACCAAACAAAACATGAATATTAATTTAACATCATTTAATAAGAAAAGTTATTAGTAATGTTATTTTTTTTAAATCTGTCTTTATTAGTAGCTAGATTATAATATATAATTATGTATATGTAAACTACATTTACAGAAAGAAACACGTACAAGAGATCACAAAAACTCTTTACTATATTTCGAAAGTGTCGTCATCATGTAGAAAGATGTGAGTCAACCAGAGAACGCAGTCGAAAGATAGTAGTGAGTTTTTGACTTCTGTGTTTCTTTCTGTAAATTTAGTTTAGAACGTGGAATGGCTTTATATAAATGGTTATAAATATATATATTATCTCCCTTATCTCTCCTGAAGATGATTCGAACCGAAAATTAGAGACTGCAAGTGTATCTTTTTAATTTCTCCGTTTCTTTGTCTACATTGAACTTTATTTGTCGGATCGTATTTTCATCGAAAATATACATATATATATATTCATTTCAGTTTTATTGGCACTGGTTCTAGTCCAAGGTTGGAGTTTGGACTCCGAGTAGTCGAAATGTCCTCATAGTTCCAGTTTGTTGTCTGTTTATTGCCGTGTTGTTCTTCATTATTTCTATTGCCTCGTGGATCTGTAGTCTATTGTAGTCATTCATCTGTTTGATGATTCTCGTGTTTTCTGTAAGGTCCTCCCAGGTCAGCTCTGTATTATGTTTGCCCAAGGATTATGTTTTATTATGGCTCCACTTTGCAGGTGCATTGTTAGGCGTCTTGATAATGTTGTCCTTGTCATTCCGATGTATTTGGCGTTAGCCAGGAGCTCACACTCTCCTTTCGTACATCTATACTCGTAAATGACGTTGACTTTCTGTAGGTCATCTGTGGTGGTGTTCGGGTTATTTCGTATTACCAAATTGGTTATAGTTTGAGACTTGTAGTAGATGTGCAGTTGTATTCGGTCGTTGGGTTCTATGCATTTAACATTCCTCTTGTGGATCTGTTTTAACACCTGCTCATCTGTTTTGTAGGCCTCCGTGAATTGGTTCCTGTAGTATAAGTTGTGCGTTCTGCTGTTGGGATCTGTGGTACTATTAGGAGTTTCTTCTTTTTTGTATTTGTTGAGCACTCTGTCAAATGAATTGTTGGAATAACCATTATTCACGAAGGTTTGCCTCAGTTGCTTAATCCTGTGATCGAACAATGCCCACGTGGACGATGTTTTATATGCTCTGTGTATAAGGGCATGTATAGTCCCGGTCCTGTACCTTTCTGGACATTCGCTTTTGGCGTTTAAGTATATTCCCTGGTCTGTTTCTTTTTGATGTACCGATGATACACATATATTTCATATATATATATATATGAAATTAAACCACATAAACACCTTTACAGTTTCATATTTACTTTATTGATATTATGCAAACACAAAAGATGTACGAATTTTAAAAATGAGAGGGTGACACTACTTAAGCAGTTTTCCACTTATCGTGGTCGGTTCTGGTAACTATTAACCGCGATAACTGAGGGATAACTGTATATATATAACCAATTAAATGAAACGATTCCACGACTATGTAACAACCTAGATTCATAAAAAGAACACACATTAAAGAAATCACAGAAACTCACTACTATATTTCGATTGCCTCGTCATCAAGAAGACAGATATGAGTCGCTCCGGAGACAGGTACCAATTGAAGCTGGTGTTATATTTTAATTTGTCCCCCTGGTAAACATGAGTTAGACATGTTCCTTATGTCCTTCCAAACATTCTCTTCATCCACGTCCTTTACTCACCAAGTATCCAATACCCTCATTTCCTTTTTGGATGTCAATATCATCTACGATGATGGTCATCTTTCTACTTCTGTACATATCAAACCGACTAATTCCCAGCAGTACCTTCATTTCAATAGTTGTCAACCCTCCCACGTAAAAAAGAGATTATCCCCAGATCATGGTCCATAATGATCGTTCATTCCAAATAGACTTATTGAAAAAGAAATTTTGTGACCTTGGTTATCCTCCTAACTTCATTAACGATCGTATAGTCACTGCTGATGTGCATTATAATTCTGGTCCTAAGAGGGATCACAGTGACTCTACTTTCCTCACCACCACTTATTTTCTTTGTGCTCATAGGCTGAGCACAGTTATCAACGAGTTTTTCCCTATACTTTCTTCATCTTCCTGTATTTCTTCTGTTCTCAGAGAGGCACCTTCCATTTTCTACCGCAAACCTGCTAATCTTAGATCTATCTTTTCACATATCTCTTCTCGAAAGCCTACCAATAGTGCTAGTGGTATGGTTATGTGGACGTCGTGGGTGTTTTGCTTTTATCTTTCAACAATTCCGTTCCTTCCTTTACTTCTTTCCTCACCAAACGCACCTATCCTATCTCTCACAAGACCTCTTGTACCTCTGGTAACTGCATTTATCGCTTGGATTGTGGGTTTGAAAAGCCACACAATACACCTCTATATATATATATATATCAGAGTAAACGACAGGTACACAGTAAACAGAAAAAACACACTTGTAGTCTCTAATTTTCGGTTTAGCTATCATCAGGAGAGAAGAAATAGGGATGCGAAGCGAACTTACGAAGCGACGGTTGGGTCCCCAACCCTCGTTGCACCCTTGAACAAAACCTAAAATCAGATGTAGATTTTCTTGTGTTTATAATTCATATTATCTTTGGTTAATATTTAAGTACGGGGAATGGATTCCTTCGTTTTATATTACAAAACGGATACTAATTTTAAGGTAATTCTTCGGTGATTCAATGCACTGATATTTTCTCTTACATGTTTCAGACAAAAGAGGAATAATTTAAAGTTTTAAAAAACTTTGTCTTAAATCTGAAATATAGAAGGAGGTCAGCTAAACGACATCAAATGTATCTGATCCACTGGCCATGTAAGATATCCACTATCTCCAGAAATGAAAGGCTGATAAACATCTCCCATTTAGTCTTTGTAACATCTATTTGTAATGCTGAAGATCCAAGTGAACCGACATATGCCATATCTTTAATGAAGAAACATGCAGCGAAAATATACAGGACCAAACAGTTGTTGCCTTTCCCTTGAAGGGAATCTATCATTTAAAAAAGCTTATATGTAGCTGAACACACTAACTTGTATATTCTATAAATAAATATTGCACACCACTTATCTGAAATAGTCAACTGTTACGTATTGTAGAAACTATTATATCAAATTTTTAAAATACATCGCATCCCATACAAATAATATTATAAGTATTTCTTTACTAATTACAATTTTGTTTACTATTTGGAGATGCGGTAGGCTAGAGTGATATTGGCAGGGATAAGTGTGGGTTCTCTTCCTCAATTCCACAAGCTTATCGTTTTAAAAGAACTCATGAAAAAGAACTTAAACAATAGTGAATTAAGGTTAGTTGGTCAAAATTACAATTTACCTTGCATATCCGAGACTGAATTAAAAAATACAACTGATTCCATTAGCTTCATGTAAATAAATGTTTGAAATAGTTATTGGTAAGAAATGAAAATATTCATAAGTAAGCAATGTCTGGCGAATATTTGCATAACAGACTCTGCTTTTATTATTCTACTCTTAAAAGTGAATATTGTAAGACAAGCTTAAACGTGTTTAAACAAAGCTGTTCGGTAAATTTAAATATTTGGTTTGCTTTAACTAATTAGACGATAAACTTTTCATTAGATCGATCCCTTCCCGAATTTTTTTCCACATATCGACTCCTATACCAACATTATTGAAAGCAACATATATTTTCACACTGATATTTTTTCGACATTGGTAGCTAGGGTTGCCAACTTTGGGAAGATCCCAATAAAGGCCATAAAACTTAGATAAATAATATTTTTTAAGTGCACAATATTCGATTCAGTTCGTATAGATAATAGATGCTAATATTAAATGCAGTTTATAATTGCAATAGTCTTACATAAATAAAATACAAAACAAGGAATGAGAAGGCATTTATTTTACCTTGAACAAAGATTCTAATCTTTAAAACTATATTTTCCCTAGCTTTATGCTGTCTTCAGAAAACTTTTATCCTCTTTGGAGTATATAGCAAATTGCAGGCAACAATCATGTATATTAAAATATATGAGAAGTCCATTCTTAATTAATTCTACGGAACATCGGTTCCTTTTAACTCCTCATTTAGATGACATTAAACTAAAACTTCTTTCACAATAACATGATATTCTAGTAATTGATAGTAAAAGAAACTATTTTGAAAACATTGATAATTTGTCGAATGTTGAATTCTCATCAAAATCTATTCCGTTTTCAAAACATGTGATGGCAGCAGTAGGTAAATATTTAAAGTCTGCAACTATATTTTGAGCCTCATCAGTATCAAATTTTTACTTTACTATAAGTAAATTATGTTGACGGATTTACATGTTTTGAGGCCCGCAAATTTCAATTCCTTTTATGACGTTTTTTCGATGATATCTGAGTGAGTGTGTGTGTGTGTGTATGTGTTGGTGGGTGGGTGTGTATCCAAAAGTTAGTGGGAGCTGCAGTCCACAATCTTTGATAAATCAAATTATTTTACCAAAAAATATACCTCTTATTGTAGCTCTTCAGGTGCAATTATGTAAGTATGATGGGAAAGTCACTATTTTCGATAAAATATGTTTTTAGACATTTTTTAATCCTAAACTACTAACTCTACAGTCTTCAAATATTGGCATTATCATGAAAGCGACAAATGAAATAACTAAAAAAAAATGTAATATTTTTAATACAACTGGAAATATTTTTGTTTAATAAAATGTATAAATTTTGACTTATGATTCAATTTAAAAGCTTGTGAGGAGGATACAAACCATACTGTTTGATGGAACGACATGAAATTATACTTAAAAGTAGGGCATTATGTGGGGGATGAGTTGAGGTGTTTTTTTCAAAATTAATTTGACACCAAATGATCCATTAAAAAGTAAATAAACTTTGTCAAAAAATTGAACCGAAAATCAAAAAATTTTTTTTGCTAAAAATTCTTGAAATCCTAATTACTGCAAAGAGCGGTAATTATAGAAAAGAACAATAACGCTATAAAATCTGAATATTCATCTTGGACTTGTATTACCTGCTATACATACGTATTATCGGATTTTTCATAATTTAGATTGACTTAGAAATTTTCTAAGTGAATTGACTGAAATAAAATTGATGTTTAGAGGTTTAATGAAAAAAATTGGAATCGTTTATTGACTTCATATGAGGTGTAAGAAGAATAACATTCTTACATGTAAAAAATCAACGGCAATCAAACATATAGTTTCAATGCTTTCCATCGTATGATGGATTTGTCTAAAAAAAAAAATGCTCTAATTATTCTACGAGTACATCTTGCACCCTTGAACGAACCTTAATATTAGATGTAGACTTTATTGTGTTTATGAATCATATTATCTTTGGTAAGTACTGAAGGATGAGGAATTTATCTTCGTTACATATTACAAAACAGATACTACTTTTAAGCTAATTCTTCGGTGATTCGATGACACTGATATTTTTTCTTACATGTTTCTGACATTGTTAAAACAAAATAGGGATATTTTGAAGTCTTAAAGAGAAAACTTTGGCTTAAATCTTCAGTATAGAAGATTTCAGGTTTACTAGAAGGTTTATTTTCATTTGATTGAAAATAAATGACATCAATCAATTGTTATGTAAGAAAACCACTGGCTTTACGGACAAAAGTCACTTGCTGTAACAGATTATTTTGTAACATGAAATCTTCGGTTTGGTTCTACAATAGTGTTATTACTGCCGAGCTAATACCAATGACATTATATGCATCCACTCTGTGATACATAAAAATTCTTTTCTTAGCTACTATTTTTGTAAAATATAACGAGCATCATAGGAATAATGTAGACTCTCTCTGGAAGTTGCAGAAACCTTTGATCGCATTCAATCTGAAAGCGAAGCAATCACTTTGAATAGGAAACGATTTTTGCAAAGCATACCAATAACCGACATAGGTGAAAGGTAATTCTTGAAGAGAAATTTTGACTTTGAATAAAGAAATTAAAAAAGAAGGTTATATTAAAAAGGAAAAAGGGAAATAAAAAGGTAACATAGGTTAGGCTGCTCACAAGTTCAATTAGTCTTAGGCACCATCAGTACCATAAGATCCTAATAATAACGACTTGTCTGATAGTTCTAGATCAATGGATTAAAATTTGTTCTAATTGAGTAAAGGTTTATAGCTAGAATAAAACAAATTTAATAATTAAATTAATTACCGATAATTCTTTACCAGACTGTATATTCAAATTCATAACGATAATTAAATAAAAATAAAACAAAAAATCAATTGGCTGTCAAGAAGTTTATGCTTACTTATAGTAAAGTAAAGTTGAGTGTAGGCCACTCCAGACTTTTTGTCATGTTACTGTAATTAATTTCTGTAATGATGTAACCCTGAAGATGTCTACAAATACAGACGAAACATTGGCTTGAAGGTCTTCTACTGTTTGACGCTAGATCAAACCTCGGTACAGAAATAAAAATATAATACAATGAATATTGAAAAATACAGCACAATATCATGCTATAAACCACCGCTTATTAAGTTGAGAGAATCAATCACTTATATTTAAATCTGGAGTTGCCTACATTCAACTTTGCTATAAATAAACATAATTTCAAACATCTTGGGTACATAATATATAATGTCCCATTTAGGCATAATATAAGTGTCTAAATCGGAGATGTTTATTAGACTTTTATACCAGGAGATAGTACAGATAATCATCAATCCAGTTATCAATATATACGCTTATTTTTGTATAACACACAACTGATGCATATAATATCTTTGGTATTACTATAGCAGCAATAACACTTTTGTAAAGCCAAGATGAATATTTCGTGTTAAGAAATAACCTCTTACAGGAGAACATGGCTTTTGTTCTTATAGCCAGTGGATCTCTTACATGGTCATCGGATTTTACATCATTTATCTGACCTCCCTCTAAATTGAAAATTTAAGATTAAATATCCTTTTGTGATAATTCTTATTTTCAGATGTAGGATAAAATTTTATGATTTTTCAAAGAAAGTTTTCAATTATGAATTATGTTTTACATTTTGATCGTTTATAAAATTATTATAATCGGAATTTTAATTCAAGCTAGTTTTTCTTTATAAAATCAATTTTCTTTCCCTCGGTCAAAAATTAGAAAAAAGTAAAAATCCAATTTACTCTGAGAGAGTATTAGCTTTTCCTGCTTACTGTACTCTGTTATAAGGTTGCTATAAATATATATTCAAAAAAATTAAATCAGTAATTAGACAGTTTTACCTACTCAAATCAAAATAAAAGCCAGTTTCTCAGTAAAATTTTAAAATTTATACCTGGAATCTTGTAATGTTTAAAAAGAATAAATATTAGCTATTAAACTATAATAGTGAAAAACCTGGATATTTGTCAACAACACAGTAGGTCTTCTATTGAACGAAAGAGTTTATTCTTCATACTTCAATATTACCCAAAGAAAATATGATTCATAAACAAAAAAAATTACATCGATATAAATTTTGTTCAAGGGTGCGACGTATAGATTGATTAGGCATTTTGTTAGACAAATCCATCATACCATGGTAAGCATCTAGGCTTATGTTTAATTGGTGTTGAGTTTTTGAAATGTAAGTTTTATTCTTCTTATATCTCATATAAAGTCATTAAATCATTTCAAATTTTGTTATTAAACATCTAAACATTAATTTCATTTCAGTCGATTCACTCAAAAAATTTCAAAGTCAATGTAAACAATGCAAATAAATCCGACAAGTATAGCAGGTGATTCATTTGTCCAAGATGAATATTTAGTTTTTATAACTTTATTGGCTTTTGTGGTAATTAAAATTCCACGAACTTTTTTTTCATATTGCTAATTTTTTGTTTAAGTTTTTGGCAAAATTTCATTGTTCTTAAATAAGCCATTTTACACCAAAAACATTTTCTCAAAAGAGGAAATGTACCATAATGGCAGCATGGTTAAAGCACTTTTGATCAACTTATCCCCCACATAATGCTTCAATTTTAGGTATTAATTTCATTTTGATCCGGCAAACGGCATGGCTTGTATCCTTCTCACAAACTTTCAGATTGAATCATAAGTCAAGATTTTTATATTTTATTGAAAAAAAATATCCCCGGTTGTTTTAAAAATTTGAGAATTTTTTGAGATATTGCTTCTGTAATAATGGCAAAATTTCAGGACTATAGGGTTAGTTGTTTAGGAGAAAAAAATGTTGTCTAAAAACACATTTTGGCAAAAAAAAAGTAACTTTCACATCATGCATATTTTTTCCAAAACCATAGGGTTCATCTACACTATAAATCCCATTATTTTGTTAAAACATTAATTTGATCCATCAAAGATTGTGGACTGCAGCGTGTACACAAACTTTTAGATACACACCACCCACCAGAAAGACATCATCGAAAAACTTCATAAAACGACTTTTGGGACCTCAAAACATGTAATTCCGTCAAAATCTCGAGATTGAATTTTTTCATGATCATTATACTTTACATATAGTATAGTAAAAATGGAACTATAAATATATAATTATATGAGTTCAATGAAGTACCACAAGGTAATTCCTACAACCAAACACAAGATTTTCGAATGAATTAAAAAAAGAAAAAAAATTAGAAAAGATTTCAAACCAAAGTACATTTAAATTAAGCATTTCAAACATAGTCTATTCTTTTAACAACGTTTAAAACAGTACTTGAAGTATATTTTTATTTCAAGGATGAAGTCCTTTGTAGTCTTAACGTTTGCCGTGTATACGCTAGTTTAAGTCGTTTAGAGCTCAAATTTGGCAAGCGAAACCAGTTAGATTTCTCATCTGAGAAAAGAAAAATTTGTACAAATAGTCTATCGGAGAGGACGTAAAGCCATCGGTGCCTGACTGATGAACAGGTACCACAGAAGCAAGGATTGCTATTATCACAAACATAAATCTTTGACAAAAAACTTCACTAACGATTTCAAGTTGATAAATTACAATTAATTAATTAAAGTGGAGTATTTTAACTATATTTCACTTAAAGTATACTTCAACGTAAACTATCTCAAAGAAACGCATTTATAATTGTATAATTATTTATACACCATAAATAAATTAACTATGTTGGTTCGCAAGAACAAAGTTATTTTGGCTCCGACACAGTTATAGGAGTGTGCGATCGATTCCCTTAACCATTTGATGATTGTTGCCTTTCTAGTTGAGATTTACTTATATCAAGATTTATATTTCTCAACAGAATCGAAAAAACTTTTAGTAGTTCTAAAAATGGTAGCAGTGTCCTGAGGGAAGTAGTTCTGAACTGCCATGCCTTTTAGCACTATAGCTTGCAAATAAAAATACACAACTACAACATTCATTTTCCTTTAACAAAAATTTAAAGAAACTATATCCTGTTTATATTATTAATTCTAACATTGCCACCTAAACAATTATAGCAAAGTTTTTGCTCTTGTTTAAAAAGTAAACTTAACAATGTATGATTCCCATTCATTTGGATGTTATTTAAAAAATATAGTCTTATTTAATAGCACTACAGAAATAGTTAATCACTTTACTAAAAAAAAAAACCAGCTCTCCAGAATCACTAATTAATCAATATGAACGACTACAGTACATTTGGTAGTAAATATCTAAGATGTAAATCTTGAATAGTGAGAAGTTACTTATTCAAACAACATGTACATTATGTAACTATTATTTTGTTTATAAAGACTGCCATGAATCAAAGAATCATGATAATAAGCATATAATACATAACTAAGGGAATTACCAAATATCAAAGATAATAACAATAATTATATTAATATATAATGTATTAATTCATTCAAGATTATGAGCAACTAATACAAATAAGTCATATTCATATAATTATACATTGTTTTAAAAATAAAACAAAACCACAAAACAGTTTTGTGAAGTTTCATTGCAATATTTTTGAATAACTGAAAAAAAACATAAAAAAATAATGTCAACTCGCGTATCTCGAAAGCCTGGAAAAAAGTCTTGTAAATAAAAAATTAAAACATCCAGTCTCCTTCACTGGTAAAAAACATAAATAATCCAATAATAATGAAAATTTTAACTATTATAAATAGTTAAAAATTAATTACCTTTCAAACAAAGCCTAACGGAAAAGTTAAACAAACTATAAACATAGATTTAAGGAACTTATTAAAAGTTAAATGTTTATCTCACTTAGGAACATAAATTTCAAATAAGGACGAATGTCCACATTCATAATCAGTTACGAAAATTTTAGCATGATTTCATAGGAACAAATGAACAAATTAAAATGTTTCATGGAAACAATCGAAAGAAACAAATTTAAGTTATCACTAAAAGATATATAATTCATATAATTTCGGCACCAATTTTTCATGTTAATTTAATATTTTTATAATTCTGATCACTTTAACTCTTCACATAAAATGTATAGTGTTTTCACAATTAAATTGCGTTTTCTTAAAAAAAAAAAAAAAAAAAAATCACAGCATGAGTAATAGAAATATTTATAGAATTCTCCTAGACCTAGTATTCTAAAATCATTAAACAGAAACCAATAATTCATGCTGCAACCCTTTTGAAATCTTGAAGTTATCATTTTCACAAATTTGTAACTAAAAAATTTAACAAAAGATCAAACAACGAATATTTTCAATACTTTTCCCCCACAAATGCAGCAACCGTTTGCAAATTGCACTTTAAACATTGAAATTGAGGCTAAAAGAGAGATTCATTTAGATTTTTAGAATGTATAAAAAAATACAAAAATAAAACTTATTCTTACCTTAATTTAAAAGAGAGACACACAATTTATTTTACTAAATATTAAATATCATAACATGGTACATAATAATGCAGATTATTCAAATAAAGCAATTTTGAAACTTATACTAAATAAGATCAATGAACATTTTAAAATCACAGTTAATGAAATACTTTAACTTTTAATTCAACTTTATTGAATTCTTCAATTTCTTCTTTGGGTAATTTCAATTTTGCAAGAAATGAATCTAATGTGGATAAGTATTCGTCCCGATGATACAGTAAGTGGCTGACATGTTTCGACTCATCCCAACACTTCCAATAAGTCTAAAAAAGAATTATTACTCACAAAATACTATTTTTAGAAAAAAATATACATAACCTAAACTGTAAATATTACTGGTGTCTGCTAAAAATTTACATGCTTTATTTACAATTATAATTCTTTTACATTTTCAGCTGTATAAAAGAACCAGACCCAAGATTCAGATCTGAGTTACTGAAATAAGTAAATATAAACTACTTTGGACAATAATCAAAGCTTTCCTAAAAGAAGCTTTTCAAGACAGAAAGTGGAATTTCTTCTGACAATTTAAAAGAAAAATAAATGCAAGTTATTTTTAAATACACTAAAATAAAATAATATGCTAATTCATAATCCTAATTATAAACTAGTCTGTCAATATCTACAAAATTAAACTGGGCCAATTGGCAATATTTCGACTATATTAATCTATGAAAATAAGAAAAATATATGCATAAGATCTTTCCACTCTACAGATTAACGAATAACATACCTTCATTCCCATAGAATCCCAAGATTCTTTAGTACCCAAATTAGATTTAACAGAACCAACAAAATCTGTTTTGCAAACAAAAATCATCACAGGGGTTCTTACAGGAGTAGTATGATACATTTGACTGGATCTGAGGTAATGCCTGGTAGCAGTATCATAAAATGTTCTCATGTGGTACCTGAAAGGTAATACACATAAACAGAACCATTATAATTGATGCATTTAAACACAGCAAAATACAGGAAAAAATTGCACTATTTTACGATGGAGTATATGAAAGCGTACCAAACATATTTTTCAAGTGTGCTGCGAAGGATTTTATTATTTGGAAATACTGCAAACGGTAATCCTCTCTGAATATCAGAAACGTCAGCAGCCGAATCCCAGATTTGTCCAACAATTCGATTCACCAAAGGCATGTACTTGGGTAAATCATCATTCATTTTCACTAGCACTTCACCCCACATGTAACCGCCGACAGAGAAACCATGTAAAACAATGGGTCTTTCCAAACATTCATTATATAAATACTGAAGTAAATCCTTTGCAACAATCTGAAAAGCATTTACTAATAAGTAATTATAATGAATAGAAAAAAAGTTAAATTTTCCGTATGTAGTACTTACGAAAGAGTTCAAACTGTGATTCAGTCATGGATAATTAACATCATATAAGCAAATTATGACTCAATTATTGATGAATAATTACTGAAATAGTTAACTTATTTTATCTTGTAATTTTATAAAATAAACTGCATTATAGAATGATTTTCAAACTAGAAAATCCAAGATCCTAGTAATTCATCCATTTGCAAGCAAACCGACTATACTTTTTTATATAATGATACAAAGTATTTTTTAATTTAAGTTGGTTAGTCAATTTGAAAGCTACCATTCATTTATGTTAGTGGTTTGCAATAGATTTTGTATATTTTAAATCATAGACTAAATTAGTTAATTAGGCATATACTGCACGATATATGTAAATTTTAAAGAGTCCAAAGTTATATTTTAGAAGGTACAACAAGTATCAATGAAACCGCACCTGAGATCCTTTAATAGGCCAAATGATTTGCCAAGGGTTCAAAAACACTGTTAAGACATCACAACCTTTCTTAAAATAGATGTTTGCATACTTAGACAATGTTTTCTTATCTGCCATTAACCATGACAGCATAATTATAACAGGGCGAGTAGGAGATTCTGGAAACAGTATATCTGAACTGTTTATTTCATTGGGTTCAGGTTTCCATAACTCAACACTTTTACTAATACTGTGTCGACTAAACGTTCTACAGGACACCATTGCGCAATGAACACTTGGAACCTGCAAAATATTAATATCAATAATGATAGACAAGATGATCGAGAAACACATCTATGTTACAAAAAAATGCCCACTTTACTTTCATTAAGAGATATTTTTATTGAACAAACAAAAATATAAACGAAAAGTCAGTTATTAGTATAAAACCAAAGATTAGTGACATAAAATGTGAAGTACAGATATGTTAATAAATGAAACTTACTAATACTTTTAATTATATGTGCACTAAAGTAATATTTTTATTAAGAAAATAAGATATAAAGTAAATGGCCCTTCACTACAATAAAACCAATTTTTGTTAAAAGTTAGTCACACAACATGGTAAGTACAGGTATGTTAAAAAATTAAAATTACTACCATTCAGAAAAAAATAATCATAAAATAATATCAAAATGACTATTTAAATAACTTTATAAACTTCAATTTCGAGGTATTGTAACTTCTTCCGAACTATTCTTTGGTTACACCGAAAGTTTTTGTTGGCATAAAATATATGGATAGAAATAGTGTCACTATATAAGAAAACCAAAGCTCAAAGAGTTTGAGAACAATCAAATAAAGTTTTCAATAACACAAAACACTAGCTGAAGTACATTTATCAATCAGTTTTAATTAATAAATGAAATTACTGTATCAGCAGGTTTATTTAAAACATGAATATTGTAGGCAAAAGTAAAAGGAAAACCTTTACACGAACATGCCCACGAACACAAGTGTCATAGATCTGAACTTTACATCCTATGTTACAACATTTCCTCCCTATTTCTAAATGACTTAGTAGACTATTAATCAACATACTCAGAATTATCTATACTGGTGAAGTAAGAGGGCTATATCTCATTGAACTTAATAAAAAAAATCTGGAAGTTATAACTGAAGGAACTCTATCGTACTAGAGAGTAAACTTCTGAAATATTGTTTTTGAACAATAAAATCTTGATAGTATACCATGGATGATTAGAGTCCTATTTCATTAGTAATGATTTCCCAATATAAATGCCTGAATGCTAAATGCTATATTCACAACGATGAATCTTATGCTATATATACACAAATGAGTTTGGTAAGTAAAATTTAAAAACAAACATGACAGAACTTGACAATGAAATGCTACATACCCAAAGTAGTAAATAATGGAAGAAATAATACTTTTATGTAAACTGAAAGAACAACCAAATAAATCAATCATGGAACGTTATCTAAACTAATATTAAACATCATATTTCAATATACATATCATAAATTCAAAGTTGTTCGAGTAAAATTAAACTCATTACCATTTGTCTTGGTAAAATTTTATTGAAGTTACGAATATGTTTTAATGTTGAAAAAACCATCTTGGAGGAGGTCATTTTTAGGCAACTTATTCTTCAAACTAAAACAGAGAATAAAGAGTTCGATATAACTAAACTGGACAATTAATAAATTCATTTAGATAAGGTTGGAAATACTACAATTCTATACATCGAACATAACATTTTCAAAATTCTTCATTAGTACGCCAGTGCTTATAAACTAATTATTTAAAAGAAATATACCCTGAGTTCTTCGTGAAAAAAGTATCTGAAAAGATACAATTACGTATTATGCATTAAAATAGAAAATAAACATAACATTTATGCACTACCACATAACATGTTCTTCTGTAAGTAATAAAAACTTATATTTACGAACTGAGAAACCACATTTTTCATCATAAATTAGTATACAGGTACAGATTTAAAAAATACTTAATGAGTATTTTACTGCATTAGTAGCCGCTAATCATCAGACAAATGTGTATGTTTTACATTATTTTCGAAATAAAAGTTGACTTGTTGTTCTTGGTTTAGCTTTCCATTGAAACTTATATTTTCTCTTTAACAATGTGTGTAAAAAAGACTATATATTTATCAAAAAAAGTTTCTTACCTGAAACAAACACGTAAACTTGATAATTACACAGAAACGACTAGTATAACAAAACTATAGAAGATTCACTTAAAAGGAACAAAGGAAACTAAAGAAAAGCAACTGATTGATGATAGTCAATAGACGTAACTATTGGCTGTAGTGAATAAGGTTCCCCATAGATATTAGAACCGGCCGACCAATTGCGGACCACTGCTATCAATTTTAAATAACCATACTTTGTCCTTCCTTAACGTCTCCCTCATTACAGAGTTATCATGGCCTTGCCGATAGAAATTGATAAACATTTTCTTGATTACTTATTATTTATAATATGTTATATTTATAAAATAAACTTATTTTTCCTAGTAATATTTAAGCCAAATTGATAATTCGATTATGAAAAAAAATTAAATTGAGAAATTTTACTGAATAATTAATAAAATATTCCAATAAAGGCAGTGGCATATAAAGTCCAATGGAAGACCCAAAGGTTAAAGATAAAATTCTCCGTCATTCTAACTAAAACCATAAAAACAATGTTTCAAAGTTGTTTTACATAACAAATAGCTGTACCTAAGCATTATCAACAATCTTCTTATTAAGTTATCAACAAAAACTAAGCAATAAAAATTGTACACTACAATGCATTAAATTGAATTAAAATTTCGTTAAACTATATATTTTACTTAAAATTCTGTCTCTTTATTTCTTAAAAATTAGATTTTTATTTTCAGTGTAAATTCTTTTAAACATATCTAATCTAAATGCAGAATAGAATTGCCATATTATTTTGAATGGCTAGATTGAACGTGTTTTCTCTATAGTAACTCTTCCTTAATAACTGTTAATCCAACAATAGCACTATATGAATGCTAAATTTTTATCAAAAGATCTATTTCTAAAATAAGTGAAAACCTCTTTGTATTTCTTTCTAAAAATAATTGAGTGAATTATAAAAATAATATATGACATGGAATTGATGAAACAATAAAATAAAGAAAATTTACAAAAATACAAATTTATACACTAGGTATGCGACCCTTAATTGTGTGGTATTTACTCATGATTATAATGAGGGAAAGAAAAACGTAGTCTCACATAAAAGATTTTATACATCGTTGTTAGAACACTTAGTTCGAAATATATATTCGAAACGAGGCGACGTTGTATACCTTTTATGCGAGACTTCGTGCTTATTTCCCTCATTTTAAAAACAAATTAGCATTCAGAATAACATATACATCTGAAAACAAATTTTGTTAATCAAAACGCATTTCAAAATATTGGTTGTCAGGAATTATTCCCAAAAAAGTTTTCAACGAATACAATCTACTTAAATTCATTTCTTAAATATGTTTTTAATGCAAAAACTTAAGTATTTGTGAAAGAAAATATTTGCAATATAATATAATTTGTAGAAAGTGAAATATCAATATATGTTTATTTCGTAATGACACTTAATTCCATTAAAAATTTAAAATAAACTATTGTAAATACAAACGAATAAAATTCAATAAAAAAGTAAATAAAAGGTTATCAACGACTTATCATTATTATTTAGAATAATTTTAGCGCAGAGTGGTAAATAACTTAATCTCATTTTAATTACCATAAACGAGCAAGTAGGATTCATTTATTATCCAGTTTTAATCCTATCCGAGACTACATTTTTATACATTGCATTCTAAAAGTGTTTAAGTGACAACCCATTGTCATTTTTTTAATCAAGTAAAATTAAATAAGAAAAGAAAAAATCATTTTAATCTGTTTAAAATGAAATTTCAAATTTTAATATCAGTTTAAATTTTAGAATTTTTGTTGATATTAATTGCAATTATGAATTTGAGATTAATTTCCAATTTGGAATTTTTCATTTACTGTAATGCAAAGGACTTTGCCTTGATTAGTTTACAGTGGTTTTCTCGAATATAAACAATTGTTTCAGTGACTTTGAAACAAAAAACAAATCTATTAATATTATTATTATTTGATGGTGACTGTAGCACTACGTCTCCTAGGAACTATTGTACTTCCCCCCCTTCTGAACTAAAGTACCCCAGTGCTTCCAAGAAGCTCACTACTTTTGCTGGGTCCAGTTTTTCCATGGTTTCGTTGAGTATCCCGAAATACTTAAGCCTGCAGAGCAACGTGGCCTGACAATCAATCAGTAAGTCTAACGGCGTTTCTTCCTCTTTTTTTCACAAACCATCATTTGTAATGCCCATTCTTCGCAGATGATTATTAAGTTTGTAGTGACCCATTAGGAATACGGTTGATATCCTTAGATTATTCCTGCTCCTTTCCATACAATACAAGATTTGCTTGTTCTCAAACTTGTCTACAAATATCTTATGATTATTCCTAAGTCAGATAATTATTTTCTCAAAGGAGTTCTTGTATAGTGAGTTGTCTATGTAACAGTATGGTTCTGGACCAAGATGATTCTAAGGCGTAAATGAATTGAGTAAAAATAAAAGTATATCATTTTAATACCCTCAACGCTTTTAATTGTCTTAAACTTTTCAAGCAGGCAAATCATTTATGAAGGAGATTTAAAAAACGACCAAAAAATGACAAGTTAACAAACCACTTAACCTTGTTTAATTGTTCCATGCTTGTTTAACATATTTGTAATAATATTTCATCCTATTAAAATGTATTAGAATGGCATATATTTGTAAAAACAAACTATCTTCTGTTAAATAAAGAAACTATTTATAAAAACAATAGGAACATTAAAATAAAATCTGGAGTGGCCTACACTCAACTGCACAATATCAAGCAAGCATAATATCAAACTCGTTGACAGTCAGTTTTCGTTTTATTTTTTTGTTGTCGTGTAGAAGTATTATAGAAGTATCGTGGTACAGTGTTATCAACTAATATATCATCAATTTAATGACTTTATTTTAGTGCAATATTTGATTGTAAGCTAATAGAATATTCATAGTAAGACAATATCAAATGTGAAATTTTGAAGAAAAACTGCTTTTCACATTCTCCAATATTACACAAAAAGATTGGGGTTCTTTTCGAATCAAAGTGAATGGTGTAATTTCACTATGTTCCGTCAAAGGGTGTGACTAGTTTCATATCCACAGGCGTCCAGAATGAATCATAAGTCAACGTTTTTATATTTAATGGAAACTGACCTTTCTGATTATTGAAGAAAGCTGATTTTTTTCGATAAAAGTTACTATTATTTTCATAAAATACCAAAATGATAACACTTTAAGAGTCAGTAATTACATATTGACCCGAAATGTGACTTTCCCATGATGATGTATTGCCCTAAAACTATATAGCGCGCACACACGCACACACACACACCATTGGGACCAATATCGGCTCAATTAAACAGTGTGACCTATAGCGTGTTAACAAACTTTGATCACACTCACTCGCCTACCTTCCCCTTAACATGAAAATGAATAGAGTTGAGCCGAAAGGGAATAAATTAAACTTAATAAGGTAAACGTTGATAAATTTAATTCTAGAAAATTCTAAAATTAGATTTTCTAATTCTTAAAACTTTCGGTTTATACCTATTATATTTATACAGGACACTGGCTTAGAACATGAAAATAGCACTAAAAATCAACTCACTGATCATTGAACGAGGACGTTCTTCCCTGTACGAGGACAGAGATTAAACACCTGCAGTAAGAAGTTTCGGAATACCCACACCTCTCCCAGTTGACATGGTTCAATCGTCATCACAGTAATACTGGTGCAGATGACATATTGGGCAGATGACTTTGACAACATAGTGCAACCAATCTCAGGAGTTCATTATCTAATACTCCAAGGAGTATTTTTGTCCATTCAGTTTTAAGAACAACATAATACGTTTTCTGCGATACGACGCTTCTCGTAAACATCTTCAATCTGTTTATAATGACCTCTTAAAACTCTGAAAAGACATTCGTTATAGCTACGATACACGGAATCCAGAGGGAATCCATTGATAATCTTAGACAAGCATACACACCAACTTATCCAGTGGTAGTCTGCTCTTGTTTTCTTTCTTCATGACCTCAACCACTTATATCATAGCCAAAATAATTTTTCGGACTAAACCGTTCCCAGCAAGCATGTTGAAATACGAAAATATAGTTCCATATTTAGTGGTTTTATTTTAACAATGATGCTGTACTAATACCACGGAAACTTCACCAAACCACTAAGATGCGTATGGGTGTTGCATTCGATGATCTCGCATATTCCTTAACATTCTCATTGGAGAGAGTGTATATGGCAGGTGGGATATGAAATCGGAGTAATCAGAGAAAGCACTGTCAAAAACTTATTTTTAGTTCTTCTTTGATCGAAACTTACGTCTAATAAT
Source organism: Hermatobates lingyangjiaoensis (assembly GCA_026182355.1). Lineage (NCBI taxonomy): Eukaryota > Metazoa > Arthropoda > Insecta > Hemiptera > Hermatobatidae > Hermatobates > Hermatobates lingyangjiaoensis. The sequence continues at coordinate 939,723 of JAPFBL010001938.1, forward strand.
TCGGTGTTCTTACTACTGAATGTTATCTAAACCTTGTTCAAGTCCATTCATTTTCTAAAATTTAATCTACTTCTGTTTAGTAAGAAAACTGAACTTATACTTTATATCCCCCCAAACATAATCTCATCTACCGTGCCAAACACCCTACCTGTATCCGCCCCACTCAATGACCAAATACCCTCACGACCTGATCCCGTAAGCACACTTTCCACCCTAGTTATTCAAATTCAACAAAACATTGGTCCCCTTATATCTGTACTATCCCAATTAGCCACTTCTCTCTCCACTATTCAATCTCCTCAATGAATCGAAAACACTCTCTTCCACTAAACATACTATTGTGGAATGCAAACGGTCTCAAACAACGTAGAAATGAGCTAGAAACATTTCTTCGAGATAACCACATAGACGTTGCTCTAATAACAGAAACACACTTTACTTCATACTCCCACTTAAACATACAAAACTACAAGACTTATACAACACTGCATCCAGACAACAAAACCCATGGTGGTAGTGCTGTGCTGGTTAGGAACTCCTTCACTCACCACTCTGTTCCCTTTAAATCAACAGACTCATTCCAAGCAACCGCCATAACACCTAGCACATTCTCAAATGATCTCACCCTAGCTGCAGTTTACTGTCCGCCAAATAAAACAGTTACTTCCTCCGACTTTCTTTCCTTATTTCACTTACTCGGTTCCAACTTCATCATCGGCGGTGACTTTAACGCCAAGCATAAAAACTGGGGTTGTCGTACTTCAAACCCGAGAGGTGTCATCCTTCAGAAAACCCTCTCCAACACCCCTTATCATGTTTTGGCTCTCAGAAGCCCAACATACTGGCCGTCACATGCCAACCGCCTCCCAGATATTTTAGATTATTTTATCACCTCCAATAACCTATCTCATCATTCCAAAATACTATCAGTTCCTGACCTTTCCTCAGATCACAGCCCAGTTCTATTACATGTAAATCTTTACCCTGTTCGTCGTCCCAACTTCTCTCTCATTCAAGGTCCTATAAACTGGAATCAATTTCAAAACTTTCTTGATAAAACTATTAACCTCTCTATACCTCTGAAATCTCGTTCTGATATAGACTCTGCAATTGACGATATAACAAACAAAATTCATCAAGCTATTAAGAGTTCAACGAGGATAAAATCTCTTTCTTCCAATGACAAATGGTACCTTCCTCTGGAGATTCGTCAACTCATAATAGAGAGACGTAGAGCCAGAGCGAAATGGCAACAGACCCGTTACCCCTCGGCAAAATCACACTTTAATAAATTATCCCACCTCCTATCAAGTAAACTATCCCAACATAAATTCCAGTCATTCAGAAAATATACTTAATCTCTCTCAACACAAGATGGATCACTATGGCGAGCCACAAAGCGCTTTCTATCTGATAAAATTCCTCCCTTATCACTTATGAGGTAGGGTAAAACATGGACAAAAAATGATTCTCAAACTGCAGCAGAATTTTCTTCTTACCTGTCCTCTATTTTTACTCCAAATCCCGATATCGATGATCCCATTCACACAGACTACATACTCAATGACCTAACTACTCCACTTCAGTTATCACTTCCACCAAAAGCTTTTCGTCCCTCTGATGTTTACCTTGAAATTCATGCGCTACCAAACCACAAGGCTCCTGGCCATGACCAAATTACCCCGTGCATTTTAAAACATCTACCCAGAAAGTGTATATTATTCCTTACACAAATATTTAATGCTGTACTATGCACCACATACTTTCCAATCCTCTGGAAAACTTCAATTATTATTATGATCCCGAAACCAAACAAACCATGCCATCTGACTTCTTCATATAGGACCATTTCCCTGTTACCCAGCATGGCTAAAATACTAGAAAAACTTCTCCTCCGCCGAATCCTTCCTATCTTCTAAAACTTTTCCCAATCACCAATTTGGCTTTCGACATCAACACCAAACTGTACAACAATGCCATCGAGTGGTTTATTTCATTTCATCCTCGCTTGAGCAGAAACAATACTGCCTTGGTGTATTTCTTGACGAGGCGCAAGCCTTTGACAGAATCTGGCATCAGGGTCTACTATGGAAACTTAAGAACCTTCTCCCTTTCACTTACTTCCTTATATTACAATCATATCTATCAGATAGATTCTTCAGAGTAAGAGTAGGTTCAACCTTATCCCCAGTCTGTTGTGTGAGAGCAGGAGTTCCTCAAGGAAGTATTCTCTCTCCAGTCCTTTACGATTTCTACACATCAGACATACCTGAACACCCTTCTACGTTATTGGCAACGTTTGCTGACGATAAAGCCATACTATCAACTCATAATGACCGCAATATAGCTTCAGACCAGTTACAGCAACACCTACTTCTCATTCAACATTGGCTTCGCCGCTGGCGAATAAAAATCAATGAGAAGAAAAGCTCTCAAATAACTTTTACTCTTCGACAAAACTATTGCCTCCCAGTATCCCTAAATAATGAGATCATACCTCCAGAAACCACAGTACGCTACCTAGGACTACACTTTGACACACGCATGACATGGAACCCACACACAAGACTGGAACGAACAGAGACCAACAGACGTTACAAATGCCTTATAAGACTATTAGACAGAAAATCAAAACTCACACTAACAGACAGACTCCACATATACAACACAATCTTGAAGCTTTCTTGGGCTTATGCTATAGAACTTTGGGGTTCTGCCAAACCTTCAAATATTCGTCCTATACAAGCCATCCAATCAAATATACTCAGAAAACTCTCGCATCTTCCATTTTACGTCCCAAACATAATCATTCACCGAGATCTTAAAGTCCCCTTCGTTCTCGACTATGCAAAAGACCGCTACAAAAAATTCCACAGTAAACTCTCAACTCATCCAAACCCACTTGCTCAAAATCTTTCCCAACTAGTAATCTCCACAAACCCCCAAAGACGACTAAAACGACAATGGCCACGTGACTTTCTGTCGCCCTAAAGCTTAAACATAGTTACGGAGTGCCACCAATGGGTGTCCACCCGATTTCCGTCACATAATCAAACAGCTAAAGGAGTAACCCTGAAATCAAAATTACTTCTAAATACATGAAATTGTAGTCGAAGTATCAAGGAAAAAAAAGAAAAAAAATACTTTATATCCCAAAGGAATAACTTAATAATTTACGTCATCCTCATTAAAAATCTACTAACTACTGTAATTGAACCCACGAACTGTAGTACTAGTGCAACATGATAATACTCAGCTTGTTTTATATACGTATATGGAATATTAGCTTTCCGGTATGAAGATAAGTTGAAGAATTCTGAAACAACTGTGCCAGATCTTCAAATTATTAGCCTTCGGAAAAAAAACCATTATTTTCCCTGTTATATTGAAAAGTATACAGATTTTGATGATAATTTCAAAAGCTGAAGATATAAAGTTACTTAAAAAAGGACATTTAGTGAAGCTCTAAAGTTGCCTAGTACAAGTTAACTATGGAAAGTTATAAAATGAACATGAAACTATGAAACCATTTCCTAAAGAGTAGTCATTAGATATATTGATTAATACTTGGGTCAATGATATTTTAATGCCTTGAAACACACTATAATATTTTTCCACTTTTATAGTTCTTTAGAATGTATGACTGCTTTGAAATATTTTATTTTGAGAAGTATACATATAAATATATATTCTAACAAAGTATCATCATATATATCCTAATAGTAGCATCTATATTTGATTGCCAACTTGACAATGTTTACTGATTTTAACAAAAACTGTAGGATGAAATTTTAATAGTAGTGGGTTCCTGGTCCTGAACTGCTAATAAGGATGTGCACTGATGTGCGTGAAAATATTCGTTGTTCGTTGGAGATCCTATGGTTCTCCGTAAAGCAATTTTCTCCTGTAAGAGATTATTTCGTAACCTGAAATCTATACTTTCGCTTTTCAAAAATGTTATTACTGCTGTAGTTTTACTAATGATATTATATGCATCAGTGCTGTGATAAATAAAAATAAGCATTTATATTGATAAGTGAATCAATCACTATCTGTACTACCTACAGGGATGAAAGACTAATAAATATCTCCCATTTAGACATTTATATTATGTTGAAATGAAATATTATATACTAAAAAAGTTTAATATTATGTTAACTTATAGTAAAGTTGAGTGTAGGCCACCATTGATTTTTTAAAATGTTCTTTATTTTGTTTTGTATATTTGTATTGTCTTGGTTCAAATAATTATTTTAATTAACCGGGGGATGTAATTTGACACTCGACTGTGCCTTGATTATCGTAGTTGATGAGCAACCTTTACAAAGTGAGGGGTATAAAGTGGGTCAAACTTTTAGTAGTCTTCATGACCTTTTGCTTCAGTTATGTTATGATGAATTCATTAATAACCGAAATAGAAATGATGTAATTCATTAGATACTTAGAACCACATAAGTCAGGTTTATGATGATTCAAAGATTATTAAAAATATGGTTTAAATATGATTGAGTAAAGGTGAGATTTTGAAGAGGTACATGAAAAAATATACTTTAAAGCTTTCCTTCGCACAGTAAGTAGTAAACATGTTGTTCACTAAAACATAATGTATGAAATTTTAATATTCTATATTCAGAATGTAGGCAAACAAATATTTTCTGAATTCACAAAATGTACTATAATGCTCTTGCCTAGTAATACATTATACCAAAAAAATGTACAGTTCATCCTCCTATAAAGAGTTGTTTTTGGATTAATTTAATTAATATCCCCAGAAGTATTGAATGGTATCTGCCCCAATCTTTCGGAGCCAATCATATGTTAAAATGTTTATATTAACTGATCCGTCCTCTTATCAAAAAATTATAATCTTTGTCATAATATTATTATATTATAATAATATAGTAATAGTAGTTAATGCTACTATTAAGGTATATTGATTACAAAATTAAATTTCTCTCTAATTATTAGTTCAGAGGGGAATAGGGTCTAATTAATATAATTAGTAAAAAAATGGTTCTTCAATGAAGGCTCATCTGCACTGTAAGATCTCTGTTGGTGTGTCATAGCAATATGACTTGAGCAAATGGTGACTTTTGAATGCACACCTGCTCACCTTATCCATACACATCCATCATCAAACAAACCTTCAATAATAGACACAGAGGATGTCAAAACGATTATATCCGTCGAAATCTGGAAATTAAATTTTCACTATTAGTATACTTTGTAAAAAACTATAAAGTAAAAATAATGTTTCTGGTACTACTACATGATTCTATCCAAGACTTGGCTTTCCGAGATATTTTATCTATTGTAATGATTTGTTGAAGTTATTTAGGTCGAATTTTTTTATCGTTTCAAAAAACGTTAAACTTGTTCAAAAAGTATACGAACGTAATTTTTTATTTTAAGTAAGCAGTATTGTTTTTCAATTTTTAGTGTTAATTTAATAAATTATAAACACTTTAAACAACTTAAAAGGGGGGTCACATTGATATTTGAATTTATCAATATAATTCAATATAATAGAAATTATAAAATGTATTCTTAAACAGTAGTTGAGTCCTTATTAAAGATTCACATCGATGTGTACTATTAGATATACCAAGGAATATTTATTTTAGCTACATTAACATATGTACAACAAGGATTCATTATGATTATGTTCGAAACAAACAATGTACCTAAATTATCCGAAGTTGTTTTACGTCCATGTTATTTTTTTTATTATGGGTTTGCGTTCGTGATAGGAGAGGCACGGACGGAAGAAGAGAGGGTGGGGGTTGAATGTAGAGGCGCCTGTGTGGCTGCCGCCCCCGGGGGCTGATCAATACTGGGGCGGCAGGCTGGCGGCAGGCGGCCATCTTGACCGCCCCCAGCTCCACTCCCAGTTCCCCAAACATCTTAGCCGTCGACCCCACGCTGCTGCCGGGCATGAATCGTCATCTTTCACCCTCTTTCTCGGTAAGGAACACTTACATTACCACTCTAGTAGTTCTTTCACTACGATTCTTTTTTGTTTTCTATTTCTTTTTTTTTTTTAAATTACTTCATGAATGGCTAGGCTAAATCCTCTTCTTTTACTAAATCACTTCCGTTATAAGTATGTATAATAAAAATAAGATTTACATTAGTTGAGAAATAATAAAGGGAGCTTATTACTATAACTGTCATCAGTGTTTATCTCACTATAAATTTAACATGCTTTTTCACCATCATCTGTATTACTACAGTGACTCATACTCTATAGAGATATCAGGACTGCCTTTTACAAGTTTTTTCTTAAAACGTGATCCAGGAAGTAAATATCAAACTAAATAATCCTTCATAATTATACATTTTTTTAACTCAACTGACTCATTGATTCAATGCAGTGGTCAAGTGAGTCGGAAGAGTCTGAGAATTATAGAAATATTAATTCATTTGTTATAATCATGTTAAATCCTGACTGAAGTACTGTTTAAATATATATACATCAATAAACATGGAAAACAAATCAGCATGTAATGAGAAATTTTTAGATGTTTATACATCAACATATAATTTATAAAACCTCAATTTGCACGGAAATACTTAAATCTAAAATTATATTAATGTATTTTTCTCTTTCATACTGGAGGAAAAGTAAACTATTTCGAAATTAACTTCACTAATCGTGTCGAATTTATAGAATACAAAACTAAGAAAATATTCGTGTGTCCAAATTATAAGCTTGTTAGTCATTTATGATAAATGAAATACATACTAAGTTCATTTATTATGATTGATACTGTTAATGTGTGGGATCTTGAAATATTGTTTTCATTTCTTTGCCTAACAATACTTGTCATTCTTGGTGTGTTCCCTCAATGGTCGAGTGTTATCTACCAAGTTTTTTCTACTTGGTATGAAATTTTCGTTAGTTTGCAAATCATCCTATTAATAATACTTCTTCGATTCTATGTTAGAATTGATCCTGGATTTTCAAAAGTTCAGTTTGGGATATTATAATTGGATTTGTCAAGGTACTTAGTGAGTGATATTGTTATTCAGATATTTAAGAACCCATTAAAAATGTCATTTGTTTATTATAAGCAATTTTGTTAAACATAGTTAACACGCATAAACTACCACTGGACAAGGACACCTTCATTCAAGCGCTCAGAATTGCTATAATTGTTCCCTAATGAAACCAAGGTCACTTCTTCTCATAACTGGAGTAAAAAAAAAGTAGTTTTCAAGCATGTCGGTGTCATTTTCTACAATGATAACGTCAGACCATATAGTTCAGGGGTCACCAACTGATAAGACCAAGACGCTATACGGAAGGACTCTGCACAACAATATTTTTTGTCTCCAAAAAACCTTGATCCTTCATATTATGATTTATCCCAAAGTCTGTTAATTTTTACTGGCAGAAAAATAAAGCTAAAATGCTTTCCTGCCATTTCAAGTGGAAATCTAGCTTGTTACACACAAATCCGATTGAATTTTGTAAAACAATATAAACAAATGTTATACTAGAGAAAAATAATAATGTTATAAATAAGTCATAATAATATATCTTTGATTAAATTAATATTTTGCTTAGTTTCTTCTTCAAAACCTAAGAAGTTTTTTCTTGAAAAAGAATTATTCATAGACTGACCTTAAAATAATAAAAAGAAATATATTAATAATGAAGTGGACATTTCTGAAAAAAGTATTTGAATTGAAAAATCTAGCACAAATTTTGTTGTTGCAGCAGTTAATTTAAAATTGTCATTTTTCTCTTACCATAGTGCTTTGAAGTTAGCATTGTATATTTATTGATACATTTTCTTTAGAAGCATCATAACTCAACTAAAGATAAAGTCTTAGCCATTTTATTGTCACAAAGGTTTAAAACATGAAGTGATTAAATAATATTAGTTTTTCGGTCTAAATTATAGTGATTTAATTATAATAAATTTAGAAAGAGGAAATTTAAAGAATATTGACAAGAATATGAGACTATATTTTCTTCTTTTGATATATCTATTTCAATAAAAATGATAGAGTAAGGCTCCCGATGCTTTGGAAGTGACATTGACGTCTATATTGCTTGCATCAGAGTCTTACTTGTGTCGCAAATTTACTAAATTCCATTTAACTGGCAATATGAGAGGTCAAGAAGAAAATGAGGAAATCTCTAAATTTTTGATAAATATTGGTGAAGACAGAGTTAAAAAGAATGAAAATAATGAGATTACACTGTACGAAGACATGTTTATCCGTTGACATAATGTTGACCATGGATAATACATACATTTACTCATCATTCACCAACTCAGAAATATTGTTCACAGGAAATTCTATATAAGTTCCATTTAATGAAACCCACAGTGAAATTAATCATAGGTTCATTGAACAATTTCCAAGAAAAATTAAACAATATCTGTCATATAACTCGGTTTATGTAGGAACAGAACCTACACATTACAATGAAGAATTTCTTGACTCATTAGAGTTGTCTGGATTGCCCGAAAATAAGCTAGAACTCAAAAAGGAAGTTCCTGTCATGTGCATGTATGAGAAATATTGATCCACCGTGCTTATCTAATGGAACAAGACTAATAACTCAGGAGCTTTATGATGTCATTGTTTGTAAAATTATCGCATCCGATTTCAAGGGGAAATAGTTTTAATTCCAAGATTGAAAATTGTTTTATCTAAAGAGTACAGCCTTCCTTTTTAAAGGATTCAATTTACAATTCAGTTGGCATTTGCAATGGCTATTTATAATTCTCAATGAGAGATTCTACAGAAAGTTTTAGTTCACTTATCTAAACCAGCATTTCAGCATGGCCAATTATATGTTACTCTCAGTAGGGTCAAACAAAAAAAAAACAAAGTATTTTTAGAAAATTCAAATTGTACAAAAAATGTTGTAAATAGAAGAGAACTGTTTTAAAAATATGTTAGCTATCCTCTTTATTAGGAATGTATTAATTTAGAGATTATCAGCGTTTATGTGAACATGATTGCATTAACAAGGAAGGTGTTGGATGACCCAACTGGTCACGAGTAGTCTAGTATATTATAAAAATGCCAATCATTTTAATGACTTTATTCAAAATTAGCTATGTAAATCACGTTTACATTGCTATTGTAACTTTAATAGATTTTAGACGCTTAAAATATAAAATATTAAAAATTGTAGACCCCTATTAATATTTCTTTACATGGATGTACAAAAATCTTTTTTTTACGGGCATTAAGAAAATCAACAATGAAGCAAGTATTATGGATTTGAACAGCTGTCTGAGTGCAATAACCACTAAGCAGCCTTCGACCACACCATCGAGATGCCTTCATTATCATTGCTTCATATTCTCATTTTTAAGTACATATATAAATTCTTTCAGATTTATGTATTTACTTCAACCTTTTTTGTACATTTTCTATGCACACATGTTCGGATATCCGTAAGAGAATTTCAAAATTCACCTCTATTTATAACCTAAGTTATTCCACTTTCTGCTTGAATAGTTTGCGGGCCAATTATTTACGCCACTGAATTCCCAAATAAGTTATTCGAATGAACTGAATTAGCATCAACTGAATAACTCTTAGGACTAAAATAGATTTGTGTGAAACTTAACATAATTTAATCAGAATCATATTTTCTGGTATGTAGTTTTCGATAACATTTTTCCATTGTTTAAATAAATGAATGGTAGGATTATTGAAATAAGAAGAAGGATCACAACCCTAATGCTGGTTATTCTAAAGGGAATGACGCCTGTGAACATCTGTTCAATATCAACACCACGTGTTATTCTAAACTCTTCCAATATATTAGGAAACAGACTGTAGGAAGCGTCTAAATGTTCAAATAACACAATAAGAAAACTTAATTATAATAGAAACTCTTTCATTTTCTTCTTTATAATGATTTCTTTATTTATCTAGAAATTAAATGTTTTAAATGAAAACAGTAGCTAATAATACTGAAATAGTTTTGGTATTATCAGCTGATAATATGAAATAGTTTCAAAAATTTAAATTTATTTTGGAACTGAAATTTGGTAATATATGATTTTTAATCAATTTAATGCAAGGATTTAACACTTGAAAATAGAGTTGCGAAATGCTTATAACCATAATTGTAAATTTTGGATTAAGTAAATAATTAGTTATTATACTATAGAGGATTGTTTGAGAGAAGGTGTTCTACTTTTGAATGTTGTCTTCTATTTATTACTGAGCATAAAAAAACTTCCCATGTTAAAATATTTCAATGTCTTTTTATATTTAAAAATACAGTCGATATCAGCAGCTATACAGTTGATATTTACTTGGTTCGTTATAAATTTCCCATGGGACAAATATTAACTATTTTCTTTAAAGTGGATACAGAATATTCAGAATAGCTGTAGTATATAGTCAAATTGTGAGTGTTTTAAAAGAATGTTATATACTAATTTAAAGAAAATAAATGCCTGTGAATGATTAAAAAAAAGTCGATTAATTATGTATTGATCACGGAGAATGAAGGACATTTATTGCTGGTGGTAAAAGCTGCACAATACTCGCCGAACAAAAAGGATGTCCCTGTCAAAAACAGACAAAGAGATTGTCCTTCACGCATTACGCTCATTTACTTTGTAATTATTTGCCATGTTTACTGTTGGACTCACTGTCTTTCCAGTATACTGAAGTCATTTTCTATTGATTGAACAAATTAAAATGTTTAAAATTTACATTCTTAATTTTAAATAAACTAAAATCAAGTCAAATTAAATGTTCAAAACCTTAATTAAAAGTATTATTTTACAAATATCCATATATTACTATTCTTATTTAAATTTATAAATTAGAATTTTTTCATTAAGAAAAGGAACTACACTCTAAATATGTATTGCAATTGTATATTTATAAAAGAGAAAACATAAGTAACTGAAAGCTAAGATGTAAAGTTAGTAATTATAGAGTATATGATACTTGTATAACTACTTATCGCAATGAGAAAAATATCACTCCTTATGTTTAAGTATAGGGTGGTATTTACATATCAGGGTCATTTATATATTTACAGAAATTAATAAAGAAGGAAATAAGTTTAAAATATTTTAAAGAATTTGTAATGAAAATTAAATATTTAAATTAAAATATTTAATTTAAAAATATGAAAATTCAATTTTCCTTGAAGGTTTTTGTATAGTAATAGATTAGTACTCTTTCAAAATAAATTTGTAAAAGATATGATTTCCACTTTATTTCATTACAAAATATGTCTAAAAAGTGATTAAATATAGTTGCACAGTTCACATAACAAATTTATAAATGAATAAAGTGTCTTTATAAAGTGTCTTGGTGTCTTAGAACGGTGCTCAATTCTTGGGTCTTTTTTAAGACCCGATACGGTTAAAGTAGTTAACGTTATTAAAATGTTATTTATAAAACTATTATTGAAGTTTTTAATTGCGTGGTTATCCATATTTCTAACTAATAATAAATGAAAATCTTTAAACTGCAAAAGATCTCTATATTCAATTTTATTATAATTAAAGTAATTTTAAAAATTATGGATAATCAGTTTTATAAATTAATTTATTTTAGTGCGGCTAACATCATTTTGATAACTTTATAAAAATCAAATCAATATTTGCAATTATTGATCACTAAAATCAATGGATTATGTTCTCCGGTTCACCAATTATGAGATCTTAAAACCTTCCTAAATGCTTGAAAATGCTTATAAAAACAACACTGTGTGATAGTTCTAATGATATCAAAGTATCGAGATTATATATGTGGACAGAAATTTTTCTCTGTTACTCCTTGAAATAACACTTGTGCAAATAGTGAAGTGTTTGAGAAATAGCAATTAGTTGTCGACGGCGGTCCACAAACCAAATACGGTTCTTTGGTTATTCGAGTAAGACTTTTGCAATATTATGTGCTAAAATATGTATAAACGTGGTGGTCTACTTTAAAGAATCTATAAATACAGCCAGATTGGTTTTCAACACCTGTAATACTTTTTTTCACTAATTAATTCAGTTAAAAAACCATCATACAATGGTCAATTTCTTTTTTTTTTCTAAAAACTCTATTTCATGAATATTATTCTAACCTTATTTTGAGTGAATTGAAAAAATCGTCAAAATGATAAGAACCTGGAATTAAAAACAACAGAAAAACCTGCTGCATTATAACAAAAATTAAATTTAATAATATATTTAATTTATTGATATAATTTGTGTAGTTCCATTTATTGTTTAGAACACATACTATAATCTTAATAAATCAGAGAAGAATAACATTTTACCACCTGAAGGATAATAAGAAACACGTTAATGTATCATGCAAGATTTTGGTCTATTTAGTATTCATTTTTATAAACTTATAAGTTTTGTGTTAAGACATGTTTTAAACTATTCCTACCATCAGCAAGCAGTTTGATTCTTGTTGATTTTTAGTTTTCAATAAAACAAGGGTAAATAAGTCTTACAAGCAATCACAGTTAATAGTTAGAGTTACTCTTTTACTTATTATTAATTTTGAAAATTCTAACTCAATTTTCTAATAATACTAATATTGAAATTATAATTAATGTGAAATTTAATATGTTTATGGTCACCAAGAGAACGGGAAAAAGTGGTTTTTGTTCGAACATAATGTACGTTAATAACCAATAAATAATTCTAGGTTTAATTTCATAATTTCCAATGTCAAATACCTGTAGCGTGGTATGTCCTTTTGGATAAAAATTTTTCATTAACACGCATTCACACAAATATTATTGAGAACATGTTAGAAATAAATTTAGAGGAAGACAAAACGTGTAAATTTGTTAAAATGTCGAAATCAATTGTCTTCTTGATTACTAAACTTTACAAATAGTAAATAGAAAACATTATGAAGTTAATGCCCGAGTTTAATCACTTTTCCATATAATTAGAAAACAAAATTCCTATTCTCAGATATCAAAAAAGATACAGATTAGGTTTTAGACATTTGGCTTTCGTAACGTTGAAAGCCAACTTGTTATTTGAATAGTGAGTAAAAATATATCAAGTCTTTACAACAAGGATTTCATTTAACAACGCCTTTCAAACACTTAGTTTCATTATTAGGTGCATCTACAATATAAACACAAAAAATGTATAACAATTTTTGAAGCTATTTAAAGGAAAAAGCAAAATTTTACCTAAAATAAAACAAAAGGAGTTACATACCTACCTCAGTAAGGCGGTGTTCAGTAATTGAGTAGTTAGAAGACACTATTGAAAACAAGATATATTAAAAAGGAGTGGAGCAGGTATGTTTAAACAACGGAATATTATTAATGGTTTATCGGAATTAACCGATCCTAATCTCTAACAGAGAAACTAAACCATTAAACTAAACAGCCTCATTACATTAATAATTTTAAAAATTAAGGATACTAGGGATCTGTTCATTTAGATATTAAGAAAAATTGAAATGAATACTCATTCATTTTCCTCACCATCATGAATAAATACCATACAATAGCTGCTTGCATAGCTCGTGAGTTTTTATTTAAATGTAAAGTATAAGACACAGTGGAAAATTAGTTAAACAAAACTTCACTTTTGTGTTTTTTTTATTTATTTTTTTTGTTTACTGGATTAGCCGATAAGTTGAGAGTTTTTTTTGTTAAAAAAAGTTTGATGGGTGTTCATTACTAACATAGTAGCCATCTGTCTCCTGGTAACAGAGTTGTGATTTCAGAATCCTTTGAGAAAGAACGCCTATAGAAAATTATTAGGGAACTTTAATAAGAAATTCTTCTCTTAATATTAAACATGAACAATGAATGTTATGGGGACTTCCATTGAAATTAAGTGTACGGAAAAATCAGAATAAAAGACAGATACATTTAGGAAATATAATGGTGGATTATGACTCAAGTCTGACTCACCAAAGCAGTCAGCCACACTGTCCACTAAATATTAAACATGATCTTCCCGGCGAATACATCGTAACTTTATAGATGCATACTTTATTCCAATGTGTCATAATGCGTTAAACAAATTAACTTTTATCATAAAATAATTTTTCTTGTCTATATAATCAATCTTGAAGTCTGTGAAAAGTATGATAGAGTTGCTGTAAACAACTCGTAAGTTTAAATTTTTCCTTTTTTGAATGCTATTAATAAACAAAAATGTTGATTGTTGTTTTAGAACAATCAGTTGTAATAAACTGCACTCCATTGAAAAGGTTCATGGAACATCCAGGTTAACCTCAGCTACTAGGTACTACTTCATTTCGCTAAGGTTTAATGCAAAATATGCTTCTATTACCACATTTCTTGTTGCTTCAACAGCAAAATCGTTACTCTTTAGAAAATGCACCATGCTATCTTCCTTCAAAAATATTTGTTACCTGTTTAGATTGTAGTGCTTTTTTTTTTTTATAATAGTTCGTAACGAACATTCTGTGTCTAGGGCGAAGTAGAATTAAAGACAAGTTTCTTTTGCTTTTTTGACATTTGCTATTTAAAATATATAAATATTTAATTTTAATTGTTAAACTCAAACAAATTTAAACAAAGTACGATAAATTAAAAACAATGTTACACATACTTATAAATAATTCATATAAGCTTCAGTTAATTTAATTTCAAAATAATATAAGCATACAGTTTTTTTATTTGTTTAATATATTTTTCTAGTACCTTTGAATATACTGGTTTAATACTACGATCCAGAGGGCATATAAAAGTGTATGAATTTTATCAATAAAAATGTGTATAATTCTTTTGAAAGCACATTTTAGAATTAAAATAATATAACCAGCAACCAGTATTAATATCTCATTATATGAATAATTTAATTTCATTAATGAAATTAAAACCTCAACGTATGAGTGATTGATAGCAACGCACCTAGGACAGTAGTGCCACTAAAGTGAGCGACCAGATGCCTCATGGTGTTCACTTTAAAGAAAGTCAAAGTTTTTTTTTTTTAAATAGTTTATAGACAACTGTAAAAAAAATGAATTGTTTCTTTTGAATTTGTGAGAAGAGATTTGACAAAACTGTGATAATGCTCTGTGTCGCCTTATTCATATGACATACAGAAACAAAAGTATACGTATAGCACCATTTCATCCCTGTCCTATTCTATTCATATTGAACAATAAAGCTCCAATAAATTACAATGACTAACAGACGCTAACGAAAGACAAGCGCGAAACATATCTGAAAATTCTAAAACCTGATCGTTTTAAAAGAACTCATGAAAACGGACTTAAACAATATTGAATTAAGGTTAGTTGGTCAAAATTACAGTTTGCCGTGCATATCTGAGACTGAATTAAATACAACTGATTCTATTAGCTCCATGTAAATAAATTTTTGAAACAGTTATTGGTAAGAAATGAAAATATTCATAAGTAAGCAATGTCTGGCGAATATTTGCATAACAGACTCTGCTTTAATTATTCTACTCTTAAAAGTTAAGATTGTAAGACAAGCTTGAACAAAGCTGTTCGGTAAATTTAGATATTAGGTTTGCTTTAACTAGTTAGGGATAAACTTTTCATTACGTCGATCCCTTCCTTCTTATCGACCGCTATAAACACATTATTGAAAGCAACATACATTTTCACACTGATGACAACAACAGATATTTTTTCGGCATTGTTGACTAGGGTTGCCAACTTTTTGAAGGTCATAATAAAGGTGATATAACTTAGGTAATTAGTATTTAAGTGAACAAATTTCGATTCAGTTCGTACAGATCATAATAGATGCTAATATTAAATGCGGTTTATAATTGCGATACTCCTTCATAAATAAAATACAAAACAAGGAATGAGAAGATATTTATTTTACCAAAATATTTTTTTCTTATCTTATAAAAAAATTATTGAAGACAACATATATTTTTACACAGATGACAAAAACTGATATTTTTTTGACATTGGTATCTAGTAATGTCATTAATTTAGATGATCTACATAGAAATCCCAAGCATTATTGTTTCGCACATATAATGAAATTCCTGAATGACTGTACGATGCAGATAAATTTATAGATTTATGGCAGTTTTGTCTGGGATTGTTATATTATATTTTCCATAATGCCTCAAATATGTTTTTTAAAATGCAACAAGTATGGTTTAGATGAAAATGCCTTAACCGTTTACTACTACAGATTAACACAAGAATATGCTAACATACCTTTTTCATTAAAATGGAAGACATTAATGAGAGGAATATCCTTGTTGAACAGCAGTAAGAGTGCCTATATTGAGATCAAATTCAGAGAGTTTTAGCTGCAAATCACGACTTTTTTCTAAATTTAATATGTTTCTCTGTTTTGTCAGAATTGCGTTTGCATGAAAAAAAAACCAGCTTCAACCATGTACTACTTATTACTACTTCTTATAAACACCCTTTTGAATCTTGTTTGCTTTTCAACCTGTTGTGTCTTTGTGTTTTTATGAACTCAGCTATGAATACTTAATATTTATTGACCCCTCTTTTACCACTATGAACTTATCGACCTACAGTATATCATTGACCCCCTTAGCTCTCTCATCGACCCCTGGGGGTCGATATAGACCCCTATGGGTCGAAGTTTATTTATTGCCCTGTGCTAGAGTAATGCTATCTTTGGTCATAGTAGTTTATCAAACTTTTGTGACCTCTCATTTTTACTGATTTTTACTGTAGTTATTAATTCTGTGATATAGTAACAAATAATAACTTATTACTAATTAACAAATTGTAATAAATAAAAGATTATTGATAAATATTAATCACAAACCCATGAACTATGACAAGATAGTTTAATTATTGAAAAGGTTTATGCTACATATAATTGGATAACAATTCAATGTCCCATTAAATTTGTACACTACTTTAACCAATTTGAGTAATATGTTAACATCAATACTATAATCAGTTAATACATAATACTATAACATCATTAATTATAATCAGTTGTATTTCCTTTAAAAATGAAACTATGTACCTCGCGTTTTTCTTTAAGTTCGTTAGTAACAGATTATCAAGAGATTATTAAGATTTATTAATAATCTTAAGATTATTAAGAGACAGATTTTCAAAATTTGTCTCTTAATAATATATATTAGTTATTTTCCTAAAATACTTTGTGGCCAGAAGATGCCTATTGCTGGCTGTGCAATGGTGTAATGGCTGTGTAATATTGACCATGTGCCACCTTAAAATTGATAATTTGCTATGTATATAACATTGGTATGTTGACATTCAGAAAGTTAAATGCTACCATAATATTGAGAGAAAATATTTCCTAGTCTATGCTTGACAATTACAGTGGTGAAAACAACACTGACAGTTTCAATTAGGGAGGAATGAGGTTTAATGAAAGAAAATTCAAAAACGTAAAAGTTCAATGAAATTTCAGGGCCAGTTTAAGAAAAATATTTCAGGTTCTTAAATTATTAAATTGATTTGGGAACTTCTATTTAAAAAAATTGTTCATCATATCAATTCATTACAAACAAGTATATGCAAGTCAATTGATGTCATTTTTAATAGAAATGACTGGATATCTCTCAAATTAATTAAACAATAATCTGGTTATTCCACGTTATCAAAAAGAACTAAATAAAATATTTTAAATTTATATTCATTAAAACTTTTGCCTTGGATTCTAGTAATCAAAATTATATCATGAATAAGTTATTTTTCTTTTCAAATCTTGAAAACTAAAAAAAATCTTAATTTTTTAATTTTTTAATGCTCTGATTTTTTGTAACTTCATTAAATAAAAAAAAGGAAGACTATATTAAATAACATCATAAGAAATACTAATTAAAATATGATTAATCAATGAATTTAATATTGTCTAATAAAACATTATTATATTAGTTTAGGTGAGGTTGCAGTAGCAGTCCCATAAAGGAACACACATAGGGCGAACTTAGCTGTTTATAATACCATACAATGAAGTTTGATTCTAAATTGGGTGTTTTAAATTTTGCCTATCTCAAATGTATTTAGAGTAGCAATCTTTAACGAGTATCTGACATCGTAAAGGCTCAGGACCGACAGCTTAAAGCCTTTTCCGAGTACGACGTGCTTTTTATTATTAACCTCCCACATGAATAAATCGAGGGCCAGGGTGGGCATTGAACCACGGACCTACCAATCCAGAGACGAGCACATTGCTATTGGACCCCATTGTTATATTAGGTTAGGTTGCTGTGGTAGTCTCATAAGAGAACACACGTAGGCCGAGCATTGGCCCTTTGTGATACCACACAATGAAGATTGATTCTACAGTGGGAGTCCTAAGTTTGCCTAACTCAAGTGAGTTTAGAGTAGGTATCTTTAACGAGTACCTGACATCGTAGAGGCTCGAGACCGACGGTTTAACGTCCTTCTCCGAGGGATGGGTGCTCAGATTTATTCACCTCCCGCGTGAATAAATCGAGGGCCAGGTGGGACTCGAAACCCGGTCCTATCAGTTCAGAGGCGAGTACGTTAACCACTGAGCCAACCTGGCCCCTCATTGTTATATTAACTGATTTATTAATAATTTCCATTGTGTTTTCTTATCCAAACGTTGTATATATTGATTTTTTATGATAATAGTTGTATTTTTATTGAAAGCACCTCCAAATATAAAACTATAGCGTGTATTGTTGATTTGAAGAAGTCGTCTGGACACAGGCGGTTTCGATACTTTTCCCTGTCGGCGAAGTGAGGCGAAGTTGTTGGTTGCAATCAAGCGGTAACTTAAGATATTTTCATGTGTATGATTAGAAAGATTTCTTGCGCTCACCAGTAATTGCCAAGTAATTGTAATTGCCAACTTAATTTTATTATAGGTAGACTAATTATCAGAAATATGAACAGTAAATTTCGTTAATTAATTTACCTTGATATAACTACGTATACTATGATGAAGCGTTATTGAAACATTTCATTAGAACAATCTGTCAAAACTTGGAAGTTTTTGCTCACTCTGTATTTCAAAATGCATTACACAAGTGCCATTAGCAACCATTGAATCCAGATTATCAGTTGAATTTTCAATCATAAAATGAGATAAGAAAATAACAAGTTATTTGCTACATACTGAAATAAAGTATTTATCATATCATTAAATCTTATGAAAGAGATTAGCGATGTTATCAAGTGTTATCAATTAAGACCAGTAAAGTTTAGGAGTTAATTATATTGTTGATTTATTTTGTTTCATTTGAAAGGAGTTATTAAATTAACAGCAATTATTCCAAGTAATTACCTTTTTGATTACATATTTTTCAGGCTAAATTTTATTTTATGCTGTGTGAATGCATGTATAATTTTCTGTAATCAACAAATATCTTAAAATGTGGATTGCTTCAATTGATAATTAACTATTGATTATTATTCTAAGTTTTAAAACAAATTTATTTTTAATAACTTCCTATTTTGAACTCTGAAATTTTAATAAAATTAAGGTAAACTAATCGCACAACTACAGATAAACAGAGTTATCATTTTTAGTGTCATATTGCCTAAAATCATGAATTTTAGATCATCTAAAATTCATGAAATATCTTTCATGCAGTACAGATTTTAAAACACAACTAAATAATAAATTTGAAGTTTTTAATATTTGCTGACAAGTGAAAAAAATTCGTACTGTTTTGATAGAAAGTTTGCTAAAGTACCTTTCCTATCATGTAATACTGCTAAAAAACAATAGGGTTCTTTTCCATGCCTAGGACTATATATCTATTAAATTTCATTAGATTGATAACACTAGATTTTTGCCACGATTTCAATATTTTGGGTATACACCCATCTACCTACACACATCGAGACATCAAAAAAAATGTCAAAAATAGATGACAGAACCTCAAAACGTATAATTCATCAAGATCGACTTTCCATGGTCGCTCCCTTCAGTACGAAGGTAGTGATACTTACTCTAATACTTTACTTAGAGTAAGACACATAAGTAGGGCCAGTAATTTAATAATGGTATGAAATTGTGTTAGAGTCAAAACTAATCCATAGACACTAGAGTGTAACTGGAAGCTTTCTAATCGTACCACATGGCGAAGGGGAGGGATGATCTGATCTCCAGAACCCACTTGGAACACTATTTTTGTGAATGATCTTTGAACCTATGTTCCCCATAACATCAAGCAGATTTACTTTAAAATCATGTCACCATTTGTAAAATGATTCAAAGGATATTTTACTGGCAAGCATTATTCCAAATCTGTTATTTCAAATAACAGTCAGTCTTCTAGCCCATCCCTAGCTACATATCGTTCATCCGTAACGGCCCTCATATTTTTTTCATTTCCCTATATTTTTATGACCACAAACACTTTCAACTCAGTTAATATCTACTCGTTTAAAATGAACAAGATCGTAAAGTTTATACTTCCTTCCAGTCCCTCTGATATATGTTGATTTAGAGTTAAAAAAGTCATTTTCCAAATGTATGTTTCGTATCAAATCTACACCTTAAGCATTGATAACGCTTTATTAAGTTCAAAATTGTTCATATTGGTGTCCAAGCTGTATATACTATTTTAACAAAAATGAAAATCTCTGATCTTAGTGCAAAACAAGCTTAATTTTAATAAAATGAATCCTTTCTTTATCAAAAATGCCATCTTAGAGTTCATCTCAGCTTCATTCCCACTATTTAATCATTTATTGATTCAATCATTTAGAACAGGAGTGGGGAACCTTTCTTTGAGTAAAGGCCATTTTGGCACCGCCCACTTCCCCAAAAAGGCCACCACGAATGAATAAGCAAATTCTCATATAATTATATTATATCATTATATTACTCAATCAGTGCATCTAAAACTGTTTCGCATCTTTCAAAAGATTCAGCAGTGTCCTCACTTCCTTCGTTTACTACTTTTGTTAACTCAAGCAATGATTTTCTAAAAGATGAAACTTTTAAAGTATTGATATATAAATAGTCTCCTTCCTAAATATCAAAATTTTTTGTTTTTATTAACAGAATTGTAATTCTTTATATTTTTAAACATTTTTCTCAACAAACCACAGAAGGCCTCATTTCATGGTTCAAAAGGCCACATGCGGCATTAAGGCCGCAGGTTCCCCACGCCTGATTTAGAACATTCATACCATGAATGTTAATGTTAGATAATAACTGACACAAATATAATAGATTAAACAGTGCGTAATCAAGAATGCCAATACCTTTTACAAAGCCCTGAAAGAAAAAGAAATGAATAGATGGCTATTGTTCTAGTCAGAAACAACAACGCTATTGTCCGATAACAATATAGTATCTACAATGGGGCTAATTTGTATAATGCCATTCTGCATTATTACTATCATATCAAAATGAGAAATCAGCACAATATTAAAAAACATATTCTTATTCATTATAATATGACATATTCATTATTAAAATTTGAATGAAATTTGGGATGTCTCTTTGGATTAATGAAGTATTTAATACTAAAACAGTATATTGGCTGAACTACATTCTCTTCTTCACAATTCTTTTTTACTAACATTAATTATAAAATTATAAAGGAAAGTGAGTAGTTGTTTTCATTTTGTGCAATAGTGTCATCATTTAAAAATTTTATATATGAACGAGTATAACAAGATTTCACAATGAACACATTGAATAAAAAAATATAAATTAAAACTCAACTTTTCCACGTACAAGCAGAAATGTCACAATAAATACACGTGACTCTGTAATCAAGGAAATCACGACTAAAAGTAATTGTTGTTCATGGAATGAAGAGTTTTTAAAAACAGGGAAACAGGTAAAGCGCTTAAAACTTTTTCACTTTTTTTTGCTATTTTTAAAGGTTAATTCACTCTATATATAGTATATTGTGATATCATGGAATAGAAGAGTTTTAACTAAATTTACAGGGAAACAGGTAAAGTCTCTTAAATAAACTTCATTCAACGTTTGTTTTGCTATTTTTAAAGGTTAATTCCTTCATATATATATATATTGATAGAAGTATCGACCGTGGAATAGAAACAAAACTAAAGTTTATCGGGACTCGGTCAGTTCTTCAGGTTCAAATTAAACTCTCATTGCCAACGTTTCGGTTTTTATTTAAAACCTTTTTCATAGGCAGAAGTATAAACTTTGAAACAGAAAAACTAAGTATTACATTACAAATTATTTTACAAAGAAAAATAATTTGTAATGTAATACTTAGTTTTTCTGTTTCAAAGTTTATTCTTCTGCCTATGAAAAAGGTTTTAAATAAAAACCGAAACGTTGGCAATGAGAGTTTAATTTGAACCTGAAGAACTGACAGAGTCCCGATAAACTTTAGTTAATATATAATTATATATTCTATATATATATATTATAAATATATGCATATATATATATATATATATATATATATATATGCATATATAAAGCAGAATTTTTAAAAGAACACACAGAAAAGAATTCACTAAAACTCACTGCTGTATTTTGATGTCCTCATAGTAAGGAATAGCTGTAAATTGCTCCAAGGCTGATAACGACTGGCTGGCATTCAAACAGAAGCACTCAAACAATGTAGGCAACTTTTGGATGTAGGGAAGAAAAGGATGATAAATGAATAAAAGACAAATAAAGATTAAATAAACGAAAACTTAAAAATAAAAATTATTAACAACTTACAAAAAAACGAACTGAAAATAAAAATAAAATCAATTTTCTGATTTCCTACAATGGTTAAGTCGTTGATTTTTATTTCACTTGTTTATATTGAATCTTGATATATAAATATATATAGGTGTGTTATGTAATAGGGATTCGATCAAATTTCCTAGGTTCAAAAATCAAACTCTCATTACCGACGTTTTGGTTTTATTTTAAAACCTTTTTCATAGGCAGAAGTAAGAATTTTTTTACTAAGAAAATGAAATTTACATTATTTAAAGGAACAACAATATTAACCAGAAAAAACCTTCGACTAGACTAGTTATTTCAACAGTCTAGTCGAAGGTTTTTTTTTGGTTAAGATTGTTGTACACAATACATTAATACATTCTTGTTAATATCTAGTTACAGTAATTTTATAATGTTTTCTAACAGTAATCGATTATCATTCACTGGATATATAAATAGAACATTATTTCCTTTATAAAATCTGAATACCTAAAGTGACAATAATTAAATAATGTATACATGTTCTTTTAATATTATGAGTGATAATAAACACAATTTATAATTAAATTAAGTCCTAATGAAGTCAATTTATTAACCGATCAAACATGTTACACATATCCTTGTCACTGATTAAAACATATAAGTTCTCTGGAGGCCGCTTCAACCCTCCAGACTTCATCTCCTGAATTAGACACACTGAATTCACTAACTCTCTCTCTCTCTGTTAAATACACTGCATTCCAATATATGTGACCAGGTTTTTGAGTTTGCGTTGCCACAGGTAAATCGCTCATCTTGTGTCACTTTGAAGCGATACAAATATGCTTTATTTCTTTCATAAAGTCTTGATAGGACTTGAGAGATTTTGTAAGACAATCTAATAGGGAATTGGATTTTATGAATATTGTTGAAACAAAGGCGTGTAAGAGTTCCTTTTGTTGACTGTAACCATTTTCTGGCCATTTTTTCAACAGATTTATAGTACAGTAGGTTGTCTACATAACTCTTTAGTACTTCATCAAAAAAAGTATTGCTTGTTTTCATCTTCATATGTCTCTTTTGCTCTTTTGCATAGGTCAGACATTTCGTTTCTTGGTATGCCTAAGTGAGCCTTGACTTTCCCTAAAGTAAAGTAATGTTGCTGCTGGATATAAATAATAAGTTGTTTGATGTTTTCAATAAGATTTATGTGATTTTCAAAATTTTTTTTCGAATATATTGCTACTTGTTTGTGTGTGTGAGTGTGGTGTGTGTGTGTGTGTGTGTGTGTGTGTGTGTGTGTGTGTGTGTGTGTTGTGTGGTTGTTTGTGTGTGTGTGAGTGTGTGTGTGTGTGTGTGTGTGTGTGTGTGTGGAGAGAGAGAGAGTGAGAGAGTGTGAGAGAGCGTATGTGTGTTTGTGGTTTTGTTTCTAAACATGTTCCACTTTATTGTATTACATGCAATTTATACAATCTCAAATTATGTAAATACTTACATATTTATATTACATATGCATTATAAATAATATTAATTATACTATATGCAGATTAATATTAATTACAGAATTAATAATAATAAATTATATTATAATAATAAGAAGTTAATAATAAATAATTACCACTGCACTTCTCAATTTATTAAAATCTATGTTATTTATAATACTGAGGAATGTGTTTCTGATATCTTTTTTCATAAGCACTTCTTTGAAGGTGGCCATGTTTTGCCTATTGATGCAACTCGTTTTCTTAATTAAAGTCTATTACTGTCTATAAGTTTGCACTTATGAATTATATGATTTACTGTCAGAACTTCTTCGTCGCAAGGACACCTAGATGAGTTGATCACTTGAATTTTGTGTAGATATTCTCGTATGTTTCCATGATCAGTCATTATTTTCATTTCTTTGTGTGTCGGCTTGAGATTTGCTACGTTTAGTTGAGAGTAAACAGTAGGAAAATACTCTCTTGTAACCGAACCAAAGTTTTCAGATCATCCACTGTTTTTGCATACTGCACATATGTAGCTTTTTTGAAGGAATGACCCAGGTGGTAGATGATGTCTTATTAGATTATTTGTGTCCCTAGTCATTTGCTTTGCAATAGAATCATCAATTTCATTTTCCATAGTTCCCACATTAGCTTTCGTCCATGTAAAAATAACTTTCCCGTATACTTACAAAGTACTTAGCATCTTTCATATATCAGTAATTATTGAGTAGTGTTTTCTTCGATTGGTTAGCAAGTCAGTACTAACTTTACTGTCTGTTATGATGTTTGTTATACAGTTATTGATCAGAGGTTTGTTTGTAGACAACTATTTTAGTTCCTCTTTAATAACTAACAGTTCAGCTTGGTTGTTGGAACATTTTGGGCCAACCTGAACCCCTTTTCTTCAATAATTGTATCACTATAGAATAAAACAAACCCAGTGCCAACTTCTGAGTCCGTCTTACTTCAATCTGTGAAAATTTTGAATTTTCATGAACAGAAGGCCTTTGTGGGAAATTGTAGATATATGTTGATTCCACATTTATTTGTTTATTAGTGTTACTGTTAAGTATTTCATATTGTCTATACGTTTTATTTCTGACTGCCCTAGATATACTTCTAACTCTGATCTGTAAAATTTTCTGGTGACATGCATAAAGCAAGACTTACTTATACTGAATGAAAGTCTGTTTTTCCAGCCCATCTTCTTACTTTTATTAAAGATTCGTTTGCGACTATTGCTGCTTCCTCTGGGTTCTACGCTGCAACTATTAATAAATAATCATCTGCAAACGCAAGTGCTTTAGTACTGGTGAGATAATCTAATGTCAATAAAGAGTTGACAATATGTTGCAATATCCAGGTCCACTGGAAAAACCTTGGGAACAAGCTTTCTGGACTTCACAACGACATTCCTACCCTCTGCTTTGAATATATGCTGTCCTTTCAGAGAGGTAGCTTCTTGCCAGATTGTATAAATTCTTAGGACAGTCTTCATTGTACAGTTGTAAGATTATGGCAGGCCACCAGGCAGAGTTGAAAGCTCCCGCAACATCCAGAGATATCATTAAGACTTCAATATCGTTCAAAAAACTGTTCTTAATAAATGAATCAGCCTCTATTATAGCATCTACAGTGCTGGCTGAGGCCTGAAACTAAATTGTTCATTAGATGTTCATGCTTTCGTCTCCAGATGCCACACAATTCTGTTCCAGTGCAGACATTCAAGAAATTTACCCACAGTTGGCAGAAGGTTTATGGTACGACTGTATATATATATATATATATATATATATATATATGTGTGTGTGTGTGTGTGTGTGTGCGTGTGTGTGTCTAGGTAGCTAGGTGAGTAGGTGTGTATCCAAGGATTGTGGACACCCCACAGGTCATACCGTTTGATGGATCAAATTCATAATTTACCCAAAAATAAACACTGCAGTATAGAAGTGCGTTATTGTCTTTGAGCATTATTTCTCTATGAAAAAGTAACTTTTTTGCACAAAAAGTGATTTTAAGTAACATTTTTCCCTCCCAAATTACTTACTCTAGAATGTTGGAATTTTGAAACTATTGAAAATGACTACAGTAATACTTAAAAAGTTTCAGATTTTTATAACAACTGTAATGGTCAGTTTTACAATAAATTGTAAAAAAATAACTTATGATTGGTTCTAAAACCTTGTAAACACAATACAAGTGACACTGTTTGACCGATCATAGTGAAATTATATTTATATCATGAAATAGGATGAGCCGAATAAATATAATTAAAATTACATGGATAGAAAGGGGTAGATTTTATTATTTCATAACATGTTTTTAACACTGAACGACTAATTATTTTAGAAAAATAATTTTGTTAAAAATTCTACCTGAAATTGGTACGGTATAAAAAAATTTCAGAAAATACTGATTAATGAAAAATGCAATATAGCTCCAAAGAATGAAGACTCAACTTTGGATAAAGGATAACCTTCTGTGCTTACTGGTTTTGTTTAGATTCTTAGAAATTGTTTAAAGACTTTTGTTACAAAGAATTGTCATACAAATGTTAATAAAGATTTTAAAGATACTTTTATATGATATCAGAAGTTTTGTTCTAAACTAAAAGGAAAAAAAATAACCATACATTTATTATGTCTTTAAGTATATCATGAATGGTCGTCTAACAAATGTGTTGTAATCAAACCAAATGTTAATTGCTTTAACATATGCCAGATGTATAGATCTTGATATTTTTAAGAACTCCATTGATTTTGGGCAATGAAATTAATTGAATTAATGCAATGGAATGATAATTTTTTGTTAATTATGACAAAACGGCTAGGAATTTCAAGCCACTTCTCCGATGATTCAGAAAACTAAAATGTTGTATTGGGTATTATCTTACTACTAACATTGTACGATCTGAAATATTGGAGGAGCTTTTATACACTAAAAGTGACAACTATTAGGTTTTATCTGTAGTAATATGAAAAGTTTTTCGTAAATAAGTATCATTGTGATAGAAAACATACCTATCTGAATAGAAACTCACCAGTCAGGTCGGAACACCTTTGTTAGCAAAGTAGAAAACTTTTTAAGTTTTAACGGAGTCACTCTGCGCTGTTTCTTGTATATTATTCTGGTATAATATTGTATAATATGTATTATTCGTGTACAATATTCCTGTATATTGAAAGAGTTTTGATAATACACCTTCGAATCCAGCGAATCAGATCTTATTATGGATGGTCAAAGAACAACGAAATGCATTACAACAAATTAACGAAAAAATAATTAGTGTAAGTATAGCATCTACCACAACTGAAATTCTGACCACTAAAGGTTGTCCTTAGGGAAGTGTGTTATCGCCCTCTATTGTGGTAATTAGTTATGGATGACCTGCTGGATACTATGTAATCAAGGTTACGATACGCAAGGACATGAGGAGACCTAGTTATTATAAAAAGAGTGCCTTTGAGCTTATGTGCCGTACTCTCCTAATTGGGAAAATGATGGGTAAAGGAGAAATGTCTGGATATAAATTAGCTGAAACAGTCCTTACTTTTGTAAGGTCTCCAACCGTCTCTGAACCAGTGAGCTTGGTTTCTTTCTCGTATCTTTCCTGAAGATGGTTCAAACCAAAAATTAGAGACTGTAAGTGTGTGCTTTTAATTTCTCTACGTTTTTTTTTGTACATTCAACTATATATAAATATGAAATACACTTTTTCGATGCAAATACGAACCGAAATGGACAAATAAAGTATAATGTAGGTAAAGAAACATAGAGACAAAGCGTCTCCAATCCTCTCTGAACCATTGCGCTTGGTTTCTCTCTCTTATCTCTCCTCAAGACGGCTCAAACCAAAAATTAGAGACCGTAAGTGTGTCTAGAACTAATTTCTCTATCTTTTTTTATCAATATTTAACTTTATACATATACAATGGTGCAGAAGAATCATAATAAACACATGATGCAATCAATGAAGTATAAACTACAAGGAAAATGGAAAACTGTAGAAATAAATACTCCGAGGCCTTTTACTTTATGCCATCAGAGAGCAAACAAAGTAAAAACAAAGGAGGTAACATTCAAGTTGTATAGAAGGAAGATAGCAAAAAATATTCTGTTTCAGAACATTTATTTCTATTGTTTTCCTTTTTTCATGTGTTTTATATTTTTTACATATATTTTGGTATCTTTGCTGGCGTACTGCTTTTCCTCTCTCGTTTCCTCCTTATAACGGTTGCTTTAAAGATTAAATGCTGTAAGTATGCTTATATGTTGTGTAGGCTACTTTATTTTATGTTTCAAGCTTTATATATATATATATATATATATATATATATATATATATATATGTCTTTGTGTGTGTGTGTGACAAGACTAAGATCTTTCAACTGTAACAAGCAGTCTTCGTCATAGTCAAAAACCCAACTGTTTGGTTTTCATCATTGATATATATATATATACTTTTTCGTTGGAAATACGATCCAAAACGGACAAATATACATAGTTCAATATAGACAAAGAAACATAGAGAAATCAAAAGAACACACTTCTTTTGACGGTTGGAGACCGTCTCTGAACCAGTGCGCTTGGTTTCCCTCTCTTATCTCTCTTGAAGACGGTTCAAACCGAAAATTAGAGACTGTAAGTGTGTTCTTTTGATGTCTCTATGTTTCTTTGTCTATATTAAATATATATATATATATATATATATATATATATATATATATATATATATATATATATATAAGAAAATCGTTATAAAGACGTGAAATAAAAGTCAACCTAACATAGTATAAAATTCTAAACTATGATTTTGATTTTCTTGCCAGTAACGGTCCTGGTCAGGGACATAAAATAAATGACTTGATCAAAAGGACCTTCACCAACACTTAACGTCATTTGGGCACTAACGATTTAGAAATAACATTTCTTACCAACACTTTTTTAAGAATTTTAACTTTAATTTCACTGTATGAGTTTTTACTAAACTAAAAAAACTTTTTCAGCAAAGGAACAATAACTATTCTTGTCACTACTATTTACTTTTATTATCAGTGATAAGAGTCATAAGTAATCGAAAGCAATTAATTCCTATTTAAAAATGGACACAGAAGATAAACGTTTATATAAAACGTATAGTCAGAAATTCAGAAATGGTGGTAAAATCCTTCGACCAAAATGACTGGTCATCATCAGAGAGAGAGTCCTACATGAACTCCAGAATCACATTTGATGAAGACCACTTACTTTTGTCAAAAAATCTTAGTCCTATTTCTAATTCTGGTTTAGTCGTTGATGTTTATATCAGGAGTTTATTTTGTTTTATACATATAATACACTAATTGAGTATTGTTTAAGGACAACACGTCAACTTACAGAGAAATGAATATTGAGTGCTTTAATACACCTTTTGAATCGCTGCCAGGTCATTTAAAAGACCAGTCAGTTTTCTACTAATCAGGATTAGTAATGAAATACAAATGTAAGTTGTGTCAGAGCTTTCTATGCATTCTTTCTCTTAATTTAATATATATTTGTATATATATATATATATATATTATATATATTTTTTTTTTCTTCAACTCAGAACTCAACTTAAAAATTAATTCACCTTTTTAATTAATTCTTTTTTAAGTTGAGTTCTGAGTTGAAGAAAAAATTTCGTATTTTGGAAAAATATAAGACAAAATATATATATATATATATAAAACTAAAGTTTATCGGGACTCGGTCAGTTCTTCAGGTTCAAATTAAACTCTCATTGCTAATGTTTCGGTCTTTATTTTAAAACCTTTTAAACTTATTTTATTTTAAAATAAAGACCGAAACGTTGGCAATGAGAGTTTAATTTGAACCTGAAGAACTGACCGAGTCCCGATAAACTTTAATTTTGTTTCTATTCCACGGTCGATACTTTTATCAATATATATATATATATATATAAGTTAATAATAGAAGGTTAAAGAAAACAATCACTCATGTTTTTCTATAGTGTCTCTCAGATATATATATATATATATATTATATATATATATATATATATTAGTATAGATTGCTGGTAGATTTTCTTGCAGATAAATTTTATTAAATTGATCCGAAATTTAATAAACCACAATGAGCTACTGTTTGATATACAGTAGTTTCCGCGTTCTTTTTTAAGTGAATAGACTGAAATAATATACATAGAGGTTAATTGAGAAAATTTGAAATGATTTAATGACTTAATATGAGAAGTAAGATGAATAAAATTCTTATATTTGAGAATTCAACCCCAATTAAACATATAATGTTTGACGCAAAGAGCAAAAAAGCAACAAAAACTGTAAGTTAACCCTGGAATAATGGATCACCTGCTACACTTGTCGGATTTTTTTGCATTTATTTACATTGTTTATATTGACTTGGAATCTTTTTAAGTCAATCGACTGAAATAAAACTGATGTTTACATATTTAATGAATAAATTTGAAATAATTTAATAACTTAATATGAGACGTAGGATGAATAAAATTCTTACATGTGAGAATTCAACCCCAATTAAACATATAATTTTTGATGCTTTCCATAGTATAATTGATTTATCTACCAAAATGTTATAATCCAAACTTAGAATATAATATTAGAACAAAACTTAATATCAGATGTAGATTTTCTTGTGTTTATGAATCACATTATCTTTGGGTTATATTGAAGTAAGAGGAAGTAGACTCTTTTGTTCTATATTATAAAACGGATTCGAATAATACACTGATTTTTCTGTGCTACGATGACACTGACAAGTTTTACTTCTATTGGTAATACCAATACCACACTCTTCTGTGCATTAGTTGTGTGATATACAAAAACCAAGTATGTATGCAAATAACTGGATGAATCATTATGCGTGCTATGTGTGCTATATGATATGTCCAGGATTAAAGATTAATTTCCAGGATCTCCCACATTCACATTTATGTAAAATTAAATAATTTTCTCTTTATTTTAGAAATGAGATGACTCCTATGGGAGATGAAACATCAAAAACGTAATAGAATAAAACATAAATACTTTGATCTATATATATGTTGGTCAGATACCCTTTGGAGATAAATAAATGAAGATGAAAACAGTTAAAGGACGTCAGGAATAGACGGGTTGAATTTATTTTAACAAACATTATGAGTGTACTTACATTTGTAAAGATGCTACATTTTCAAAGAGAGTATATAAAAATATATGTAGAACATCTATTTGAATTTTTTTCTTTACTACTATGAATGGAAGCTGTTTTTGGCATCATATAAAGAATGCAAGCTCTGTGTCTAGAAGAGGTAGAAACCCTCGATCTTATTATATGTGTATTTGAGCCAATTATCTCAAAATGAGCAAGGATTTCTGTCCAATCACATCTAAAACTATAGAAGTGAGGGATAGTTCTCTATTGACATTTGTGAAAGCTATTAAAGAACCTAAAATCTGAAGTTGAATTTAGTTCCAACAATATCAGACAGTGAGAGCTAGGGCTGTGGAGCCTACGAGACCGATGAGTTTCAGGCCCTCACTTTCATAATTTTAATAAGATGAAATATTCATCTCTGATTTCACGAGTCTTATCTCTATATATGAAGTTCGGGAGTTTGTTTGTTTGTTTGTTTGTTTGTTCACCCATTTTCCGTGGAGGAAGAGGCCTAAAATTGAATATATATTATTTATTACCTGAATAATGTTAAATAAAAGAAAATTATCACTATATTCCCAAAATTGGAGCCGGGGTAGGAAGTGTCTTGCGTGCTCGCCGATGACAGTGGTGTAAAAGTATTATGTATAAATGTAACAAAAAAAATTTTTTTTTTAATTTAATATTTGCATAATATAAACACTGGTAATAAACTAAAGGCATGGAGCCAGGGTAGCCCACTGGCTTGCGTTCTCGCCGATGACAGTAACACAAATACGAGTATATTAAAAATAAATGTAACAACAACAAAATTTTTGAATTTAAAATTTGAATAATATAAACCATGGTACTAAAGTAAAGACATGGATACAGGGTAGCCAGTCGCTTACGTGCTCGCCGATAGACTAGTGAAAATGTATTATATATAAATGTAAAGAAATTTTTTTTAATTTAAAATTTGCGAAATATAAACACTGGTAATAAAATAAAGGCATGGAAGCAGAGTAGCTCAGAGGCTTGCGTGCTCGCTGATGACAGTAGTGCAAATGCATTATAAAAAAATGTGACAAATATATAATAAACTACTACATTAGAAGTTAAAAATGAATAATTTGAGAAACAAACTTAAACACAACTGTCAGATAAAATACGAATGTTCTAAGGTAATATTATAAAGACACATTCCTTTCATTAATGTTATTTTATGTTAAGTAAATAAATTGAATATTTCAATTTACAAGTTTTGTTTGTTTTAAATATATTTCATTGTGTATATAACCTGAATTGATGTTTTATTTATTTATATGATAAAATAAATGATTTTTTTTTTACTTTTAAATGATTTTTATTTTGCTAAATATACTTACTGTATATATATCTTGAATCATGTTAAGAATACTATATCAAAAGCTTGGGCCACATGGAAACAAAAGAATCTGTTTCCGTGTCTTAATAACAAGAAATAATAATTAAAATTATCCCTGTCTATCATGTTCATTGAATTTCAATACCTATTGTTATATTTTCTGAATGACACAAAGGGTGACGGGTAGTCCAGTAGCTAAAAAAATTAATACAGCCAAATGTAAACAAATGATACAAATTGATTTAATTGTAAACAACACATAACATTAGACGGTGGTTAACGAGTTTGATATTGTGTTAATTATAGTAATGTTGAGTGTAGGCCACTCCAGAATTTTTTTTTTGTAATACTTCGATTAATTACATTTTGATAGTAACATATTTTGATTGTTTCATTTGTGATAAACTAATTATACTATCATCATTAATTAGTTGAAAGCAAGCAACTAAACTATCGGGTACTGTTCATATCATTGTGATAAGTGATGTTTTGATTCATTATTCGTCTCAGTATCTTCGCATTTCTGATTAACCATTATAATTACCCATTGAGTTGTAATTGCAACAATATATAAATCAAAATTTAATAATCACTCATTTAATGCAGAATTCTTATAGTTCTATATTTTAGACGACCTGGGAAAATGCTAATTAGTTAAATAAAACAGTTTTGACTACAGTATTATACTTGATTCTTGTTCACTTTGTATATAATCAATAATTTAAAAGTAGAACGAAGAGTACATATTTGAAGGATATATTGAGTAGAAGCAAATGATGTAATAATGAGAGGGGGAAGGCCTTATTGACCCGTAGTAAAGGCATCTCCACTCACTGTCACTGAAATCAACATTCTACACGTCTACAACATGAAAACAAATATCTGACAAACAAAAATCAAGCAATAATAATCAAACTGTTTTTTAATAATATTAATACGATTAATAATAACTTTGTATTATAATATTGTTTATTACAAACGTTCAGTACCTGGTAATGAATTACTAACTAATCAAGTAATGAAAAAATGGGCGAGATTGTAGGATGTTTGTATGATTTCAAACATTTCCAATTTGTTTACTAACTCATTCCCAGGTGTTACCTTGTTTCCAGGTACTGAGATGAAAACTAAATGATTTACACTGTTTCCATTAATAATGTATGACTCTTCAGTAAATCAGAGTAGAAAGCTTTTATTGAAATCAAATAGCATTCACTACAGTTGATTCTTTTTGTTTACTTCAACGTGCTATAAAATAATATATGGAGGGCATTGTATCTCTAACCAATCAATAGGTGGCCCATTAATGTTTCATTCTATTAGTTTTTTTAATACCCATCTCCCATAGAGGCCTTTTCATTTTGAAAAAAAAAAGCAAAAAAATAATCATTTTTGATATAAATGTCTAAGTGGGATATGTTTATCAGTCTTTCAAATCTGGAGGATAATGATTGTTCCAGGTAAAGGCCGTTTAAAGCTATAAAGACTGATTTAGGTAGATTTATACACAGACATTTCTCCTTTGCCGCTATCTCAAAAATCTGAGGAGCAGGCTGCATCACCCATCACATTCCTCTCCTTCTAATAGATGGTCTTCTGCATATCTTTAAGTATCATAACTCTCATTATATTCAGCAGGTCATCCACAACTAGTCACTAGATATCAAATCATATTCACTCATTAAAATATTTCAAAGTTTTTGAATAAACCGCTAAATAACAATTTTGTTTCACTTAAAAATGTTTAATTTAATATATACAAAGTAATGAAAAGTAAATAAATCTGACAAGTTCAACGTGCATTCATTATTGCAAGAAGATTTTTCAGTTTCTATAGGTATATTGGGATTTTATGAAATTTTTTGTGTAAATTGCTAATTTTAACTTTAATTTTTTGACAAAATTACATTGTTCTATAGTTGGAGGTTAGCTTTAAAAAACGTTTTCCGAAAACATAAAACGTACCCTTTTAGTTCACTTTTTTAAAGTGATTTTAAAAAAAGACACCTCAACTCATCCCCCACAAAATGCATATTGCATTCCTATTTTTAAGCATATTGCATTTTCTTCTATCAAACCGTATGACTTCTATCTTGCTCATAAGCTTTCAGATTCAATCATAAGTAAACAATTTTACATATTATTAAAAATAAATTTTTCCGGTATTTTAAAAATCTCAGAATTATTTAAATATTGCACCTAACTCTTGGATGATAATGAAAACATTTCAAGACTCTAGAGTTCATTGAAGGTGAGTATAGCTTGAAAATTGAAGGTGTTTCACTTAAAAATGTTTAATTTAATATATACAAAGTGGCTATATTGAAGGTGACTATAGCACTAGTAGTTTGAGTAAAAGTTTCTTTGAAAACACATTTTGGCCAAAAAAGTCACATGCCCATCATGTAATATTGCCCCCAAACAACAAGGCATATCTACTTAATAAAGACTATTTTTGTATCAGATATGAATTGACCCATAACAGATTTTGGACTATAGCATGGTAACAAATTTTTGTATATACAGCTCTCATGCACTCACTCACACAAACAAACAGACATCAGCAAAAAAACGTCAAAAAATGACTTTGAAGACCTCAAAACATGTAAATCTGTTAAAATCTGGAGGTCCAATTTTTTATTACCACTATAATTTACTTATAGTAAAGTAAAAACTTCTTTTTTAAGTTCATGTTAACTAGTTACGATAGTACTTCTTAATACTTATTTATCAAATAGATAGAAAATACTTATGACAAATGCCTATCAATTCCAAAAAGATTACACTTATCACGATGAGTGACAACGATGACTAAGCTAGTGTGGCAATAAATTTAGTTTGACCACAAATTTATCACTCACTTTAAAAAAAATATATACAAATTTCTTACAGAAGCCACAAAAGAGTTATAAATATGCAATCATGTATCAAAAGTAAAGATCTCACATCCAATGACGTGATTCACTTACACACACACATGTATATATATATATATATATATATATAATTATATATATATTTATATATTTATATGTATGATCAAACTACAAAATGAAATGGGAAAACAAGACTAAGATCTTTCAACCGTAATAAGCTGTCTTTGTCCGAGTCAAAAACCCAACTCAGTTGGGATCGCTTGTTACGGTTGAAAGATCTTAGTCCCATTTCTTATTGTGATTTGATCATTCATATTATATATATATATATATATATATATATATATATATACGAAACTAAAGTTTATCGAGACTCGGTCAGTTCTTCAGGTTGAAATTAAACTCTCAATGCCAATGCTTCGGTTTTTATTTAAAAACTTTTTAATAGGCTATGAAGAAAACGTCATTACCTATGAAAAAGGTTTTAAATAAAAATCGAAACGTTGGCATTGAGAGTTTAATTTGAACCTGAAGAACTGACTGTCCGGATAAACTTTAGTTTTGTTTCTATTCCACGGTCGATACTTTTTAACAATATTTATATATATACATTTTTGACTCTCTTGAAGGTTTGCCAAAAAAATTACCGTTCTGAGACCGCTGGAATTAATGTCTTATGGTGCTGTCTGCAGGTCTCCTGCAATCCTACTTTTTGGTTGAATTTTAGTAGTACAGTCATTAATATGAATGATATATAGTTGTGGAAACCGTTTTGGTTTTGACGAGAAACATCAATCTTAAGATTAAATGCCCTAATATGGTTGTACAGACAGTATGGTAAACAGCAGTCTTAGATATTTAACGGCTTTACTCTCTGAGGCTTATACCAGCGTAAATATCTTCTCTATCAGCAGGATCGAACCTTCCAAGTTACCATCATTTCCTATGCCCAACTCATTTTTTTTCAAATTCTTACTCCTCATTATAGAGTTTCAACTTTTTTTTATTTTTTTTTACACACAAACTTTACTTACTTTATTCTAAATTTATAAAATCAAATGGTTCCCGTCTCTCAAATACATATTTGTTGAAAATATAAAACTCGTATGGCTCTAATAAGTAAGGTTTTAAACTTGTTAGGTTTTAGGTTTTAAACTTAAAATTAAAAAAAGTAAGGCCACACCAAGAACCCAGATGGCAAGGAAGGACTATTAACCAGTTTGTTCGAATGTTATTAAGAGCACGCTACTTAATGTCCTTGGGTAACTGATTTAAACAGTGACAACTAAGTTGAAATCTGAAACTGTTAAACTAAAGAATAGGAAATTGCAATCATGAAACCATTAACTGAACAAACATTATTTTAAAACAGTTTGACCACTGTTTTAAAATACTTTGAATTAATTCTGAAATATACATTTACATTAAATGTAATTGTTACATTCCGAAAAACTCTCCTTTTAAAAACGAAATCCATTTAAAAGATGTCGCAGTTTAGGTTAGTATGTAAGAAATATCGGCCCGCGAGACACTCTGGATTCGAAGTCCTTATCAACATTGCCTCTCCAATAAATACAGGGTGCAGGCCAATAAGCTTCAATTCTGTTTTCTCATCGCTGTGCCGAACTAGTTCTGTTACATTCCTTTTCTTAAAAACTCTTCCGTTCTCCGGAACCACGTGACTGGTGCCGAAAGTTGGGAGACTCGTTGACCAGTGGCAATAGTGTAGTGATGTGTCCAGTGTGGAGCAAACATGACGAATACACCGTCCGGAGGAGCCGACGTTAGGTTCGCAGTGAAAATAGAACAAGCAAGAATAGTAAGAGCTGCGTATCTAATGAGTGTATTAGGTTCGATAAGGTTGTTTGAGAGTGATGTTCGTAAGTTGTACTTGTTTATAGGGAGAATGGACTCCGTTAACGATCAGTTGTTCGCAACTCTGCTATATCCGGCTACAGATGGAAACATCAAAACCTACTTCCTCGCAAGGGTTAGCCTTATGGTGTTGTTGGAGCTGGGAAAAAAGTAACACTTCGTGGAAGGGAGACTAGGGAAAATAATAACATTAAAATGTG
This sequence comes from Hermatobates lingyangjiaoensis, assembly GCA_026182355.1. Taxonomy (NCBI): domain Eukaryota; kingdom Metazoa; phylum Arthropoda; class Insecta; order Hemiptera; family Hermatobatidae; genus Hermatobates; species Hermatobates lingyangjiaoensis. The sequence goes on from JAPFBL010001938.1 coordinate 977,255, forward strand.
GAAAAGTAATACCAGAGGAACATGAGGCGAATGAATTAATGAAAAAGTTTGAAAAGTTATTCTATAACGAGAGACAGGTATTGTCAGCTACAGGTAGGGTCGAGCACCGAATAGAACTACTTGAGGGTTCAGTCATCTACGTAAAGCCTCGGAGGTGTCCTCACAAATTGAAGGGGATAATGCGAGACCAAATAAAGGAAATGCTGGATCAAGGCATAATTCGGAGGTCTAAGGCACAATTTTCGAGTCCTATTTCGCTGGTCCCTAAGAATGTTGAAGAAAGTAAACCCCCCAAATACAGGCTTGTGGTAGATTTTAGAGAATTGAATAAGTATACCAAGCTCCAGAGGTACTCCCTTCCTAGAATAGAAGACATCCTTGACCACATGGCAGGAACAACTCTGTTTAGCATCTTCGACCTCTAGGCTAGGTACCACCAGATCAAGATGCACCCAAGGAACATCGAGAAAACAGTTTCCATGTTTGATAGAGGTCGCTTTGAATTCCTGAGGATGCCCTTTGGCCTTAAGAATGCACCTTTCACGTTCCAGCGTCTTATGGACGAGCTTCTTGAAGGATTGGGAGAAGATTTTGCTCAGATATATATGGACGACATTATAGTCCATATACATGTTCCTTGTGTGTTTCTCAGGAACATGTCACGAGAGTATTGAGAAGGATAAGGAACTTTGTGTTAAAAGTAGCTTGGGATAAAACTCGCTTGTATCAGAAGGAAGTTAGGTTTATGGGGCATCTTATCTCAGGTAATGGAGTGAGGCCCGACCCTAGGAAGGTGGGAGCAATCGACCGACTACTCTATCCAAACGAACCGAAGGACATCAGGGTATTTTTAGGGATGATAGCGTTCTATAGAAGGTACATAAGAGACTTCGTGGCAATTACGAACCCCTACACAGACAGCTTGAAGAAAGGAAGGAAGTTTACGCTGACAGAAGAAATAATGTAAGCAGTAAATCAGTGTAAAAAAGCGTTGAAAGGCCCGCTATTACTCCAATTCCCGGAATTGAACAGACCGTTCATCGAAATGGCGGATGCAATATCAGGAAGCATGCAATGTAATGTCAGGAAGCAATCGGAGGAATCCTAATGCAATCAACAATCCAGGGAGAGAAACCCATAGCATACGCAAGTAGGAAACTAACCCCAACAGAAAGACGATATAGTACCATAGAACGTGAACTGTTGGGAATAGTGTGGACCGTAAAACACTTCCAACCTTACCTTTTCGCTGCTGAGTTCACTACTAAAACGGACTACTGATCCCTAATCTGGATTAAAAATTTGAAAGAGACGTCTTCACGGATAGCTAAGTGGAAGGAAAGGATAGCCGCATATCACTTCAATGTCTAACATGTAAAAGGCGTGGAAAACCTGGTAGCAGACTGCTTGTCTCGAAGTGTTAATGTTACTACCACAAGTAATACTAGTAAACCAGGTATTTGAGAGAGTTTTTCGCCAACTGGACGCCAGGCAAAGATGAGGAACAAGAAAAACAAAATATACAGAAGGAAGAAATCAGTCAGGGGATCATAAACAGCAAAAGAAATTAGGTAATTCTAAAGAGGGACGCAGAAGAGACAATAAACACTCAATTGCACAAATATGGCCATTTAATAATAAACACTATTACGGGGGGAATGAATTCAAATGACGAACAATTGCGTACAGTTATGAATCATTTTATAGTGCCGGGAAAAATTTATCATTTCTCTGCAGAGGCACAAGAACTCGAAGACAAGCTACTCCGACTAATCAGGAAGGGTAATTAAGACAAGGGGCACACTTTATATTTTGTAGAAGACAGGTAGAGACAGTAGAGGATGAGGATCCACAGAAAGAGGTCATCTTGAAGTTTCATCTAGGAGAAACCAACCATCGCGGCGTTACAGAGACCTTGAAGCACTTACAAAGATCTCATTACTGGCTTCAAATGGGTAAAAGAATAGCCTAAATGCTAAAATAATGCGAAACATGTAAAAAGAGGAAGTATGAGAGAATGCCGCCGTACCTCTGTACCTCTGTACCTCAATTAATACAGAACCAAACGCCTGAAAAACCTGAAGAGCCTGCGAGACATGGTTCGAAGTCCTTATCAACATTGCCTCTCCAATAAATACAGGGAGCAGGTCAATAAGCTTCAATTCTGTTTTCATCGCTGTGTGAACTAGTTCTGTTACATTCCTTTTTTTAAAAACCCTTCCGTTCTCCGGAACCACGTGACTTGTACATAACTAAATAACAACTAAACAGAATTCTTTGTAGACAGCTTTGAAGTTTATAGTGGACTCAATATTATGAATACAGAGCCGACTGAATAGTTGAACAATCAGTTGTGCAATATATTTAATAAAGAGAAAAATGATTGATTGAAACTCTTTCCCACAATATTTACAGTTTATTGAAATTTTCAGCTCACATAAAGGAAACAAATATCTGAAACCTTAATTCCAATCACTTTTGAAATAAAATAGTAAATTAAATTCGTTATATTATTGAATGAAATGAATTCATCAACAAAATACTATCTTTCTGTGAAATCAAACTATTTAATAAACTGCAATCTTTGTTTTTGTTAAATTACTAACGATTGTTCTGTCGACTGAACTGACTCAATAATTTTTAATAATTCACGTAATAGATTTTGACATATTATCGTCCATTCAAATGGAACAGTAAAATATTTATTAGTTCAAGAGAAATAGAAGTTTAAAAAGAAGATGTATATTAAAATTAATAGATTAATTTTTTAACATATTTACTCCACAATAACAGGTTTTAAGACCCAGACAGAATCTTTATTTACAGTTTTAATAAAAGGACTATTTCAATTGGGTCCAGTGAGCGTTAGGTCTGAGAATAGGAAGGCAAAGCCTGGGGAAGACCGTCAACACTTCCTTCCCTTATAGAGATTCTGTTTCCTTCACCCCTTGCACACCATCCAATGCTTTAGTTAAATATAAAGACCATATTGGACTAAAGGTTGATAAAAGAGTTGTTCAATGATAGTTGTTCTTAAATATAATCAACATTAGGCCACCATATCACAATAATACATATCACAATTGTCTAAAATAACAATTTTTTTTAATTCTAGATTCCAGCTTCATTGATGGGATGTTGTGCGGGGAGTTAGGAGCAAGAATTAGCTCCCCGTACTTCGATAATTGCGCAACAAGAAGTCCTTACACAACATTACTCTCCCTCTACGGAATGGCGGCAGTCACCGCGGATGAAGATATATTTTTAGGTACCTTATTTGATATTCTTTAAAAAAAAAAACACGAAACATATTCATAATTTTAAATTAATGTTTTTTATTTTTTTTTTTTTTTAGAAAATGGTTTATTAAGTTATGAAAACCCAAATTATCATTTACCACGTTTGGATGATGCGCTAAATTCAAACACAAATGTACCACTGTATAAGAAGTTGTTATACAAAGAACTGGAAGCGTTTTGCAGGTTCCCTCCAGGTAATACAACAAATAATGGTAGAAGGTCTTACGCTTCACTAAACATTGGTGCCATGGGAGTAGACGTTAATACTGGTCCAGTAACTAATATAGAAACCGACAACCGGCAACACAGGTATATTATTATGCTCTATTTTTATTAATATTACTTAATATCTTAATGTAATAATATTATAATTTTATTAGCGTTTTGTACATATTGTATCGGGTTAAGTTTATCAATACCAAACGCTAAGAGTGGTATAACTATTTATAAACTGATTTCAACTAACTGCACAAAAGATGTTTTTGCACATGCAGGAACTCTTAGTAATGAAAAGGCAGACCAGTTAGCAAGCTGAATCCTGATTACTTATGTCTTTAAAACCAGCATATTCTGATATCAACAGAAATTCAAGAAGCACAATCAATTGTTAAAATAGAAGATAATGATTATTCATAAATAATGCGCTACTTATGTTTGCATACATATAACATATAAAATAAGCAGTATATATATATATATATATAATAAGTCAGGTTCGCCAATGATTCGTAATTTACTACCTTCAATAAGAATAATAGCCACGAGTCTAGAATCTATTAATAAAAAGGTCGTGAATACAGAAACTGCGATTATTTTTAATAAAATATGCTTGAAAGAAGATCTGCTGTCAATATATACCAATATATGATCAAACCACTACACTAAATGGAAAAAAAGACTATGTTCTTTCAACCACAAGTTTTTGACTCTGACGAAGACCGCTTGTTGTGATTGAAAGATCTTAGTCTTCTTTTCCCATTTCATACTGTGGTTTGATCATTGATTGTTATTTCACGTGTTTACGTGAAATCTTGTTATCGATACCTATATATATATATATATATATATACATATATGATTCATTCGCTCTCCGTTCTTCGACGTGGGGAGATCTCTCTCACTTCGTCCTCTCTTCTAGTCTACTCCTGATGACGAACAGCAGTTCGAAATATTGAATTCTGTAAGTGTTCTTTTTATTCTTTTTTCTGTGTCGTGCTTTGTGTAATTTAAAGTTATTATATATATATATATATATATATATATATAGAGAGAGAGAGAGAGAGAGAGAGACGGTCGTCCTAGCAGTATTTGGTGAAGTTAAACAATAAACAATGTTAACGTTAGTGGTTGAACTTTTTAGCTGTACGAAGCGATCATTATCACCCAGCTGGTACAGCCACATTTAAATGCAGTCAATTAATAATTAGTTATGTTAAATGATATTTCAGAGTCCCCGATCCCAGCTTCAACCCATCTTTAACTTTCTTAGCTATATTGATTTTCTAAAACCAATATTTAATGACAGTTCGTTATTCAATTTTTTTGAATTCAACTCACTCATGCGATTAACAAACAATTACACTCTTAAAAAAATCTGGAGTGGCCTACACTCAACTTTACTATACGTAGTTAAAACTCAACGTTACTATACGTAAACTTAATATCAAACTTCTTGGTATATAATATAATGTCTCATTTAGGCATGATATAAATGTGTAAATGGAAGTCTTATTAGTTTTTCATTCCTGCAGCTAGTACTGATAATGACTTATCCACTTATCAATATCAGGCTTATTTTTATATATCACAATAACTACCGCCGATATAACATTTTTGAAAAGCGAAAGTGAAGATTTCGTGTTACAAAATAATCTCTTACAGGAGAACATGAGTCTGTTTCAATAGCTATTGGATCATTTACATAATTTACCTGATCTTCTTCTACATTGAAGATTTAAGACAAAGTTTCCCATTTAAAACATAAAAGCATAATTGAAATGTCTAATTGGAAAAGATTTATTAGTTTTTCATTCCTGGAGGTAGTACTGAAAGTGATTTACCCACTTATCAATATACACGCATAGTTTTGTACATCACACCACTGATTCCTATAATATCATTAGTATAACTACAGCAGTCAACATTTTTGAAAAGCGCAACTGTAGACTTCGTTTTACGATATTCCTCCTACAAGACAAAATCGCTTTTCTTCCAATAGCCAGTGGATCACTTACATACGAGTAGTTTATTTGACCTCCTTCTACAGTGAAGATTTAAAGCAAAGTTTCCATTAAAAACTTGAAAATATTTTAGGTATTTTAAAAACATTACAAAGTTTTTATCTGAAATGTCAAAAAATGTAAAAAAAAATGTCGCTTTCAGATAATTTTTAATTAGAGATGTAGGATAATTTCATTTATTATACCTCTAAACATTATATTATATCAGTGAATTCATTGAAAAAATTCTAAGTCAATAGAAAAATTGTAAAAAAATTTGGAGTGGCCTACACTCAACTTTACTATAAGTAATTTAATATCAAATTTCTTGAGTATCTATTATATAACGTCTCATTTAAGCATAATGTAAACATCTAAATGGGATATGATTATTAGTCTTTCATTCCTGAGGTAGTACAGATAATGATTGAAGGACATATCAATATATAAGCTTATTTTTGTACATCACACAGCTGATGAAAATAACTTCATTAGTATAACTACAGCAGTAATAGCATTTTTGAAAAACCAAAGTGAACATTTCTTGATACGAAATATTCTCCTACAAGAAAACCTGGCTTTTGTTCAAATAGCCAGTGGATTTCTTACATCGTTTACTTGACATCCTTCTACATTGATTATTAAAGTAAAATTTTCAAATTTAAAACAGGAAAATACCCTTATTTTCTCTGAAAAACATCATAAACATCCAAGAAAAAATGTTGTTTTAAGATGATTTATAATTAAAGATGTACGATAATTACATTTATTAATCTCTAAACGAAAGATTTCAATATTGAATTATCTTTTATAGAATTATTGATACGGGGAATTTTATGGCTTCTTAGTATTTAATAAGTTCATTTTCCTTCCCCTTTGTCAAATATCATATATACGAATTTTTTCTGAGTGAGTGTTATCACTCACTTTTCCTGCCTTCTGTACTCTGTTATAAGTAAGCTATGAATGTATATTGAGAAAAAATATATTAGTAATTAGCCAGTTTACATACTCAAATCGAAGTCAAAGCCAGCTATTCAATATAATTTAAATCTTTTATAGCTTCTAATTTTTGAAAATAATAAATATGAACTATTAGACTAGAACTGTAAAAAAAACTGGATATTTCTCAACAAACATAAGTCCTCTTTCTTGAGGAAAGAGTCCATTCATTACATTTCAATATCATGGAAAGGTACTACATTCACAATTATAATGTAATTGTAACTGATATTAAGTTTTGCTCAAGAGTGCAATATATAGATTTATTAAAGCATTTTATGAGACAAATCCATCATGTCATGGAAGACAAAGGTAATTTATTTATGTTTATTGCCGGTGATTTTTTTACATGTAACAATATTATTCCTCTTACATCTCGTATAAGTCAATAAACAATTTAAATTGTTCCTTTATAAATATCATTTTTATCTCAGTGGATTCGCTCAAAAAATTTCTAAGTCAATGTAAACAATGTAAAAAAGTAAAATCTGGAGTGGCCTACACTCTACTTTACTATAAGTAACTTAATGTCAAATTTCTTGAGTATATAAAACATAACGTCTCATTTAAGCATAACGTAAACATCTAAATGGGATATAATTATTAGCATTTCATTCGTGAGGTAGTACAGATAGTGATTGAAGGACATATCAATTTATAAGCTTATTTTTGTACATCACAAAAAATTTATTATTTGCAAATAATTTCATTAGTATAACTACAGCAGTAATAACATTTTTGAAAAACCAATGCGAACATTTCTTGAAACGAAATATTATCCTACAAGAGAACATGCCTATTGTTCAAATAGCCAGTAAATTTATTACATCGTTTACCTGACATCCTTCTACATTGAATATTAAAGTAAAATTTTCAAATTTAAAAGAGTAAAATACCGTTTTTTTTCTCTGAAAAAAATCTTAAACAGCGAAGAAAATGTTGTTTTAAGGTGATTTGTTAATTAAAGATGTACGATAATTACATTTATTAATCTCTAAACGAAAGATTTCAATTTTGAACTATCTTTTACATTTTTGGTTTTTAACAGAATTATTATACTGGGAATTTTATGGCTTCTTAGTATTTAATAACATCATTTTCCTTCCCCTTTGTCAAATAACATATATACGAATTTTTTCACAGTGAGTGTTATTATTTTCCTGCACAATATTATTCCTCTTACATCTCTTATAAGTCAATAAACAATTTAAATTATTCCTTTATAAATATCAATTTTATCTCAGTGGATTCACTCAACAAATTTCTAAGTCAATGGAAACAATGTAAAAAAATATAAAAAAATCGACAAGTAAAGCAGGTGATCTCTTACTCTAGGATAAACAAACAGTTTTTATAGCGTTATTGCTCTTATCCCGTAATTGAAACTTCATGATTTTTTTTTATGAATTGCTAATTTTTTGTTCCATTTTTGGTCAAATTTTCATCATTTTTTAATGAGCCGTTTAGCGTCAAAAAACATTTTCTAAAAACAGAAATCGTACTGTAACGCCTCTTTAGGGAATATAATTTTAAAAAAAAGTATCTTAGCTCATTTTTCACGTAATGTTCTATTTTAAGGCAGAGTTTTATTTTGATCCGTCAAACAGTATGGCTTGTATCGCTCTCACAAGGTTTGGGATTGAATTATAAGTCAAAATTTTTACATTTTATTGAAAAAAAAAATTTCCTGTTGTTTTAAAATTCTGAATATATTTTTCGTTTGTTGCATTTGTAACTTCAAAGATATTGTCAAAATGTCAAAACTCTAGGGTTATCAGTTTAGGAGAAATAAATGTTTTCTAAAAAACGGTTTTTGGCAAAAAAGTGACTCTCCCATCATGCATAATTCTTCCCAAACAATAGTATCTTCTTCCGTTCGGGGCCCATTTTTGTAATTAAAATATTCAACTTGATCATCAAGATTCTAGGGTTATCAGTTTAGCGAGGTAATAAGCATGTTTTCTAACACACTCACCCACGGTTTTTGGCACACACACAAGACTTCCATCGTACATAATTCTTCCAATACAATAGCGACTTCTTCCGTTGGGGCCTCATTTTGTTAAACATGTCAACTTGATCCATCAGAGATTCTGGACCGTAGCGTGGTAACAAGCAATGCTAACACACTCACCCACCCACCCACACACCACAGACAACATCGTAAAAACTTCATATAGCGACTTCTGGGACCTCAAAACATGTAATTCCGTCAAAATCTCGAGATCGAATTTTTTCACAATCACTATACTTTACTTATAGTAAAGTAATAACTGAAAATTTAATAGGTATCTTTCAAGCCACGTACAAGGCATTCTAACAGTTTTATTCGCAAGTGCTGCTATCTCTACGTTGAGGTTGCAAACTTTTTGACAACCTTCATATATTGATATTCCCAAAAGGATTACAACCTATACAACTTATATTATATAACCTCCTAACAAATTTTTCAATATCTAAAATTTTAATATCGCAGTTCAGCAGAGATTTGAAAATATTATCAGAATTATTATGTAGTAGATTTATCCTAGTCTAAATTAGTTTATTTTACTACTACAAAATTTTATTTTCTTTGAATAATCTAGATTGTTTAATTATTTTTAATGGATTTTTAATTTTGTTTGTTTCCATCTTCATTGTCAGATTCTTGTCTTAGTCTCTTTGTCTCTTTCTTTGTCTTTTCCTAAATGTCAATGAATTTTTCAAAGGTCGAAGTAAGTCGTCTGTAAAGCAGTTGTTTGTTCATCTCTTATGGGCTTGTGAACTGTTTTGTTTAAATATTTCTAGTGCTTCGACTGCTGTCATCAACATTCATATCAGCCTTTTGGGTATTAAGTCCATGAACTTTTGTAAGCCCATATGAATAATGTGCAAGTATCAGTAAATCGCTTGAAAAATTGAAATTTCTGTAAAACTAGTTTTATTATATTTAAAGGCTTGGATATTCTTTACAACTTAATCTTGAAGGCTACTCTGCCTATCCTACTGAATATTTTCCACAATGACGTGAACATGACATGATGTTTACGGACAAAAAAAAATAGTCATACAAAAATCTAACAATGAATACAGAAACAAGCAAAATTGAAAACTAATTAAAACAATCAGCATTATTTAGGGAAAATATAATTTTGTAGTATAGTAAACTAATTTGACTAGGACAAATCTACTGGTATTACAGTAGTGGAATGAAGAAAAGGTATACAGGTTAACACTAAATAATGCAGTTTACTCTTGACAATAAATTACGCCCAAAACTGGTCAGACGTCAATATAAAACGTTAATTAATTAATGAATTCGTTAATGTTTAATGAATTCGTTAATGAATAAAATACGAAGTAAGAATGTGAATATTCCTAATATTGGGAATATTAGGAAATAAACAATAATCCCCAATATTGGGATTATTAAAATTTAATATAATTAATTAAATTGGTTAAATAATTAAATCGGAATTTACTCTCTTAGTTAATTAAATTCATTCTTGACAATTTTTATTCAACTTTAATACTTAATAACCTTTTCTTGGAAGTTAAATATTTATAAAAACGCAAATTAATAAATTTTGTTATTTGAAAAGAAGAAGGACATTTAATATTGAAAATAAGAAGAGAGATAGATTTAATTCCCTAGGAAAAAAGGTGCTAGCCGGGTAAGAGCGAAGGGACGGGCAGGCCTGAGTCCGATCAAGCAGACCCTCTGTCTGCGAGCGCCGACTCAGGATGACCAACCGTCTGGCGGTGGCTTCTTTAGTTCATGCCATGAGGGAACAACCACTCAGGCATGTTAACCCCCCTACCACGATAAGATGAAGGCCATGGGAGGAAAGGGGGTGTTTGGGACTGTTTATTTGGTCCCTATTACTCCAGCAAAAACATTTAATTCATGTTAGAAATAGGGAAAACCATCATACCTCGTAAGATGTTCTTGGATTCGTTGGAGCGCTTTCGGACGTTGACCATTTGGAGCGCATGATGGACAACGTCCGAAAGCGCTCCAACGACTTCAAGAACATCTTACGTGGTATGACGGTTTTCCCTATTTCTAATGTAAGTCATACTAATCTAAGTGGTAGTAACATATGCATGTAACAAACATTTAAGCTGAATCCCCTTTGAATAGTATTTGGTCCTTTAAAACAGGGATCCTCGTTATAAACCTGTAGTAAGTGTTTCATCTGTGCGTAATATTTTCCTATGAACCACTTAAAGAGGTTAAGAAAAAAACCTTTTTCCATTATAGTGAAACAATAATGGAACAATAACCTGTTTAATGCCATATTAATAGTATTGCTATATCATAGGTCCTTGATCACACTTCCTAAGCTTGTTCGCAATCTTGAATTTAATATAATTTTTTTCCTATTGATAATAACATAGGTAATTAGTTAATTAAAAACTCTTCTAGAAACTGGAGTTTAGTGGTATTTATAAAATTATGTGTAAATGTAATTATAAAATATTTGTACATTAAACTGGTAAATCATTAAAATTGCGTGTCAAACGGCATGGATACCAGTAGTTGAAGCTAGTAGTACCATATTTTGGCATATAAATAAAGAGAATTATGATATGCTAAAATGATCAGGTATGAAAGATCGATGCTTTAATAAACATTGTCGAGTCTATAATAATTAAATTTAGCAAGTCAAACATTAAAGCTTAATTATAGATGAATCAAATTAGAGTCTCAGCATTAATGAGAGCATAGTCCTATCCACCAGGGTTAACCATGACACTTCTTCCTTTTTACGAATTTTGAAATACCTCTGTTTTCAATACTACACCAAATGTCCACTTTCTCTTCTTAGTTCAAGTGTGACCCAGATGAGGACCATTTATTTTAGTCATTAATCATGGATTAGTCATTAATCTTAAGTATCATTTTTTAATTTCTTACTGTCGTTTAGACATTAGTTTTATTTCAATTTGCATTGTTAAATTAAAAAGTTTATTGTTTAGGTTTCAAATTTATCCTCTAATTATTTTTGAGTCTATTAAATTACTTATTTATTAACGAAGTAATGTATATTTAAATTATTGGTATAATTATTATCATGATTGTAAACAACAGTTTTATTAAATCCTGCTATGAATTAATTTCATTTAATTTACTCCTTGGACTCATTACTGACTAAAATATTTTGTCACTAATATTGGACACAGATTAAGCTTACATAAATCATTAAAGGGTATAAAGAATGCCTCGTAAATCAAAGTTAGGCAAAGTTGTAATTCATTGAATGTAAACTTGAACCTTTCATAATATGATTCTCTTTCCAATATTTAAGTTGCTAATTATCTTGATAATATCCTTCAATTAATAGACATTATAAATAACACAGGTTTTTTTTTTAGGAATAGTTGCCCTGTTATACTTGACAATACATGCAGTGGTAACCTCAACAGGACAGGCTGCCGAACTTTAGATTTAACTTCGAGTCTTAGGTCCAACAAACCAGATTTAATTGAACACAGTACACATCTGCAAAACAAGTAAGTTACATCCTAAAATATATGTACTTTTTAATTCAGTTCTTTTTCAGAATTAAGGCTTGTTTTGTTAATTCAAAAGAAGGATCATCAATGCATTAGTAATAAAGACAATTGCCCATATTATAAGAACAATTAAAGAAGGTATGTAAATAGTATTTCTATTTTTCCATCGTAGTGAAATGCAAAAGTCATTTGATATAAAACTACAGCACATAATCTCACCTTGAGAAATAGGTGGAGAAATATTTCTGTAACAAGCGCGTTACAGAAATTAGTTGACTAGTCAAACACTATGTTCGTATAGTTACTATCATTTTCATCATATAACAGACACATAGATGAACTTCTCTCTCATACTTCTTCGCACTTCACAATGGTTCTATTCTCAAAGCTTCAGCAGCCGATCCACGTTGCCCAAGTCTTATTGAAACTCATCATTTCATGAATGAGTCACAAGGAGGTTATCATGATTTGTATATTTATCAAAACTTCCGAATATCTCTAATGAAAAAATTTGCTGCTTCGATCAAGTAATTCTTCCTCCCGTTGCACGTAGTTCAAGAAGCCTGCATCGTCCGTCTTTCCCAAATCCATTCCTTCCATTACTACCATAGGTTAATCAATGCTTTTCTTGCAATCTCAGTTGTCCAACAACATTTTTCCAATGACAGGCTCTCTTTTCTTCCTGTGATCATGATCTCCCAACAACTAAGTTGGCCAATAAAAATTGTCCTTTAGACTTTATCAAAACCATAGATGTCGAATGAAACCAAATGCATCGAATTATTCTCTCCATTCCAAAATTCCAGCTTTAGAATTATCTTTTAAAAATATTTATGGGGTTATTAATACAAGATTAGCTTCCCCATCACTCACATAAGTTATTGGACGAGCATTCAATTCAAGTCATCATTGATCACACTCACAGACTAAATAGTATAGTTTGTCCTATTCGAGCATCCTTGACCCAAAGTCATCCTTAAAAGCACTTTCAGGTTTAATATAAACCGTAAAAACAATCTGTAAAAACCACCACACCAGAGAGCAAAACGCGAGTTGAAAGGCCCTCTGTTGGTGTAACATTGTTACAAACTATAACCCTTTTTTCAATCAATACCTTTCAAGGTATTACTCTTTCCTTTAACGTTGTTTTTATTGGCTGTATAAATTATTCCTGGATGTCTTCTACTTGTAATAAATCGATAAAGAAATCTATTATAAATAATGACAAAACAATATCAGAATGCAACGCTCCATAAGTTTCACATGGTAAAACTTATACTACACTTTCCTGAAGGAATACAATCTAAACTTTCTGTCCTTCAGGTAGATACACCGACCCGGCTAGATCTATGCCAGTGACCTGGAAGATCTGCGCGTTTCACATTCAGAAATGACAAAAGTGACAGGAGGAGGAGGTGGTTCACATTCTATCTTCATCGCTATGAATCTCAAACAACGTATGCATAAAGTTAAATTGTACGTACAGTCATTCTGCCTTTAACTACCCAGAATCTTTCTCTAAGTAGTCGGAAGTATCTGGCCACGCAAATTTGAACATAAACCTCGTAGATACAGCATCACACGATGATATAACTCTTCAAAAAAATTATGGGTGCTCTGTCGTATCTATTTATCCCCAATTCTAGTCTTAAATCGAATCAGATCATTGTGTCAATTTGTACTCTTAATCTCTTCATAATTTTGTCTTCCTCCTCTGCAAATTGAATGGAAACGTTCTATTGATCTCTTTATCTAGGATAATCCTGTTGAAGAGTCACTCCAATAAAAAAAGCATATTTTCCAGCTTATATAAGATCCATACGGCACAGGCAACAGCCGTGTAGACCATTTGCAAATCGACTTTTGAGCAGCTGAGAGTATACTCCTCTGGGTCACCTTTTCAGGAGTTTTCACTCGAACTGTATTTAATTTTAATTTGTCCCTCTTATAATTCCAGTTAAGTCCAAACGCACCTATGGAGTTATTAACTTCAGAGCAGAGGTTCCCAAAGTGGATTCCGCGGAACCCAGGGGTTCCTTAATGGACTGTCCGGGGTTCCGTGAAAAACATTTAGAAAAAACATTTTTCTAAAAGTTTTTTTTTGTGGGTATGGATTTATTCTATATTTCTTGTGAATCATGAAACCGAATAATGTTTATATCTACATATACCCATAAGTAGAAGTCGTAAAAAATTTATTCATATTTAGGATGAATCATTAGTCAGTTTTTGGAACTATCTGATTCCCCAATTTCCTGCTATTGCAAAAGTAGCACTTCACACATTTGCTGCCATTTCCCACTACCTACTTATGTGAAACTGGATTTTTCCTTTAAACTGCCATAGAAACCAAATACCGAAGTAGACTTAAAACTGGGGCTAACTTGAAAATCAAACTCTCAACTATAAAGCCAAAAATGATTGCAAAACAAACTCTGTGTTAAAAATGCTAGTAATTCTGTTTTATGTTTTATACACTTGTGGAAAATATGAAAATTAAAATTTTTTGGTTTTTGAATTTTTATTCGAAAAATATACTATTTTTTTATTATCTTATTATCTTATTCGATAAATACTATTTAAAAAGGCATATCAAAATATTTATACTATGATTGTATGAAATCATTAGAATCTGGGGTTCCCGGAAAAGTTACTGGAATCAAAAAGGGTTCCACCGTCGAAAAAATTTTGAAAAACTCTGCTTTAGAGGAAAGATTGTCAGTCCATTCCTAACTCTTAACTCAAAATTGGCTATTTTGAACTATGTTTATCTTTGATAAAGATAGATGCTGACTGTCGAATGAACCTTGGAATAATTGTTTATCAGATACTGATATCACACAGCTGTCTACATAGAATGGTTTTGCTACCTGATGGATTATATTTTTATTATAACTAGGAATTTTATTATTCACTTTCCCTAAACACATTGCCTTAAATGATAATTCGCAACTGTACCCAATAAAATGAAGCTTCATTCTTACCAATATATAAGTGCCTCATACAAGAGTTAATGTATAAAACATTAGGATAAACCCAATCTTTTCTGTCGAGAGATATTTATAAAAAAACTTCTTAAGTGTGATACTATTCCTATTCTTTGTAGTCAGAACCGAAATAGTATTGATGCCATTACTTCTATTAAGTTTATATCCTTGTTCAGCACATTGATTTAGATAAGGATGCCTCTCGCACAATATGGAGTATCAAAAACAGGTTGGATGTTGGTGATACTATTTTCTTTAAACACTGAACCTGTGGTAAATAGTAGTCAACATTTTAAATTTTAGTGGATGCTGCTCCAATAATCTCTTCTTGTAACTATTTATTACATATCTACATTCGATAAGTGGCCAATTTAACAGCAACCTTAATTTTATTGACGGTTTTTGGAGTCTTATCTTGGCCGATTCATAGTTTTTAAGAAACTGTGGGTGTCCCTCTATCTACGGGAAAATATCTACATCAGGTAAAATATGAGTAATTTGCAACAATGGCTTTAAACTGATTATGACAACTCTTTTCTGATGGTGGCTTTCTAATCCCGATTATGCCTAATCACAATAGTCCAGTGACTGAATCTTCAGCACAAAATGAGTTCATACATATACCAAAGCTGTTTTCTTATTTGATCCAAGGTTATTATCAAGGATTTTGCCCAACATAGTTCATCCCAATTCTATTTCAAAAGAAACAAAACCAAATTTTAATTCTACTTTAAACCATGTTGCAATCTCACTAGCAACATCGGCTCCAATTAATAACTCTATCTCGTCCTCGGATATATTTTATAGTAGAATTCCAGCTCTTTCATTCTTAGATCCACTGATCTGTTGATACAATAGGAACAGCCGGGCATATTAAATCTGAGCCCAGCAATCAAAATCACACCAACCAAACTCTACTCATTGAATTTGTTGAACAAGTTTTTATTACTTCTGGAATTGATACCTCCTAATAAATCTGTACCAGACCTTCATTCTAAATAACTGTAATGTAAGATCTTTAAGACTAGTTGTCAATGAGCAATCTCACCCTCCTTTAACCTTTCCTTTCAATGTTATTTTAGGGGCTAGCATCAGCCTATTAGAAAAGTTGGTGTTCCCTAAATTCTGTTCAACACATTTAATTTACAGTTTTCTTTTAAATTTGGATACTTTATAGGTAAAAATACTTGCTTTTCAGTCTTACTGAAGTCCCCACCACAGTGCAACGCCAAAATACAAAAAATAAAAATGATATAAAACAATAATACACTGTTCAAGAAAGTAATGTTAATTAAAGTAATATTAAAATTCAATTATTAGAACCACTTTTCACAGTTTTGGAATAGATTTGTTTCCTTTTATAGTAAAGATTTAACTTTTAACTAAATTTTACTGTAGGGAGCACTGTTTAAATTGGTTGTTTATTTAAGGTACAGATGCAAGTGGATTCATTAAGACACTGAAACAATGAGATCATAGTTCTCTATTTATTTTAAATATTTAACCATTAGATTACTTGCAAATTATAAATTGAGTGTGATTAATTTTGGAAAAGGTAAATTTTCTCCTCTGATATTCAATCCTAAATGCAGTGAAGCTAATGGATATATATCAAAACTAGTCTTATTCATACAAAGGTATTACCACTCTTAAGAAAGTTTGTAATTTCTTAATTTCTGATTCTTAAGAAAATTATAAATCCATCTAATTTTCAACGCTACTAGCAGAATGGTTTTACGAATTATCAAAAGGTTTTTTATTTTTAAATAAAATATAATAACGATATTTATTTTTAAAAAATAATATCGTTTATTTTTTCATAGGCAGATTTTTCTAATACATTAAAATAATAAATTAAAGAGTAAACTAAATTGAAGTTTAAATTATGGTCGTCAGTGTCACCCCAGTACCTGTTTAACCATTCTCCAGTGCTCATCTATTCCAGAATTTATATGGATTCTAATATTCCATGAAATTAAATAAGATAAAATAATGTTGCTTCATTTACAAAACTGAAAGCTACAAACCTTCTATTTTACAATTATTATGCTATTAAATCTAATATTATTTATATTTAAATGAAATTTCAATTTAAAAAAATTAATATTCAAATTTTTTTAAAAAAAGTATTATTTAAATGTTTAAAAAAATTAATATTTCAATTTTAAAATGATCATTTACTAAGAAATTATGTTTATATTTGAAGAGGAATTAGGATTTGTTCACTACCAATTCTATTCAACTTTTAATAAACTGTCATGTAAAGATGTTTATGCCATATGAAAAAGATTATCGTATATATTTTGTTTCAGTGATTTTGATATTGTTGAACAACAAAACGACAATCTCGTATCTAATGAAGCATTTTACTCTGAACCTAAGAGTTGCCAATCATCACCTTCTAAATCACCCATTGAAGTACTCCCTCCAGGATGGGAACGTCATCAAGGTACCAAATTATTGTCAGCCTTAACCTCTATAATTTGATCAAGCAAGCTTTTATTCAAAGTAAATATAGTTTTTTACGATACTATATTAATATTGTATATTGTATATTAATATTGTATATTAATATAGTATAGTATAATATATATTATACTATAATATATATATATATAATATATATATACATATACAATATATAGATAATGAGTGAGTGAATAAAGAACACTAGTGTTTTATAAAATATTTGTTTGTGAATGGTTTCTCCGTTTAATTTAAAGCATCCCAAATAATTATGTAAATTTTATAAAATGTTCTGACAATCACACAAAATTATTTCTTTTTTGGGTTTTCAATGACTGCCTAACAATGAACATGTTAATAGCGTATTAATTATTTACCTCAGCTAACTTGAAGAAAACAAATTTGTTTGAAGCTATCAAAGGCTACAGTTGTGTTTCGTCCTATTTTAAACCAGTATTTATTCTACCTGACGCACCTCTGTCTAATAATGCGGCTTTTACACACTCCTCAAATTTCAGTCTTATACCTGTACCAACATTATGAAGAGTAACGGTTAAAGTCATAGACATCATAAAACATAACTTTGAACATCACATTAGTGCACACAAGATTTCCCGGGAACTCTTATTAACATTGATAGCAAATAATAAAAAGAAAAAATGAAAGAGATCATCAAGAATTACAGATAAAAATGAAGAGGGAAAAACAAGAGTAACAACTAATAGAGGGTTGACATATAGGAAAGAATAGTTGAGTAGGAAATGGAGTCAGAGATTTTAAGAAAAGGTATAGGGAGAAGGAGGGAGAAAAATACAGACGCTAGCCATATTACGACCGGCCAGGTAAGCCTGACTGACATAAGTCAGCCAAAAGCAGCATCGCCCGAATAAACCATGGGCCTGATAAGCAAACTAAGTTGCCGAATCTCACTGAGGGGAAGAAAAAGTCTTTAAAAAGACAGGTCAAGACAGGAAGAAGAAAAAGAGGAGTTTGGGACTCAGCTGCGAAACTGAGCGGACTTTTCAGCCCAGATCAGACACCAGCCCAAAATCGAGAATCCCAGGGAGCATCTAAAGCCGCTGTTGTGCCGACTGATAAGAAAGAAGTCTTGGAAAAAGATAGGGTATGTTGATCTAGCCACAGGTCAAAAGGATGGGTAAACCACCGACCAGAACACGCAGAACCCGGCCCAGGGATACAACCATCTCACCAAGCACCGCAAGAGAAGTATTGAAAAATACAGGTGTCAGCAACATCTGACTCCCGCCACCCCAGCCAAACCATCTACCCAGGTGTGCTTTTCTTAGTTCATGCCATGAGGGAACAACCACCCATGCATGTTAAGCACCTCCACTTCGACAAAGTAAACGCACTTCGGGGAAGAGAATTGAAATAACCACATTAAAATCAAACAACTTAATAATTTGATTGCGAATGAGATTGATAATACGTTTACTTATTATCAATAAGTAAACTACACTTATTATCAACTACAGTTGAGTGTAGACCACTCCAATTTTTTTCTTTTATAACATAACTGTTGCCTACTAGGTACCACACCAAATTCCTTTCTTTGATTACGCTATACTGCAAACAACTAATGTAATCATCGTAATCAATTATTGGTTTCAGATATTGACGGACCTTATTATTGGCACATAAAGAGTGGAACTATACAAAGACATGCTCCCGTAGTAATAAACGGCTGCCAAGAACCAAAAACTCCTTTAGTGAAAGACGCTGAAACCGTAAGTATAATTTCAATTCCATATCTGCATTGCGAGTTTTCAAAGAGATTATAATAAGATTTATGTCAATACAGTACATTTTCAAAAAGATACCTAATTTTGAGTGAAATTACTTTATTTATTAATATTTGATATACTAATAATTAAATTATCTTTTAGGTTTTAAGTAATTTTCACCAAACAGGTAATGTAACCCATGTCACCCGGAGTAATACCAGTTCTGCACTGGAAGAACTAGATTCCAAAAGGCGGGATGAAAAAAAAGAAGAAGTTGCCTTGAAGTATGTCTTTAGTAATATAAATGTGTAACCATATTTACGCATACACAAACCAAAGTCTTTAACATTACTCTAAAGTTCTACAGTCAAAATCAGTACATTGATTTCAGATTTGTTTTTCAATAGCCCTATTTTAGTGGAGATATTTAATGAGCCATAGTAAATACTTAAGGCTACAAATATTTATATAATGTTCTATTTATAATGTACTACTTGCTACTATAGTATTCTAGGTTACATTAAATAGCTAGGTAAAATAAAATAGTCATTCATTTTTAAAAAATGAATTATGACGTATATAATTCAAACATTCGTACAAATAAACATTGTTATAAGTAATGTAATATTTCTTTAGACGTCGAAGTTATCCAGCAAGAAGTGATAAAGAGAAGGACCGTTCAATACGATTTGCAGTTCGCAGTCTTGGTTGGGTAGATATATCAGAAAATGACCTAACACCAGAAAGGTCAAGTAAGGCTGTTAATAAATGCATAGTGGAATTATCTCTGGGAAGAAATGGACTTATCGATAATGTTGGAAGATGGGGTGATGTAAGTAACAATCACACAGCAATTTTGTGAACTATGTTACAAGAAAATGTATTTGTCTGTAATTATAGGTTCTTTTACATTTTCAGGGGAAAGACCTTTTCATGGATTTGGATGAAGGAGCATTAAAGTTGATAGACCCAGAAAATCTAACCATATTGAATACTCAACCCATTCATACAATACGAGTGTGGGGTGTAGGAAGAGATAATGGGAGGTATGGTTCTATATATATCAAAACATTTAGTTCATAATCCATGGAAAATGAATTCACTTAAGACCTTTTTATATGATGCATAACAAAATCTGTCAAATGGGCCTTTTTTTGTGAGTGAGAGAATAATTAAACTTTTATGTTGAAGAGATTCAGTGCGACACAACTCTGTGACTTCAGTAAAAATATCTTAGTATTTAAACACTATATTCATACTAAATAAAAATAAAAAAGTAAGCTAAGAAGAATTTTGTAATTGGCTTTATCTCGGTACGTTCTACGTCATTACTTTTAACAATAAAAAATTATACCTTCTTTAGTAGACGAAACATTTTAATTGTTGTCATTCTTCGCAGACCTCGAATCAAAAACAATATATGTGTTCTGAAATATTAAATATAATAAATTAAATATTCAATTACTACTATTAAATGAGTCGATATTTATTAAAAAAATTTAAGAAAAGTGAAGTAAATTTCTCTAAATATTCATTTTATTGTATTATAACGTATTACAAGTAAAGAAGTGACCTATTTTTTTCTGATGGATATCTTTAATAAGTTAATTGGCAAATTATCAGTATTAATTGAATAATATGATACAGGACCTCTTGAAGAAAGTAATTAATTAATATTCAAAGTTTCTTATAGATCTATATTGAAAGATTATTTAATTAAAAATAATATTTATTGAAGTTTCTGTTTGGATTGAAAGGAAAAAAAAATACCGAAAATTAATTCTGAATAACATTATTCACATTGGTAATGCTGGTATTAGGTTATAATCATTAATCAGTCATCTTTCATCATCTACTTATGAAGGTTACCAAAACTACTTCTTGGTTCGAAAAATATGATGATTTATTTACTAATGTTGAGAGACTACCGATTCATACGTACTCTATTATAAATTCTCCCAAGAGCAATGCTCAGTAATTAAGTCACACTTTTATCTACTGAAGGATAGTTATTTTACGTCCTTTTTAGAAACGTGTCACTTGTATGATTAATGGAATTATTTGTTTTTTTTTTCGGATTTATATTCTAGAGAAATTCCTAATTCATGACAGTACTAGTAATCATTTAATATTTATATTAGTTTTTGAATTAATTTTTATAGTGATATTGTAAGAAAAGTTGTTTTTCTTTTCTCTTTTAGTTGACATCTTTTAGCGGACAGATGATTTTGTTAGAGTTGTATTATTTTCTTTCTTTACGACCTTGTAATATATATCACATTTTACTCCTAGATAAGATAATATAATAATAATAATATAATATAATAAGATAGTATGGACATAGATTCACAAATTCGTAGCAGTAGTGATTAGAACTTCGAGCAAGTTTTGTGTAT
Organism: Hermatobates lingyangjiaoensis; assembly: GCA_026182355.1. Lineage (NCBI taxonomy): Eukaryota > Metazoa > Arthropoda > Insecta > Hemiptera > Hermatobatidae > Hermatobates > Hermatobates lingyangjiaoensis. The sequence goes on from JAPFBL010001938.1 coordinate 998,868, forward strand.
CATCGCAAATACAATTTTTCAGGAGAGTATGTTTAAAACGACTCTCTTAAAACTCAGGTTTAAAGAGGTAAATAGCTCTATGCACGTCACTATAAATTTAATTGATAAATTTCAGTTTAAGTGGTGATTTACTGATTTTAATGGATTTTTTTTATTTTCACGCCGCTGTTTTGGATAAAAAGAGAAAGGTAATTATTTAATTTTATCTAATAAATTTAATTTAAATTATAAAATAATCTTGGGATAACCTTTGTAATATCAGTTATTATCCATGTTTTTTTTATTTACAGTAATACAAATTTCGTTGTCAGTTAGTTTAACGAAAAAAAAAATACTATGTCCATGATTTTTATAAAAATATTTTGATTTGGTTTCCTTTATTCTTGTTTGTACGAGTATAATAATGACATTTATAATGAAAGTAATTATTTGGAAAAATATTTTTTGTGCAATTTGTTTAAGATAGAGAGGAACTTTCTTTAAAATTTAAAAATTGTCTTTTGTTATTCATAAATTTATTCTAAATTTCAATAAATTTGATTGAGAAAATGAAAGACATAAAATGCGAACTTGACATTTTAAGAAATGTTATCCAAATAGTTAGTTTTCCATTTCAATATTATATGCACATTTTCTTGTCCCCTCCTTAAATGGTGAAAATAACACTTAATATTGTACTATATATGTCATTCAAAATATAAGCTACTGAAATGTACTTATCAGTTAGTGATTATAAAAAATGAATCTGTCTTCAACTTACCCACCCATCTTTTACTGTAGTTAGTACAGAAATAATAATCTGTAAACTGTTTTATTTATAAACTGTTGTTGACTTTTGCCTACAAAGTACTTTTTTCCATGAAAATTATTTTCTTAAATGAATTAAAAGTTATAAATAACAGAAATACTATCTACATAGTCTCTATAAATATTCTTTTCACCAGAGACTTCGCTTATGTGGCAAGGGATAGAACTACCAGAAAACACATGTGTCATGTGTTCAGATGTGATATACCAGCAAGAACAATTGCTAACACCCTCCGTGATATTTGCAAAAAAATTATGATTGAGCGAAGTTTACAACAGAATTTGGCAAAACCCATTGAAACTAGTAAGTTTTCTTAAATTATATCTAGCAATTATTGCAATTTACTTTAAATGAATTAATAGAATCATGACAGATACCAAATAATTTTAATTTAACCTAACCTAAACTATAAAATTAAACAGTTCTTTTTGTGTAGTTTTAGACTATCAAATTTTCTTATTCTTATTTACTAACTCAGTAGTTAGAAAAAGAACAGTACAAAATATTCTAAGCAGCCATTTTCAAAAATTTATATAAAATTATTGTATCTCAATAATTCATTTTTCAGTATTCTCCGCGATACTTGTACTGTCTTAATATATATAAAGTCATTATTAATTTTTAGGTTGTTATGCAAATAGTACTGTTTCTTAATATTATAAAGTCATTATTAATTTTTAGGTTGTTATGCAATAGTACTGTTTCTTCATTTCTGTAATCCTTGTTTAAATCTTAAAAATTATGATTTACATAATCATTAAATTGTAGAACTTACTTAATTGTACCTTTAAGACAAAGAAAGAACTATTAAGTTATATATATATATATATATATATATATATAATATATCTTTCTCTACATTGACATAAAAAATTAAGCAAATCATCATCATTATTATTAACATAAAAACTATACTTTCATTTTTTTTAACACACCTTTTATTTAATCTCAAACAATTCTGCTCCTATTGGTGCGTTTCTTCTCAAGAAATTTGATTTCTTTTTTGTACCATATGACCACCTTTAAAAACTTCAATAGATTTCATTGCAAGTGTTATTTCAATTTAGGAAAATAATTGTTTTAATCATTATTATTCAAAAATATATAAAAAAAATGAAACTTTTATTTGGTAGTGTATTTGGTACTTTTTTAAGACCTATTTTACTTCTCACCATGAGCACCTCTTGAACATGAAGTCGTAACAAAGAGAAACAAAATGTTTATTAGACACTTTCAATGTCAATTATCTTCTATTTTGAAGAACATTTTTAAGATTAGTTTCAAAATTATTACAAAAATTAAGACTTTATAAACTGAAACATATGTTTATTCCATTATAGCATGACGAAAAGAAAAGTCATCATACAAATCAAAAGTAAACATTTATCAAGTTTTAAAAGTAGTTTATACGTTGATATATATATCATATCAATCATATATCATATCATAAGGTTGATTATGTCATTTTCTTAATATGAATATTAGTTGAAAAACATGTATTTCTACTTTTAGATGTTGGATCCACTAATAAATCAAATGTTGCAACCAGGCCGACTAACTTACCAACTGAACATCGCCGTTTCAATAGAAATATGCATACACCATACTGTAAGTGAATTGATATAAATCATTGAATTATATTATTTAAATATTGTGTGTTTTTGTAATTACTAAGTTACCTTTCTAGCTCATTGCTTTCCTACGCCCATGGAGGAGCCAAAAAAAGTTTTAGTTGCTGATTACTTAGGTAGTATAGAAGTAACAAAATCAAGCGGGATGGATGTTCTTAATGGTGCAATAGATCATTTGATGGACACAACTCAGAAATCACAATGGCATACAGTTAATATCGCTATTGCACCAAGCATGATAACTATATCGGATCTTGAATCACAGGTAATACAAAAGTTATATCCTTAAAAACAAATCAAAGAATTATAATGATTTCTAATGTAACATACACTTCTTTTAGGAGGATGCCAAACCATTGGCAGAATGTAGAGTGAGATACTTATCTTTTCTTGGGATTGGGCATGATGTGAAAAATTGTGCTTTTATCATGCATACTGCTCAGGATTTGTTTGTGGCTCATGTCTTCTATTGTGAACCATCATCTGGAGCACTGTGTAAAACAATTGAAGCTGCCTGTAAAGTACGTTCTATTAACATTAGTAAACATAATGTTAACCACTACCATTTGGCGTTATCCCCAAATAATATAAACAGAAATATGTTAAAAGACTTCCTTTGTCTTATGAAACATTGAAGTATTATTTTAAAGTTATATTGCAATGAAATCACTTCTTAATACATTTAATAATTTAATACCTTTCTTAATTAGTCATGATTACTAACAAAATACTATATTTTTAAGTACGCATTTGTTTTAAAGGTTTATTTACCATGCAATTCAGATACTGTAAATAATTGTACCAATATGTTAAATTACTAACACAAAATATACCGTTATATTGTCACCAAAAATGAATCATCAAATAGTATGGTCCATAGTTTCTGATTCAAAGTTATCTTTGGCGTTCTGTATTCAAAATTAAGGTTATAACAAATATAGAAACTTAAATAAATGATTATATGTAATGACATAAAAAATAATCATTATGAGCATCAATCAATAAAAAAAAACTTAACATCTTAATGGTTTTAAGATAGAGACACTGTTAGTGATGATTTAAATAAGTTTTATTTATAGTTCAGTTCAGTAATAATTTCAGTCCACGATTGTTCTAAACCTTGTAAAATGAAAAATACTTTTACCTCAAAGGTCATATTCACTATTCATTATTACATGAATCATTCAATTAAACTTGAGTATAGTACTCAATTGAATGGTTTAACCATTATTTATAATAACCTACTATAGTAGTCCACTGTAGTGATTCAGGTTTACTATTGAAAAAACTGTTTTATAATGAAATACCCAACAAGCTTTTAAATTCACTGAAAATGCTTGATTTCATTGAGTAAAATATGCGGTCCATTTACTAGTAAAATTATATTTACATGATTTTTTCCAGTTGCGATATCAGAAATGTTTGGATGCTCATCCTCAAACTGCTGGTGCAGTTGAGAACAAATCTCCTACCAAAGGATTTGGAGCTACATTAAAATCATTGACTGGTCAAATTGTTGGATCTTTCACAGGAAAGAGATCGAAAAATTCCTGAGATAAACACTTATCTCTGCAGGTTAGTGAACAAATTTAAGTCTGTTGGTCGTATGAGTGTATGACTCGAATAAAGTGAATCGAAGATAATGCTAATTAAAGTGACTAAGATAATTTAAGATACAATAAAAAATAATCCTCTTTTATTCATGACTTTTAATCTACTAGAGAGTTTAAGACTAATTGAAATACTATGCACCACCCTTAGTTGAGTTGTACAAATTGCTTATTTTATTCAATAATCTTTTATTGAATTTCTAATGTATAGAGTTGGACGTTTAAAGAAATCAATGAATGACTAAATAAAGTTTTTGGGTTCAAAACAATCACCATAATTGTTCTGAAGAGGTTTCATCATAGTTAACATCAAACATTCATGAAAACATTTCCAAATGAGTTCATCAAGAACACAAATGCATCATGCTTTAAATAGTTTCTCATAATTTTAACTCATAGTTTACAAATCTTTAGTTTAGTCCACTTCAAAGTTATTGATTTTTTTTATAATTGGTGGAGGTTGGTCTAGATCTCTTGGAACTACATCTGGTTACTTAAAAAATGTAGTTGCCAGCAATCATACCTGGGCTTACAATATTAATTAAGAATTCAGGTTCTATACAAGAAAAATATATAAAAACAATGTCTTCTTAAAAAAAACCATGAATGCTATATCATCATTAGTTTTGCATTGTACAGGTTAATATATTTATTGATATAACTGCATTTTTTTGACACATGTCATACTCTAAACCAGTACATTCTCTCACTTTAATAAAAAAAAACCCAAGAAGTCAATAAAAAAAATTCACTAACAGTCAAATAAATGGCCACAAGATGTCATTTTTAAAACTCAGAATTGCAAAAACGGTTACACTCAGTACTTCATAATATCTACCTGATTTGGTCTCCTCCAACTATTCCTGTTTTGGGGTCTTTGAAAGACTGACCACATAGTTCTAAGTTTGATGGCTTGGATTAATTTAAATCATTTCTTTATCCATGGATCAGAAACTAAATTCTAAATTTTTCTTCAGAGAAGAATTAAACTCTAAATTATAGATTGCATACTTTGGTTCAGTAAATGTGAAAATATTTATTAATATTTCTTTATAAAAATAATTATTTATGATTTATTAATATGTTTATGACGATTTACATTTCTATGTTTCATTTATTTATGTTTATTGACTATTATGATATTTATAATGATTTATTATGTAATATATTTATTTATTTACAAAGTTTAAACTTATAAGAAAAAAATGCTCATTATATTCCTACCTGATAAGAGAATTCGATAGTTATCTTATTTCCAATGAAATGTATATAACATATCTCGTCTATCCAACATTATAACATTTTTTTAAAAAAAACTGGAGTTTATTTTAAATTAGCAACCAAGTTTAATATAATTTTTACCTAAGAAATTCTAGTTAATTAATAATTTTAAGAGTAAAATGAGTAAATAATAAATAGTAATGTTAATATATTATTGTTTATATTCTTATTATATAATACTTGTAATTTAAATAAACAAAACCAATACAAAAACATAGGAACATGCTTATTATTATTAAAAACATTTATTTCTTATGTTTTTTTTGTTTTTGAAAATAATTGTAGTTAATTTTCTTTTAATAATAATAAACTTATACATATTATTTTATATACACCCTATAAATAGTAATAATAAATAAATAATAATACTGAATATGTACTATAAATATAATATAAAAATCTTATATTATAAATGTTATTTTATTTGAATATTCACTACTTTGGAAAAGTGAAATTATTAGATTATTTGAAGTTAAAATTATTCATTATTAATTTTATTTTTTAAAAAAAAATATTTCGGAAATGAATAATTTGAGACCAGTATATTCTGCATTAATGTATTACTGTTCCATGTTCTTCTTATATACTATTGTTTTTACAATAGTAACAAAAGTGATTAAAGGACATGCATTAAAGCACAGCATATATTATGCATTACTGAATACTTGTACCTCTATTGTTAATAAATTTTGATAGAGGATCACCATGTATATTACTGTAAGAATAATTTCTTTAAATTTATGTTTATTAATTATACTGATATCATTTTTTTCACACATTTTCTTGCATAAATTATTTTGTAAATATTTTCCATTATAATGTTAATGAATTTTTTATAATTAAAATGTTAATTTCTAGTTTTTTAAATATTATTAGAGAGCGAATAGTGAATCACATGTTGTGTAAATGTAGTGGTAAGCAACTGTTGAAGAGGGTCCAGTATTTCTTGTACAAAAACATTCGATACTCATCAAAAATATAATGTTATCGAACAATGCACCCAGAATATATATATTTATAAATTACATATATATATATAATATCAATGATCAAACCATAATATGAAATGCGAAAAAAAGACTAAGGTATTTCAACCGTAACAAGCAGTCTTCGTCAGAGTCAAAACCCAACTAAAACACTAGCTGCAGAATCATCATGGTGAGGGGTTGAGAGGAGTGGGGGGGGGGGGGAGTGGTAAAAACGATTTTGTTAAGAAATTATTAAACCCGCACAGATTAAATTTAATAGATCAAATATTATAAACATTAGACCCAGTGTTAACGTGGGCAATAGCCTCTTCTAAGACAGTTGAAAATGTTCACTGTCCATAACTTCACTTCTACGTTGAATTTCCAATCAATTCAGAGCCTATATTTTAAGTTAGACCTATACAAATCTACTGTAAAAGTTTCAGCTTTATATGTCTTATGGTAGCTGAGTTTTACCTGTGACAAAGTTTTGCGGACAAACAGACAAACCGACAAACCGACAGAAATTTTAAGGGTGGATTCGGTTTCTCCAATGTATTGAAACGTAAAGAAAACTTGAAATGAGTCAGTTCAAGCAATGTACAGAAAATCATTATTTTATTTATAAAGATATATATATATATATATATATATATATATATTGTTAATATTGCCCCATATTTGGCTTGTATCTGTTGCTTGTACACGATTTCTCCAGTTTCCGGAATTCCTTCCTCGTCTCTTCATTAAAACTATAAAGCTTATCACCAATATTGTTAGTCGACATGTTTCGAATGTTACCACATTCATCATCAGGACAATAATGAGAATAATAGTAGGATTGTCAATTTATATTGGCATTATTTAACAATATATGTTTAAATGAAGGACTGCTTCCAACTTTTACAATATATATATAATATATATATATATATATATATATATATATATATATGCTGAATTGAAATATGCAGCAGCCTTTGCATTGACGACTTTTTTGCTGACTGTCTCTAACTTTCTGATTATTCTCCTTTCAATTTGGGGTAATTCCCAAATTAACTCTGCCAGAGACATATAAACAATATCCAAAGTTAGATTAACATATCATGACTAGTTAAATGAATGAAAAAACTAATTTATTTACTCACAAGCTTTCGACTATACAATAGTCATCTTCTATATATATATATATATATATATGTAATATTTCTTGAGGTTGAGGTCCAATGATAAAAACTAGTCCATTTGCCGACGTTCGACATAGTTTCGACTAGTTTTTATCATTGACCTCAAACCTCAAGAAAATTACATCATATAAATATTGGGTCAAGAAAACAAATCATTTGATGAATATATATATATATATATATATATATATATATATATAGTATACAATAAATATACACCGTCTGTCCAAAATGTTTCCGTCTGCTTTTATTACTGACGTATGGGTAGCGCCATCTCTTGGTGCTATTATTAACAACGATGGTAACTTAAACTAACAACTTAAACAGCGCATGTGCATTCGCTGCAGAACACAGTCACATCTGAGTCACAGAACACAGTTCTGTCAATCAGTGTTTTTTTGATCAATGATCAAACGTAGTGTATTAACAGTACTGTGTCACGATGGTTCACGGACAGTGATTTACTTCCACATTTTACTCGGAAAAACCACAACGGAGACATTCGAGTTGATGATAAAGGCTTATGGGGATGAGTGTTTAGGTCGTTCATAAGATTTTGAGTGGTTTAAAAGACCAAAGAAAATGCTGATGACAATATCCAAAACAAAGGCAATGCCCATCGTATTTTTTGACTCTGAGGGTATTATTCACAATGAATTTGTACCCACAGGCACAACGGTGAGCTCTCAGTACTATCTAGATGTCGTGAAGGAATGAGGAATTCCTTCTTGCTGCACGACAATGGTTATATTACAGGCCCGCCCACACGGCTGGAACTGTAGTGCAGTTTTTGACGAAAAAGCAAATGCCAATGCTCAACCACCCGCCTTATTCACCGGGTTTGGCCCCGAGTGACTTCTTTTTATTCCCAAAGATAAAAATTCAAATAAAGGGTCAACGTTATGATTACATTACTGACATTCAAAAGACTGTGACAAGTGAATTGAACAAGGTCTCAAAAAAGGACTTCTCAGACAGTTTCACTCGCTTATATAAATGTTCTGTGCGTTGTATTCAACCGTGAGGAGACTATGTAGAACGCCTGAAGCAATAAATCATTAATTTTTAGTTTTATTTGATTTTTATTGACCTAGTCCGGAAATATTTGGGACTGACGGTGTATGAAACAAAAATCAAAGTCTAAACCAAAGTAAAGAATTCAGAAATAAGACTAAGATCTTTTGACCAAATAGCTCAGTAAGTTCAAGCGGTACTCTGATGAGGACCAGATATTTTCGTCAAAAAATCTTAATCCCATTTCTAAATGTCTTAGTGCCCTTTAGACGTTGATATATACAGATAGTATATTAACAACGTTTATTAATAACTACAAAATAGTATAGGACACATGACAGAATAAAACGATAAATATTTCAAACCGTCGTTATCATGAGAAGACTAGGAGAAAAACATCTCTTTCACTTCGCCTTCTTTCTATTATTTTTTAATTTTTATATATATAATAAAGTACATGTCTTGATGTACAAACAATAATTACTATAAATACATGTAGTTATATTATAAGCATGTCTATGATTACCGCAACAGGCTGTTTTCTATTTAATTGAATCAGTGTGTCAGCATTAATTACACAGAATTCATCATTGCTAGTAAGGATCGAGTGTTCTAAATGTATTGAGTGATCAATGCTTTAGTATTATTTCTGGTTATATTACACATAATTGACATAGTTTTTTTTGTTAGGATTTGTGTGCGCCTGTGGAGAGAGAAGTGATAAAGCATCGACATCTCCCAAGCCCATTGGTCACATCAACAAGCCTTCAGTCTCTTCTATCCCCAACCTTGACATACCGTAGACAAAATTGGGATTTATAATTCTAATGATGCTTTATTATATAATATTCGTTTTATTTTATTTATGCTTTTAGCTCTTATTTTTATCTGATTTTTGTAAATAAATATTTACACATCAATATATAAATGTAAGTTTAATGATCTCTAAAAATATTTTTTTTATTTATACATAGATCAAACCGTAAAAGAATTGTTATGATGTTGATTGTTTACCACTAATCTCTTGCTTTGTATATAATGTAAAAATCATTATATGTAATTAACTATTGAATTTGTTTCTTGCGTGAGTTTGTCATTTAAGTACAGTATTCTGAAAAATAGTTTTTTTAGTTGGGACCCAAATTTCAGGGTATAGGACATTTCATCCATACTATCACCTGGTAGTTTAATTGGAATAAACATGCTTGCTGTATCCACTAATATCTATTTTAACTGATTTATTTAATGAATTTGCTTCGACACTGTGTTATTATTGTTTTTATAAATCACTGTTCAGTTTATTCTTACAAGTAAGAATGCTATTTTTTAAATAACATTTATCTATTGTAAATGAAAAGATGAAATGCCCCTAATATGTTGTTATAAATGAATTAACAATATAAATGTTTGTTAGAGTGTATTACAGTGTGATTTTTGTATGTTTGTATGCCTCACTACAGACAGACTTTAATTAAATGAGAATAGAATCTCATTTGTGCATTACAAAATATAGATGCACTTTTTGGTAGTTCATGTTGTATAAATCAATACATCAAAATGAAATTTCATTTTTCTAAGTTGAATTTATGTTACGATTTATATAATTTTATTAGTTACTTTGAAGGATCAATAAGTTTATTCGAGATTTCTGTGCATAATTTATTTGAAGATTAAAAAAACAAAATTAATGAAAACTATTAAAAAATAAAGCTGTTTGCAATTAGAAATTAGAGGTAAATATTGCATAGTGTTCTTTTATGCATGCTTATTCAGTGGTCTCCTGCATACATGTTGTAGTACAACCATTCTAAAAAAAAAACATTATTTAAATGTATAAAGCACTAATAACCGTGTGGTTTTGGGCTGTCTGTAGTTACATGTTTATAGATTTATTATACCAATAGAAAGTGTGGATACACAATGTGTGCGTATGTATGGTGTGAATATGTGTATGTTCCGAAGTAAATACTTGTATGTGTTGTTTTGATTTATATTATTTATTATTTCGATATTATATTGGACTATTAAAATATAATTTTTAATAACATATTTTGTAAATGAATTTTCATTAAGTATATGAGGCATTATACCATGGTTTGGTCTGTCTATAGTTAATGTTTACAGATTTATTATGTGTTTAGAAATTGTGGACACACAAAGTACGTGTGCATGTGTGTTTGCGTGTGTGTGTGCGTATGTGAAGGCATAAATGAAAGAATGTGCTAACATATGTTGTTTAAATTTCCATTATTTTCATATTGATTATTTTTCCCTCCAGTCACTTTATACCAAAGAAAAAAAATCTGTTATTTCCTAAAAACTAGTTATATTGATTTTATGATGAATATTTTTGCTATCAAGTGTTACCGGATTGACATTAATGATTGCTAATTGTTGTGTTAATTCAACTGTGTGCTTTTTTTCTAATGTACACATAATATGTATTTAATTATTTAAAGTTATCTCATTTTTGAACTAGTTTATTAATTAGTGTTTTAGTTTCATAATACATGCTGCTTGTGTATTAATAGTTTTATAAAATTGAATATTAAGTGGTAAAAAAAAATGAAGCACTCATCAACATTCAGTCAGTGTATTTAGAATGCAGATTACTGATTTAATGAACTGAAAATTAGGGATTACTTATTTTATTATTGTGTTGAATAAAAATCTTTATTAATGACGTATTGTAATGATTACTGAAATACAAATATGCTGTGACACCTTGCAACAATTTTCTTTATTCAATATAAAAAATAAATTCATTGTACTTTTTATTGCTCCAGTTCCAATATGCTGAATACTTATTTTTAAGTACCGTGTTTAAAAAAAAAATAATTATAATCACTACAAATTATAATTTATCTTATTTAAATATACACTAATTAAAAGTTTTTTTTTTTTGACTAAGTAGACAAAAAATTCTAATGTAATTTCTATGTAGTTAAACCAAGAAATCATAATACCAACTATTAAAATTTTACAAAGTGAATAATTAGATAATAATAAGTGGTTTTAATAACATAACCTAATATTATAGTATTTAATATAACACACTATATTACTTTTATTATTACATATTCTAGAATGTACTAGAATACATACTATAATAAATACTATATTTTTTCTACTACTTTTTAAATCTAGTGAAAAATGAATCAGATTGACCACTAAACAAAATTTACTTAATTAAAATTTTAAACTTAAAAGAAGCAAAAATGGACTTTGAATATGCTTAGTATTAATTTGTTGATTTGTTTATACAGCACACTTTCCTCAAATACAATTTTTCGATATATCATTTAAAAGAAATAACCATAGAACTTTTTTAATTAAATAGAACATTTCATTAATCTGTATTGCTTCTCAATACAACTGCCTTGTTAAATTCAAACAACCGGAAATATGTATATGCTGATTTAAAAAGGCTCACCTTTCTAAAATTCAAAAATTACGAAATGAGCATCTTCGGAAGCTTAATGAAATAATTATTGTTATAACGACACACTATATATTTCTAAGATCAATTCAACGTGATTTTATTCACAAGAATTAAATTACACGTCCTTTCAAGTAAAAGGATAATTAACACAAAAATAAAACAGGTAACTGACAACATCAACAATGTCATGTTACCATGGCAACGAAAAGAAAAGTTGAAGTGTAGCCAACCTTTACACCTCCCCCTCTTAAGTGACTTGCTGCGGGTTAAAGGGTAGCAGTTTGCTGGAATGGAAGAAATTGGATATCTTTTTCTTTTACCTGCAGCAACTTCATAAAATAATGGTGATATCTGCCTGACAATTGGGAAAGGCCCTACACGGACAGGATCAAGCTTTTTCCTGTTTAGTTTATTCCCATTCTCGATGTAGACTAAATCATTCTTCTTGAAACAATATTATCGCCGATTTCTATCTATCCGATCCTTGTTTACTTTAAAATTCTTGAGAGAATTCTGAAACGCTGTTCTGCGGTCCTCTTCAAGAGACGGCGATTTACCCTCCAAAAGTGGTGATATTGTATGTTTTTCACCCAGCAAAAGATAAGATGGTGCAAATTTCGTAGAACTGTGAATCGTGTTATTATATTCAGAAACACATTCGTTAGCCAAGATCGGCCAGGCTCTATTATCGTTGTTGTTTATTTTACATCGGAGACGGTTTACCAAGGTTTAGTTTAATCTCTCGTTGAGCCCATTTGATTCTGGATGATTGATGCATGTGAAAACTATTTGTATTCCAGCCCCCTTTAAATAATTTATAAAATCGGCTGAATTAATACCTGTGTACTGATCCGCTAGCAGAATGGAAATCTTATTTCTTTTGGCAATTGAATAAATTAAATTTATAAATGTTTGAGCATTCTGTCCCTTTGTAGTAGAGATCCATTCATAGCGGGTGAAATGATCTACTAAAATATGCATATACCTCTTTTTTGATCGGTTTCCAGAGAAACCTCCGACACTATCCAGTGACATAATTTGAAATGGTTCTGTAGCTGAGCCGAATTTGGGAGAGTAATCCGATAGCTCGACTTCGTTCGAACTTTATTCTCGATGCATATTTTACAATTTTTACAAAAAGGAGTGTATAGCTTTATCGAGCCCTTTGAAGTAATTAGTGTGGTCGGATTGTTAGAAATCATATGGCGCCGGGACCAATATGTCCATAGAGTTTGTGAACACGTTCGATTATCTCGTTTCCTAGGGTAGGAGAAATAAGAATTCTTGATTTTTCTTTCAATTTTTTCAGTATTATTCCCTGCTTATATTCGATCTGTTTAGAATGTTTTAAGTTAGCAAAATGCTCAGATTGGTCTTTCACTATTGTTGATAAATCGATTAAATTGACAACTTTAATGGCATCCTCATTCTCAAAGTATTCCAACACTGGTTTTCTGGACAAAAGATCAGCAAGGACATTTTCTTTGCCTTGTTTGTATATAATATTAAAGTCAAATTGTGATAGATAAAGAATTAATTCTCCGAGAATTTCATCGGTTCTTGCTTTAGTTTTTAAATTCTCCAATGGTTTGTGATCAGTACAGATCGTGAAGTGGCGTCCAATTAAATAATACTGCCAAAATTTTATTGCATCTTTGATGGCTTTGCATTCAAGGTGAATGATGCTTAAGCGTTTTTCTCTGTTAGAAAGCTTCCGTGAGTAATATGCTACAGGGTGTAGTATCCCGTCCTCCTGAGGCTGTTTTAGAGTTGAGACAGATGCCAGCTGCCTCTGTAGCTGGCATCTGTCTCAATAACTATGGATTTCCCTGGATCATAAATAGCCAGAATAGGCTTCGAGCATGAATAATCTCTGATCATATTGAAAGATTGCTCACAATCATCCGACCAGACAAATTTCACATCCTTTCTCAACAGTCGATGTAATGGTTCTAATTTTTGACTGCTATTTTCTATATACTTTAAATAGTAATTGATAGAGCCTAAAACACTACGTACACAGGACTTGTCTGTAGGGCTTTGAAGTTTTTGGATAGAGATTAAATTTTCTTGAGCTGGTGAGATTTTGTTCTTTAAAATAATATGTCCAAGATATTTTACCGATTTCGCTGCGAACTAACATTTGGGTAATTTTAATTTAAATCCTTCCGTAATGATTACTTGTAAAAATTTTTCAATATGTTGAATATGATCGTCCCAGGTTCTAGAGAATATCAAAATATCGTCGATATAATTCAAGCTTAACACATCCAAATTATTTCTGCGGATTAAGGAGGATAATATTCGTTGAAACGTGGCTGGAGCATTCTTCAGCCCAAAAGGAAGAACTTTGAACATAAATTTGCCATAATTTGTGACAAAGGAAGTTTTCTCTCGATCCTAGGTATACACCAGAATGCAGAGTTAATGTCTAAAACAGAGAAATATTCACAGTTTGCAACCTTATGGATGACATCTTGAATTGTAGGGAATGGATAACATTCTGGAACTATTAATTTGTTTCATTTCCTGAAGTCAATACATAAGCGGGATTTTCTTCCCTCATCTTTCTTATAAGCCAAGGTTACAGGTGAAGAAAATGGTGAATCAGATTCTTCAATAATATCTGCCTGTAATAATTCTTTGATCTGAGTTCTTATTTCTTCATCGTCCGGAATTGAACATTTATATGGTCGACAGGTGACATATTCATCTTTCAGTAGCTTGATTTCGGCTTCTTTTGATCGTACTTTACCAATATCAAATTTATTATTCGCAAAAATCTATCTGTGTGTTTTAATTAATTGTAAAACCTTTTGTTTTCTATCCCAATTTTCTATATGTTTCAAATCAGCTTCATTTTCATCTAAATTTATTGTGTCATTGGAATTTGTTTCATTATATTCATCGGAAACGTTAGTCTTATATTGATGTTGCACTTGATCATCATTAAGTTGCGGATTAATATCTGAATCAAAGTTGGATCGATCTTCCAATAGATCTATTATTTCCCCCCTATTAGTGCGTTGAAATATTTTTAAATTTTCGTTTTGAATCAACTTAAATTTTTTTATAACATCTGTACCAAGTAACATATTGTAAGAGAAATTATCATTTTTTATAACGTATGCCATAATATAATCAACTATGTCACCAATGCGAAGCTTAATTTTAACCCGGGCTGAGGTGAAATTACGTCCGCTGATAGTTTTAAGTAGACTCTGGTGTTCTATTAATTTCAACTGAAGCAAATCAGCAATTCATTGATTAATTAATGTCACATTAGAGCCGCAATCGTAAAATAAAACTTTTAGTTTTATATCATCATCGATTATAACATTTAATTTTATCAGCGGATCTAATTTCGCCCCGGCTGTTAGTTTTTGGGTCATTGTTGATAATTTTTAGTAACCTCCATGTCCCGCCTGTTTCATGGTGAATTAAATGTGATTTAATTTTTGTATAAATTTTTTATTACGACAATTAGATATTTGGATGGTACCGATTCGGGAATCCAAGGTTATTCAAATTGAACATTGTTTCCTCTGAGGTTCGGTTTTCTGGTGTGATTCAGTTTTTATATAAGGATTAAGTAAGGACTTTTTATTAAATCTCGGACTTACAGGTTTGTTTTTCCCTTTTCTATTAAATGAGTCTTCTAACTTACGGAGTTCCGTATATAGCTTGTCAAGTGTAGTTATCTCCTCTCGGTCAAGTTTTTCTTGTGCTTCTATCGGTAAACCGAAAACTATTTGATTAATTCGAGATATTTCAGTACTTTTTGATTCAACTTCAAGGCATAATTTTTCTTTAATGAGAGCATAATCAATTATGGACCCTCCCAAATATTTGTAGTTGAATGCCTTCCTAACAACAGTCCAACACTTATCTATGAATACATTAAGAAAACTCTTCTTCCAAATTTCCCAGGAAGTGGTTTAGTCCAATTTTGTAAGGTGGTTCGTTACCAGTCTCTAGGAGTCCCAGTCAGAAAGAATCACAAAGCTTGAATTTTAACACTATCTAGAAACTATCCGAAATCGACTACATTCATCCTCAAATGTACGGAGCCATTCATTAGGATTATGCACTTTTCTTTCAAAATTTAGGGAAAACAAATTTTTTCTCTAGGTGATGCAATTCTATTTCATTTTGGGTTGAATTTAATTTTAACTGTTGTTCTAACTGGCGAATTGGTTTTAACTCCGTTTGAACTAGTCATGAGATGAAGAAGCTGACACAAACTGACTTTCTTCTAAGGGGAATTGTCGAAAACAAATATTTTCCGTTTCATCAAAATATTCTTTACGAATTTCTTCATCAATCTTTACGGCTACTGTTCTATAACCATTTATTTTTATTTTACTATAAGTAAAGTATAGTGATCGTTAAAAAATTTGATCTCGAGATTTTGACAGAATTACATGTTTTGAGGTCCCAGAAGTCGTTTATGAAGTTTTTTCGATGATGTCTGTGTGTGTGTGGGTGGGTGGGTGGGTGTGTTACCATTGCTTGTTACCACGCTACGGTCCAGAATCTTTGATGGATCAAGTTGATATTTTACACAAAAATGGGCCTCATAGGGAAGAATTATGCATGATGGGAAAGTCACCTTTTTTTGCCGAAAACCTTTTTTTTTTACATTTATTTCTCCTAAACTGATAACACTAGAGTTTTGAAATTTTGACATTATCTTTGAGGTTACAAATGCAACAAACGAAAAATATATTCAGAATTTTAAAACAACAGGAAATATTTTTTTTTTCAATAAAATATAAAAATTTTGACTTTTAATTCAATCTCAAACCATGTGAGAGCGATGCAAGTACTGAATACTGATAATATAGTATACTATTTACAGAGTGTATATTATATATATATTTATATATATATATATATATATAATGTATATAAAATAATAAAAGTATCGACCGTGGAATAGAAACAAAACTATAGTTTATCGGGACTCGGTCAGTTCTTCAGGTTCAAATTAAACTCTCATTGCCAACAATTCGGTTTTTATTTAAAACCTTTTCCATAGGCCTACAAAAACAGAGGAAATGTAAAAAATAATACAATCATTCAACAATCAAACATACACAAAAGTGTCATTAGTTACAATTAAGGAATTACAATAGAAATTTTGACTATAGTTAGTGAGAAAACTTACAGAAGTATAAATTTTGAAACAGAAAAACTAAGTATTACATTACAAATTACTTTACAAAGAAAAAGAGTCTGTGGATTTTAACAACAACTGTAGTCTGAATGAACACGTGACCTGAACTGAAATAGCCAAGCAAGGTGATTAATAATCAACCACCTTGCTTGGTTATTTCAGTTCAGGTCACGTGTTCATTCAGACTACAGTTGTTGTTAAAATCCACATACTATTTTTCTTTGTAAAATAATTTGTAATGTAATACTTAGTTTTTCTGTTTCAAAATTTATATTTCTGTAAGTTTTCTCACTAACTATAGTCAAAATTTCTATTGTAACTAATTGTACTTTTGTGTATGTTTGATTGTTGAATGATTGTATTATTTCTTATATTTCCTCTGTTTTTGTAGGCCTATGGAAAAGGTTTTAAATAAAAACCGAAACGTTGGCAATGAGGGAATTTGAACCTGAAGAACTGACCGAGTCCCGATAAATTTTAGTTTTGTATATATATATATATATATATTAAAATACTGTACTATATATATACATATATATATTAAAAGCACACCATATTTATAGAACCCATACTGAACATATTAATTCATACAAATTATTAATTCAGTATATATAGAATGTATGTAGCGATTTATTTGACAGGGCCTCCATATATTGGGCATTGGGCATATTTCATTTAGGATAGACCAGGCGTGGGGAACCTGCGGCCTTAAGACTCCGTGTGTCATAAAGAGCGAGAGTCCTTCTGCGGTTTGTTGAGAAAAATGTTTCAAAACCTAAATAATTCAATTCTGGTAATAAAGACAAAAAATTCTGGCATTTATGAAAAAAATTATTTATCGATCATTACTTGAAAAGTCTAAGCTTTTAGAAAATCATTTTCCTGAGTTAACAAAGGTGATAAACGAAAGGAGTAAGAACACTGCTGAATCTTTTGAAAGATGCAAAACAGTTGTAGATTCACAGATCTAGTAATATAAAGAATGATTTTACAATATAACTGTTATATAAGAATTTACTTATCCATTCGTGGTGGTTTTTTGGGGAAGTGGACGGCTTTACTCCAAGAAAGTTTCCCCACCCTGGGATAGACAGTACTTATAGAGAGTGGCGATAATTTTGGCATATAATGACTTATTATATAACCCTTCTTTCAACCTAAAGATTGTTTATTCGTATATTTTAATTAAAAGGACATGAACAGTATATGGCATGTTATAAACTCACTAAAATTTAGATTTACACTAAACTCTCACCAAGATTTTATCAAGAAATATGTAAAATGGATAGTGCAAACTTTAAAACATTTCAAATCTCTCAAAAACTCTTTGAGTACAAGATTTCCCATACTTCACTAATTCTGAAAGAAAAAAATAAAGAAAATAAACATTTTAAACTAGTATTTGTAGGCAACCCGTTGGTTGCAGTTGCTGTCCCACAAGGGAATACACATAGGGCGAACATTGGACATTTTAAACAATTCACTAGTTTTATCTAAACTGAGCATTATTGAGATAATTTATTCATAAATGAATTCAAAACAATTTGTTTATTTCAATCAATCAAAAAATACGATCATTTAAATAATTTAAAAAAAAGTAAATTAATATAAAAGAAAAAGGAATTGTTTATTTGACTTGATCACTAAAACATTTTCAGATCGAATAGAAATAAATGAAGTGAATGGAGAAATCAATTCAAACTCACCATTACTTAGAATAACTTTAATTTTTTTTAATTTTTGAGAGTAAATTGTTAAGCTCAATTTTGCCCAAAAATGTTAAATGGTATAGATATGTTGACGATATTCTTTGAATTTGCCCCAATTCTTTAAATAAAGTTGATTTCCTAACAAAATTAAATTAATTAGTGCCGACAATCAAATTCACAATGGAAGAAGAAGTAAGTGGTAATTTGCCCTTCTTAGATGTCCTGATCCGTAGGTTACCTAATGAGTTACGCTTTAGTGTATATAGAAAACCTACGAATGTTCTTGCTTATGTTCACTTTTATTCTTCCCATCCAAAAAATGTTAAAATTTCTGTTTTTAGAAATATGTTTTTGAGGGCGTTAAGAATGTGCTCTCCTGAATTCCTTAATGAAGAGATTAACAACATTAGGTCAATTGCCCTTTCATTAAAATACCCCTCCTCTTATATCGATTTAGCTTTGAAGGGTGCGAAAAAAACTTTCTCTAATACTTCAACAGAGCCCCGTTCATTGTCAAATTCTATAGTGTTGCCATATCATGTGTCATTGGACCCTCTTCCAAGATTAGCCAAACTACTTGATTTTAATATAGTGTTTTCTAATCGTAATAATGTGGGTAATATGTTAATAAAAAACTCTCCCAGAGAATTGGAGTCCGGTGGTATTTATAAAATTCCGTGCATAAATTGCCATAAAATTTATATTGGTCAAACTGGAAAATCATTAAAGACACGTGTAAAACAACACCAATACAACGTAAGTAGACAGGAAAAAAGTAGTGCCTTATTTTTGCATATAAAAAATGAAAATCATCATATTGATTGGACAGGAGCTAAATTTATTACCCATGAAAAATCAATGTTGTTAAGAAATATTATTGAATCGTCTCTAATTAAATTTAATAAATCAAATATTATAAACATTAGTAACGGTCTCTTCAAACTGGATACTTTCGTTACGAGGGCAATAGCCTCTTCAAAGAGGGTTGACAGCTAGCGGATAGTTTTTTACTCTTTCTTACTGTACTCATTTGTTTCCCCAAACATCCCTTTCTGGACATTAGTCCTTTCCTGCGCTTTCACCCTTTTAAAATACCACTCGTCCCTCCCACTCTTCTCAACCCCTCACCAGCTCAACGCGAGTACTTCGCACTTCTTCCCGATGACGATGGATGTCGAAATATCGAAGTGAGTTCTGTAGTGTATTTCTGTGTTCTTTTCTATGTGTTAAAGTTAATATAATATATATATATATATATATATATATAATATATATATATATATATGTCAATGATCAAACCATAATATGAAAGATCTTAGTCTAGTTTTCCCATTTCAACAGAACTGAATTAGTTTTGAACCACCCCACTAAACCTAACATTCTGTATATATTCTCAAAAATTTAAAGCAATGTCCTGATGATCACTGACATTCAATCAAAACATGTCAAATAACAGCATAGTTACAATGTACAATGTATGAAAGAAGAAACAAGGAATGAATTCCGAATCAAAAAAAAATGTGCTGTAAGCAAATTCGCGCAAAGGGACATGCCTATTTAATAGTGTCTGTTTAAAAGAACTGCTTTCATCTTTTACAAGTACATTTACATATATATATATATATATAATATATATATATATATTATATATATATATATAAATATTACACATAAACACGTGAAATAACAATCAATGATCAAACCACAATAAGAAATGGGAAAACAAGACTAAGATCTTTCAACCATAACAAACGGTCTTCGTCAGAGTCAAAAACCCAACCTCAGTTATATATATATTTACATATATACATATTTACATATATGGTCCAAGTTTTTGACCAGTTAAGATGTTAGTTCACTAACTATCTATTGTTACTTCATTTTATATAATGTAAATTTCATCATTTTTCTAATTCAAAAATTCTGACTTCTGTAAGTTTATAAAAATGTTTATTGCTTTTCTATTACTTCTACTTGTATATATATTTTTGTTTTTTTCATAACTGTAATATTCCATTTTGATGTTAGTTATATGTTGATGTTTATATATGATTTCTTGTCATCCTTTGTTTGTAGGCCTATGAAAAAGGTTTTAAATAAAACCGAAACGTCGGCATTGAGAGTTTGATTTTGATCCTGGAAAATTGACCAAATCCCGATTACATTATACTCCTATATATATATATATATATATATTGGTATAAATAGGCAGCAGATCTTCTTTTAAACAAGTATCATTAAAATTAACCGCAGTCTCGGCATTCACGATCTTAAGACTGAGAGATTCGATCCTACGAACTAACCTCCTGCTAACAGGGTTCAACTGGAAAAGGAGTTGGCCAAGTGACATGTTAAATTAAAATCGATGACTCATGCTTAGTCATTGCTATAAATAGATTAAAAGGATAGTACAGGTCAATATAAAGAGAAGGTTAAAGGTCAATAATGAACAAGAAACAAGCGGTTAGAATAAAAGAGTTGAAAGGTCAACGGTATAACTGGACTAATAGAGAATAAATAGATTAAGAAAATTAATAATAATAATAATGTTAATAATAATTAATAATAATTAATAATAATAAATAATATATGATATATAATAAATAATAATATATGATCAAACCACAATATGAAATGGGGGAAAAAAGACTAAGCTCTTTCAACCGTAACAAGCGGTCATTTGTTATAAAAAAAATAAAAAAATAAAAAATAATAACCAAGACAAAAGCTCACCTTTAAAGGAAACGAATCTAGTGTACGAGTATACATGTACTAATGGGGACTGTGAAACTCAAAAACACTTGTACATTGATATGACTACCACTTCCCTATCAAGAAGGCTCACCATGCACTTACGAGTAATGGCCGGAGCACCCAAAAAACATATGCAAGACAAGCATAATGTTAAATTAACCCCAGAGATGGTTACAAATACTAAAATAATAAAAAAAGAAAGTAACCACCAAAAACTGAGAATTTTAGAGGCTATATTAATCCAAAAACTGAAGCCACTCCTAAATATTCAAGTTGAAAACAGTAGCCGTATTTTGAAGCTGTTTAGTTCACATCCAGAAACCCTTGCAGGTAGCGACTCAGGCCAAGAGGCCACTCACCCCAAAAGATTAACGCCCAGCTTTTCTTAAACTTGAAAGGAAAACAACCCCTTCTACCTACTCCGTGTATATATAATAAATCAGATAATTCACCTTAGATGTTATTCACGTCCTGATGATGAATGTTGATCATTCGAAACATGTCGACCATAGGAGATGTACTTTATTGTGTAGATGAAATAACGAGAGTGTTGTTTAGAAAAATTGAGCTTGTTAAGAAACAGGTATCAGCTAAATTTGGTGTCATTTTCAATAATGTGTGTGTCAAGGAAGTACTGCTACCAAAATTTACATATATATATATATATATATCACTATTTTTCTTTATTATCGAGGTTTGGTCTATCTTCAATAATATAACACCTTTAAGCCCAAATAGACCATACCTGGATAAAAAAGAAAAAATAGTGTTAAATATACGTAGTCGAGATAAGGAAATCATTCAAATATATATATATATATATGAAAAAGAAAAAAATATTTAGAAAACACTATAAACACTCACCTCGAATTCGAGGAAGCCTTTTCAGAATAGATGTTATTTTCTTGAGGATGGAAACCAGACTAAAGAATCCCATCGTCAAAGTTTCAGTGCAATTCCTGTGAACAGACACAGTGAAGGGAAGGGGATTAAAAATGGAGTACTAAAAATAAAAATTAATAAATACAAATAGAACAAACAAGAATATAGAACAACTAAGAGAATAGAGAAAATAATCAAAAACTCTGAAATTGAAATAATAAAATTATATAACTTAGATTAATAAAAAATGTTTGGCAATAGAAATATTACTGTAATAACCAAAGAGACATCTATAAGAATTCATACACTGTATCAGCTTAGTAGAGGCCAAGGGAAGGATCACACTGGCTACAGCGCAGTCGGTAGGCAAATGTTCAGAAAATTTAGGAAGTCTTGACATACATTGTGTTGGTATAATTGTAAAGGTAAGAAGTGTAGCACAGATTTGGGTTGATTATGAGGCTATTCTGACATAATTTTCTATATATATGTTATACATAATACACAGAAAGATATAATACATAGAACAAAACTATTAGTAAGATCAACATTCCAACAACAATTCTTCACGAGGAGAAAACTATAGAAGAAAAAGAAGAAGCAGATTAGATGTAGTCAGAGTGGCAGGTGGAGCAGATTCAGCAGTTTGTTATATATATATATATATATATATATATATATATATATATATATATATATAAAAAGATTTCACATAAACACGTGAAACAACAATCAATGATCAAACCACAATAAGAAAAAGGGAAAACAAGACTAAGATCTTTCAACCGTAACAAGCGGTCTTCGTCAGAGTCAAAAACCCAACTGAAAAGTTTTTTGACAAACTGACAGAGTCAGTTGGGTTTTTGACTGTGACGAAGACCGCTTGTTACGGTTGAAAGATCTTAGTCTTGTTTTCCCTTTTTCTTATTGTGGTTTGATCATTGATATATATATATATATCAATATGATATATATATATATATATATCCACCAACTTAGAGGTGGTTAGAGGTTAGGTTAGTTCACTCTTAGAGTGAACAGTGTTGAGGTTATTTGTAATGTTATGTTATTAGTCTAGTCGAAGGTTTTGTCCGGCTAACATTGTTGTTCCTTTAGATAATGTAAATTTCATTTTCTTAGTTAAAAAATTCTTACTTCTGCCTATGAAAAAGGTTTTAAATAAAACCGAAACGTTGGCAACGAGAGTTTGATTTTTTATCCTGGAAAATTGACCGAACCCCGATTAGAGAACACACCTATATATATATATATACCGGAGGGACAACAGTCAACTCATAAAATATATATACGAGTATATTTGTAATCATCATTTTTACAACAAAACCGTTATCTCCGTTATCTACGGTTTTGTTGGATTGGTATTAGAAGCTAGCCTTGATTTATAGCCCTGAGGATGTCTTAAAATAAAGACGAAACGTTGGTGAAAAGATGATTCCGTGTATTAACCCTGACCAAATTCCAAGAAGAAGAAAAAGTGTTAATATAAATAATATATATTAACAAATTACTGGCTCACCCTGTAACCTTTTTACTGCCTAAAAAATCAGGGAAACTCATGCTAACTTTATCTAAAACTTCATTTATTATTTAATTATTAACATATAGCTAACACAACAAATGCTCTTCTCTTTTACCTGTAATATATACAATACGAATTGGAATAAAAACTAAAATAAAAAATCTGTAGTGGCCTACACTCAACCTTACTATAAGTAAGCACAATATCAAACTTGTTCACAATCAACCGATGTTTTGTCTGATTAGTTAAACACTTTTGTTCTACAACGAACAAACAATAAAATTTTTATTAGTCATAATATATATATATATATATTGTAAACAGGAAAAGGATCCAAAAGGACAACAAAAGTTTCACGATGAATCACAAACACAGAACTAAGGAACAAACAGACTTACTGTCTCTAATTTTCGGTTGAACCGTCATCAGGAGAGTTGAGATGGGGACACCAAGCGCACTTGTGAAGCGACGGTTGGAAACGTTATATATATACATAAAAATATTTCGCATAAACACGTGAACTTTTTATTCTTTTTTTATTCTTCTCAGAATTTAGTCAGGATTAATTATTTGAAATCACCATTTTGCCAACGTTTCGTCTTTATATTAAGACATCCTCAAGGCTAGAAACCAACAACAACAATGGACATTTGTCATATCTACATTACATTCATCATAAAAATTAAAAAATACTTTTTTCGTTTTACAGTACATTCATCCATGACTCTTATTCAACATTATTATAACTTTAACATTCAAGGATTTAATTTTACGAAGGTAACAAAGGAATTAAAATTACTCAAATAAAACTACTCATTAAACAGCATAATTCTTTACAAGTTTTATAATTAGTTGATTTTTTTTGCAGGTTTATCAGTATATTTGTCATTATGGCAATATATCTGGTACAGCAAAAACCGAAAACACAAGGATGAAGAATCGAAAGGTTACTTAATTCTATTAATTAATTAATTGCCACTTCTTTAACCATAGTAAATGTTCTGTATTCAATTTATATGCTTATAAATATTTTTATAATACAAATATAATTAACAAAATTAATAATCATTTATAATCATTAATCATTATTAGTATTCTTATGTTATGCACTTATAAATATTTGCTTAAGACAAATATTATTAAAAAAAAATCTGGAGTGGTCTACACTCAACTTTACTATAAGTAACTTAATATCATATTTCTTGAGTATCTATTATATAACGTCTCATTTAAGCATAATGTAAACATCTAAATGGGATATGATTATTAGTCTTTCATTCCTGAGGTAGTACAGATAGTGATTCAAGGACATATCAATATATATGCTTATTTTTGTACATCACACAGCTGATGCAAATAATTTCATTAGTATAACTACAGCAGTAATAAAATTTTGAAAAACCAAAGTGAACATTTCTCGATACGAAATATTCTCCTACAAGAGAACATGGCTTTTGTTCAAATAGCCAGTGAATTTCTTACATCGTTTAATTTTCTTACATCCTTCTACATGGAATATTAAAGTAAAATTTTCAAATTTAAAACAGGAAAAGACCCTTTTTTCTCCGAAAAACATCATAAACATCGAAGAAAAAATGGTGTTTTAAGATGATTTATAATTAAAGATGTACTATAATTACATTTTTTAATCTCTAAACGAAAGATTTCAATTTTGAATTATCTTTTACATTTTCGGTCTTTTATAGAATTATTATACTGGGAATTTTATGGCTTCTTAGTATTTAATAAGATCATTTTCCTTCCACTTTGTCAAATATCATATATACGAAAAAAACGGTTTTTGGCAAAAAAAGTGACTTTCCCATCATGCATAATTCTTCCCAAACAATAGGGATCTTTGTCCTTATGGGGCCCATTTTTGTGTAAAATATTTACTTGATCCATCAAAGATTCTGGACCGTAGCGTAACAACAATGCTAACACACTCACCCACCCACCCACCCACACACATACACACACACACACACACACACACACAGACATCATCGAAAAAACTTCATAAAACGACTTCTAGGACCTCAAAACATGTAATTCCGTCAAAATCTCGAGATCGAATTTTTTCACGATCACTATACTTTGCTTATAGTAAAGTAAAAATATCACAGTATGGTATAAGCAGAATTAAATGACCACCACTTCAATGTCAATACATTAATATCAAAATCCAACCTACAAAACAAAATCAACTAATTATAAACTTGAAAAGAATTATGCCGTTTGTTTAAGAAATAGTTTCAAATGAGTAGTTTTATTTGAGTAATTTTAATTCCTTTATTACCTTTGTAAAATTACATCACTGAATGTTAAATTTATAATAATGTTGAATTAGAGTCATGTATGAATGTACTATAATGATAGAAATATACAGGGTCAGGCAAAATGATCTGACACATTTGTAGGATAAATAAAAGGCAAAATATCATTAGGTTTTAAAAATTAAAATAATTTAAAAAAAATTAAATCAATGACATTATACAGAAACAAAACAAAATGGCATTATATATACTTTTCGAAAATAAAAACACTTTATTGTTTATCGACTTTATTTGCCTTTTATTTAACCTACAAATGTGTCAGATCATTTTGCCTGACCGTGTATAACAGCAGATATATAATATTTGCTGTAAGAAAATACTTTTTATGCATTTATTTGAAAGATATGCTATTAGGTTTGTAAATATATCTTAAGGTTGTAAATCAGATAGCATTATTGAAAGTTAATATTACATTCTTCTAACATAAATGAAAACAAGAATAAAAGAAGCAAAAACTCAATTTAGCTTTGTAACAATAAAAGTAACAATAATAGTTATTTATACTAGTTTTGCATTAATATGTATATACAACTTACATTAAATCACAAGATGTTAAAATAATCTTTTTCTTAAATAGAACTATTTGACATTTATTTATTTTTAAAGACCATATTTTAGGTTAAATGAATTTAATTTTTTCATCACAAAATTATACCCAGCTGTTGCCTTTTGGTTTGTTTATTTGTATTATACGTTTTTTTCTTATCTTGACCACATATATTCAACACTAGTTATTCTTTATCGAGGACTAAACCTCAATAAAGAAAAATAGTGTTACATATATATATATCCACATTACTTCTACTTTGATTTTGAAGATAAATTTCTTAGCTATACATTTTCTATAACTACATGACTCAGACACTTTGATAAAAATATTTAATTAATTAAATCTTAAACATATTATAGATACATGTGAAATAACAATCAACATTCAAAAATACAGTAAGGAATGAGAAAAAAGACTAAGCTTTTTCAACTGTAACAGGTCTTCGTCAGAGTCAAATCTAAAGTTTTTTTTCTTGATTTATTATTGTGGTTTGAACATTTATTATAGATATGTATAGACTATATGTAAATGTTGAAAGCTTCATCGTTTACATTCATATATTTCAACATTCACTTGGCAATGTTTTCTAACTCAACACAAACTTTAGTTCACAGAATACATTTAAATTAGTTTTATAGCTATGCTTTAAACTATCCTGAGTTAAAACATTAAACTAACACATTAGAGTTTACTGTTGTAAACAGTGCAGTGGTAACAAAAAGCCTTCATAATGTTTTTAAAGGTTCAAAGAATTTAGTACGATATAAAAAGATTAACGTTTTAATATAAACTAGACAACCCGTGACCCATTGTGTCGCTCAGTGTTAAGAAATTACAGCGACAATTAATAAAATGCATTCACTGAATATGATTGACAGGAATAACTATTATTGCTGTTTCTTGTTATTAAGTCATGAAAAGAAAGACTCTTAAATGACCCCAAGCTTTTGATATTCTATTCTTAACATGAGTTAAGATATATACACAGTAAGTACATATAGTTAACAAAACAAAAAATCATTTAAAAATAAAAAAAAATCGTTTATTATATTACTTAAATAAATAAAACATCAATTCAAGTTATATACACAATCAAGCATATTTAAAACTAACAAAACCTGTATATTGAAATATTCCATTTATTTTACCCAACATAATAATTTTGAACTTTAATGAAAGGAATGAGTCTTTATAATATTACCTTAGAACAATCGTATTTAAGCTGATATTTGTGTTCAAGATTGTATTCCTAAAATTATTCACTTTAAACCACCAATGTAATAGTTTCTTTTGGAATATCATACATCTGTTTAATTTGAAAGTTCCAAACAAAAAGATTAAATCAAAACGTTGGCCTTGAATGTTTGATTTGAAGCTAGAAAACCTGATTCCTGATAAATAAAATTTGTTTTACTTATACGTATAACAAGAATGAAAAGTAAATGCGTGAAATAAAAAAACTATCGTCTAAACAACAATAAGATTTCCATAACTAGGACTGAGCTCTTTCGCAGAAAATAACTGGTTAGGTTTGTTCTATAACAGAAATAAATTTTACATCTAGACTTATTAATTTTGCTTGACTTATGTTACGAGAATTCATTTTTCATTTTTCTTTCATGCTGTTATTTGCCATCATATAATACTGAACTGTTTTCTTTAATATTTGTTTGAATGATCCAGCATAAATTGAATTTAGCAAGTATTTAAAGTTTCACCTGTTGCATAATACAGGAATATCATAGTTTTATAAGTACAATATTGAAATGTTTATTATAGTTAAATATCTCTATTTACCGTTTATTTATCTAAATAGCACGTTTCAACTTATTAGATCAATTCAAATGATACAATGGTTTATTTTTTCGACTGTATTCAGTAATTATAAAACAAAGGATTTATATTCCTTTGTAATTCGACAGGATTAGTTTAGAAACTTGTAATACACTTGAGTTTAATACAATATAAATACATTTCTAACCTTTCTTTCTGCACTAATAACATTTAGATAACACTTTTTTTTACAATATACGATTTAGCATTCTATTCTCAGAGCTAGAAGGTTATATTGGAAGAAAATTTTAAAGTAATGTATTTAAATAGATACCATTCGCAAAAAGTTTCGAAAAATATGAATAAATGGAAAACTTTATTTAAATAAATCCATTCAGAACAGCAAATCTATCAATGTTAAAAAGAAAAATGTTTAATACACTAAGAAAACTTATACATATATAACCTGCATGTTCATCATTTAATATTTCAGGAATATGAGTACAATAGCAATAAACTAATGTATTTAATAAATACATGATACTAATGTATTATACATTTAATAATGACCTGTCACAGTTATTTACATTATAACATTGTTTATTCATTATAAATAATGAAACGAATTACCAACTTAACCTAAATGTAAGTAAACGAAATCTCGTAAAAAAAACTATTGTAATAAATTATTTATAATAATTTCTGAGACTTAGAAAAGAAATAAGGCAAACAAATCTACAAGGACAACATTTTTAGTTCAATAATTCATTAATCGAATACTTACATTAAAATAAAAGGAACAAATCAAGTGTTTGGAATGATTTGATGAGCGGGAAACAAGTGGTACTCGTTATTATACGAAGTAGGGTAAAGTATATTACCCATGATACATTACTACCCAATAAAGTAAGTGTTTCCCCACTCTCATTGGCTATATCCATCAGTCAACTACCAATCATATGCGTCCAATTATGATTCGATATAAGTGACATAACGAAAACTGGATATACACCTACTGATGGGTGTTTCCATACGATGTATTTGAAAATATATATAGAAATATTAAAATAAAAAAAATGACAATAATTAGCTCAAGGGGACCTCAAAACACAAAAAACCTATCAAAATTTCGAAGTCTTTTTTTATGATTACTGTATTTTTGTTATAGTAAAGTAAAATACAGTAACCGAAAAAAATATTAGTATAAAATTTATGTGTTAATATATGGAAATTATAAGGTTCATTTGTTATTAATTTAAAAATTACTGATGTGCACACAAATTAATTAAATAAAAGTTTATAAGATTCATTTTTTTTTCTTTATTGTAAGGATTTCTTTAACTCATACCAATGACTGTTAACTCTTTTCTTGACTGTTAACACCAGTGATTGTTGAACCTTCTAGGCAGTGAAAGTGCTATCAATGTGGCTGAATTCAGGACACAAATGGAATAACTACGCAAATAACTGCGGAGTTACATCTTCCCAATAATCGTTTTGAGGTTTCCTGAGGATAAACACCGACCTCCTGCGACAATATTTGATCATTAGACAGAATAACAAGGATGAGATAATAGATAATATTAGAGCACCTCCCATCTTTACTATGGCTAAAAACAGATGTTTCGTGCAATATTGTACTTTGGAGTCATGCAGCTCTAAAAAGGGACTTTCTCCTGCTTGCTAACTTGGGTAACACTAATTGTAAAGATGTAGTGTAAGACTGTTAGCTAGTATTTGTCATAAACAGGGTAAGTATCTTTTCAGATCATAGAGAAATAAATATGAAAACAGTCGAATATTGTGATAAAAAAACGTATACTCTTCAGTTAAATTCTGATATACTTAAGGTGTACGTTGACTAATCAAATAATAATAACATTTAATAGGAATTGAAATATGTTTGTAAAAAGAACAGAATTTTCCGTTATTAATACTTTTATAACATTGTCAATAAGTTTGCCTTTAGTACTAATGATATGAATTTTAAATTGACCATATTGACCATGATCTTAGATTTTTCATGACGTGACAGAATATCATGTGCATGACGTCACTCAGAGAGGACGTAAAACATCAGTCGAAAACATGAACAGTGCCAGGTACTCGTTAAAGATCTCTTATCCAATAAACCTCAGTAAAGGATACGATTAAGGATTATCAATGTGGAATCAAGCAGGTAATGTAGTTTACCCATAACTGAAAAGTGTGCTAAATACCAAACAAGGGAGCCAGGTTAGCCCAGTGACAACGGAATTGCCTCTGGACTGGTGGGTCCAGGGTTCAATACCTAATTAAAAAACAGGCCTACTCTGTTACAATACCTAATTACTACTCTGACCCTCGATTTAGTCACACGGGAGGTAAATAAATTTGAACACGTCGTCCCTCAGAGAGAGCATAAGCTGTTGGCCCCGAGCCTTTACAATGTCAGGTATTCATTATAGATTCCTACGCTAAATATACTTGAGTTTGTCAAAATTTAGGACTCCCATTGTAGAATCAATCTTCATTTTGTTTTATCATAAAGGGTCAATATTTAGTCTACTTGTGCTTCCTTGTGGGACTGCCACTATAACCTAACCTAAATATCAAACAAGCCATACTTCCCACCCTAGAACACTATAACTATGAGCTTTGAAAACAAATCTAAACACTATAATCAAATGAGATGGTAAATTTATTTTATGAAGAAAATAAATTATTTAAAGATTACAATTTATCATTTAAGTGTTTTAATTCTAATTTTAGCATTTTCGGAAAGTTCGAAGCTTGAGAAAGGGGCGAAAGTAATTTCAATCTCCCTTTGTAAAGACGATGTATTAAATTGAAGCTGGTGCTTTCACATCTGTCGCTACAAAAGGCGATAAATTACTCAGGAAGAAGTGAGTAGAGAAGCTGTCTGACTACAGATTCGGACTGAGGAATGCGAACTGGACAAAAGGGTTGCAATATTAGATGATAAGGAAAGCGAAGGAATGCAGGAGCAATGCTATTGAAAAGATGGCTTTGAGACGACAGCCGGAATGGAAAACAAGACTCAACAACGTTTGAATACCGACTACACTCGTCAACACATTTTTCGATGCCTAAGGTTTCTCAGCTGATTTAGATTAATTTAAGGATGCTAATTCCGAAAAGTACAACTTCTTCTCATCAGGTCCTGTTATTGAGATGTTTACTTTTAATACCTTAAAATTAGGCGTATTGCTAAAAACATTCTAGCGTCATAATTACTGTTGTAGGTTGTAGGTTATTATAATCAATATTAAATGATCATGACATCACAAACTTTAAAGCTTTTACTTGCGTTGCAGATTGTTGGAGTAAAAATTAAGCATGGCTATATCTTCTCCTAGGCGACATTCTTCAAACAAACCAAATGTGTTTTACTATATTTTGTGAAGAATATACGTTGAAATCCAAATGTATTGCATACGTATTGCAATATTTTAATGTGATTCAAGTTAAATGAAAATATTGTTTCTTCGATTTGCATGCCTTTATTGTAGCTATCGCCTTCCTAGTGAGAGAGGTATACCGTAGCAGAAAAACTAGACCTGATAGAGAAAAACCAACAGCATTTCTGGAATCAGCGCCCTTAAATTAGGTAACAACAGTTAAAACATCTTAGGCACCACGAAACATTTTTTTTGTTGGGCAATGCTATCATTCAAACCATTTCACATCAACATAACACATACAGCATTTCAAATGAACATTATTTCATTATTATCATCATCTATATCAGGGGTGCTCAATACGTCGATCGCGATCTACCAGTCGATCACGAGGCCAATAGTGGTAGATCGCATACAACTTGGATGGAAAAAAAAGTTCCAGGATGACAGTCAGCCTATCATCCACTACATCAGTTGTACAGGGAAGCCAATGAGAGGTCAACAACATGGCCAATATTGTGGCTCATGCTGTAATGCAAGGTAAAAATCTTCAATAAATTTTAAAATAACATACGCTTTCATGGGTCGGTAGATCATTTTAACTTGGTCATTTTATAAGTAGTTTCATACTGAAAAAGTGTGAGCACCCCTGATCTATATATATGTAAAAGAAAGGGTTTGTCTGTACATTGCTTCACTGACTGACTTCTTCAAGTTAAGAACTGACTCACTCTTCTTCTGAACTGACTCACTTCAAGTTATCTTAACGTTTTGGAAAAAACGTCCAAGGTTATCTGACCCTTGGAAAAATATCGATTGTAATTTCGATAAAAAAAATAAGTAAATAACTTATTTTAAGTTATGGTCTGTTTGTTTGTCCAAAAATTTTGTCACAAGCAAACTCAGCCATCATAAGTTATAGTGAGCTGAAACTTTGACAATAGATTTTTGTATGGCTAATTTAAAATCTAGGATTTGAATAGATTGGAAATTCAACGTGGAAGCAAAGCTATACACAGGTATACAGCTAGAAATAAGCAGGAATGTTTACTGTAGCAAGTAGGTATTGTCAGTTGATTTTAGCGTTTATTAATTTTGTTAGCGTTTGTCATCATTTTCTCACTTTATAAAAATGAATCCTACCTATCCTCATACTAAGTATGACTAAAATATAATCAAATTTGAGATCAGTATCTAAAGCTGCAAAACGTAAAATAAACTCCAGATCTAATATCTGTTATGGAGTGCACTGATAATATTTTTTACTATTTTATAATTTCTAATAATATTTTGGTATCATCTCTGAATTTTCGTAAAATACTCGTCAAAGACGGGCAACGTCTGCAAGTTGTAAATAAAAGATTTCATTATGAATTTGAAAATAAGAAAATCAATGATTGATAAACAGTCATCATTAATCATTAGTCTAACTTATTTATTACTAGCCAGAATATAACAAATTAGCGAATTTAATTACGTAATAAATAGAAAGCCAAATAATAGATTAAATTATTGAGTAAGAAGAATTGATAAGGGTTATAATTATTGGATAACCCTTTGAAAACTCCTTTTCACACTGGAAGATGGATAAAATATAAAACTGGTCGTCCAGGAAGAAAATACAAGATATGTTTTACCTATTTGACTCTTAATATACTACCAATCAAGACGTTAATCTCATTTTTTTTTTTTTGGTCATACAACAACCACTACTTCACTAAGTAGTTTTCACCTTCAGTGCTGTTTAAATAGAGTATGTGTTATTTTTTATTAATTTCCATTAAAAATAGTTATACTTAAGCACGCCAAATAGTTAAATTTACATAAACCAAACCTAAATTATACTTATTTTAAAGTTTATTTAAAAAAAGTCAATCTTTACTTTTTATGGCATTGCTTTTATGTTAGATTGCTTTGTAATTCCTTTGGTATTTTTTTCTTTCAAATTAAAAAGAAATGATGTAAGATTTCTTTTATTATAAAATGCTAGAGGAATTTATAGTATATTTCGAGAAAACACTTTTTTAATTGTCTATCATATCCACTGAATGAACGGAAATTTAACATACATTCTATTTAAAACTTCTAGGTGAATACGATAGCCATTTGTATTTTTCTGGTTGTGTCTTAAATTGTTCGACTAATAACGTTTAATTACATTATTTTTCTAACCATTTTTTTTAAATTCATAATGAAACTATACCCAAAAATAGCAACCTTTCAGAGAATGAGCTGAACACTTTTTACTTCAAATAACTTGTGCAAGAAGAAGCGTTATGGTTACACCAAGCGGCTACTTATATAATAATGAGATTGTGTCAACAGAATAAACAGAACATGAGAAAGCTGCAAGCATATTTCAACTAGTTCCGATTAACGAAAATCTTTAATCCAAGAGTAGGTTAGGTTAGGTTGCAGTGGCAGCCCTATAAAGGAACATGCATAGGCCGAACTTTAGCCGTTTAGATACCATACAATGAAAATTCTACATTCATCCTGAATTTTGCTGACTCAAGTAGTTTAACGAGTACTTGACATCATACAATACTTGACACTGGGCCCCAATCCAAGAGTAACTTGGAACAATGAATAGCTTTCTATAAAAATTGGATTCTTTTACATTGAATTAACTATATATGATTTTAACTATTATGATTAACTAATTAACTATTATGATTTTATATCATAACCGAATAATATATAATTACTACTTTTATATTAATAAAAGAAATTATAAGATATTTAATTTCTTATAAGATATATTTTAATTAATTTAATTAATTAATTTAATTATAAGATATAAATTAGTTAATATGTTTTGTAGAAGGGCTTAATTCTTAAAAGTAGAACAGTAAACCCAAATCAACCATAAATCTTATTATATTTTAAAGCCTGTGATAGGTTGTTATATCAAGCAATGAAAGTGTTATTATCAATCTTCACGTCCTTTTTAAAAAATCTTAATGCCAGAACTATGCTTATTATAGTTCTTGGTATGTTTAAGAACATCATTGCTTTTGAGTTAATATTGAAGCATGTTAAAGTTATTTCTTTATTTTTCTATATCAGAGTGGCTATTGATTAAATCTTCAATGATTCGATAACTTCTGTAATGATAATATGTAATTCTGTATTACCTATTATCTTTGCTATGAATACTTCATGATCTTACAATATTGGAAGAATAATACTACACTAAAAATGAAAACTATTGAGTTCAATTTGGGTAAAATTTAAGTATGTGAAAGTTAGTTCATTTTTTTTTTATATCAAAGTAGCAACTAATTACATCTTCAATGATTCGATAAACTTGAAATTGTATATTATCTATTTACTATTTTGCTATGAATATTTCATGACCTTGCAATATTGGAAGAGTAATACAACTACTTAGTTCTATCTCATTATAGTGTGAAAAAGTTAATAAAATAGTCTTCACATAGTGAATTTTTGATAATCTAAACTTAATATTTGGATTATTAAACTTTTACATGTGGAGACTGTTTTACTAACTTTTTTACCCAACAATGAGTAAATACAACATAATAACTTATTGCACTACCTTGGAATTATGTTCTGCCTGTAGTAATAAGTGAAATTTTTGGTAAATAAACACCAAAATGTAAGTGAAAATATACATATCACAAGAGTAAATTATCAGAGCCTGTTGAATAAATTTAGTTAGCAAAATAGAAAACTCTGGACTGTTATCAATTTTAATGAGGCTTTTGATAACACAACTTCAAACACATTAAATTAGCTCTAACAATAGATTTATTAATTGAGTAACTATCATACATCTATCTTATATCTCATAATTTTAAATCTAGATGGCCTACAGGATATTATAAATAACGAAATTAACTTTACACAAGGATAAGTAGAAGAAATGATCATAAAATTAATGTAGGCTTTTAGGTTTATACAGCATGCTCCAGAAATTGTTGAAAGATGGGTCAAGGGGAAAATTATCTGAATATATCTCCTTCTAAATCGATACTTACACCTTTTCAAGTAGAAAGAAAGTTTCTAAAATCGTTTCACTATAGAATTGAACTAGAACTCCCAAAGATATTGAAATACTCATGAAATCTCTTTAGATTAAAGACTAAACTGTTACTGTTCAAGAACCAAAACTTACTTGTTTTGGTATAAAGTGCCTTCTTCATTATAAATAATTCTGAAATATAAAAGAGCAGTTTTCATTTGAGATAGATTATAAAACTAGCAATAAATAGTGAAGTCTATGATAAAATAACTGTATTACTATCGTTTCGATTATTTTCAAATTTACTAATGAAATGAAATGACATTGGGAAAACTGGCTTTAATAAATTAATAAAACATGATACAGACAAAATGAATTATAAGTTCATTCTAAAAATAATATAACTGAAAATGATTCTTAAAACATTTATCACAGTTACCTGGAAATATAATAAGTCATTATTATATTTTAAATTCTTTACAGTACATTTATGGTAATTTATTTAAACTATTTTCTCATCATATTTTAACTTATGTGTACGGTTAAGTAATTATTTTGTTATTGACATCCTAAGACATAAATCATTATAATGGATTAATGATTACTGTATTATTATTAAAACAAAATATATTTGTAAGTATGTATTTACATGTATATATATAGTAAATGTATATAAATTTATGTATATACATTGGGCAATGCCAGGAACTGTTCTTCTCTAAGGAATTCTTTGAGAAAACATGGGTTCTTAATCACAAATTTAAATTTTGGCACAACCAAATTACTATTACTGCTGTGATAAACCTAATGGCATTATATGTTATCTTAAGATAACAGAGGAAGGTATCAAATTTAGCCTTAATATACTGCAAAGACAAACGTTCCCAATGACCAATAATTATGATAACGTATATGATTACCTGCACTACCATTACACAGAAAAGATATTAAACATCTTACGTTTACACATTTTTACAAAAAAAAAGGTTATCTGTAGATTACTGAGATTATATGTAATGAATATTCCTTCATTAGACATAAAATGTTCAAAAGTGAAATAGTACCATTTGCTTTTCTTTTGTGTATAATATTGCTAATTTTTTTAAAAAAAATTTATATTACCTCTAAAAATACTTACTTTTAATCGAAATTAATATCCATATGTTATATATTATAGCCTTTTGTAGACTTAGTCTTTAATATCAACGCAATATTGCCGTTGCATCTAATTCTGTAACAATTAATAAGCTTATTTGACCAAAGCTGATTTATAGGTATGTTGGTATATATTTCTCACAAATTATTTTAGTTTAAAAAAAAATCCAAGACTAGAGCCAGTGGTCAATGTTGGTAGCGAAATGGCTTGTAACGCCCCAGGGAAATGGACTCTTGGGGTTTCTACAACACAACCTATCATACAATTTCCTTTCAAAACCTTTTAAACATTTTTTTTTTTACTATAAAAAATCTACAGGTTACATTACACTCAACTAACTGGAAGTAAAGCCATTATCAAAAATAATAAACATTTTTTCTAATTAACTGAAATAATTTAATATAGCTTCAACATTTCGATAGTTAAATTGAAAATATAGTAACACGCTTGTTTCTTATAGTGAAATATGTTTCTTCTTAATTGTAAACATAAAGGTGTGTCGTAGGATTAATTTAGGGCCTATGATTAAGAAATTGAAATTGACAGACAAAAATCATTCAAGTAATAATATCTATATAAGATCATTAACATTCACTCATGAATGCAGTTCATCAAATTATTAATCCTAACGAAAGAAACAAGCTAGATAATGTCAGTGTTATTCATTAGACTTAGTAAAATTGGTATACATAAATATATTGCCAATTTCTTTAAACTCAAAGAAATTGGTAATATTAATTTGTTTATATTAGTTCTTACTGAAGAAGAACACGAAGTGTTCGAAACGCGTTATTAGTTTAAAATGTTTTTGTTTGGAGACATAATTGTTGAATTATTCCCTCAATACTTCAACTTATGTGAACAGATAATTAATTATTCTGTTATTCACATCCTAAGACATAAATTATTTCAATAAATCATGTATTACTGATTACTGTACTATTTCTAAAACAAAATATATTTGTAATACATTGACTTACATTATATTCATCTGAAATGAATATAACTAGATAGTTGATTATAGATTCACAGTTGAAATATATTATGTATGATTAAATCCAGGGTATTATTACCGGGTAAATTGAAGAATAGTTAATAAAACAAAAGATCTACAAGTATTTTGTCATTGACTTTACTGCTTATTTGCTATGTTTTTGTAAGCTCTCTCAAACGTTTATCAAAACAAATTGACATATAATTGAATATAGAGATTCTGTTTCACCAAATTAATATCGCTATTATTGCATAAATTGTTCTTTAATAGTTATCTCTTCTGGTGTCACATTACACTTTCAAATAGCCCGAAATTGATGAAATTTGTATCATACTGTCGTTATATATTGACAAGATTAAAGATAAAAGAACATTAATGAAATCTAGAACATTAACTATGTAATAATAGAAAACATTGACTCTAGAACGAAACAAATCATCTATGAAAAAATTGTAATTTTTTTAGGGGTAAAGTACCTACTTCATGATGCAATCTTCAGAAGTATAAAACTACATATTTCCTCTTGTATCTAGAAAATTTCATTCAAGTTTTTTCAACATAGATTATATAATTATGCATACACACTTACCAACGC
Organism: Hermatobates lingyangjiaoensis; assembly: GCA_026182355.1. Taxonomy (NCBI): domain Eukaryota; kingdom Metazoa; phylum Arthropoda; class Insecta; order Hemiptera; family Hermatobatidae; genus Hermatobates; species Hermatobates lingyangjiaoensis. Next base: position 1,037,666 of record JAPFBL010001938.1, read on the forward strand.
TTAACCCAATATTCCTTTAAAACTATCAAAATTTGAACTCAACTCCAATAAATTAGTAAAAATAACAAAATGAGTTTTTTTTTCAGTTTTTTACTTACAGTAAAGGAAAATTCATTATTTAACATTAACAAAATTCATAATTTAATCTTTTAAAATTTGTTTTATCATCTTAGCAAAAATAAATATTAACTCTTGTATACTGAGAAGCAATCAATTACCTGTTTACTTTTCATTATACTAAATTATCTTTTTAATTAATTCATCTTAAAATTAATAGCGTTTTTTCATCGTTTATAATTCCTTTAGAATACCTCTTTGATCTAATGAATATCATTAGATCAAATCTTTAAAATAGAAGTTGCTTTAGTTGTAGTTTTATTTAATAATAGTAACCCTTTATTAAAAAGCCCTGATAGAATGAAATGAAAAAAGTACTAGTTAATTTGACAATCTTCTTTTTTAACTAAAAGAGTGGTATGCGTAAGTGCTTTGTCAATTCTATATAGTAGATCAAATGGTACAGCACATAATTTTAAGTAAATCATGATTCGTTACACTTAAACTATCAAATAAAAATGAATATAATTCATACTAATGCATAAAAAATCCTTTATTAATTTAAAGTTATACCTATTAAGTTTAAAAAGAATATTTTTTTACAGTCTATTAACTTGCAGTTCAAAATTTCACGAATAGAATGATATACAAACGATTGAAACATTATCAGATCTGAAAGTAATAAAAAAATATTGTAAATTTGTCTATAAGAATGCCAGAATTACTGACCAATGATAAATGTAATTATCAACAGGATTCACTGTAATGTAAAGAGCAATAATTATATAATATTTTATGTTATATCAAAACGACTTACAAACATTATAAAACCCTTTTGTACACTCATTAATTAGATTTAATATAGATAACTCTCAAACGTCATTGTATTTCTTAGTTTATGCCTGAAGAAGAACACTACATGTTCGAAATCCGTTGTTTAAATTATAAAACTTGTATATGTGGAGACTATTTCATTAGATTTTTACCTTACTACTCCTGTCGTTTTATAGACAGATCTGAATAATAATATATATTCTGAAATAATATGAACGAATCAACTTTTAAATGTATAGTTTATTTATGTATGTATTAATACGTTCATATTTTACAATAGTTTGCAGTAGTTCGCAGAGTTATACACATTATAAATAACTCCAAAACCTTTTTAATTATTAAATGTGTGCTTGAAATAATAATTCATATTATTCTTAAAAATAATAAATTACTGTAGAACTACAAAGCAATTTAAACTTTTATTTTAATAGACATTGGATTATTTCAAATTATGAAATAGTGTTCCGGAATAATGAAGTTATTGACATTTATTTTTATTTTATAAATATTAATGAACAAGACTCTAGTTTCCCAATAAACTTAACGACCTGAAGATTTATCCTTAAACCCAATAATAATATAATATATATCATATATATGTGTATGTATATTATCTTTATAATAAAGTCATGTAGTAATCCTTCAACATTGAATACAATATGAAGATAAAAATGGAGTATCTATTAATGATAGGTTTCCTCTATAATTATGCCAATTACACCACCATTATAAAAAGACCTCTATATTTCTTGTAGTTAAAAACTACATTCATATTTTATATATTATTTTTCAAAACTTTCGTAAAACTTATTTTACATAGTATTTGTTGATAAAATGTGTAATATAACAAGCCTATAATTAAAAAGAAATCAAGTATACATGTAAACTAAAATAATTTATGTAAAAAAAAACAAAATATTTTTAATCAAAAGTTGTTCAAATGTTTATTTTAATAAAAAATAGTAGAATTAAAATGATTTAATTTTAAATAATGAAATTAATTTTTTTTTGTTGAAATAGGAATTTATGGGTTGTTTGAATCGAGTTAAGCTAGTGTATTATTTGGCATCGGTATTTAAGAGTTAGTTATTTGCGTAAAACTTTTCCCGATCCGTGTACTCATCAAATATAATTGGAAACTACTTTTACCTGTAAGTAATTTTGTTATTACTCTTTCACATGTCTATTTAACTGTCTCAATCTTTATCATACTGTTTTATAATATGAAAGAGATAAGCGTTTACAACCACATTTTGCGGCCATGTTAAATTGGTTTGCAGCCATTTTTATTTATAACAATCTATTATTTTAATAATTAAAATCTTTCAACTTGATAAATACATAAATCAATGTAAACATAACATTTATTACAGATATAAGTACCAATAATATTGGTCGCACTGAAATTTGTAGATGGCTGATTCAATAATAGTAATAGTATTTAAAAAATAAATAATTCATACATATGTTTTTCTATCTGAGGTATGCATTAAACACAATAGTTAATTTTGCTTAAAAGTTCATATATATAATTGCCAAATTTATAATGTTAATAATCTTTCGAGAACATTTTTTCAAACCTTTGTCCCTAAATTCAAAACGTTTGTAGAATGTTTGATTTATATCAATATTATTGTAATATTGTTATGAAATTGCTGTGGAGATGTATAAATAAATATTGATGAATATTCAAGTAGTATCAATCAGGAATGTAACTATACTATTTTAATGTTTAAATAATCTAAAATAGTTGAAATATTTTGGTTATTCTATCTCAAAGTATTTTGTTTGGTCTTGCTTTTTTATCGAAATACAACTATATATTAAGAACTAGTAACTAGTATTTCTGATAAGGCCAAATTAATATTTAGTAACCGATATGGTTAGAAATAAAATTTGTAGGCCTATGAAAAAGGTTTAAAATAAAAACCAAAACGTTGGCAATGGGAGTTTAATTTGAACCTGAAGGACTGACCCAGTCCTGATAAACATTAGTTTTGTTTCTATATTTACAGGAGCTATTGCATAACCAGTTTCTTGCTGATTATCTCAAATTTCCTTTTAATTTTCCGCTATTTGGTAGTCATTTTCTTTTAGTATGTTATCCAGAACTTATCACACAATAAATTAAGAAATAATCCAAAGGTTATAAGGCAAATCAAATAAACTAAGAATTACAGTAAATTATATTAATTAACACTATTGACTATTATTTCAATGAAAGGGCTTTAGGTGTTCACTGGTAATGTTTTTAGCTAACAACACTATACTATTGAATTGTTTTACTATCTCATTTATTCGAGTATTGGATAGTATAACTATAATACAAGATAATATATTAGAGAGTATAAGATTTAACTGCTATTTAAATTCAACTGATAAGAAAAGAAGATAATATTATGTTGTAGGGAAAGTTTAAAGATAACTGACCGAACCAGGAGTGCACTGGTAGTGGTTTATTCAAAGTTGTTTTTTGAATAAACGGGGTGAAATTTTTAGATTTCTTACATATAAACCGATTAACAGCAAAAAAACATAATTAGTAAAACAGATTTGAAATGTAAAAGTTAATATTTAAAAAGCACATATTATAATATTAATATTAATGTAAAGATAAAATCAATGACACATTCTAAACTGTAAAGCCCTTGGATCTAATTGAAGTTTGGGGGTTGATCTAATACTCTGAAAGACTCGATTAAGCTATCCACTGCTAAAACCTGATCTCCTTTCGCCTGCATAGATAATGATTTCATTAAGTGGAATCCGAGATAAATCATTATCAATTTAACACACTTAATCCTTGGTCTGTTATTTGATAGTTTCCCATTTAATAATACAGTTTACCATCCGGTATACATATCTAAATATATATATAACACATTCTATCTAAGATTCTATATCTATATTCTATCTAAATCTGTGTGTGTGAAACAACAATAATATAGCATCATAGAAAAAAAGAAAAAAAACACTAACCAAAGGAACTTCTTCTATAAAACTATTATTTTTAATTATTAATTACTTAATAATTAAAAGTTAGCTACAAATTTAATTTGGGTAAAGGTTTGGATATAAATCCAGCTAAAACTGCCCTGATTCCTTTCTCAAGAAGAAAGTAAGTTTCAAGAACCTCTCTATTAAAAAAAAAACTAAAGTACGAGTAGAACTCTGAGAGGCTTGAGAAGACTCTAAATATGAAAGATTAAACTGGGAAGTCATATACAAATATAGGCTAAGTACATCAGTTTAATAGTAATAACAGTTTCTTCATTATAATAGATAAATTATTATAACCACAACAGATCAAATGAAGGAATTAAATTGATGACTTAGGAGTTTGGTAATGTTTTACTAGAGTATTTGATATTATATTTACTTATTGTAAATTAAATATAGATGACTTGTAATGTTTACAATGATAAACACGTTCCATTAGTTCGGGAATGAAGGAGAGGATGAAGTAGTTGGTAGTAGTAAAGAAGTGACCAGAAGCAACTGTTTTTTTTCATCTACTAAATTAGAATGAAACTGCACATTCACTTAAACAGCTGGTTTCTTCCATAATAGCTGCTTCCTCATTTACTTAAATAAATTTATGTACAAATTGCTTCATTCGCTGTTTATTTGTTTAGTATTAAGTCTTATATGTATTATACTCCTCATTTAATGGTCTTGACTAATTTGAATTTATTATTATTTATACATAGTTACTTGATTATGTTTAGTTTTATTTCAGTAACAAATCGTTCAATTAGTTGGTCACAAACAACTTATAGGTTAAACACTAACAATTTATAATTTATTTTTCTATATTATAATTATTTCTGTTATTTTATTCTAATTTCAAAGTGATGAAATTTAAACTTATTCAGATTAATGAGTAAATGTTACAGTTATATGATATGAATGAATAAATTTCCTTTCTTGCATCCTTTTCTGTTATTTTTTATTTAATGTTAATAAGAAATTAATGTTCTGAAGAGTTGTGGTTATAACAGTTTTATAAACAAAGTATTCCATTTATATTCGAGGAGGAAAGTAGTAGAAGACGAAATATGTTCTTCTTTCTCAGGATATACGAGAGGAAGAAATAATTATTAAGTATTACGCCATATTCCTCACAGTTTGACACTTATATTTCAAAGTAAATACTTCTTGGTATCGAAAAGATACCTTAATGGTTATTTCTTTCTTTATAATTTCTTCATTCTAGCATTTTGAACTTTCGTTTTTAGTGCCATTTTAACAGAAATGTGAATAATATAGATGTTTATTAATATCAAATCCTGTCAGAAGCAAAAAACACTAAAAGGTTAGCTATTAAGTTCTACTCCTTGTCACCTGCAAATTTTTCATAATTTATAATAATAACTCTGTAATAATAGAGGTCAAACAACTAATTTATTAGAAGATTTTTTTGTTAACTTAGGAAAATAGGCAATCACAATCAACATAATTCGTATTTGAAGATAACTATAAAAATAATACGACAATGCTCCCATAACCTAAGCTATTTTATTACACTAGCAAACCTACCCGTCTTTGAAGGAATCAAAAATTTGATTCTACTTGATATTCCAAAAATCATTAAAAATTAAAGAATAGTAAAAAATACCATTATTAGTGTAGTGTTAAACAAATGCTTCTGTATACACTACATTAGGTGTCTGTCTGGAAGAACAAAGAGTTGGAACCTCCAACTCTTGAGCAACAAACTACAATTGACCATTTGAGAAAATGGTCCTGTCCCTTTTCACCTTTCCCTAAGCACTCAAGTTTCGTAACATGCAATTTGTTACTGATACTAAACGCAGCATGATGGTGCTCCTACTTTAAGTTTTTACTCATGAGCAGGCAGTCCAGGAGCAGTCACGGAGTCAAGAAATTCAGTTGGATAATGAACTGCTTCCTCATTACTAATCACTCTCTTTACTGACTTTTAAGTTCTATCTTCGGCTTGATATAGCGTAACAACTTGTTTGTTGGTTTTCCCTGCCTGTTCATATTAAGGGCTGAGAATTGCTCGTTCACAAAGTCATTTATTCTGAATAGATAGTACATCTTGAACTCTGGGAAACACCTTTTCAATGATGTGAAATACGCAATAATTTCATATGCTCGAATGAAATTAAAACCAACAACAATACCTACTTGTCACACCTGTGTATTTTCAAAGTAAACTTGTCTGCGAAGTGAGCAAAATACAGCTTAAAGCACCATAATTTCGCTTCTGCACTGAATTATCAATCTATTTAGAACCTATATTTTAAGTTAGACATACACAAATCGAGTGTCAAAGTTTCAGCTCGCTATGTCTTATGGTTCTGAGTTTACTTGTGACAAACGTCTGAGTTTTTGCTTTAAACGTCCATAACTTCACTTCTACGTTGAATTTTCAATCAATTAAAAGCCTATATTTTAAGTTAGACATACACAAATTTACTGTAAAAGTTTCAGCTTGATATGTGTTATTTTCACTGAGTTTACTTGTGACAAAATTTTGCAGACAAACCGACAGAAATTTTTCTAAGGGTGGATTCGGTTTCTCCAATGTATGAAACGTAAAGAAAACTTGAAATGAGTCAGTTCTAAGGAATGTACAGACAAAACCATTATTTTATTTATATAGATTACATAGCTTATACATTTAATAATTTGACTAATAACAGATTGGCTAGGTGTTATTGATAATAATTATTAGTGATCGTTACTTCACTGATAATTTCATTTGCAATTTAAATTATGAAAACAAAAATTAAATGTTTGCTAATTTTTTGTTTTCTTTCCATTATTAAATTGTAACCTTTCAGGAGCAAAAAACCTTCCAAACGTTCACATTTGTTACAACATCCCAATCACACTTTCGTTATAATTTGTACAGTGTAATAATTGTATTAAAACAAATCAATTAATTAAAATGATTCTTCATTATTCCCGATAATGAAATTTATTACACACCAAGTCAGATTTTACTAATTTATTGACAACTTATGTCTGATTCTCAAACTTATTAATTAAATGTGTTGATAATTCATGAAACTTATCTTCATTAGAAAGAAATGTGATTACATCCAGTCTAATGGATTCAGATTTTACCAATTTGAAACCTCCTGATTGATAAAAAACATGACTAAATTTAACTATAAGATGGTATTTCTTTTACTACTAATAATAATTGTGCTATCCTTAATGAATTTTTTTGCCGTCTTGAGTAATTGAGGAAGATGGTTTGTTTGCAGAAAAAAAACTGCTAATGAATTTGGCTAATTTCTCTGTCAAGAAATTAGCAAAATAAAAGTGATCATAATTTTAGGTAGGATATATAAACAGTTATATTATTTTTCAAAGAAAAATTACTTTAGATTCAAGAAAAAGAAATCTAATAATGTTTTTCTAACATATCAATTAAGTATTGATATGGACAGAATGTCTGTAGTTTAAACTGAGAAGAAAAGCTTTCAAAGCATAATAAATAAGGTTCTTAAATCAAGATATTTGTTTTATATCTGCTCCAATTATACTGTATCATATATTTAGTTTAGTAAAAGTTGAATAAAATATTACGTATTGAATAAAAATTTTCTATTGATTTTTTAAATTAAGCTGGAAGGTTTTTATTATCATTAAATTTATAAATTATTTTGTTTAATGGAATTTTTTTTGAGCCTAAACATCCACTAATTTTAACTTTCTATATTTAAAATAGGGTCTGATTTTATGAATATTTGATCAGTTTAATCTATTTGAATATTGTAACTTAAGATAAAAATATAAAACTTATATTGGCTAAAGAATAAAACTGTAGTTTGTAAACAGCTAATGTAATTAAATATATAAAAAACTGAAATGAAAGTGACTTCAGTTAATCTAAATCTAAAACTTTGAAAAATATAAATAAATTACTCAAGAAGAATTTACTGTGTTTCGTCGTGAAGGTCATTTCTTACTCAACCGATTTACAACCATGTCTATCTTCCGGAGAAAAACTGAGTTGAGTTGGTAAGAAATTGTATTAGTAAAGATAGTACATTGTTTTTTAATTGGTTCTAGCAATAATAACAACAAATGATCAAATAGTTTTGCATGCAGTAACCTCTTAATAAAAAAAAAACCCCAAAGTTCGTAAGATTCTGTTGTCTCAGGAGAGTTTTGTAATATTTTCATTTCACACAGTGTTCCGTTGAATCTATCTGCTTGACGTATATATTTAGTGTACAGTACTGATGATGCTTTACAAAGGTTATGAAACGTTGGCCTAAGAGAAATGTTTGTTGTTTAGACCAACCCTGAATAACCTCTACTGTTTGCCAGTAATAATAATAATTCTAAATAAAGTTTAAATGTTACTACTCGTATTTGTTTTATATAGAATAGGAAATCTCTGTATTCATACTAAAATGAATAACCTTATGCTATTCGTTGTGGTCATGTCATCAGTGATGATGCAAGTTTATTAGATCATGGTAAGTTAAAGCATTATGTAGACTATTTGAGCTTGTATCCTAATATAATCCTAATAAAATATATTAGTTTTTTTGAGAGCTAAAGTCTAATTTTTTAAGCCTTATGAATATGCTGTTGCTCAAATTAAACAAGTGGTAGTAAAAATTGTTGAAAATATAAAAAAAATAAAACTATTAAAAGAATATCCATAAATAATAACAAAGGCCATACAAAACACATATGTTAGTGTGGTGATTTAAACAAAATAACTTTTGTTAACTAAAGGGTATTTTTTTTTATTGTTCAAACCGATCCCCTAGCGGATGACGTCAGCCGTTTACCGGCTTTTTGTTTGATCCGTGATTCTACATTGGGATTAATGTACTAAATTCTGCCTAACTCAAGCGGATTTCGAGTAGGGATCTTTAACGAGTACCTGACATCGTAGAGGCTCGGGACCGACGGCTTAACTTCCTCTCCGAGTAACAAGGTACATACTCAGATTTGTTCACCTCCCGTGTGAATAAATCGAGGGCCAGGTGGGGATCAAACCCCGGACTACCAGCCCAGAGGCGAGAATGTAACCACTGAGCTAACCTGGCCCCTAAACAAAAAGGTAACATTAAAAAATTTATTTTCATTAAGCTTGACTGTTAGTTTATCCTTCTAAGTAGGATTGATAAGTATATATATATATATATATATATATATATATATATAATTAAAGGTCTCAATTTAACGTATTAAATTCATTACTTTTACACACTGTTATAGTGTGGTGGTTACTCACATTGGGGGATTTCAAAAATTACGTCTTACACAAAAAAAAAGTTTAATATGAAAACTAACAAAGCGTTTCGAACAAGTAGTGTTCTTCTTTAGGTTTATATCTAAAAAAAATGTACATATTTGTATTTTTTAAGAACAACAGAGTGAATTATTTGAAATTGAATACAATATATGAATATTTTGTTCTCCTTGTTAAGGAGACACCCCCAGTGCTTCCTAGGTCCTGTTGCAACAATATCTAAATAATACAGGTAACTAAAAATCATTGTTACTTATAAATTGGTTCATGTTTCAGTATGTTGTCATGTTTTATTAAGGTTCAGGATTAATTAAGTCATTTTTCATACTAATTCCCTTGTTAAAAACCTCAATAGTGCAATTCAGTATTGATATATTGTATTAAATCTCAAATAATTCGCTCTGATGTTCTTAAAGCTCACAGATATGTATGTTTATTTTAGGTGTAACCTGAAGAAGAACACTAAATGTTCGAAACGCGTTGTTAGTTTTGGTATTAAGCTCTTTTTTTTGTGGAGACGTAATTTTTGAAATTCTCCAATATAACTTAGTGAAACTTTAAACGTCCACAGAAAAAATAATATTACAATAATAAATCTCGCAAGCTTTCTGGTTTCAAATATTGGTATATTCTGTTATCATTTAAGTACCCCCTGAAAAAGTGCATTACTGACAGAACTTTCTGTACTTTCTCAAAGCTAAGAGAACTTAACTATGCTATTTGGTGATAATAGCTGTTTTGATAATAGACACACACTCACACAAACACAGACCAATATGCAAAACTTATTTTATTGCAATTCAAGACATATATTACCGTCTAAAAATCCATATTTCATATTGAGGTATATGAAGGTCATATTTGCTGTTTTTCTTATAGAGTTATTTCAGAAATCCTAAACAATGAACAGGTTATATAGTAGGATAATGAAGTAAAGGACTATAATATTACAGTATTCAAAAATAGGTCTTACAATTAATATTTTAATAATCAAATGTGTAACATTAACAATACAAAAGAGTGAAATCACGATTGTAAATATCATCAAAATACCCCTTTGGCTGTTAGAGTCGTTAGTTATTCGAAACTCAGTTTACTTTAGTACACTAAATTTCATTTACTAAATATATAATTTATATATTGCCACTTTAATTCTATCTTTTAATTATCTCTTGATATTAGAGGAAATTTTTCTGTATATTAGAGAAAAACTAAATAATTTCTAATGCAATACTTAGTTTTTCTGTTTCAAAATTTGATACTTCTACCAATGAAAAAGGTTTTAAATGGCAATGAGAGTTTAATTTGAACCTGAAGAACTAACCGAGCCCTGATAAACTTTTATTTTGTGTCCAACTCACGGTTAATATTTTTATCAATACATATATATTGATCAATGATCAAACCACAAAATGAAATGGGAAAACAAGACTAAGATCTTTCAACACTAACAAGCGGTCTTCGTCAGAGTCAAAAACTCAACTGAAACACTAGATGCAGAAAACATCTGGTGAGGGGTTGAGAAGAGCGGTATTTTAAAAGGGTGAAATCGCAGGAAAGGACTAATGTCCAGAAAGGGATGTTTGGGGAAACAAAGGAGTACAGTAAGAAAAGAGTAAAAAAACTATCCGCTAGCTGTGAACCCTCTTAGAAGAGGCTATTGCCCTCGTAACAAAAGTATCAAGTTTGAAGAGACCATTACTAATGTTTTTATAATAGTGATTTAAAACCATTGATTGTTATTTCACGTGTTTATGTGAAATCTTTTTACATATATATTGATAAGTCGTCATCTGTGAAGCAGTGTTGAATATAAACTCTATTACTGATATTTGATAACTTTATTCTTTCAGAAATGTTGTTATTATAGGGTACTATATAAATAAAAAAAAACAGCTAATGTGACCAGTTTTATTACATAAAAATTACAGATAACAAACTGTCATGCAATCCTTATACTAACAGTTTCTTAACAAAATAATTTATTATTTCCTGAGTTAATTATACTTAATAACTCTTAAAATTAAGATAAAAGACTTCCAATCATCTAAAACAAAACGTAAATATCTTTGCTTATTTTTATTAAAAATCTATTTTTATTATTCTTGAATTAAAAAAAAGAATTTTTTCCAACAAGACCACATCAATTTTTTATTGTTTAAAAATATGCCGAATGGTTCAGTTTGTAATTTAAACAATATTTTTTTAAAAAAAACTTATATCTAATAATCTCCATTGGAGAATATGGCACAAATATAGTTAGTCTAGGCATAAATTTTGTATAATTGCTGATACACAGACAAAATTTATCGAATCTTATTTACAATTCAACGAGGTTCATGCTTTACGAGGATTAATAAGATTTCCCTAGGTCAATTACACTTAAAATATATATTACATTTGAATATATAACTGTTTTTCTTATGAGAAATATTGATAGCCACAGAACATTTTTTTTAATGAATTACCAAAAAAAAAAAATACATTTCTGATATGCTTTTAAATACAAATTCTATAAAATATATCTTAATGATGTTTCGAAACAAAAATAAATTAATGCATAAACTGAATTTTAAAATCTATAGCGAATGACCTTTCCACCAAGGACAAACGTCGTCAGAGTCTAGATGCATGAGGTGGATACAGTACTTTGAGTAATATATTTTCCAGCTTTAATTTTTGATTTTCTATGTATTTTTAATATTTAATACCAGAGTACTAATTTTTTTTGTACTTATGTTTTCAAAGCACATTATAGTTTTTTATTGTCAATATTTACCTCCTTAATGTGAATAGTTATCATAACACATACTATATGATTGAAATTTTTTTTACTAATAATAAGAAAAAATATTACATTATTATCACAAGCAATAAAAAGATGATTAATTGAAATATTAATTTGGAATAAAAATATTTTCCAACCTTTATGGAATCGGAGTCAAAACTAACCTTGTCTGCCTACAGCGTGGAATTAGGAAAGATATGACCAGGAAACATAGCCAAAGATGTCCTAAATTAGTTTTAAGTAATGCTTCTAATGACGAATGGCAAAAAAAGAGCTAATTATATTTGGCTGCAAGGAGGCAAAAGGACTTAATGTTCTAAGAAACAAAGTTTTTTTCCTTCACTTGCAAAAAGAAAATATTCTTAACGCACAGAAACTCATAATCAAGGCCTTGTGCTTGCATCGTGGGTAATATAGTCTGAAAAACAAATTTAAAAAGTTAAATAAATTCTCTTGGTAAACTAGCAAGTTTTTTGGATCTTAGAAAGAACTGCATACATTTACAAATGTATTTCGAAAAGTTTGGTAGTGAGATTTAACAAGAGTGAAATCGTGCCTAGTTATGCAAATCAACACTCGCTCATAGGATCAATCTGATTTTTTTTGCTCGTTATATCAATTACTTGTTATCCGAGGTACTTTCTAAGTCAGGCTTGAATATACAAACCTATACCAAAGCCCTACGATAAAAAATACACACTTTTACTTCTATCACATATACAGCTAATAGAGCTCACGCAGATATAAGCATCAATAGTGGGAGGAAACTACAAACTTTTAAGCTCCTTAATACCTCATACAGAGCTAACAGGGCTTTCAAACATCGTGAAAAAAACCAGTTTTTTGTCAATAGAACTCCCCAGGCCTATTGACATATCACTTATTTACGTTATTTCTTATAGCATTTATTACAGGAATATATTACTTACAGTAATATTACATATTACTGTTATATTAAATATAACAAGTTATATATATTACTTATCACATATATTAAAACATACCATAAACCTATGGGTGAAATATACTCATCTTACGTTTGCTTCTTATAACACATATAGCCAACAGGACTCCCCGGGCATTACCCACTCATACCACTAACAGGTTCTACAAAGATACTGTTATATATATCATATATATATATATATATTGTAACAGGAAAACGATCCAAAAGGACAACAAACATTTCACGATGAATCACAAACACAGAACTAAGGAACAAACACACTTACTGTCTCTAATTTTCGGTTGAACCGTCATCAGGAGAGTTGAGAAAGGGACACCAAGCGCACTTGTGAAGCGACGGTTGGAGACTCCAACCGTCGCTTCACAAGTGCGCTTGGTGTCCCTTTCTCAACTCTCCTGAAGACGGTTCAACCGAAAATTAGAGACAGTAAGTGTGTTTGTTCCTTAGTTCTGTGTTTGTGATTCATCGTGAAACGTATATATATATACACGATCAATGAGTTCTACATACCAATATTTTGTTTTTATTCTTGCTGGATATATATAGTTAACAGGACTTCCCCAAACAGTACAATCACTCGATTGATTGAAATTAGTAACATTCCTACCATATGTATCAAATAGCTATTACTGAAACTATTCTATTCATATAGAAACTCCTGAAGTGAAATATACGAGTAACTATCTGTAAATAATCAGGACCCCATTCTCCTCAAAAATCTCTACGAATCTATAGAATGAAATATACCAATTTTGTGTTTTCATTCTAATTTTACAAACTATCAGGATCTCTGCTCTCTTTTCAGACATTTCCATCGAACTAATGAATCAAAAATATCAATTTTATGCTTTCCTATGTTTCTTCTGATATTGCCATCAAAATATGGGATAAAATTGTATATTTCCATTCTAATTTGATATATATCAATATCTTTCATCTTCAGATATTGCCATAAATCTATGGAATGAACATACTAATTTTATATTTTCCCATTCTAATTTAGCATACTATTAGAACCCCCCTCGACCTCCTCCATATACCCACACAGACATTACCATCAATATAACTAAGTGCGACAAATATTTGCCTCATCTTCCTTCTTTTGTACATAGTTCTTATTTGAATCACACCCATTACAAGCAAAGGTTATAGAAATGAATTAATATAGAACACCTAGCATCATCATAACCTTCAGACTGCGACGACGATCCTTAGTGGTCGAAAGTTTCATTTTAGAATTTAAAATTATCGTAAAAGTATTAACTTATAATTTTTCTTTACATACAAAAAACAATGCAATGAATTACAAAAAAATATTTTATTCACAAATGTAAATAACTACTAACTACTTAACTAAAAGTAATTATTTATTTCAATTGTGATTTAAGTTGTTTGATAGCATATTACTCGAGGTTAAACATTACGAGGAACTGGAGCATTTGTTTTGCGTTATGTCTTTTAAACTAAGATATGTTTGTTGTATACAACGTGTTTAAAATAGAATAATTCCCTACTGATTTAGCTTAAGAGGAACAGTAATAAGGAACTTCAAATTTAAATTGTATAGTGTTGTAACCTGTATGTAACATTACAGAAATAACAATTATTATTAAATAGTTTTAACTCTTTAAATTATTTATTATCAAATTACCCACTAAATACATTTAAATACTGAAAATAATATATGTTTGCATTCAAATATAACTTATTTAAAAATGTTCCTAATGTCTTATTTGCATTGTTCAATTTCCTGAACATAATTTATTATTAATAAATGGTATCATTATTTCTGACAATAAATAACACAACACATTAATTATAACACAAATTAAAATAATTATTTAATCGTTAAAATTAATTGGTTTGATTATTTCTATTCATACAGTTAAATTAGTACATCTATTTCAGAAACAACAGTTATTAGGGAATTAAATAATCTTAAAAATGATTACTATAAAAATAAAAAAAACTTTAATAATTATTGAAAATATGTTTTTATGTATTGTTTACAAATAATTAAATTTTTAAATAAAAAAAAATGAGATGCAAAAAAATTCTCAATAATTTCAAGATTTCTATTTTGAGGAGAATTGAAGAAATACACAAGTTAGTATTGAACAGGTCCCATAAACACTTACAGAGTGATACGCTTATTCAAGGAGTCTATGAACCTGTTTGTTTCTAAGCCTTTTGTATTCTTTACTTCTGAAGACCTCTTGTTACTAAAATTTCTGAGAATTGTGAATGCCTCTCTGCTTTTTGGTGTTCCTTAGTTTAAAGTTATAATTACTTAAACAATAAACCTTGAACATTTTTTAATTAAATGGCTTTCGCTATTTTTCATTAAGCTTTCGTCGTTGCTTAAGTGTTATTGGCCTTCGTCTTCTCACCGTACCTTTGCTGAGGACGACCATTAAAAGAGTTAAAATATTGAAAGCGAATCCTGGTGTGTCGTTTTCATTCGTGATACTTTCTGTTTTCAAAGTATATATATATATTATTCACAAATAGTTCTTGACCTCTTCATTCAGCACAGTATTAGTTTTCTTGAGGGTTAGGTCTTGGAAATAAACTTCTCCTTCTTGTGCCAACATTTCGATGTGTTTTTACATCATCATCAGGGCTAGAAAATAAGATTGCAACCTTTCAAACCCTACACGCCTCCCATCAAAGTGGTTAGAAAATTCATTTTAGTAATGTTAATTGGTGATAAAAAAAACAAGTAGTTACAACAAACAAAAACGAAGATGTAAATAGAATCCATATTCACTCCAAGGTAATCTTAAACAGTTGGGACATATTAAAGAATAGCCAAATAAAAGCTGTATAACCATTTTTTTTTATGTAAACAAGCATTTTGAATTTTTTATTGTTAATTTAGTAATTCACATTAACATTTTATATAGTTTTTGAAAATATTATAGCCTTATCTTATGCTGTAGCCCTGAGATGGGATAAGAATGCGTCGAAACAGGAGAAGTTTATTTCCAATACCTAGCCCTCAAAAAAACTTACATAATACTACATGTATAAAACAAGCTTTGAGTAAACATGTGAAATAAAAATCAAGGCCCAAACACAGTACATATAATTTTTTTCTACATGTGGTATATATATTAACCAATTTAATAATATATCAACCGTTTGATGAAACAGATGTATTATGTAGTCGGTATTAGGTCAATTTTCTACGCTCAAAAGTCAAACTCACGTTGCCGACATTTCGGTTTTATTTAAAACCTTTTTCATAGTCAGAAGTAAGAATTTTTTGAATAAGACAATTAAATTTACATTATTTAAACGAATTAACATTCTTTTTTAGTGAAAAGCTTCAACTAGATTAGTTATTCGTTTAAATAATATAAGTTTAACATTCTTATTCAAAAAATTCTTTTTGACTATCAAAAACCACCATCAAAAAATTCTGACTATCAAACTGTTTTAAATAAAAACGAAACGTTAGTAACGAGAGTTTGATTTTTGAAGCTAGAAAATTGACCTAATCCCGATCACAAAATAACCTATATTTATATAAACTTACTCTAAACCACAGTAAAAACTTCAGAAATTGTACTAAGATCCTTCAACCAAAACAACAGGTATTCAGTATCGCATTCAAACCGACTGACAAAACCTTTTTTGTTACTTTGACCAGTAACGTTCTTCATAAATCAAAAATAAAAAGATTTACTCTATTAGTGAATCTGAAAAGTTTTTTACTGGTGAAAAGATCTAAGATTCATTAGGAATTTTATACTTTTATATATTGCTTGACGCATAATATACATGTAGTGAAATGTGGCAGGTAACAGTAAATCGCGATGCTCTAATCAATAAAATCGCCACAATATCGAGTGAAAAAAATAATAAAAACCATGTGATTTTCAAGGAAACTCGTTGCTAAATAATTTATAAAACCTTACCTATAAGAACTTTGAACTTTTGTACCATTTGTTTGGGTTTTTTTTTATATAAATAATAGGGAGGTAAAGCGTCTAAGAAAACCCATGAAAACTGAGTTAACTTCTAGTTCTGATAAATGTCCAAAGTGAAAATATAAGTTAATTCTATCAGTAGTTTCTTTAGTTCATTTGGCCCTTATTCCATTGTTGCTATACAAACATGACACCTAGCAGATCAGAGATGATTTAATCAAAAAGAGAATATGCTTTGAAAAATAATAATTGATCATATATTGACATATAAATAAAGGGAAAAAAGGAAAAACCACGGATATAAAGAAAAAAAAGGACAGTAAATGGATATAACTGTAACATATAATGATAAAATAACATATGTAATTATTATAAATAATGCACACAAAAATATAATATAGTTTAATCAAAAAATAAAAATAAGTAAATAAATAAACTTCGACGATAAATATAAGAAGTATATATTTGATACTCAGGTGCCAGATCATCTCCTGGACTTGAAGTTTAATCGTTGATGTTTATTTGTTATTTATTTGATTTTATATATTATTTTATTAGTTAATTTATTTATTATTATTTTGTATATATATATACAAAGATCTATATAAAGATAATGTTTACATATATGCAGAAAAATCACAGTAAATAAACACGTGATGCAATCAATGAAGTTTAAACCACAATGGAAAAAGGAAATCAACAGAAATAAATGCTCTGAGGCCTTTCAATTTATGTCATCATCAGAGAGCAAACAAAGTAACAACTGAGTTACTCAGTTCTTACTTTGCTCTCTGATGATGACATAAATTGAAAGGCCTCAGACCATTTATTTCTATTGTTTTACTTTTTTCATTGTGGTTTAAACTTCATATATATATAATCTTTATTTATAATTAATTTTTTGTATGACCTTTTCCTTATATTTTGTCTTGTGCCTCTTTATTTCTGTTTTTGTCTTTTCACCTTATCGCTTGCCGTAAACCCGATAGGCTTACGCACCAGCTGGTAACGTACCAGCTTTCTGTTCAGTCGGCTCCTATCCATCTGGATGGCCACTGACTGTTTCTCCTGATAACAACGAGTGTCAATATATTCAAGTGAATGATGTCACTTGATGAATAGAAAACCTGAAAGCCTTTGAGCCGAAGACCACTAACCTGGTTCTTAGTGACCCATGGCTCCTGTATTAAGGCAAAATCCTCCTTCTTGTTACACAAACGAAGTGTCAGGGCAGCCGTAGCTGCTTTGGAGTGGTGAAGGTTGATTTGAACAGCCTTCAATCCCACTGAAAAATTACATCGCTGGTTAATTGGTTCCTTCACCACTACCTGGCGATGTGCTGGGCAGTTCCTCATCATCGATCGTGCTCAGTTCCCTGAAAAGCCTGAACGTCGACTGAAACTCACCTTCTCCCTCTAAGGAAGACAGACTCTCGGCCCCAAGTAACCTTATGGGCCTACCAGAGTCTGTTTCTTGAGGGTCCCTAGAACAGGACGGCTGGGCAGGATCACTTGCCGCTTCCAAACGACTTCCCCTAGCATCGCCTTTATACACCTTGAGGGTGATCGCTCCGAAACCGTAGCTGACCACCCCCTCCGTGCGTTTTAGCTCAGCCAAGAAGTCCTCGTTAAGAACGACAGTGACCTGTCGAGAGTGCTCCTTCACCTCACCTACCTTAACCACCTTCCAGTCGTGAGTGGGAAGAGAAGGATTGCAAGTTTTAAGGATCTTTAAGATCTTCTCAGGATCGGAAGGTTCCGCCGGAAACCAAGCTCTGGATCTTGGTAGGCTAGGAATATCCTCCTTGCCAACCGCCTCCAGTCTGGCCCCCGGCCATACCTCTCCGATCTTAGCTATGGCTAATCTAAAAAGGTCTGCAGATCTCTGGTCCACACATGCCATAAGCTTTATGCGGCTCTGATACCAACCTGCATCCCTGCAACAAGGAGCCTTCCCTGGGTTCTCCTCCAGAATGGCCTCAAACACCCCGAGCAGGGCTATTTCCACCAGCTTCCACTGCTTCTGCGGAAATGCCCCGTCCGGTTGGCTGCGGTCGATCACCGCCCAAATGTGGTGATCCTTGACCACTTCACTAAAGGGGCGAGGTAAGCGTCTCTTAGGTGAGGGTCCCTGCTTCTGCTTTTTAGCCTCTGGCACAGGATCCTCACCCAATCGCGGCCTCTTCCCTACATTGAGCCTCAGGTACGCCTCCCTATCCTTCAGTACCTTCTTGGCCCAGCTCAGCGACTGCCTATTTTGCTCAGTGAGATCGTTTTCAGGTATCTCACTAAGCTTTTTCAGCACGCGCAGAGCACCTCTTATATCTCTATAAGCTCTTAGCGAGGGAAAGATATTCTTCTTAGGTTTAGTAGGTCCAGTAACCTGTGATCCTACTAAATCCTTACTTTCCTCGGAAGGACCAGGTTCGTCCTTCTTTTGAATGGACGTATCCTGTTCCTTCTGAGTGGTTTTTCTGGGCTTGTCTCCAACGCCCATTTCTAATTTAGGGTTTTTATTTTTTAGTTTGTCAGATTCCATATATTGTTCCCACGAGTACCGGGGGGGTAGATGTCCGCCTGGTGAGAGCCCCGACTGACCAGGTAAGGCTACTTACTTTGGGAGGGCGCCAGCTATCCCAAAGGCTCCGTTTGGACACCTAAACTGTCCCAGGTGCCATCAGGTCGGTTCAGAATCCTCCTTCCACAGGATGATACGAACAATAAAAACCTAAAAAGGCCGCTTTACTCTCGTTTGTCAGAGTGAGGCAGCTTGGAGCCCCACTCTTGTCCAGGGGTCACCACAAGGAGGTGAGAGTAGCATTGGATCAGAGAGGCTATAAGCGACGCTTCATGACCCCTTGACCCCATATATGGATATGATTATAACAGAAAACGAAGGCGGGTAAGTAAATGTTTCAGGTAAACGGATGTACGTAAAATCTTCCTTCCAATCTGCTCCTGTCAGATTTCAGTTCGAAATATCTATTGCTATGAACTTTCAAAGAAAGTTGATAGATAGTAAGTGTTTTATAGTTATGAAATTGTTTTAATAGTATCGTTGTAGAATGATATGTGTCCTCCAGTCTTTTTTAACAGATTTTAATATTCTGAGACATTCGTTTACGCTAAGAGCAATCAGTAAGCTCGTTTGGTACGATTGGTCCAACTCACCTGGATTGGCGTTTGAGGCTGATTTGGGCTATGCACTTGAAGGACCTCGTTATTGTTAAAACCTTAGTGCCAACATCCTTGTAAAGATCAGAAACAGAACTAAGGTGAACACATTTAATTAACAAAACTCAAACTAACGCGCACTGATTTGACTTTAAAAAACTACTATGAGTAGAAACACGGGCAGGTAAAAATCAACAACCTGCCTAGTGTTTTTGTTCAACAGACAGAATACACTGAATCTGATGCTACACCCTAACGGGACTGACTCTTATATGTTTTGATCTAGTTCTATTCGGTGCTACTAGGCCAGCTCAGCTTGTCCTATTGGATAAATGGCATCTGAGGCTGATTGGAGCTTTTAATTGAGCTACACATATTTAGGGGTCTTATTCTTGAAAAGCCTAAT
Organism: Hermatobates lingyangjiaoensis; assembly: GCA_026182355.1. NCBI lineage: Eukaryota > Metazoa > Arthropoda > Insecta > Hemiptera > Hermatobatidae > Hermatobates > Hermatobates lingyangjiaoensis. Next base: position 1,058,080 of record JAPFBL010001938.1, read on the forward strand.
CGTCAACAGCCCTAACTACAATCTGTTTTGGTCTAGTTCTACCTGTTTTCCCTAACGATAATGAAATTTAAAAATAACCTTGTGAAATCCAAACAAAGGAATGTTTAAGAAGCTTGCAGTTCACTCAGTCCGTGAGCGACATTAACAGCTGTTAATAATACGACTCAGTGCAAAAAAATCGAAAATTTAAATGATTGCGCAAAAACAATAAATTAAAAATATAGATTCCATTCACTAATATGTTGGGAGTATGAAATTTTAAATATGACTGTGGAAGTTTTCTAAATTCATTTTCAAACGTTATACACAAAATAGTTTGTTCTTCCTTAGAACTAATGCAGAAATAGCTTATACTAAATCGCTTGAAAACAAAATTACAGTTAATAATAACAATAACAAAAAATTGATTTTCAAAATCTGAACTGTTTGTTGTTTCTTTCTGCTATTACGTCTCTGAAGGAGCCATAACTGCTAGAAAAATCATTAAAAAACTAACTGCTATGACGTTGTATAACATATAAAGTAAAAGATTACCGAAATATTCAAATGTGGCTTTATTTTTGCTTTAGTTGAAGAATATTTTATGTTTTTATTAACACGGCCAATTGTTACATATAAAATCTTACTTATAAATATTGTGAATCCATCAGCTCTCATAAGATTACAGTTATTAAAAGTTTGATTTTAAAATGTTTAAATTGGTTTGACCTTAGCTTAACCTTAAAGCCTAGACAGGTAAAGACTTTGCTTTTTCACTTCAAGCATTCCATCTTTTCTTATGACCTCGCAAAGACATTTTTTGTTGTTGAACATTTTAAAACATGATTTTTTTTCATAATCAAGGAGTGGGTTGACTGAATATCCTGTCGAGAAGCTCCATGTACTCTTGCTGGAAGAGTTCTGCAGGAGCGCTGCGCTTACGCCGTCTCCTCTTCTGACCGCTTCCCTGAGAGGTCACTTCGATACAGAGGACCGCTAGCCTTCGGCCGCAGATGACTTGTTCTTGGCTGAGAAGGCGGCCTTGTGTTAGGGAAGAAGCTAGCCCCACTCCGCTTTCTGATTCCCATGCGTCATAATACTGGTCCATGGTTCGCTCACCATTTCGCAGTCCGCCATGCCAAACCATCTTCTTTTGCCTGAACCAAAAAAAACTCACCTTTTTAAAGCTAATTCAATAAACAAGAAAAATGCAGTAATACTCCCAAATTATTAGACACCTTAGGCAAGATTTTTACTTCAGATTGAATGGATAATATTACAGGAAATATACTTTCCTATTATATTTTATTGACCATTTAATTGACACTAGATAAGTTTTTGGTGTTCATTTGATTTTTCGCTACAGGAATATAATGCTATTATACTACCTGTACATAACAAGATAATCCAGTAAAATAAAAACAAACACAATAAGAAATTCATAAATATGTCAGAAATTCAAAATTTTACAGTTAGAATTCAACTTTTACTGAAATAAATTGAAAACCGTTACTTTCAACTCCTTGATGTCAACATTTCGACGTACATTAATGTCCTCTTCAGGGCTAGAATATATTTTACAATAACTATTTTTTTTTTGTTATTAGATAATTTACTCTCAGTAATTGGTTCGTCACAGCCTCAGGATGTACGACTTGTGAATTTGAACTTTTGAATCAGACGAGACCGTTCGTTACTTTAAACACCTTCCAATAAACTCGTTTATGCCAACATTTCGGTAGCAGTCCTTCTTGTATACACACATTGTTGAAAATTAAACCATATTTAGCTGAAACTTGCTTTTGCATAAGTTTTTCGTGTTTCCTGGATAACGATCTTGTAATAAATGAACACATGTTCTGCTGTCCTCGGCCATTATCAAAATATGAATGCATTTTGAAGTTTAAAGCTTTATATAAGAAAGGTGGAATGTGTTACTGGGGTTGGGGGGATTGAAGTTGTTTTTCTAATCGGTAAGGGTTGAGTGATCTAGGACGTCGTACCTAGAAAGCTCACAGAATAAGTCCATCATTGTAAGTTAACTAGGGAAGCTCTTGTTAAGAAACAAAAATAATAAAAAAAAGAAAGAGATCAGCATAGACATACAATAACAGAAGTCATACTTATTAATAAAAAAGAAGCCATATACTAACAAACATTTAGAAATTAGTTCAAAAGTTCTGAAATTTTTGATTTGTTTAAATCAACTTCAAGTCAATTAGGGCCTCTCCAAGGTAACGACAACGACGCCCTAGGTCACTCAACCCTCGCCGATTAGAAAAACAACTTTAATCCCCAAAACCCCAGCGATTTTCTTGTAGTTTATCAATATTAATTGTCTGCCAATGTTATTTCATATTGATATCGTTACGGAAACTATTCAGATTCTCTTTTCTTCTTTTTTTATCATTGATAAAGCATATAATGCTACAAGTAATCTCAACAGAATTTGCAAACGAAATAATGTACTTGCAGATTTGCCTTTTTAGGAGTACCTCGATTACCAAGTAGTAAATCAATAAGTCTGATATTAAGATTAAAATAATAGTAACTTTTTAAATGAACATGCAAATCTAACTGTGTTCCGATCATATTGTAAGTGCATTCTATTCATATACTGGAATTAAGATCTTACTAAGTGTTTTTGTCTTTGAAGTGACGCAGCCCTTGGGCTATCTCTATTATCCAACTGGCTAATAATATATATTGCAAGGCACGTACGACACACAAATCTCGGTCGTAAATGTTCTAATACTCATTTGATAGAAGAATAATGTTTAGACAAATGTTTAATGCAACAACTTCTCCGCCCTGAGTATACACATGAGTGGCTTCTATTCTGTGGATAAGTGAGCTCTTTGTAACATATTAGATGTTGATATCCAATTTTCAATATATTTGTAATAGGTAAAATATATTGACCTATTGTCAAATATAAATACATATTTTACATTTTCTTAATTTTTAGATTACCACAGTAAAATTTTGACAGATTACATTTGAAAGAGTATTCTGTATGAATGGTTTCAGTAATAAAAATCAAGAATAAATAACAAAAGTTTAAAATGGAAATCACTTACTGCAACGTATTGCCAGCCATTATTAACTCTGACAAGGAGTGCTTCTTCAGATACTAGATAGGCTATGGTACCTACTGGAGTCGCTGGAGAAATCTGCAACAACAGAGCAAACATTATTACTTCTCTTTTGTAATGGAAACATTTCTATTACGATGGTCTAATAACTGAGATTAGGATATTTAAGCAAAGTCAGCCTCATAAGGTCTGAAGTGAAGAAAGAAACATACTGAAGTAAGAAGTATCAGTCAAATTTCATATTAAATTGACGACTCAAATATGGAAAATGCGGAAAAAACATCAATAGCATGCTGAAAAAACACAAAAAAGACATTTATGCGACATTTTGGAGCTTTTTATTTGTATTAAATCTGTTAATACTATGATATATATTAATTAATATATTATGTTACATTATTACAAATATATTAATTTTAATTCATATATATTAAACACATTATTTATAATAATAGAAGAAATTATATTATATATATAAAAAATTTCAAGCTTCCAGTTATAAAATTTTAAATTACTCTAAAAAGTCCGCTTTGAACTTGATTTGAATATACAAAACTGGCTAATTACCGATATATTTTTTCTCAATATACATCTACAGCAACCTTATAACAGAGTACAGCACGTGAGAAAAAATAACACTCTATCAGAGTAAATTGCATATTTATGATTTTTGACTAAGGGAAAGAAAAGTGATTTTTCAAAAAACTCTAGCATGCCATAAAATTCCCAGTATAATAATTTGATAAAAGACCAAAAATGGAAAACTGAAAATTAATTTTTTTTTAAAAAAAATAGAAATTAAATTATCTTACATCTTAAATTAAAAACTATCTGAAAAGGATATTTTTTCTTACATGGTATTGATATTTTTCAGACAAAACTTTGTAATGTTCTTAAAATATTATCAAGTTTTAGATAGACTTCAGTGGTGTGATATACAAAAATAAGCGTGTATATTGATAAGTGGACCAACTACTATCTGTACAACCTCCAGGAATGAATGAATAATAAACATCTCCCATTTAGACATTGAAGCAAGCTGCTTTGGCAGAGTAATCGTGGAACACTATATGATGTCCAGGATGGAGAGGAAAATAGAAATCTCAATGTTTACTTATAGTAAATGATAGTTGAAAAAATTAAATATAATAATATATAAAATACGAATATAATAATAATTAAATAAACGTCAAACTTATTAAATAAAAACAATTAAAAAGAAGATTAGCACGGTACAGATGAGACACAGGAGGAGAACTGAGCTTCAGGAGGCATATTCGAATGCCATCGTCGGAAGCTCAGTGACATGGCGAATTAGTCCCGCAGGATTTGTGCAGGATGTACGGCTGACACTGCGGCAGAGTTCCCATGTACTCTTAGAGCTTCCGATAGAAGTGAGTTCATATGCTCCTTGGCTCGTTCTCCTCCTGTGTGCTCAATCTGTACGTTAATTAATTGGTTTTATTTTATTATTATTATTTATTTTTATATTATTATTCGTATTATATATTTTATATAATTCTGTTTCAACCGTAACATATTGGACGGATCTTCGTCATTTTGTCAAAAACTCTCACTCTCGCTGGGCAGCATTGCGGTGGTACCACGATGTTTTCTAGCAGTAGCTAGCTTGCTTCTCAGTTGAGTATTTCGCACTCTCGACGAAGACGGATGTCGACAATATCGAAGTGAGATTCTGTAGTGTCTTGTCTGTGTCCTCATTTCTTATTGTGTTTGATCATTGATATGTTATATATCACGTGTATTATGTGAAATCTTTTATATATTAATGACTTTGTACCATGCAACTAATGTACAATAAATACCAATTAAAATGATAGATAGCTACACAGATAGAACAGAGAACTGACTTCTATATTTCGACCATCGTCGTCATCAGGAGGCGAATAGTCCCGCAGGAAGGCAGAGCGGCGACACTGCGGCAGAGTCGCTGCTCTGCCTTTCTATAGAAGTGAGTTATTCTTGTGTCTATCCGTGTGCTATCTTCTTTTTAATTGGTTTAATATATATATATATATATATATGAGACTAAGATCTTTCAACCGTAACAAGCGGTCTTCGTCAGAGTCAAAAACCCACTCTCCTCAACCCCTCACCAGATGTTTTCTGCATCTAGTGTTTCAGTTGGGTTTTTGACTCTGACGAAGACGCTTGTTACAATTGAAAGATCTTAGTCTTGTTTTCCCATTTCTTATTGTGGTTTGATCATTGATTGTTATTTCACGTGTTTATGTGAAATCTTTTTATATATTAATCTTTGTACATGCCTAATGTACAAATGTACATTAAATGATAATGTACACTATGACATTACATCATAATCATTTTGATTTAATATTATATTTTATTTCTCTATAAATATACCTTTCCTTTAATGCAGTATTGTACAAAGATAATAGAGTTCATATTTGGGATTTCAATAATTACGTTTCCACACAAAAAGCTTAATATGAAACTAACGTGTTACGAACAGTTAGGTTAACATCTGCTTTTTTGAAAGACGATCTACGGAAAGGTGTTAGAAAGCTTTTTAACACCTTTCTGAACATGGCCTCTCAAAAGAGCAGAATTTAACCGGAAGAAGGCCACTAAGTGTTCGAATCGCGTTGTTAGTTTCATATTAAACTTTCTGTGTGGAAACGTAATTTTAAAAATCCCTACTAAATTCCCTATGAAGATACTAAAGGTATCTTCCCTACTAGATACTAAATTCCTACTAATTCTAGATACTAGATACCTACTAAATTCAACAGCATTTTTTAAAATAATTATATTATGCATATTATTTTAACTAGGGCTTATTTTCAGGGAAGGACTTATATTCCAAAGTCTTAAGTAAATCACACTAGGGTTTATTTTCGGGGTATGTCTTATTATCAGAAAAAGACGGTAACACAAATGTCAAAACATTATAAAAGGAAATAAATATAAAAGAAACTCTTTTAAAAGACGATAAAACATGTAAGTTATTCAAACATCCCAAACTAGATTTGTTTTCATCATCACTGCAATTGACTTACTGAAATACAACACGAAACAATGACGGTTAGTTTTAAAACAATATTAATTCTATTCTGAATATAAATCATGCAGTATGTTGATTTGAAATGGAATCAATTGATTGAAAAGGGATATTAAATTCAAACCAGTCATAAACTGGAACTTCAATTACTTTTGGTGGAGTAATAAAATTCTTTTAATCATACCTGCACTTTATTTACTAACGTTCGTTCTGTTTGCTTAATGAATGCATAAATTAAAATTACCATAAGCACACTAGATGATTTTTTTTTAAATATTCCTTAAAATTAAGCTTCTTTATATATTTTAGCATACAGCAGAATCATAACAGTTAGGAAATGTTTACTACTTGTTCAATACAATTAAGAAGTTCCAAATATTTAAATATGACATTGGTATTTATGATCCAAATATTTCCACTTAATAGTAGGTTCAAGGTTGTGATTGTTTAACAAGGTGTCATAACATTGTAATGTGTGCTGACAATATGTCATAAAATATCACACAGTTTTTAAAACGACAAAAACCAGGTCATCCTCTATTCATATATTGACTCACTCCACATTATTTAGGTGTCATAATCAAGATTTTCTAATCATTTATTTAAATAACCACAAAAATGGGAAATAAGTACATATGACTGTTGCATGTGAGAGATTGGTATTTTAAAAATATTGAAATGAAGTTACTTTATCAATTTAATTACTCCTTCTAATATAGTTTTTTTTTTATATGAGTTTCAATATTTTCCTACCCAACATACATCCTATGAATTTATATTATATACACAAACAACAGGTTGAAAACTTTTGCTATTGTGATATACTGAAATTTGATTCGCTAGTCCTAGAGTTTCACAAAAAGATTTTCAAGTACCCATTAATGGATGATTAAAAAGAATTTTTAAACACCTGAGTCTACAGAGAAAAGGAGTATGGAAAAGAGAGAGACAGTGTATATAAAACAACAAGAAGCAGGGAATTCAAGCAAACAAGCTTTGATCATTAGTTAAATTATAATAAAACCGAACAAATTTACTTTATGTATAGGCTATAACGGAGTGTTTTTCAAACTTTTTGAAGTATTGTCCCCCTTAAGACACCATTTGATTTGCCACCGCCCGCCAAAGAATTTAATTGTATAATATACAATATTTTTTTAAATTTCAAAATGTATGACATGTACATAAGTTCTAAGGTACAGAAAAATGTTCTCAAACATTGTTTAAATTCATTTTTTTTGACAAGAATTGAATTTACACAAACAAGTTTATAAAACGAACAGAAATTTGCAGTGTCAATTGTCTGTCGTGTGGACAGTTCTATTATATTGTGGATTTAACAAAAGAATTAAAACACTTCTAATGAGATCACAATTTTTTTTTTTTTATTAAGCTAGCCTAGAGGCTTGAATAAACCACCGTAGATGTATTTGAAATACACTAACATACATCAATTGGAAAGAAAACATTCAATTCCATTGATTAGGTAGCTAAACTTCTATAACTCGAAATATCTCAAGCCTTTTTATTTACTTTACAATAATCCAAAGCAGTTAAGCAGTTGGAAAGAAAACATCCAATTTCATTGATTAGGTAGCTAAACTTATACAACTCGAAATATCTCAAGACTTTTTATTTACTTTACAATAATCCAAAGCAGTTAAGCAGTTGGAAAGAAAACATCCAACTCCATTGATTAGCTAGCTAAACTTCTATAACTCGAAATATCGCAAGGCTTTTTATTTACTTTACAATAATCCAAAGCAGTTAATATATCAAATTAATCCCGCCCATGTTGGCAGAGCCATTCAACTGTCTTGTTCAATTATTGATAAGAAATTCTAAAAGTTATTCATCATCTAGTTAGGCAAAGTGTTTATAATTCTACGAATAGTCGAAATGTGGCCGGAAATACTTTTGATAAGGCAATCATTATTTAGCCCTAAATATTTTGAATTGTTCAAATCTAAGACCCTTTTAGACTTTTAAATGAACGTTGTGAATGCACTATTAGCTAGTATAAGGATTTAATGATCAAGGCCGTTATATAAACAGAGCATGCAAGACTTCATCTATCTGGTCTTGCTAGATGTTTATGCTGGAGTTTATAGAAGTTTATTCTCCCATAAACTGATGAAAATCCAAAACAGGTATTAGTTAATAAAGGACTATAGCAACGAACACTTTGATAATACATTACAGAAATATATCACTCATCTAACCACAAGCAATCATCAAGTTTAATAAGTATTGCTCATCAAGTTTAATAAGTATTTGCATGTATCATTAAAGAAATAGCTATAAGAGTTAAAACTGATACCATTGAAATTAATGCTTATATATATATATATATATATATATATATATATATATATAGGTGTATAATGTAATCGGGATTCAGTCAATTTTCCAGGATCAAAATCAAACTCTCAATGCCGACGTTTCGGTTTTATTTAAAACCTTTTTCATAGGCCTACAAACAAAGGATGACAAGAAATCATATATAAACATCAACATATAACTAACATCAAAATGGAATATTACAGTTGTGAAAAAACAAAAATATATATACAAGTAGAAGTAATAGAAAAGCAATAAACATTTTTATGAACTTACAGAAGTCAGAATTTTTGAATTAAAAAATTCTGACTTCTGTAAGTTCATAAAAATGTTTATTGCTTTTCTATTACTTCTACTTGTATATATATTTTTGTTTTTTCACAACTGTAATATTCCATTTTGATGTTAGTTATATGTTGATGTTTATATATGATTTCTTGTCATCCTTTGTTTGTAGGCCTATGAAAAAGGTTTTAAATAAAACCGAAACGTCGGCATTGAGAGTTTGATTTTGATCCTGGAAAATTGACCGAATCCCGATTACATTATACACCTATTCTATCCAACGGTTGATATATTATTGAATTTGTTATATATATATATATATATATATATATATATATATATATGAGAGAGAGAGAGAGAGAGAGAGAGAGAGAGTCAATACTTACATATAAGAATATGTAATCAATGTAATTAAATAAGTATATGTAAATAGATCATTACTTACATATAAGAATAGTAATCAATGTAATTAAATAGTACAGATCATTTGAGTGAGTTTATAATAACTTAAATGCCTAATCAATTTAATGATAAAAAAATAGCCCTATTTATTTGGGTATCAATAACAGCCTGTCTTAGACATAAGTTGGAGGCTGCTGAAATTTTTTCTACAAGTGAAGATGATGTAGAATTAGTATTACGGAGCTTACTAGGTCCTGTTTTTGAATTGCAGACTTTTGCATAATGCCCTTTCTTGGAACAGTTATTGCAAGTACTGTCCTTAGCAGGACATTTTGAACAGGGATGTCTTGAAAATCCGCAAAAATAACATGTAGACTTTAAAGTAGACAGTTGACAGTCCATTACGATAGGGGTTTCATTTTGCATCTGTATTTCACTAGAAAAACTATCTGGGATAGGTGTATTTGCTGATGTACTACAATTATTAAGTTTACTCACAGAATTTATAACTGGAGATTCTGATGATAGTTGAGAGTAGCAGGCTGATTGGTTTTGCGCAGCTTCCAGGGCCTGGGCTTGTGTGAATGCTTGATCCAAGTTCAGTTTTTCATTTTCCAAAAGGCGTTGTCTTATGCTTGGTGATATGAGTCCACTTATGAAGACATCCCGTATGTAGCCATTTTTGTGTTCTGCAGCAGAAACAGGTTCAAAGTTGCATTCCTTGCTTAATACTTTCAAAGATAGAAGGAACTGACTAATTGATTCACCTTCTTTCTGCCTACGAGAGGCCAGTTGCTGTCTGGCGAAGATTTCTCTCGTTGGTTTCTCATAATAACTCTTTAAAAGTGTCTTAGCTTCATTGTACTCGGTACAGTCAGAGAATTCAAAGATAGGTTGTGAAACATGATTTATCAGCAAACTAAGCTTGTCTTCATCCCTTATCTCATCTCTTTCCTTCGCTTCAAGTCTTCTTAGAAATCCCTCAAAAGTTTTCAACCAATGTGAAAAGTGTTTTGTAGAATTTGGAGTATTTGGTTCAATGTAAACTTCTCAGGTTGTAAAAATCTTTCCATTTTAGTCGAATAAGTTGATATGAAAAATCAAATTATTAAAAAACCTAGAAGAATTAGGCTTTATTCGACTAAAGAATTCACTCACAACACACAGTAACAAGCCTATAAAATAGTACACAATAGTAACAAGTAGAGAAAACAATCATTAGAGCACGTGGGGACCAACTAATTCCAGCCTGTGGGCAGGTTACGCAAAGTTGCTCTTTTCAGACAAACAAGAATAATTAACACATAACACAAAGAATAATAATACATGACATAATAAATAGAAGTCATAATAATGAAGTTTTTAGTGAGTTAACACAGCTTTTCATAGTTCAGGGAAAATCATTATACATAAATAGTCATAACCATGTCATAATACAGAAGTTTAGTATTTTGATATAAGTAGTGTGATAATTATAATGCAATATTTCTTATTTATTTTATTATAATTTAAAAATAAATTGTCATAAGCATATGTCATCCACAAAGGTCTGCGACAATGCAATACCACAATATTTTTCTTACAGTTTATAATAGTGGATGGCGGCTATAATCACAAACAATATTAGTCGGGTTTATCAATAATATTATTAGAATCAGAATTTTAAGTTATAAGTGTTAAGATTTTTCCGTATCATATAAGTCAGCATTTAAAAAGGGAATTCTAGAAGCCTACGGTGACGCTTATCATGGTGGAGATCAAGATAGAATACTCCTGATGTTGATCTTCCTGTTCTTGATATCCACCATGATCAGCGTCACTGTAGGCTTCTAGGATTCCCTATTTAAATGCTTACTTATATAATATTCCATAATATGCAAATTTCAAATAATGAATATTCTTTTTCACTTTCATCCAATCCTCCTTTTTATAGTTCTAGAAATATTTTGTAGTTTCTCCTACAGTGTAGGCTAAAACAGAACGAGTACCCACCATAAAGTACATCAGAGTCCCAACTATTAATCGATTTCGATATTCTTCTCATTCTCTTAATCATTCGTATCCTGGATACGATTCTGATTTCGAATCGTTTCTAATTACCCGTATCCTTCCCTTTTCTTTATTTCCTTTAATCATTGGCGTTATAACTGAGTAGTAATTAATCATAACAAAACACTAACATTTTCCTTGTGTTCATCATTTTGATTGAAACAGAATTCCATCCTTTTTAGATGTATTTCTAAAACGAAAAAGTAACGCAGATGTTGCAACTATTTTGAATCCATTAGTTAATAGCTCAATGAAGATTTCTGCATCTCGTGGATCAGTTGCTGCAACCAATCCATCATCTGTATAAAGGAGTACTCTTTTTCTGATAAAGAGCCTCAACATCGTTTTTTACAAATCCCAGTTTAGAAAAATAATTACCAAAGCGCCCGAACATCTTGTCTGGCAAATAAATATTATACGTTCACTTTGACGTTAACCTTTTGATATAAATGAATTTGACCTATTATCCCAGGATCAACCTGAAATAACACGTCATATTAAAATAAATAAAGCCAATTGGGAATGCGCACCAAACATACAGAGAATATATGTATAAATGGAACACATAAAGTACAGGATATAAATATTGTATAATATATAAATAAATGAAACAACCTCTCTTAAATACGATTATGGAAGATATTCACGGTGTTGTCTGATCAGGAGGTTCTGAGGGTTTATGGTGCAGGTTATGTTTCATTGAGTGTAGTTGGAAGATTAGTACCTAAATTTGAGTTTCGTATGTTAATTTTGTATGTTAGTCCGTAAAGATTGTTAAATTCCGTGGAACATTACACAATTGTATGATGTTGTTAAAAATATAGACATCCTCTGTTAAACAGACTTTTTGTTTAAATACAGTTGCATAATTTTGTTCGTTTCTGATTTCGTACATATAGTCTTTCTAAACAATGGGAAAGCTGTTGAAGCTCATGGAAAAGTCGTGTCCTGGAATACCATATAGTGTGATAATTGAACATAGAAACAAAGAAGAATGCTTACTGTTTGAATCCCAAGTTGTGGCTGTTTTATGTAAATACAAGGAGTAATTCGTCAGTTATTTAGTACTTCTGTGATAAACTCTTCATTCTTTCTTTTTTTTTTTAGCATTCCAGGAAAAAGAATCACTAGTAAAAAATTATAAGAAATTGATTGAAGCTTATGGTTGCCTTGGAGTCCTTCAGTTAATCTCTGGTATCTTTTAACTAATTAATTTCCTAATTTTTTTGAGTGTTCCGGATCTGAATTATATTTTATATTGAATAGGTAGTATAAGTTTCTAAATGATCCCTGTGTTACGAGTAGTGTACTGTCATTTTGGTGGAGAAAATTAATGGAAGTATTAAAATAGAAGTTCAATGATGTATTAAAAATAAGTAAATCTCAATTTTTACTACTTTTTTTTTTTTTTTTTTGTAGTATTAAGACCATGTACAACTCCTGAAATTCTAAACTTTTTGTTGTTACCTAAATATACCATACATTTTATACATTTCTGGAAATATTATTTCCTTATTTTTCTGAAATATTTAATTTCCCTTAAGTAAAGGCAAATTCATAAAGCTGAAGAAAACATTCTTTAAAACCATGTTGCCAGTTTCTCGTAAGAATTTTTTACCTGTGGTAAAACAGTTGATATTTTTTTATTCTTTGAATGGCTTGAAATCATTTATGAATTTTGTTTTCTTTTTGTAGGAGATTACACAGTTCTCTATTTGGTTATGATTACTGGTTGTTTATCGATTGGAAAAATAAACACTTCTGAAATATTTAGAATTACGGAAACCACATTCATTTCTCTAAGGAATCAAACCCAGGATGAGGAAAAAATTTCTGAAGTTCGCAAATTATTGAATTCAGGAACATTCTATTTCACTCGATCCACAGTTAATAATGCACCAATGGACCTTACTTTGTGCGCTCAAAGGAAGATGAAAGCATCTTCCAGTGACCATCGTTTTTTTTGGTACTAGTATTATTATTAGTGCTGTATTTATGTAAAGGTTTTATTAAAAAACATTAAGCTATATACATTATAATTGCTGGAGTTTTTTTTTTTCAAAAAAATACATCTGTTTCGTGCTTACAGAAATTTTTATTTTAAGGAATCGAATGCTTCATATTCATCTTATGAGGTATAATGTTGACTGCTCTGAGTGGTTGAATAAAACTATGTGTGGAAGTGTGGACATAAGAACTGTATATGCTGGCCATAAGATAGCCAAAGCAGTTATTATATCTCGTCTTAGTTGTGAACGCAGTGGAACGAGGTAATGATCAAAGGTATTTTTTCTATAGCGTTATACTCACTTTAAAACAAATAAATTTTTGCAGGTTTAATGTAAGGGGTGTTAATGATGATGGTCACGTTGCAAATTTTGTTGAAACAGAACAGGCTATATATGTAGAAGATGAGGTATCATCGTTTATCCAAAATAGAGGTTCTGTCCCACTGTTTTGGGAACAGCCTGGCGTTCAGGTATTAATTCTAATGATTAAAGGATTTATGTCATAAAAACATTATGTTCTCTGAAATGATGGTTACAAAAATTTGTTGCTCAAACTAGATCTAAAGATATAGGTAGTCATTTATAATTTATAACTACTGTATTACTATTTTAAATTAACAAAATATAAGCATCATTAAGTATTGTAAAATTAGTGGCGTATTCATATGTTTAAATTTAATATAAAGTAGTATAAAATGTGATATCTTCCTTATTGTCACTTCAGAAATGGTGAGTATGTATGGAAACAAAATACTGAGTATGGATGTAAGGTTAAAACTTTGATGCTTTTTTTCAATATTAAGTTATCGTGACAGTACGTCACTAAGAACAGCGTTTTTTTTAATGAGAATAAAGTTAGTAATATACATCGTGTTATTAATATAAAGAAAAACAATTGTTTATAATTTCTCTATATGTCTCAATATTTTTAATTTCGTTTTGTAAATGCTTAATTATCCTTAACATATAGTTTTTCTCATTTTATATCCAGTATATGATTATTTTTATGGCTATAAACTTTATATTATATAGTATACGTCAGTTAAATTTAATGTGTTCCTTTTAAAGGTTGGATCTCACAAAATAAAAATTTCTAGAGGATTAGATTCATCCTTCTGTGCGTTTAATAAACATATGGATATCATGAAAACCCGTTATGGGAAACAGTTAATTTTAAATTTATTGGGATCCAGCACCGAGAGTATCAAAGAAGGAGAATCAAAGTTATCTCATCTTTTTCAGGTAATATATTTACCTGTAAAATAATAATAATGATTTTTACTCATTACTTTTAAGCTGCTATATAAGTCTATTTTGTTACTGGATTACCCAATCACCATGGTGATAGTTGCTTACCTTTTATAAATTTAATGGTTTTTTATTAATATTTATTAATCTGTGTCAAATAATATTGTAGTGATTCGATTTGTTTAAAAGAAAGTTGTATCATATTGTGTGAAATTTATTTTTATCATTTATTATTAATTGTTGCTCCGATTATATGTATCGATTTGTTTATGCCCCGGATAGATCAGTTACTTGGAGATTTTATCATTTGAACCCAAGGTCCTATAAAATCTACTCAGGAACTTAAATTATTTTTTTCTTCGCGTCATATTTACCTGAAAATTCTTCTGTAACAAATCTACGTTTCTAGACGTTTTAAAAATCCATTGAGTGTTACATCCACTCATCATTTGACTTTAAGCCAAGAAATAATCATCAATTTTTCCACTTTTCTAAATGTAATCCTTTCCAAACCAAAAATTATCCCTACACTACGTCTGACTCAGGAAGATGCATTTGCTGGAGTCTTAGAGAGATGGACTGTGTTAATGACATAATATATAAAAAGTTTTCTCAATAAACCACCTGCCGTTGGTTATAGACAGTGTTCCCTCTAGACTCTAGGCTGTGCGCGTGTGCGCGCGCACACAGCTTTCAGAGGCAGCGCACACGCATAGATTTACTGTGCACAGACGTATTTCGATGTGATGAATGTTCATTGTTATCTACTGATAACATATAGCCTTCACTAAAGCATTTACAATTTATAGAACAACTTATGGAATAACCAAAATTTTCTTAATAAGCCCACTATTACCCGGTTAGAACGCCAAAATTTATTCATGGGTTTTTGCACAAATATTAGTCATTTCCAAAAAAGTGCGCACACACCAAAATTTCTGCGCACACATACTACCAAAAATTAGAGGGAACATTGGTTATAGACAACCGAAAAACTTCCGAAATCTTTTCACTACGTACATTACGGATCAGACAATGTGAAAATTACACAATCCACTAACTGTTCTTAACTCCACTGGAAAATCTTCTAGTATTTCGCTATGCCGCTTTGTCGGTAATTATGCGCTGAGGATTGCACACCGGTGTGCCAAGTTTTTCCTCTATCCCTCCTCATTGAGGTATGAGTATAGTATGAAAAAAAAACTCAGTTCTAACCTATATTTGCTACAGTAGTTTGGAAACCTATTGGCTTCAGAAATATTTATTCTAACTTATAATTTGACAGGTATTCACAAGTGAAATTGTACTGAGTATAACTTATCCGTACTGAGTATAACTGTGACTTAGTAGATATGCTCATTTCTTATATTAAATTAACAAAGTGGGCAAATTAAACGTGCCCAATATTATTATAAGGTCAGGCATACAATGCGATACAATTTATATATTGTATTCATTAACACTTAAGTTAATGAATGACTTAAATGTACTAGTATCACACTGCAGCATAATAATACAGCAATCCTTTTGATTAACAAAAATGGTTAGATATTAATAATTTTTTTTTTCGTCGTAGGATGTGGAAAAATCTGGATATTAATAAATTGAATATACAAATATTACAATAATGCATAGGAATACATTAAACCTTTAGATAAGAAATAATGATTATATGGTAATTACAAATTGAAAGTACTGTATATCACAATAAGGTATAAGAATTCTTCCCAGTATTTATGCCTCAAGTCCTCATTAATCTACGAGAGTATTCCAACGTGTTGTTTCATTTATACCAACGTATTCACAGTTACCTGACCTTTTCAATAAATGTGGGATCAATCTGGGAATCATTGCAAAATAACTCCATACAGCGGATCAAATTCCACAACCAAATAAGGTTGGACAAATAAAGAAACTTTCAGCTCCTCTCAACTCAGCCTTCAGCTCTCTGTAGAACAGAAGGCAAGGGATAAAGACAAACAGCCAGGGGGTACTCAGTTCTGCGCACATACGACTCAGTTCGGCCAACTCATACTGAGTTACTTGTCTGGTAAACCTTGTCTGTTAAATCTACCGAAAAATTTAACAGTATTTTTCTTATAATTTTAACATCTCTGTAAGACAAACGTACATCTCATCAGGACGCTAGTTACCTGCCTAACTCTTAACGTCATATACTTACTAAACTGTAAGCATTGTGACAGTTTCTCCATTAATGAAACAAAGTGCCCTTTTTGGATCAGAACAATAATCATCGTTCATCCATCAGTCGTACCAATTTTCTGCTTCCTGTTGTAATACACCTGTCCATGTGATCTCTCATGTGATCAGTGTTTCGAGGTTATTGCCATTACATTTCTAAATATTTCAGCATATCTGTACAGTTGGATAGTTACATTTAAAACCGCAATTTGTAAACATAGTCACTTTAAACCCTTAATGTAATGGTTCCTTGTTTTGCATTTTCAAGATTTCATACTTCTGCCTGCGTAAAAGGTTTTTATGAAAGTTGGTGTTATAGGCGGTACTTTGAAATATACTAATGAAATTGAAAGTTATTCAGTGGAATATTTAAGGTTTGAAACTTTTTTTCATTTGTATTGATTTTGTAATTAACGTGTTAATCCTGTATACAGAGGTTCTAATTAGATCACCGAAGTTAAGCAAAATTGGCCGTGTTCAGTACTTGAATGAGTGACATCACGTACGTTGGAGCCCCCGGTAATGTAGTTTGCTCATGGTTTGAATCGAAAATGAACTTAACCTTTGAACGGTTAGAAAGGCGTTGAGCTTGGTGAGTATTGAAAAAAAATTGTAGCTGCTGAAAGTTTGTATTACTTATCAATATTATTGTGTGATTAAGATATTTACATTTTTCTAAATAAGCAGGTACAAATTAATTCACGGTTTGAACTACATACAACATGTAAAATAATAAACTGAATTATTTTGGTTAAGATTTCTTTATAAAGTGTTATAAAAATTACCAACACTAACGTGAACCATTCACGAGTGTTGGTCGAGCGCAGCTCCTTACTACAATCAAAGAATTATACTTAACTTGTGTATGTACACATGTGATATAATACGTAAACAATTGAGTAAGTTGTCTAGAAATATCAACTTAACAAAGAAATATGTTTAGCAAACGGTTCTAGATTTAACATCATGCAATGTTCACATAATATTTGTAGCCGGACTAATTTTTTTTTATATTATTTTTTTTGTAGCTTTTACACAAATCATCACCCCACTCGGACGTTCCTCATATTTTGTTCGATTATCATCAAGAATGTAGGAGTAATTCGAAGAACATCTCGAAGTTACTACAGCAAATGGCACCTTATTTAAAATCATTCAGTTTTTTTTTATCTAAAGGAAATACAGTAGTAAGGTGAGTTAAATTTCTTTCCCATGATATTTTATAATTAAGTTACAATAATTTTATAATTCATTATTTCCTTATAGTTACTGGGGACTCAGTTCATAGCTTTCCTTGGAACTCTTTTTTTGTTATGTAGAAGAAGGAAAAATCTTGTTTTCCTTGTAGACTTTACTTGTTTGTGGGCTTTTCTTATGGTAATGGAGCTATCCTCCCTAAGAGCTTTTGCCGCTTTTATATGGCGTCTTTTCAACAGATTGGTAGCGTAGTTACCTCTCAAAATCCTTTTCTCTGAATATTTTCGTTTGCCAGTTTTTCCTTTCTGGATAATACCTTCAAGGAGAGATTCTAACTTCACACGCTTAATATAAGGAGGAGGTTTTGTAATATAGTGGCAGTTAAGTCAAAGTTCAGAAGTTCTTCTTCATCGTTGTTAAGGACACAATCTGTGAGGTTCAAGTATCTGAGAATAGGACAAGATTGCTTGAAGTATCACCATTTAATCGGAAAAGTTTCTTCTCTATCCTGGTTGTAGTGACTTCTTCATATCGCTTGATTGTAGTAATTCATCAGTAATATGACCTTTTGTGGCCTCGGTCAATATCCAGGACGGCCCATTCGTCTTCTGCCTCTTTGAGATGTCGTCTGAGTAGTTAAGTTTCTTCTTTTCTGATTTAATTGTCTAGTTGCTAATTGTTGCCTATACCTCCGGATTTATTTCCAATATATATATATATATATAATACATATACAATTAAAAGAAACGGTCCAGCGGATTTTTTTAAATAAAATAAATTCAAAACGAAAGAAACACACAGAAAGACGCAGACATAACTCACATCGATATTTCGACCATCGTCGTCATCAGGAGGTGTGAAGAGCGGAGAGCGAAGAGTCCCGCAGGAAGGCAGGGCGGCGACTGAACTCGGAACTGAACTATATGAAATATAGATGATAATTGTGTTGCAGAAATAATATTCATTATTGTTTTTTTTATGTTTTGTCTTTTACCAAATTAATATTTTTTTAATTTCAGTGAGCAACTTGGGTGTGTGAGAACTAATTGCTTGGATTGCTTAGATCGAACAAATTGCGCCCAAACATTTTTTGGATTAATGGTAAGGATTATTGAAATAAGTTGTAAATTTAATGGCAACTTTGGGCCAAACGAAATGCAACGGAATTTCGTAAAATAAAAAAGATTATATGAAGTTGTAACATATATTAATTGCTGTAAAATCTTAGATCGCGCCGATTCAAGTAACCAGTCTAGGTTAAGTACATATCAATTTTTTTCAATCCCATACAGAATGTGATATATGTTCGACTCAGTAACTTTTATATAATAGCCCCAGTATTTTTTAAATAGTTGTTTCTTGATGCACTACATGAAAAGAAAACTTGGATTAAGAATGACTTATGAAGTGTGCCTATTGAATGCTATTGTGTGAGAACAAGTTAAATATCAGTAAATATTACTAACAAAACCTTATTTTTATTTTATTTAACTATATTATGTTAGTATCATAACTTGAAAACTCTTAAAAATCATCTTATATTCATAGATGGTCTTGAATTATTTTTAGCGAGATTTGTTTTTTTACTCTCTTTCTTGTAGATAGACAAGTGAGTTGCCCATTTAGAATATATTTTCTTCATAAGAATTTGAAAGCATTCAGTCCACATTTTGCGTATTTCTACTGTATAGTATTTCTGTAGGTTTTGAAGGATCAGTTACGAGTTCTTCAGTTGGATGACAAAGTGCAGACTGTAACCAGATTTGAAGAAGTGTTGAGAGGGATGTGGATTAATAATGGAAATGAAGTTAGTAAAATATACGCTGGAACAGGTGCAATACATGGTGGATCAAAGGTTACAATCACTTTTAAAGTCTTAATGTTGCATCATAAATAAAACGATTAAATTTTTTGTTATAACTTGCTGTATGTTTATATGTCATTGTATATCCGTAGGTAGTTGTTTCATAGTATGTATCCATTATGAGTTAAAATATTATCGTTAGTGAATTGTTATGCAGTTTGGTGTTCAAATTCCTAGGTTTAAAAGGTATTAACCTCATCATTATGAGCATTGTTAAAAAGGACCTAGTACTTGAGTAGTCTCGTAAGTGATGTTTCATCACTATTACGTATACCCTGAGTATGTTGAATATTATGCAGTCGAAGTGTAGGCTCTTTTCAAAAAGGTGTACTAACATTCTTTTTCAAGTATGAGTTGATTTTATTGTTTGCTGTTGAATTGATAGAAGCTTGTTCAAATGGCTTCTGTTGCAGCTTCAAATGAATTCAGTCAGTATCTCAACATTTTACTTTTCCATTTGTTAGATTTAATTTATTATATGTATGTATATAAAACAGTCACTTGGAAAAAAATGACTTATAACATATGTTGTTATCTTATGACATATAACCTATAACATATTTTATAACTTATTTTGTTCACATGCAAAGTTACCTATTTTGTAGATCATGGATGGTGCGCGATCGGCTGCTAGAACTTTTCAGAGTAACTTGTTGGATAATAGTAAACAAGAAGCAATCGATGTTCTTTTATTAGGAAGTGCTTTAAATAGTGAATTAGCAGATAAAGCTAGAACACTTCTGCCATCTAATTTTTTACATGGTAATTTTTTTTCTATTGCAGTTAATGGAACATCCAAAGGATAGACTGGAAATTGATTGAAAAATTACTGATCATTATTAATTTCATTTTGCTTATCTTTAACATAGTTCACATACCAAATATTTTAAATAATAGTTCTATGATTGCAACACCCCTGGGCAATTTCATAATAATGTATTCCTAATTATGTATAACATAATATTTCCTAATTATGTGACACTTAATGATAAATGTGGCTTTGCTCTATCAATCTTCTTCTTGTTATAACGTCATTGGACTTAGAGTACCAGGATTGATTCTTATAACTTTTGTTAATTAGGTTCGTCTACTCAGGGTAGATCGGAACAATTACTTAACGGGTTCAGATTCAGGTAAAGTAGAGTGGTTATCCTTAGATTCAATAGATTAGTCATGAGACAGCTCAAATCTAAATTGAAACAGAGCAGGTGGACGTAACGGGGTTCATCAATCAATATACTATATCCTCAAAACAATACTTGATCATAGTCAGAAAGTTCTTTTCCATTTAATTTAAATTGTTTAAATTTTAAAAAATCCGAGTTTTTTCGTGCATATAGTGCGGTTTAAAATAGACTTAAGTTTCATGTATCCGATTCACCTTGATCTCTCAACATTATGCTTAAGTTAAATTAGTGCATGTTGATGGTTTTTTTACTTGGAAACCGAAACTTAAAATAAAAAGAAAAAATCAGTACTAAAGAAAGAAAAGAATAAAGTACCTTTGAAACAGAATAATAATCCTTATTTGAGGGTTAAAAAGGATAGATAAAAATGTGAGAGAAGAAAAATATGGAAAGACATTCCATCTGTTTAAAATGAAATGATGACTTTGAAAATAGAAATATTTTCTTTATTGTTTCCGAACACCTGAGCTTTTACATACAGTATTTGTATTTGTTTTTAGCCTCGACTAGTATACTACGTGAAATGTGTAAGAGACATCCTGGGTATACGTGCCCATTTTCAATGAGAATTGCTGTAGGAACCTATAATGTTAATGGTGGCAAACATTTCCGAAGTGTTGTCTACAAAAATGTTTCATTAGCTGATTGGCTTTTGGACTACCAGCAAAATAACAGTATGTATACGAATTTCATAGTTTTTATATATATTTTAGTGTATGTGTTTTTGTATGGTTTATACTAATAATTCGTTTTATTTGTAATAATTGATATTTAATTGTAAGGTGATAAAAGTCAAGTGACTTCTTTTCCTTTAATATTTTTTATTTAACTATTCCCTAATTTCAATCTGCTCGTACTTTATCTTAATGTTTATATTCAACAGAAATAAAAATGTGCAACACGGTTATTTACAAAAATTTGAGATTTATGTTTGCATTTTTGGGATGTGTCTGATTGTAACTTTATTATTTCTCAGTTATGAATATGTTTAAATTTGAAAATAAATAATTGAATTATGTAATGTACAAATATATATTAGTATTTTGTATGAATTTATTGTTACTACCATATGAAAAAAATAGATTATAAAATAGAATTGTAGAAGTGTGTTGTATCCATTTTCGTAAAATATTTTTTATTATACTTGTTTCTTAATTCTAAAAAATAGGTTTTTATATTTTAAAGGTAAAATAGTTTATATATATACTAAATCGAAAAATAAAACGATCAATGGGTACAAGAAGTCAAATTGTGGAAAAGAAACAGAATAAATATCGGTTCTGTATTTTGATGATTGTCGTTATTAAACAGAGAAGTATCTTCCTGTTTAATTCAGTGGTTTTCTGAGTGTTTTGGCTGAAATGTCACAAGATATATAAAATAAATTCACAGAGAGAACATACATAAAAGAGATCAGAAACTTGCTACTATATTTCGACTGCCTAGTCATCAGGTAGAAAGGTGAGAGTCCCATCGAAGACAAATGAGGACTGAAGTGAAGTCTCATTGAAGAGGATAATTAGTGTAGCCAACTTACGGAGGGAGGGGAGACAAGAATAAATAATAACAAAAATAAATAAAACATCTTAAAGATAAGAAAATTAATAAAAAAAAGGATAATAAAAGTAGTAAATAGATAAATAGTTCATTTATCTTGATCTGTTTATAACTTTTATTATCCCTTTTTTAATATTATTTTTCCACAATTAAAATATTCTGTTTATTTTTTGTTTTTCTTTTTGACTTTGTGTTAGTTTTTTAGTATTGTTAATTGCTATTGATTATTTTTTTAACCTTTCTTCGTCATGAATAATCCGATTGGGTTTTAGTTAGACGAAGTTGACTACCTCTTTAATAAAATTGGAAAATGTACTGTTCATATTTTGTGTATCTCTTGTTGTTTGAATCTTAACATAACGCCTAACAGCCTTGATTTGAAGCTATCACTATCCACCTTCCCAATCCAATTTTAATAACAATTTGGGTTTTCAATATTCTCTCTATCTCTCTCAATTATCTCTACACAACTACATTACGTTAAGGAATTCTTACTTTTCTAAACTCTCCTCTGTAATTAAAATTCTCTCTATCATTTCCCGCTACCATTTCATACTTATTAATAATTCCTTATTAAATACTCATAAAAATTGTTAAAATATATCTCGCTTGGTTTATTATCATAAACTTTCCAAGTTATATATCTCTTATCTATTCCTAGGTTTAAGCCTGCCATTTCAGATCTCTTTTCCTCAACTCCCCATTTGCTTGTCTATCACTTTTTTCACAATCCCCTATCAATACGTCTTCTTCTTCTGAACATTATTCTTGCCTCCAATCATCTACCGTTACGTCTCGGTCACAAACTCATTGTCCTTGTAATCTTACTGAAACCTACATTAAAAGCAACGCATGTAACATTTCACCCGATTTCTTAGTAATGCGGAAATCAGCGTTCTTTCCAAGAGTCTGAGTTTCAGCCCCGTTGATAAGGTAGACTATGTTAACATTTTAGAGGATCTACAAATGTTCGTAGATCGCTGCGTCCATTGGAGATTCTTTTGGAAATCGCATGGTGATGATTCTAACCGCCAGGTTCCTAAACTTCACAACTTTTTAAGCTAATTTAAATCCCTTTGTCCTAATAAACGAACCCCCACCTCTTCCTGCTTCACATCCTCTCGAATTATTTATCTCTTCCATTATTCGTAGAGTGTCTAATCCTTTCTTCGTTAACCCCTTATTATAACGAATAAATCGTATAACTTCGTATAACTGACACCTTATTATAACCTTGTGCTGATGAAGGAGTAACAGTTAAGAGCCTGATGGACTGTGATGTCTATAATCTACTAATGTACATAATAAACCAAGCAATGCCCAACAGTACATTCATTTTAATAGTTGTTATCCCTCCCATGTAAAAAAGGCTATCCCGAATCCCTATCCTATCTAAATATGTGCTGATTTAAATGATCGTAGTTTTCAAATTGACTTATTAAAAAATAAAATTTCTACTCGTGGTTATCGTCTTTATTAATATCGTATAATCCCTGCTGATGTCGATACAAGTGAATCGCAGTGATACTAATTTTCTCATTATTACATATTATCATGCTGCTCATAGGCTGTTTTCAGTTTTCAAGGAGTTTTGTCCTATATTTTATTCGTCTTCCTGTATTTCTTCCATTTTCACTGAAGATCCTTCCGTCTCCTACCGCCAACCTGCTGATCATAGATATATCTTTCATATCACTTCTCCAAAGCCTCCCAATATTGCTAGTGGTATGGTCCAATGTGGACGTCGGGGTTTTTTTATTTGCCCTATCATCAATCCCGTTTCTTCCTTTACTTTTTTCCTCAGCAAACGCACCTACCGAATTTCTCACAAGACCTTTTGTGCCTCTGGTAACTGGATTGCTCCTAGTGTGATGATTTGTATGTGGGATTAGCTTCCAGCGAGCTAAGCTTGCATATGAATAATCATAGGTCGTCTGTTGGTAAACGCAGTGACCTTCCCGTTACCACTCATGCCAGTTCTCACGGTCTCAGTTTCAATGACTGTTTCTGTGTACAGGTTTTTAGGCAGATTCCTTATTCCAACGCCAATATCACTTTGAGAGCTTCAGAATAAGTACTTGTTTGTCTCCTGGAAGGTGTATCTGCTCCTGGGTTTAACCTCATAATTATCCTTTATTATTATTTATTTAATTTTTTTCAAACACTTTTTAAACTTATTTATTTTTCACTTATAGTTCGTTTTCTATTAATTTTTAATATTTAAAAAAATTTCTTTCTTTATTATTTATTTTTGTTATTATTTATCTTATTTATCCTTCTCTCCCCTCCCTCTGAAGGTGGGGAGTGATTGAGTGACTCTTGAGTGGAAGAATGGAATTGTGTTCCATAATACTCTTGAAATAATCTGAAAGCATACCTCTTCTTCACTAAGAAGTCTTTAAGAATGGGTCTAAATTTCAATGTTATATAAGTATGTTATTAGTTGTTTTCCCTTATTATTAGTAATTTTACTTTTGTGTAGTAATATATAATATATGAAATATTTTGGATTCATGTAATTTACTTCTTAAATTCTTTATTTCCGGTATATTTAAACGGTAGTATTTCTCTAACTGTGATACGTAAAACAACAGTATATTCTCATAGGAACGATTTTTCTTTCGTTTTATGATTTAACTCTCATTTTTACTTTTTGTACTTACTTTTTATTATTAAATTTAATTTATGTTTATATTTTACTATTTTTTATTTGATTTAATTGCTCTCTTAACTGGCATTTTTTATGCTAGATTTAGTGGATTTATCCTCAGCATGTAAAGACAATGTTCCTGTTGACATATTTGCCATTGGTTTTGAAGAAATTGTTGATCTTAATGCTGGGAATATAATGGCTGCTAGGTATTTTAAAATAAGCAAAATCATTTATTTATTATTGCAAAGTAAGAGATTGTATTACATAAACATTCTTTTATAGCTCTGAAAATGCAAAAGCATGGGCAGACGAACTTCAAAAGGTTTTGTCCCGTGATAGAGAGTATGTATTAGTCACATACATGCAACTAGTTGGGGTCTGCTTGTACCTGTTTACTCTACCTAAACATATTCGGTATATAAGGGATGTAGCTGTGGATTCTGTAAAAACGGGTTTTGGTGGTGCTGCAGGTAAAATTAAAAACCTTTTTTTTTTTAACTTTTGTGGTAATTGAGATCAATAAACAACCCCTATGATTTTTATTTTTTTTTTAATGTATAAATGGATTTGATTTCTTACTTTCTTTTTCGAAATGAGTCAGATCTTTTTTTCATTTATGGAGTTCATAGTAAATTCTTAGGATTTGACGATAGGTATTCATTTTAGTAGAGAAGAAAATATTATAAATATTATTAATCTGTTTTTTTCTGTTTTCATGATATGAACATCTGTCATCACTGAAATAATTGGTGTTTATTACTATTTTTAAAATTGTTTACTTTGTAAAATTTGGTTTAACATTATATTTTATTTAAATAATATAATATTAAATAATATTTTTGTGATGGCATGTAGGTTGGTGAAATGAGAAAGCAAAATTAGTTCATTGTGATGTTAAATTCACAAATTATTCAATGTGTGCGAGTGTCTGTAAATGTATATGTAATGTACATGTAGTGTAATAATTAGTACATGTAATTGGTTTTATGTTTTTGAAAGTGTTAGTGAATAGTGAGTGATTGGTGAATATTACTTATATATAAATTACAGTTGGTTGGTAGGACATTGAATGAAAGAGAGATGTAGACTTTTAAACAAATTAGGAAATTAGAATTATTTATGTGCAATTATTTACACATCTATTAGGAGCAAGTATTATTCTATCCCGTATATAGCTAGTGTCTATGTTTTTGTTAGGTTAATTAACATAATTTATTTTGAATAACCTATGAAGTTGTAGTACTTTTAACTTTTTCTAAGTATTCGAAAAGTACACACACACACAAACACACACACACACAACACAACACAACACACACACCACAAACACACACACAGTATTTGGTTAATTGATATTTTTTAAAACTATCTGCGTTAAATGTCTCTTAGCTCAAAAGCATATTTTCCCATCAAATTGAAAAAAATAATCCCAATGAGTCTTTAAACAACAATAAGGAAAATACGATTTTCAAACAAACAAGAAAGAATTTCAAACAGTATTTTTTATTATTATTATTTGAGGGTGACTATAGCACTGCGTCTTAAAAAAACTATTGTACTTCCTCCCTTCTGTACTAAAGTACCCCAGCAGTTGGCTTCAACATCTCGAAGAAGCTCAGCTCTTTGCTGGGCCTGCGGTAAATGTTTTTCTATGGTTTTGTTGAGTGTCCCGAAGCACCTACCTCTGTGCAGCAAAGTTGCCTGGCAGTCAGGCAACAGGTGCAACGGTGTTTCTTCCTTATCTTCGCAGAATCTGCACAAACCATTATTGATAATGCCCATTCAGGCTCCTTACGTTTTGGGAGAAAGTGACTTACTTTCTCCTTCTTTGGAACACTCTTCTTCAGGTCCTTGGGTGCACTTGTGGGAGATTGGCTTCCTCTAGTTAGCGCTTTTGGACCCTCTACGCTTCCGGAGGATGGGCTCCGGACTTCCTTCACCGTAATGTCATACAGGGGAAAATCTATTTTCCTGAAGCTCTATTGGTCGTATTTTGTCCGCTCCGGCAGAACACCGCATACTGGAGTAAGGCTTTACTCAAGAGGGTCGCCTGGTATCTTTTAGGCTCCGTTCGTAATACAGTAACCCCTGTATCATCCATCCTTCGGTAGGGATCGCATAATGCCTTGGATTGGGGCTGGGATAAAAGGAGAGGATTTGGGAAGTTGGAATGTTTGTGAAACGAAGGTGGTCAGAACCCAGCCCCTGGCCACCTTCTCCTCTTTCATCTGTCTCTGTATATACTAGGTTAACAGGTTAGCCTGAAGTCGGAGTTGAGTGCTAGAGGCTATTAGAGGCGCCTAATCACTCTATTACAATCCCAAACAGCATTAGGAACTAATGAACATTTTAATGGGAATCATCCATTACTTTAATAACGTGTTTTATTTAAAAAGTATCTTTGTTTATACTTCGCCATTCATAATGACAACCAATTCAGACCTTTAACCAATTGAAATTGAATTAACAATATATTTGTTTGGACTCGGTTGTTGTTTATTTGACGGGACTAACATATTACTATCAACTATTACTTATAATTAATGTGAATCGTTTTTCCAAAGAGTCATTCCGAGCTATAGCTTATTTAAATTTTTACAGTCACACTTTCAAAACTTAAATTATAAGCTCTCTCATTAAGTAAGAAAATATCATTGCATTTCATTTTGTAGATTTGTTGTCCAAATAGGAGGTTATTTTTTAGGATATTTCTGAATATGAAATATTTATTAGATAGTAAATGTAATATATGATATTACATGGCCATAGAATTTTATAATTTTATTTATCAATAACTTAATTTCTGCTTTGTTTTCAGGTATTCATAATTTTAATGAGATTTCTGAAGCTTTTTTAAACTGTTTCATTTTAGAAGTGTTTCCTTTCACAATACGATTTAAGAATATTATTTTATTAACTAACAATTAATTACTAATATGCTGACAGTTTTTTTCAAGTAGTAAAGCAAATGCATTTATTGAATTTAAATCAGCAACTAAATTTTTAAGAATTAATTCAATTTGTTATATTTTGTTGCTATAGTTTATAATTTTAAATTTGATCTTATCTTTTTATTATTTAAAATTTAAAAAATATGAAAACCATTATGATATCCGTTTCTAGGTAACAAAGGTGCTGCTGCAATTAGATGTGTTGCTTACAGTTCATCGTTGTGCTTTGTTTGTTCACACTTCGCTGCTGGTCAGACCCAAGTATCGGAGCGAAATGCAGATTATTCGGAGATTACCAGAAAAATTTCCTTTCCTATGGTAATTAAAATTTAATTGATTTAAACTTTTAATATTTTGAAGCTTATTCATTCCTGATTTTGTAGTATACCTGAAATGATTTGGATTATACAACATATTCCTGCTTTAGAGCAGTATAAAGAGCACTTGATGTTATTAATTAAATATCATTATTTGAGTTTTAAAAATATTACGTTTAAACATTATCGCTTTATAATAGGGTAAAGCTGATACATTTTTGATTATCCCTTTATTTATTTACTTTTGGTAATAGAAATAATATTATTGTTGATTACTGAACTATTTGCTAGTTACTTAATTCCTTTAAAATTTGTTTGACAGATATGAAAACTTTATCCTCTTATATTATTTTATGTGTTGTTTTAGGGTCGTACGCTTAATTCGCATGACTACGTTTTTTGGTGTGGAGACTTTAATTATAGGGTAGATATGGAAAGAGAAAAAGTAAAGGATTTAATTAGTCGAAATGAACTAGATTCAATCCTTAAATTTGATCAGTTAAATGTAATTGTTTTAATATTTTATATTTCAAATTTATATTTATTCATTCTTTTTTTTTACCCATTATTTATTTATTTTGAATAGGTTCAGCGTCAAGCTGGCAATGTATTTAAAAATTACATGGAAGGAATGATTTCATTCTCTCCTACTTACAAATACGACTTATTCTCAGATGACTATGACACAAGCGAAAAATGTCGTGTTCCTGCCTGGACTGATAGAGTATTATGGAAGAAAAGAAAAAGTTTGGCTGACTGTGGTAATTCTTATACTTGTCGATAAACTATTTGATTAATCACTATGAAGTGGAAACATTTCTATTTATTCTTTGTTTTATTTTATTTTTGTTTTGAGATTTTCGAAAGAATATATAGCGTTAAATCTGTGTAGATTTGCACTGATTTTGCAAGTATGCAAAATAACTTTTTAGCCATTTCGACATTGGCGATGCACCCCGTTTTGTATGGTCCATTGAAGCTTGTGAAGATAAAATAATGGTGTTAAATGAAGGAAACTTCAAAATCATAATACGTAGCTATTGTAAAGATATTAAATTCGTTGAATTCAACTGTACATGAATACATGAAATGGCTTGGTTTGCCTTCATACCACGATGTATGGGAGGATATTTGACATTCTTAGAGTACGAGTTTTGAAAACTTGGTTTCATTCGCACACGACAATTTCAATTTTTAAAGCCCATGGTTTAGAGATAAGAAAATCAGTTGTTTTTATTAACGTTAAGTACAAGTGATTATGTAGTAGAAAAGAAGTACCTGTTTAAGTCCTTCTAAGGCCAATATATACCACTCCATCTTAATTTAGTTTTAGTGTGAAGTTTAAAATAAGCGTTATCAGTTTATAATAAGGTAAAGCTGATACATTATTGTTTGTCCCTTTATTTATTTTACTTCCACTGCACTTCTACGGTTATACTAAAATCAAAGAACAGATTTGTGTATTTGAAAAACTATAAATATTTTCTATCGTCAAGATTTTATTATTTTAACTCTGCAACATTTCAAATTAGTTTTTATGCACCATGGGGAAATTTCCGAAGACCAGCACAGGTCCACGGACCACAGTCAGAGGAAACACTGCTAGAATATTTATCCTCACAAATTTAGTCCCATCTATTTGATTTGCGAGGTCCTCTGATTTCGAATTAACCTGTAAGATTTTAATTCGGATGTTTGTTTTATGAAATTGAATTTAGGATTCAGTAATATAACAAAATAAGATCAATCTATATATATATATATATATATATATATTAGTGTATTTGGGGAGCAGGCCTTCATCTATACAAGTTTTATTAAAACTTATGCCTATTTCTAATTTCACACCTTTTCGAGTTAATTTTTCCCATCTTCTGACCTCTGGCTTCCAAGAGTTCGGGACTAGATATATTAATTCTCCGAAATTTTTATTTTTATAAACCAACATGTTTCGGTCCACATTGACCATTTTCAAGGTTATTTTTATATACAGCTACTTTTGCAAAATTATACACACTACGTAACGATAACAACATAACAATGATACTAATATACTAGAATACATTACTAAATAATTGTAATAAATTACTAAACTAAACAATGATAACAAAATAGACGCACAAGGTTAACAATCATAATAAGTGGAAGGTTGTAGAAAGGTATCAACAAGGTGAGGTTTCCCCAGGGTTCTGGTTACCTTCCTACAGCCGTTTGTGTCTGGGAAGGTATTAGATTATCTTCATTCCCTCTCAGTAACTGGTTTTTCTTCTGATTACCGTCAAACAGCTTCAAAATTCTAACAAATCCACCACCTTGGCTGTTAATGGTAGGTTGATTTTCTAGGATAAAGATGGCCTCCAAAATTGCAGCCTGGTATGGTCATATTCTTGTTGCAAAATCGTGGTGTTGTCAGTTAACATTTCTCTCGTTAATTGTAATCCATGTGCTTTGCGACATGCTCTTTAGCTCCTCCAGAGGCAAGATGCATTGTAAGCCTTCTAGAAAGCGTGGTTGTTGTGGAACCCACGTATTTCGAGCGTAAGGACTCGCAGTTCCCTAGTTTGCAGTTGAACTCATAAATAACGTTGGTTTTCTGGAGGGGTGCTTTCTTATGTGGGTTATTATTAATAACCATTCCTGATGTGGCAAGGTTAGTATAGTAAATCCTAAGTTACAATCTGTCTTCCGGAATAATGCATGTTGTGTTGGCCCTGATAATCGATTTTACTATGCGTTCATCCGTTCTGTATTCTTGGAAAACTGATTTTTATAATATAAAACATGTTTGACGCCTTTGTTTTCAGGATTCTGTTCGGTGTTAGTGTCATGTAGTTTATTGAGGCAACCTTTTAGGATGGAGTCGAAGTGTCCGTTACTGTATCCATTGTTGATAAGTACTTCCCTTAGCCTTTGTGCTTCCTGTTCGAACAATTCCCAGCTAGAGGACGTTTTGTATGCTTTTCGAATAAGTGTCTTTATCATTCCATCCTTGTATCTGTCAGGGCATTCGCTTTTGGCATTAAGAAGTATTCCGCTGTTAGTTGACTTTACAAACACCGATATTTCGAACTTCTGATCTTCAGCATTATTCTTGACTTTGACATCTAGGAAGTTTAAACAATTATTGGCTTCCATCTCATGAGTGAATTTCAAAACTGAGTTAGCTTCAAACTCAGCTTTAATTTCTTCTATATATTCCGGTTCCAAGAAGCAGTCATCGACATACCTGCAATATATATGAGGCTTCCAGGCTGGATTTCGAGCCATGATCAAATTTTCCAGGTTGCACATGTAATAATTAGCGAGTGTGACTCCAAGTGGGGAACCCATGGCCACTCCATCAATCTGGTAATATAGACTCCCGTCTTTGTGGCAGAATGGATTTTTGGTTGTACACGCAATAAGTAAATCTTCCATAGTTTGTCGTTTAAATGGTGGAGGGGGTAGAGTAGCGTGGTTATAGGCTATATTACAGATAATCTCTATTGTTTCCAACACTGGCACATTAGTAAACAAGGATTCTACATCTAAAGAAACCATAGTTCTTTTAGGTTGTGTGGCTTTTAACATTTCCAGGAATTCATCGCTTGATTTCAAAAGGTATTTGGCTGGGAGGTAAACAGCTATGATTTTATTCAGGGTCTTTGCAGTTTCGTAAGTGGGCGTTGTCACTTGTGTTATTATGGGTCGCAAGGGATACCCGAGTTTGTGACTTTTAACATTGCCATAGAGATATCCAGGGCTATATTCTCCAATCAAGAAGTCTTCATCGACAACTTCAAATCTTTTTGCGCCTCCATCTCCTTTACCCATAACATTTCCAGCAAATCCACTACCTTTCTTGATGTTGATATCACCCTCAACAATAGTTCTCTCATTACTTCCGTCCATTCTAAACCCTCTAATCCCCATTTATATCTACACTGCAATAGCTGCCACCCTCCCTATATTATGAAATCCATTCCTAGATCCCTCTCCATACGAATTCACCGGATTTGTAACAGATTACAAGATAAACACTTCCATATCAATAGCCTAAAAAGTAAATTTGTAGAGCGAGGTTACCCTCTCCCCTTCCTAACAAGAAGACTGCTTCCTGCCACGACCCCACACAATCCTACATCAACCTCCTCTGAGTCTCCCTACCTTATAACTACCTACTTCCCAGGTATCCACAGACTGGGTACCATCATTAAAGAACTTTTCCCGATCATATCCTCTTCCCCCGTCACCTCCAGAACCATTCCTAATCCGCCACGCCTATCCTACAGACGCCCTCCCAACCATGGCAATTTTCTTTCGCACAGGAAGCTAACCTCCACGAGGGCAAACAGTTTGCTCCCCCTCGGGAGCGCAACTGTGCGGACGTCGAGGTTACCTCACGTGTCCCATTATCAATCCCCAAACACACTTCACAGCTCCCCCCCATAACACCCTCTATCCTGTTGCAACTGACTGCTCGTGTACCTCCAAAAACTGTGTGTAAGTTTAGAGTGTACCAAGTGTGATTCGTTCTACGTAGGCCAAGAATCCACCAAGCTTAGTCTCCGTATGAACAATCACAGAGCTTCAGTCAATAGCCGCTCCCATCTTCCCATTGCCATACATGCCAATAGCTACGGTCTCCCTTTTAATGAGTGCTACAGGTTACAGATTCTGCGACAAATCCCCCCTGACTGCAAAGATCTCACACTACGAGCCTCCGAAGAAGCCCATATTTGGCTATTAAGTGCGCGCAGTGCGCCTGGCCTCAATCAAAAGCGATAATGTTTAAAAGTTCCTTGCCTTTTCATATTTTATCATCAATTTTTTTTTTTAAATTATTTCATTTATTATTATTATTTTTATTATTGTTTGTATTCTCAGTTTTATTTTATTTTGTTTTATTTTTTTATTTTATTCTATCATAGCTTAGTCCCTACTTTTATTTATGTATCAATTTCTCTGTTCGTCCCTCAATTTTTTCTTTTATTTATTTATTGTTTTCATATTCCACTAATTTAATGTAATTATAAATTGATTCCTGTCTACCTTATTTTCTGTGACCGGGCGCGCATGCGGCAACACTGTTGGCCTCCAACCGTCTCTGAACCAGTGCGCTTGGTTTCCCTCTCTTATATCTCCTGAAGACGGTTCAAACCGATAATTAGAGACTGTAAGTGTGTTCTTTTGATTTCTCTATGTTTCTTTGTCTATATTGAACTATATATATATATATATATATAAATTATCAAACCACAATAAGAAAATGGGAACACAAGACTAGGATCTTTCAGCCGTAACAAGCGGTCTTCGTCTTCGTAACAAGACCGCTTGTTACGGCTGAAAGATCCTAGTCTTGTTTTCCCATTTTCTTATTGTGGTTTGATCATTGATTGTTATTTCACGTGTTTATGTGAAATCTTTATATATATATATATATATATATATATATATATATATAAGGTATTGTTTTCTTGACCACAAATTAATAACAAACACTTTTTCTTCTTCTCGGAATTTGGTCAGGGTTATAGTTTGGTGATTCCGTATATTAACCCTGACCAAATTCCGAAAAGAAGAAAAAGTGTTTATATATATATATTCCAAAGGGTGTTTTATATGCCAGCATTTTTTAATCGATAACCATTCTGCGCATCGATTATGTCAATATAACAAAAGGTATTACCAAACTAATTGTGATTCCCTCGCCATAGTTATTGGTTAAAAATTATTTTTATTATTACTTTTTTAGACTTAAGGGAAAATTTGTTTTTGTTCTTATAAATTTCCTTTTACTTCATATTTTCTTGAAAATGCCATGTGTAACCGCTGTTAATGCATGCTTATGATATGTAGTCTTTTCCGAATACATTTCTCTTTTTATTTTAGATATGTCACTTGATTGGAATCCTGGGAAAGTAGTGTTTTATGGTCGAGCTGAATTGAAACAGAGTGATCACCGACCTGTAATTGCAGTTATTGATGTTGATATACTTAGATGCGATGATGGTTACAGGTCAAAAGTTTTTCTAGATATTATTAAATTTCTTGGTCCTCCTGATGCTTCTATAATTGTTGAGGTAGAAGATCACTACTGGTATACTCGGATTAATTTTTAATTTAAGTATTAATGACAGTTTTTTTTGTTTGTAGCCTTTGGAGTATCCACCCAAAGATGAAAATGAGATTTATGACGACGATTTAATAATGTTGTTACTTAAAGAGTTGAGTTTAATAGGTGAAATTGTGTTGATAAGGTGTGTACATGATGGTATTTGGATTACATTTCGTGAGGGTCAGTCTGCTGTTACTGCTGTAAAACAGAAGTCACATATGGAGGTAATATCATTTTACCTTAAATACATATTTTTGTTATTTACGTTATATTAATACAACAACGACACGTATGTAATTGTTCGAAAGATCTTAGTTTAGCTTTTCCTCACTATAATTAAAGAATTTTTTTAATGTTCCCAACTTCATTATTTACAATTTTTTTCTCATTATGCTTTCAGTGCACTAATATTAAAAGGTTTAATCACAATAACTTCGTTTAGTATACTGTAAATTCTTTTTTATTTTATTGTTTTTTTTGTACCCCATCACATATACAATATCAGATGTAACACTTTCATCATAGTACGTTTTTGTTTCCAAAAGGAGATAAGAATGTTGTTCAAATAAGAAACAAATTGTATGAGAATGGAAAAGATATTTTGACAGAATGTCAGTACCTAAACAAGTATGCAAAATAACTTTTCAGCCATTTCGATATTGGCGGTGCATTTAGTTTGTTAAGGTCCATTGAAGCTGGTGAAGATAAAATAATGGTATTAAATGTGAAGGAAACTTCAAAATCATGATACATAGCCATTGTAAAGAGATTAAATTTGTTGAATTCAACTGTATATGAATACATGAAATGGCTTGGTTTGCCTTCATACCACGATGTATGGAAGAATATTTGACATTCTTAGAGTATGAGTTTGAAATCTTGGTTTCATTCTCAAACGACAATTTCAATTTTTGAAGCTCATGGTAACTAGAGATAAGAAATTAGTTGTTCTTATTAACTTTAGTACAAGTGATAATGTAGTAGAAAAGAAGTGCCTGTTTAAACCCTTCCAAGGCCAATATTCATGAAAACAAAGAATGCTTTCTATTTGTCGGGATTGTAGGGTAATTAATTTTAGTTGAGCTTCTACCAGGCAATTCTAAACTAATACGAAATTGCACTGCCATTAAGTGAAAGAATTAAATGGCACCAACATTCACAAAAGGGCTAATCCTCTACCTCAAAAATTCCAGACAAGTTTGGCCTCTCTTAAGAAGCTATTTCACCTTGGATGGGATGTGTTACTATACCCACCATATTCGTCAGATCTGGAACCATATTGACTATCACCAAATTTTCAAGACGTCGTATTTTTATTATTACATTTTTAGAGTTAAGGGGAAATTAGTTTTTGTTGTTATTAATTTCTATTTTCTTCATATTTTTTTCAAAATCCCATGTGAATCCGTTGTTAATGTATGCGGTTACACATTAATCCTCCTCCACCTTCGGATAGAGCTCCAAAAAGTATTCCCGAGGAAGTTCATAGATCCATCTAACACTAGAAATGCTGGTAGAAAAAATTAAGATCTTGGAACTGTCAGACTTTGCTTGGTTGAAGCTTTATTATATATCCATGACTTGAATCCTAATAATGAATGGACGAGCGATATGAATGAAATTATAATTTTGATAAATTTTGACAACACGTATAAGTTATGTAAGGAAACCAACTGATGACCACTGAAGCCAAGAACTGGCCGGTTCCTGTGACCATTTTACCTTGAGAAACAATCATCTTGAGAAACAAGGTGATTGTTCTACTGAAGCTAAAAATTGGCTATCAATAAGATGCCTGCCCCACCATCTTTGGTATATATTGTCTCGTGATTTACACTTTGATTTTTGAATAAGTTTTTTTCTTTTAAATTGTACTATTCTTTACATGTTGAGTCTGATGATGATAATTGTTAATGAAAGCTTGTCGTTATTTTGTTTACTGTGAGTATTAAGAATGTATCTGAAGTGTTTTTAATGTTCCTTAGACAATATATTTAGGAGTTGTTACCATCTGCCCTAGATACAATTCTCAGAAGGCTCGAATAGCTTAGTTTTAAAGTCATTAACGCCAAAACCTCGGCAAATTTTAACGATATAGCCTTTAAGAAATCGCACTGGACCTACCAGTTCAGAGATGAGCACGTTGCCACTGAGCTAACCTGACTCCTACAAATATAGTCAAATATACGAAAGTATGATCCAAACTGATAAAAAACTGGAAGTTAACATAAATACATGACAGAAAAGACACTTGTCTGCCAGATGGCTAAACACAGGTGTATGACAGTAGTTCCAAGTTAAAATTGAAGTGGCACTTGCGATTCACGCACTTTGACGGTTAGCACGAGAAGGCTGTAGGTGAAACCCTAACATGGGATCGCTATCCCATTTTTTATTTACTTTCTCAAGATTCATAAATCCTACTATATGCGTGAACATCTTCCTAATGCTATGTTGAAAGAGGCTGAGTGTAATGTAATGTAAATGAAGTTAAATAAAGATGGAGAATAGTGAAATGTGTAAATACGTAAAAAAATATAAATAAAAAGAAGTTTTCAGAAGTAAACTAAGTAAACAAAAGGTTTACTTACTTACAGTCTTAAATTTTCGGTTTGACCGTCTTCAGGTGGAAAATATTAGGGAAGATACAGTATGCCGGCAGAAGGACGGTTGATAACCGACAATTCAACCACAAACGCGTTTGATCAGAAAGAAAAGATAGATGTAAAAGGTATAATTAAGGAAAGAGGTTAGAAGAGAAGAAACGCAAGTAAGTAAACATAGAATAAAATGAATGGTAGAAATTTAAAAATTCAGCAAGTTGAAATAAGAGTAGAACATAACTGGAAAACTGAATTTTTAAACCTGATGGAGAACTTTCGTTTTCCATTTTAGATGTTGATTTTACATGTATTAGAAAAGTGATTGAAAAGAAGCCAATACCTGTTGGTATGAGTAGAAACATGTAGGTTACTGCCCTGTCCAACGGAAGCTCTATGGCCACTCATATGAATTTTAAGCATAGTGCAGGAGATACAAATGTAGAGGGTAACACATCAACTGCAGTCGGTTAAAGCAGTTCCTAGAAGTGTAGGAGCTATTGAGAGGACAGAATAATGGTGGGGCTTGAGAAGAACGGTACAGGATTAATTAAAGGACTGTTTCTTTGTGCCTGCACATCCCATGCGTAGTCGCGGAATTCAATAATTCTATTGGAAAACAATTTTTTTTAATCGGGAGGTCTTCTGAAGGATAGGTGAGGGGATTGTTGGAAAACACCAGAAGTTGAGGGGGGAAAAGAGGAAAGATGTCCTTGATGGAATCTCAGGAAAAAAAAACAGTTATAAGAAAAGGTAAAATCTTAGGGATTATACAGAGTGGTAGCAGTAACAAATGTTTATCAACAAACCTAGGAGAGTAACCCCATTTTTACAAATTTGTCTCTAAGTTTGTCAATATTGTACTGAATTTGGTGGAAGTTTACAAATGCGATAAAGTAGGTTGAAAACTGGGGAGGGATGTAAGGATTTTCTGATGTGAAAAGTATGGCAGATATTTAAATGAGATATTGTTGAGTAGTTGTAGGCTTGGCATGAACAGAGATTGTAGGAGTCATACTACTTAAGGGTGCATTGGTATCCAGGAAGATTAAAAAGTTCAATAAGAGGAGTTGTGGAGCTAAGGGAAGAGCGAAGAGTTTCAAAAGCATGGTTGTACAAGTCAAGAGAGTGTTTACTGTGATACCAAATAAAAAAGATGTCTGGCCGCTAAGACTTTGCCATGTTCAATGAATGTACAATGAATAAACTTCCATAGTGTTTAGAAGGACAGCATGATCAAGAGTCTGGCAGAGACAGGTTGTTGAGTTGTTCAATGAAATAAAAACGATTTTTGCGAAAGGAAGGGTACTGTATGATTGTGGACTGCAAAGTGATATCAAAAAATGCAGATATACGCTCAGTTATGCGACCGTAATTTAGTTATGGCTAATGGTGGTCAGGAATGGATGAAGAAGAAATCAATATACTTGTTCTTAAAAGTTATCGCTATCCATTTTTTATTTACTTTCTCAAATTAAATCATACTATCATAATATAAATCGTACATACACGTAAACATCTTCCTAATGCTACGTTGTAAGAGGCTGAGTGTAATGTACTAGGTTACTCTATGAACTTCCTGCAAATATACTTTGGTTTTTATCTACTACCTTTTGTGACACTGGTTTCACATTAAAGGGCAGGCGGTACATTGACCTTAAATAGCTCGATGAGCTATTTGAAATTTAGTTAAAATTAGTAAATGTTAAGAAAATTTTTAAAGACATAGAAATCATTAACAACAGTTCATTATATTGGGAATGGAGAAAAAAATAATATATTTTCGTATATTTCATATTTGCGTTATTCCCTGAACCCAAAGTTTCATTTTTTAATTTAAAATTTAAAAGACAGTCCTATTAATTAGCTTCAAACATTGACAGCAGTCCTGAGAACACTTTTTCATATTGTTAATATTTATAAACTGAATGCTGAATGAAATAATTTACTACATCTTTGAATTTGTAGATTGCTGGATATTCCTTTAAGTTATCATTGAAGACAACTGACTGGATTAATCAAGTTAAAGAAGAATTTGAACTCTGTCGTGATAATACTGTACCTTTATGCTCTGGTAATTATTTTCCAGCTTAATGTAATACTCTTTGATGGCTTGTTCAAAATGTTGTTCATATTTAGTTATTAAACCCCGTTTGAGAAATAGAACATAAACACTTTTTAAACCCTGAAGACACAAGATCGTCTTAGTTAATGACTTCTCACTTTTCTATTTTTAAGGTTAAAGTTTGGAATCACTTCTAGACAATACGTAAACTTCATTTTGGTCACAATTTTGCATTGGTACATCTAATTGTGATTTTTAGAAACAAAATTTCAAAATAAATCTTTAGCTTTAACATTGACAGTAGTTCTGAATACACTATTTTTCAATATTTAAAAGCTGTTGTTAATCGATGCTCATAATACTTATTGACTTCAGTTATTTTGTTACTAAACTGAATAATTTCCACAGTTTCCAAGGTTGTATCATTTTGTGCCCTGTTATTCATGTGACATGAATCATGTCTTCAATCCCTACTGGTTTTAAACCATTGCAACCCTTGATTTACCATTAATTAAACTGTACTACTGGCTTAAACTTAATGCTTAAGTGTTATTCCTTTATACATATATCATAATCGATCATGAACAAAAAAATATTACTTCTCTCTATTCAACCCATATCGTAGTAAACATAGAGAAAAATTGTCTTTCTTAATAATGATTTTAAACATTTACATTGTTAAAAGTTTTTTCTGGAACACAATAGACATTTCGTTTTATACATCTTTCATTACGTAAAAATATTTTGACCACATTTCATTTTCATGCTACACATTATTTGGGGAGTGTTTAACTTGTAAATAGAGAAGTTGAAATTGGAAAGGAGTATTGTTTCATCAGTAATAGACATACTTTAATTCAAAATGTTTGCAATCAATATTTACTCTTGTTGGTAAAAATAATAAAGCCCCAACTTAAAAATGTTTTATACAAACATGATTTGAACTTTTCTTCATCAGGTACATATAGACTACAAACAAAGCAGTGAGTAATTACAGGTATGCAACTAAACAACATATTGATACAAAGAGTTAAATAATTACGTACCAACTGTTGTGAAGTGTGAAAAGGATTTAACAGGGGTAGGTATATTATGTGTTTAGGAAGAGGGAAGAGGTAATATAAATATGTGCCTACGTTTACATCAAAATATAACCTGTTCAATCTGGATATAAGCATTATAAGCATACTTACTACACCATATAAAATTTCGGAAACTATCTAATCTATAACTCATGGAATTAACGAATTGTTACTTCAAAATGCTACTTTTCTCTCAATGAACCAATTCCTGCCCGAAAGTATTCAATATATTTCTATTAATTTGTTATGTTCTATTTCTTAGTTTACATTTTGATAATTTTTATTTGTTTTTAAACACTTCTTGCTGTCACTAATTCATCCTATAAGTTTTCTCCAACTTCCTCCTCCTTTACTGTTAAGTGCTGTCCTGGTTTGTTTGTATCTAAAAGTAACCCGAAGAAAAACATTTCGTGTTGTGTATTTGAAATATTTGTATGTGGTGACTATTATAATTCTCATAATCATGAGAAATATTTTAATAAAATATTATATATTATACATTTTAATTGTAATGAAATAGTATTAAATTGTTTTTTTAGAAATAATTTGTAAAATAAATTCCAGCACCACACCATATTAATTGATATGAATTAATATTATTGAGTTTCAACTATTGATTCTGTTTTTTCTTTTCAGTCGATTCTTCTAAATATTCTTTTAATTCTGATTCAACCTCTAATGAAGGCCACCTGCAATGCCAAAAAAATTTCTATTCTCATTACTCACTGGTAATGTATTATTTAATTAAAATTTATAGTTATAAATAAGACAATTACTCTCAGGTCTCAATTATTTTGCCAACACGCCTGTCTTCAGGTGAAATGAAGAACTTCAGAGATCATTATTGTAAGTCTCATCGCCGAAAATAATTGAAAATCAGAATTACTTGTCTCTGTTTACGTTCTTGAGTTTCAACTTTTAATTAGTTGACCATTTGAACGGAAATTTATTTATTCAAAGTTTATATATATATGTAAATATATAAACTAAATTCTCAGAAAGAGATAACAATATATATAAGAGATAACAAAAAAACTACTTCATTTCGACTACGTCAATTTCAGGTAGAAAGACCCTCATGAGCAGCTCCAAGGCAAGCGAGGCTTTATATATATAGAATATATATAGACTTTATATGTGGAATAGAAACAAAACTAAAGTTTATCGGGATTCGGTCAGTTCTTCAGGTTCAAATTAAAATCTCATTTCCAACGTTTCGGTTGTTATTTAAAACCTTTTTCATAAGCCTACAAAACAGAGCAAATAGTAAGAAATAATTCAATCATTCAAAAACCAAACATACATAAAAAGTGCAATTAGTTACAATTAGGAAATTATAGTAGAAATTTTGACAAAAGGTTAGTGAGAGAAGTTATAGAAGTATACATTTTGAAACAGAAAAACTAAGTATTACATTACAAATTATTTTATAAAGAAAAATAGTCTGCGGATTTCAACAACAACTGTAGTTTGAATGAACACGTGACACTGAACTGAAATAAACAAGCAAGGTAAACAAATTTCACCAGATAACCAAAAAGTCACTAACACAATTTTTTCATCGATCAACAATGTTAACTTAACACACCCGAATAAATACTATTTAAATTTGAAATGTCAATTCTATAATTAACGGATGACTGGTCCTTTCTAATATATAACATTTCCAGAGTTTTCCTTCTCTGTTCATCCATTTCTTTGGCTATTATTTTTATTTCATCAAAATCAAAATTATGGTCTTCATTAATACTATATGCTACTAATACAGTGGCATGAATTTTCTTGAAGGATGTTAAAGGATTATCACAAACAATTAAAAAAAAAGTCTTCAAAAGACACGTACCTGAAGTTAATTTAGCATTTTATAGCAAAAGAAAAGTGAAATCACTATTTTTCAATATAAAAGAGAAGATTCCAAGGGAATTACAGAGTAATGTTATATATGTAATAAAGTGCGAAGACTAACAAAGTTCGTTATGGAGAAACCAGTCGTTTTTTGAAGCAAATGACTTACCAGCACATTTATTCTATAAGAAAAAAGAAAATTAATATATATACTTTAGTTTTGTATATATATATATATATACATATATATATATTCAGGTAACTCACCACAAATGATTGAAGATAATCTCTCTGAGGCCTTTCGTTTTCACATCGTCAGAGAGCAAGTGAATACAAGTTGTTGACAGGTTATGGATTTTGATTTAAAGTAGGATGAAGATTGGCACCATTGACAGAATTTTTCCCTATTATATTAGAAATAGTATTGATTTGTTTAACGATTCCTTCAATTAAAAATTCATCTAATTTAAAAAGTCCTGGACTAGTGTTGACTAAGCTCTTAGAAAAGCCTTTTATGAGGGCGTTTTTAACAATGTTTCTTCTTCTTTAACATGGCATAAATACCAACTCCTTTACTTCTTCCCAGTTGACTAAGTGATTTTTATCCCTAATGTGTAGGAACAAGGCAATTTTATCGTCCTGTCTTGTAACAGAATACTGATGTTGCTTAATCCTTGTGTTAATTCCTTTTCCTGTCTCTCCAATGTAAGCTAACTCGCAATCCTTGCAAGGAATTCTGTATATACAACAGTTTTTTCGGCTTCTCTTAGAGTTATGGACAAGTCTATTTGACAAATTATCACCACTACTAAATATAGTATCTATATTTAAGTAGATCTATATTTATCTCTCTATAAATGAGATATCTAACTTCTTCAAAAAGTATGGTATGTCTTTTAAACATGGGCTATAGTGAATTATTAGTAAATTCCTTCTTGAAAAACGTTCCTCACTTTCAGATGACATCAAAGATATATGGCTTTTTTCATAATGTTATCAATTAACTTTTTTGGATACATTAGAGAGGTTGAAATTTTGTAAATATATTTAATTTCTTCTTCTAAAAATGGTTCACTGCAAATTTTAAAAGCTCTCAAGAACATACTATTGAAAACAGATTTTTTGACACTGAAGGGGTGTACAGAGAAGAAATGAACATGAGAGGATACATTTGTAGATTTTCTGTAAATACTATAATTCAATTTGTTACTATTTCGATGCAAAAGTACGTCCAGGAAAGGGAGTTTATTATTAATTCCTAATTCTATTATTTCCTTATCCAAAAAGTGCTAACATTTTTATCATCTGGCCAAATACATAAAACATCGTCAACATAGCGAAGCCATTTAGCATTGCTAGGTAAAATTTTAGATAGGTATGTAATCTAAAAATATTTCATATAAATATTGCTTAAAACAGGAGAGAGACAATTTCCCATCGCTAAACCAAACTTTTGCTTGTAAAATGTTCCTTCAAATGAAAAACAACAATCTAATGTACACAAACGAATCAAGTTTATTAATACTCTTACAGAAACAGGTAATGTTTGTGTACGTTTGTTAAGTTCTGTTTCAAGAAAAACTAATAAATCTTCAACTGGCACATCCGTGAAAAGTGATTTAACATCAAAGCTCAACAGTATACTATTCTGAAGAGAATATGAATTTAGTTTTGAAACCAGTTCAGTGTTGTTCTTGATATGACTTTGAGAAATAGTACCTACCAATGGCGATAAAACATGGACCAACCATTTTGATAGCTTGTAGTCTACTGATCCAATGGAGCTAACAGTCTGGCGGGATAACCATCTTTGTGTGTCTAATCAAGGTAGAGAAGGAGATCTACTGACAAATTTTGTTATTAAATTCTTATTATCTTTTAAAATTAATTTAAATCTCTTATGGAAAAGACTATTGTAATTTTCTGTTGGGTCTGAATTTAATAAATCATATATATTAGTATTAGATAATAGGGTTTCCATCTTTGTAATATAATCTGTCTTTTGA
The DNA here is from genome assembly GCA_026182355.1 of Hermatobates lingyangjiaoensis. Taxonomy (NCBI): domain Eukaryota; kingdom Metazoa; phylum Arthropoda; class Insecta; order Hemiptera; family Hermatobatidae; genus Hermatobates; species Hermatobates lingyangjiaoensis. Next base: position 1,102,153 of record JAPFBL010001938.1, read on the forward strand.
ATAATATAAAATATAATATAATATAAAACGCTTTTGAACGTGTGGTACTATTTCATTAATAGATCTATAAATAATACCTTTACAAATTGCTATTTTGATTTCATAAGAGCTTAGTCAACATTAGTACAGGACTTTTTAAATTGGATGAATTTCTAATTGAAGGAATCGTTAAACAGATCAAGGCTATTATTAATATAATAGGGAAAAATACTGTCAATGGTGCCAATCTTCATCCTCCTTTAAATCAAAATCCATAACCTGTCAACAACTTGTATTCACTTGCTCTCTGACGACGTGAAAACGAAAGGCCTCAGAGCGATTATTTTCAATCATTTCTGATGAGTTACCTGAATATTTATATCACGTGTTATTGTGACAATTTTGTATATATATACTTAAAATAAACTGTGACACAGACAGAAACATAACAAAGACTCACTTTTCAATATTTTGACCGTAATGGCGGTCGTTCTCAGGAGAAGAAGTGAATTGACGGAGGGACGATAGTCCCTCTTTGAGTCTTTGTTATGTTTCTGTCTATGTGTCACAGTTTATTTTAAGTGTAATCTGTCCTGCCGGACCGCTTCCGTTTATCATGGTATTTATATATCATTATTTGTTTTCTTGACCCAATATTTATATGATATAATTTTTTTGAGGGTTGAGGTCTAATGATTTGAAACTTGTCCTTTTGCCGACGTTTCGACATATATTTATGTCATCTTCAGGGCCATAACATGTTTGTTTTACAATTAGCACTACTATTACTAATATTTTAGTTATTTATTACATTTTACATGAACAGTAACAGAAAGGTATTGATTGATAAATCAATTATTTTGGCTATGGATTTTTTTACATTGACATAAGGATACTTTTATTATTATTTTATTGATTTTACAGTTATTTCATATGTATAGAGATCAATATACTTATGTCACTTATTGACATAAGGATACTTTTATTATTATTTTATTGATTTTACAGTTATTTCATATGTATAGAGATCAATATACTTATGACACTTATTGACATAAGAATACTTTTATTATTATTTTATTGATTTTACAATTATTTCATAAGTATAGAGATCAATATTTGATTACCTTGTAAATCTGTTTTTGTTGCAACAGGAAATGAAGGTATGCTGCAACAGAAACAGATTTCCAGGGTAATCAAATATTGATCACTATACTTATGAAATAATTGTAAAATCAATAAAATAATAATAAAAGAATCCTTATGTCAATGTAAAAAAATCCATAGTCGAAATAACTGATTTATCAATCAATACCTTTCTGTTACTGTTCATGTAAAATGTAAAAATAACCAAAATAGTAGTAACAGTAGTGCTAATTGTAAAACAAACATGTTGTAGCCCTGAAGATGACATAAATATATGTCGAAACGTCGGCAAAAGGACTAGTTTCAAATCATTAGACCTAACCCTCATATATATATATATATATTCAGGTAACTCACCACAAATTAAAGAAGATAGTCGCTCAAAGGCCTTTCGTTTTCACGTCGTCAGAGAGCAAGTGAAAACAAGTGAACTTGTTTTCACTTGCTCTCTGACGACGTGAAAACGAAAGGCCTTTGAGCGACTATCTTCTTTAATTTGTGGTGAGTTACCTGAATATTTATATCACGTGTTATTGTGACAATTTTCTATATATATATAATATATAACAATTAAAATAAGCAGGGACACATAAACAGAAACGCAACAAAGACTCACTTTTCAATATTTCGACCGTAATGGCGGTCGTCCTCAGGAGAAGAAGTGAATTGACGGAGGGACGACAGTCAACTAAAGAACTCACTGGGTGAGGGCTGAAGCAGTGCTGCCGCAAAGGAGACAAATAAAAAAGGAACTAGGAAGTCGAGAGCAAAAATAAAAAAAAATGTTTTTGAAAGGTAGAAAAAGGTTAAGAAAAGAAAAAATAAAGAAAATATATAAAACAATTAAAAAAAATAAATAAAAAATATTTAAAAAAAACTAACGATTTAAATTTAAGCCAGGTTTCGAGCGTGCCCCCAGGAGCCAAATGTGGGCTTCCTCAGAAGCTTTTAAAGTAACTTGTCTGTTATCACTGGGGACTTGTTTAAGAACTTGGACTGTGAAACAATCATTGAAGCTGAGGTGGTGGGAATTAGCGTGAGTGGCGACAGGGAGACTGTTGCGTTTACCAACCGAAAGACTGTGATTATTCATCCGAAGGTTCAGCATCGTAGATGCTAAACCAACGTAAAAAGCATCACATTGGGTTCATTTCAAGAGGTAAACACAGTCAGTGGAGATACAGGAGGAAGGACTGTGAATAGGGTAAGAATTAAGATTAGTTAGAGACTTAAATGAAGACCCAGAATCAACAATGGGACAGGTAAGACTCCTTAAAAATGGGACATTTTTGAACTCCTTAAATCCTAATGACAACCTGTCTCCTCCTGAACGAAGGGCTATTCATGAGCTGAGAAGCGACAACAATCTCATGATTATGCCTGCTGATAAAGGTTCTTCTGTTGTTCTCATGAATTACGTCGACTATTGTCGTGAGGCTGTGGGACAACTCAATGACCAGCTTTATTACCTTCCTTTATCATCTGACCCCACTCCTTCTTATAAACACTCCTTAACCCAACTTCTGGAGAGCTCTTCTTTCCGTGAGGGGCTCTCCAAAGAAGATGTAGCCGTTCTCGTCCCTTCTAATCCACGTTGTCCTAAATTTTACTTACTCCCTAAAATTCACAAATCTTTTGAGATGCCTTTTACTCCGCCCCCCGGGAGGCCAATAGTTTCTAGCTATGGCTCTCTCACGGAAAGGGTTTCTGCGTTCGTTGATGCCTTCTTGCAGCCTATTGTAAGAATGCAGCCTTCTTACTGCAGGGACTCCTTTCATTTCCTTGATTTACTGAAAAACCTCTCCATTCTTGAGACGCTTGACTTCCCCCTTGTCATGGTCACTATGGATGTGAAGTCGTTATACACTGTCATTGACCATGATGAGGGTTTGGAGGCTTTACGCTATTTTCTAAATCACAGACCCCTACCTCAATCTCCCTCTACCGATTTCCTTGTCAAACTGGCTGACTTTGTTTTGGGGCATAACTACTTTCAATTCGAAGGTAAGTTTTATCTTCAAACCAGAGTACCGCCATGGGGATGAGGATGGCTCCTTCTTTGCCAATTTATTTATGGCGAAGCTGGAACAAATGTTCCTTGCTTCTTGCCCTCTATCTCCACTATTCTATGTTAGATTTATTGATGACATCTTCCTTGTTTGGCAGCACGGCCAACATCTTTTGGATTCTTTCATCACTTCCTTCGAAGCTTTCTCCACCTCTATCTCTTTCACACACCATTCCTCCCCCTACAACATAACTTTCTTAGATGTTGACATCACTCTCAACAGTGGGACCTTCACGACGTCTGTTCACGTTAAGCCCACCAACGCTCAAAACTACCTCCATTACAAAAGTTGTCATCCTCCTCATATTAAAAAATCTATCCCGCGGTCTCTTTCAATCCGTCTTCATCGCCTCTGTAATAATATCCAAGATCGGGAAACCAATCTACAAAAACTTAAATGCAAATTCACTCAGCGTGGTTATCCCCCCAATTTAATCAATAGCCGCATCATCCCTGCCAATGTCAACTTTTCCACTAATAACAGAAGAGACCCCACTACTACTGCTTCGCTTCTTACCAATTATTTCCCTGGTGTCCATAAATTAAGAAAATTTATTAAAGAACTTTACCCTATCCTTTCCTCTTCCCCCTCTACCGTTTCAGTTTTTAACCAGTTGCCCCGCATTTCCTTTAGAAGAGCCCCCAATCTCTCCAATATTTTTTCCCACCGGGCCGGCAAACTTATTCAGAATCCCCAAAGCAGCGGTGGCCTACAACGCTGTGGACGTCGGAGATGTCTTACCTGTCCCATTGTTGATTCTGGGTCTTCATTTAAGTCTCTAACTAATCTTAATTCTTACCCTATTCACAGTCCTTCCTCCTGTATCTCCACTGACTGTGTTTACCTCTTGAAATGCACCCAATGTGATGCTTTTTACGTTGGTTTAGCATCTACGATGCTGAACCTTCGGATGAATAATCACAGGCTTTCGGTTGGTAAACGCAGCAGTCTCCCTGTCGCCACTCACGCTAATTCCCACCACCTCAGCTTCAATGATTGTTTCACAGTCCAAGTTCTTAAACAAGTCCCCAGTGATAGCAGACAAGTTACTTTAAAAGCTTCTGAGGAAGCCCACATTTGGCTCCTGGGGGCACGCTCGAAACCTGGCTTAAATTTAAATCGTTAGTTTTTTTTAATATTTTTTATTTATTTTTCTTAATTGTTTTATATATTTTCTTTATTTTTTCTTTTCTTAACCTTTTTCTACCTTTCAAAAACATTTTTTTTTTATTTTTGCTCTCGACTTCCTAGTTCCTTTTTTATTTGTCTCCTTTGCGGCAGCACTGCTTTAGCCCTCACCCAGTGAGTTCTTTAGTTGACTGTCGTCCCTCCGTCAATTCACTTCTTCTCCTGAGGACGACCGCCATTACGGTCGAAATATTGAAAAGTGAGTCTTTGTTGTGTTTCTGTTTATGTGTCACTGCTTATTTTAATTGTTATTTGTCCTGCCGGACCGTTTTTCGTTTATCATGGTATATATATATATATATATATATATACTGGATTCACATAAAGAATACACATAAATTAATTAACAGAAACTCACTACTATATGTCGTCGCCAGTCTTCGGAGTGGCTCATTTCTTCATCTTTCTACTCTATGACAATGCAGTCGAAATGTAAGAGTGAGTTTCTCTGACTTCTTTTATGTGTGTCTTTTTATTTAGTTCGTGAAATCGTTTCATTAAATTTAATAAGAGAATATTCGATAGTATTAACAACACCGATTTTCATATGTAATTATTTTAGCTTCTGTACAATTTATATAATGATTTTCATTATTTATATCCAAGAATGAGGCGCTACTATGTCCTCGTCTAGTTACGTTGTATTGGTGCTGTTTGACACTTGTTTTTAATGATTTACCAGTAAAGACCGATATACATTTTATGACAAGTTTTACACGGGATTTTATAAATACCAAGTTCCCTGGTATTTATAAATATATGAAAACAATTGGAGATGATATTAATAAATTATAAAATATATGTACTTTTTTTTTTAGAATATAGACCCTTGTAGCACTGGTTTAGAAGAAATTGCATCTCTTGCAATTTATGAAGAAATAGATTATGTAAACCGAAATTCTTCTGCAGTATCCACTGTAAATGCGAAACCACCACCTGTACCTCCAAGAGCAATTCCTCCTCCATTACCTTCTCGACCAGACAAGTTTCCTCCTTCTTTTCAAAATTAATTTATTTAATAGATTAATTTCATTCCCCTTCCTCTCCAAAAGGTCTCCCTACCTAACCTAATCATTCCTTACTTCCCAGGTACGGTACTGGGAAGCCTAATCAAATATCTATTCTCCATTTTGTAGTCTTCCCTCAACAATTCTAGAATTCTGTATGCATTTATTAATTTCATATGGAATAAAATAATACATGGTTTTTTAATATAATACATGGTTTTTTTGTATTTTTAATTGCTAATCAGTTGAATTATGCCCATTGATGAAGTTTGTTATTACATATTTGTGTAAAATGAAACATTATTCTAGATATTTGAATATTAATTTACTGGGTAAAACATTATAGAAATTATTGAGAGAAGGAGTTACAAAATGTTTATATAATTACCCGTTGTTTTATGTTATGTTTGGATACTTCTTTTTAAATTCTAAAAGAAGTATGTGGCAATTCGAGTTGATTATATTATTTAGAATATTTAAACTCAAAGTTTCGAAATGAATAACATAAAATATGTTTAATAAATGAGTTAAATAATTGTTTAGGTGTATTTCAACAAAGTGTCACTTTCTGAAAACTGTGATGTATTTATATAAATATTAAACATTAATATTTTTTTATATATGGTCAAATGACTAAACTTTATTCCTATTTAAGATTCTACCATACTGTGATGTTCCTCTATACAATGAATATTGTTATGCCAATATTTTAAAATTATAATATTTATGGATGAAATGTTATTCTTGTGCCTTTATATCAGTATTCTTATTTTTTATAAAATGTTTGTTGGTTAAATCGTAAATGTATGTAATAAATTATCCTGTGAGGTCATAATTGATCTTATTTCCAATATCCAATACAGAATGAATTTCATTGTTATGTATGATTTGAGACTTTGAGCACTAAAACCACTTAGCACTGAATTATATGTGGAGCCGCTAAGTCAACGCCTATTATAGCACTGGAATGTCAGATCGATGTTGAACCTCTGGAAGAAAGAAGGGATAATTCTCAAAACGGTGAAGTTTTTTGAGAAGACTGCAAGGTCGACTGACAAATTCTGGGAATCTTACTTGCCCTCTAACCAGTGACTAAAAACACAAATCACAACCCTACAAAAGCTTGCCGAAACACGGGAGAAGTACTAGTTAAGGAATTAACTAGCTTAGTTTAATAACTAGCCTGTCGAATGGTCGACGGGCCTTGGCTGAAGAAGACTTTTTAATATAAAATTAATGTTAATAAGTTTGTGCTTGTGTTTTTAATAATCTATATATTAATGTCTAATAATCGTATATATTAATTAGTGAGACTAATTAGTGACGCCCATGAATGAGCGAAATTATTATATTTTGTCCCTACTTACCCACTACTAGAAATTACAGTCAGGGAACGTTATTTTCTTGATCTGGAAAATCCAACCACGAAGTGATACTGCGCAGAGATACCATTTGGCTCCTCCTTTTTGCAAAACCTCGTCCAAAGTGAGGTTTCAATCTAAAATCTAATGAAGCCTGATTAACATTGAAACAAAGTGAGTGTTAAAACTCTGTGTTGACTGGAAGAGGATCATGCGAGCAGACAAATATGAGTAGCGGAACACAAATCTGAAGACTAAACCTATGAAAATTGGAGATCCTACCTCAACCATAGGAAAAAGGAGAAAACGAAACATATTACATTTTTCATGTAATATATTTCCACTTTACTGACGTTGACAAATGATCAGACAGAACATGTTAATACGTAAAATTCTGCACTGAACTGACGAAGAACGAAACAGAATTAATATTGTGAGAAAAAAAAACAACTCTGTTATTTCCTTCGTTTTGAATTTATATATATATAATACAATAAAAGAAACGGTCCAGCGGACTTTTTTAAATAAAATAAATTCAAAACGAAGGAAACACACAGAATGACACAGACATAACTCACATCGATATTTCGACCATCGTCGTCATCAGGAGGTGTGAAGAGCGGTGTTCAGGATCTGAACCCTGAAACAGTCATTGAAACAGACCATGCGAGTTCGCATGGATGGCTACAGGATAGTTACTGCGTTGACCGACTGAAGCCCTATGACCATTCATACGAAGGCTCAACTTATTGGAAGTTAAGCCAACGTAAAAAGAGTCACACTGAGTGCAATCCAGTCGGTAAACACAGTTGCACGAGGTACAGGAGGAATTGACTTGAACCGGGTAGGAACGATGGTGGAGAGGGGAATCGAAGGAAGGATTAGGATTTACAATCAGGCAAGTTTGACAGCCACGGCGTCCACATTGTTTCATTCCAAGAACAGGATTGGAAGGCTGAGGGGAAATATGAGAAAATATATATATATAAATGAAAAAAGACAACATAGAAGAAGCGAAAAAACTTACTGCTTTCGTTGATGCCGTCCTTCAGCCCATAGTCACACGTCTCCCTTCCTACTGGAAAGACTCCTTCCACTTCCTTGAAACCCTAACAGTGAATCTTCACTGTTCGAATAGGAATACAACATCCAACCACGGCACACTGGACATGTGAAAGACGCCGTTCCACAAAATAATGTTGTATTCTTTAATGAATGAGGAGTTGATGACAGATACTAAACTGAAGGTTTCGTTAGGTTTTATTTTTTCAAAGAAAAAATAAATGAATGACTGATTCGAATGTCCTCTGAAAATAGGAGCTTCTGTAGCTCAAAATTGTCTATACGTCAGTCATCACTGCTTCCTATAACTCTTTCGATAACAAACCTCACCCAGTGGTCACTATTATTAATTTCTATTTAAAATGTTCATTTATATGTCCTGTTTTGGTATTATTTAGCGCTCCCAGCTTATTCAGCCATATCGCTGAGAATTTTATATGTCCATATTATCATGAAGTTTTCTGAAATTTTTATTTCATTTCTGTTATAATTCAGTAGTTAATCTTCTTTAGGTTAAAGATATTGCACCAAGTAAAACTTCTCTTAGATATAGATTTTGATGTCGATTTTTGGTGACATGTAAATGTAATACAGAAACTGACGAACTCGTCAAACGACTAAAAGTATGTTACAAGCTATAATCTGCGGAGAGTGGCATTGATAACACAAAAAGCCTTCATTACTACAAGCCAGGGCCAGAAGAAGGAGGGAAGTGTAACCCAACCTCACCATGTCCCACTCAATTTACTGAGTGATGAAGTAGTCATCCCTTTCAGATTCTGCACCGGCTGTGATTGTCTGTAGGCTCACCTTCACAAGATAGGAATAACTGACATCTGCCCACAGCGGCTGACGAATAGAATATGGACACTTACCACATTGAATGCATGCATCTTGTGAGTCCCGCAGAGATACAAAAGAAAGAATGATACCGTCTTACCTCATTTACTGCTGTTAGTATACCAAACTAGGTTAAATTAATACGGTGTCATCCTTTCTTAATTGCACCCTGCAGAGCTTACTACATATTGAGTGCAAGCCAGGCATGTCTTTTGAGGGGTTTGTGGGCGAATGAGAGAAACAGTAACTGATTGGATAAAAAGTAAGTTTTTTTTTACTAGTTAGTATTAAAAGTAGTCAGTTAAATATGTTTACATTTTTTTATTCAGAACAGGATTTGAATGACAATTTATAAATAGTTACTCTTTTTGAAAAAAAAATTAACCAAATATATAATTACAAATTACTTCAAATATTCAACAGAATTACATTTGATATCTTCATATAAACAATTAAACAAAAATTGTTCAACAAAATGACGTATTGACCTTTCCTTTACATTATTTTGTATCACACAATTGTTGAGTGAACCATTCAATTCCCTCATAAAGTCCTTCAGTGGTAATAGCATTAGTAGCACATATATGCCATGGTTTGTCCCTAATTTTCTCCAAACCAAAAGCAGATGCAATTTTAACTGTTGATAAAGCTTCCCTTAAATCCATTTTGTTTGCTAGAAATAATACAGGCACTGAGCGCCCGATAATTTCAGGATGGTCTGTCATCATGTCAAGTTCTTCTTTGGCGACGGCTAATCGAAGTCTGTCACTGCTGTCGACCACAAATATTATGCCATCACAATCCTTGTAGTATCTTTCCCATAAATCTCTGTATTTTCCTTGCCCGGACATGTCAAAAGCAGTAAACGCTACATTTTGATCTAAAATAGAATTATACAATTAACAGTTGTTATAAAACGTATGTAGTTTATTTTTGTTTATCAGAAAAGAAAATCGTATTTTAGATTTAAAGAAATTTGTCGAAAACTTTTTGTAGTTCTGTAAAAAAATTACACATGACTATTTCCATACGTAAATTCTAATAGTCTACAAGATTAATTAGGAATTTCTTATAATCTTATTATTATTTCATTAATTCGTCTGTGTCATCCTTATTTGTTTCATTAATTTGTTTGTGTCATCGTTATATTGTTTTTTCAGATTCAATAGAAGTGTTCCTTTTAACCACACCTTCGTTTAACAACTATCTAACGGATATTTTAATTCTTTGGAATTATGACAATATCTATAAAATGCTATGTAACTTAGCTGTAGGAGTTCTCGTTAAAACATACAAAATTGCTCAGTAAGATTATTAAAAACAATATTTGTAATTAGGAACGTACATCATACTACTTCGTACGTGTTCTTTTCCCATTGACGTCTTCTTAACTTATCTATCGAATAAAGTTGGTGTAGATAAATGGGCAAATGTTGAAACTGTTTAGTTCACATTCACAATAACATTACTAACAACCGTCACAATACAAAAATATAATAAGAAAAAATGTTTTTAGCATTTATAATGAATTATAGGTCAATAAAGTATATTTTCATCCTACAAGTTAGGGAGATAGTTTGTACATGTAATCTTATCATGAACGATAAAGCAGGTTAAAAATGATAAATTGTACATTTTAGTTAAGGAACCATTAATCTTAGAACTAAATTCGAAATAATGGGTCTTTGAAACATTTATTTCATTAATAAAGCATTAAGGTAAAATATGAAAAAAGCGGAAAATCAGTAAAACATTAGTATCAGTAAATTCGATCATTTTAAAGGATTAAAAGAACAAATCTTAAGTCAAAATAATTTGTCTGTTATTTTTTTTCTTAATTGTCAAAAACCATATTTCCAAGGAAGCTCTCTAACGGAAATTGTAGTTTCTCAATTTATTTTTATATCTAATTAACAAGAGGAAACATGTAGTTTAGAAATGAATGCGTTTATAACAAATATTAACATTTTAATTCTAACTTCTGATTTTCATTGAAACGAAAACCTTTACAAGATCTAAGGAAAGACCATGTTGAAAAAGAGTAAATATCAAATCATTCTATTGGCATCAACTTACATTTGAAATGTTCAACGTTCAGTCCAATAGTCGGAACTATTTCAGTTGCTTTTTCCGATTCATTTTTCAAAGCATTTATTACAGTCGATTTTCCACTATTATTCAGTCCAACAACCAAAACATTTACGGATCGCTTTTTAAGTCCAAAAAAGGAACTAATTTTGTCGAATATTCCAGACAATTGCTTCATTTAACGCTTGGTAAGGTAAAATTGATTTGGCTACTACGTCATGGATCCATGACAACATTCCCAAACACCGGCATTTCTGAGCATTTCTTTTAACCAATTTGAATTTAAATTAGGTTAAGAAAGTGCTAATTAGATAAGTTAATATTTAAATAAAATTGGTATCATAATTATGCCCTAAAGAGTCCAATATGGATTCTTTTTTAGGTTGTGTCTTCGTCTAAACCTGTGAAAGTTATAAGCTATAAAATATTTCTAAAATTGGTAGCGAAATATTTATATTAAAATAAAATTATATTTATATTAAAAACAACTGACTTTCGAGAAAATCTGGAATCACCCGGTTGATTAAAAATATCATTTGCTACAACTTTTATTTGAAAAAAAAAATGTAGGGAAATAAATTTAAGGATGTCGCCTCTCGAAGAGGACGTTAAGCCCGCGGTCCCGAGCCTGCATGATGCCAGGTAATCGTTAAAGATCTCTACTCTAAATCTATGAAATTTATCATTTCAGACTATGGATAAATTACTCATTTTTCGTTTGTTTTTCATTTGATTAGAAGTTTTCTTTTAACCATATCTTTTTCTACCACCTTAATTTCCAACTTTTACTATATTTATTACTTACATTCTATTTTAATTGTCTTTGAATTTACTGAATACAAGTTTTTTTTTAGAGTATTTGTCCTTTAAAAGACTTTTAATTAAGTGATGACATTATAAAATTATCATCTTACTACCTTCTGTCATATGTGACTATTCAACAATTCTAACATAGTTCTATTTGAGGAGTCTCTTGTCTTATGAAATTTATATCCTACCTTCAATATAGCATTCATACTTGCCATGCTTTCTATTTTCTCATGAGACAATGAATTTTTTAATAGTCATGAAAGTCATGAATAGTCATGACTACAATTTCATTAGAAGGAAATGTAGTTGAAAACTATAATCAAATATATAGCCTGAACATATAAAAAAGAAATTAAAAAAATGCTAAATGTAGTACAATATAGCAACAAATTAGCAACACTGCAAAAGGCATGGCTTCTATATGGGTAGGTTACTGGAAGGTTCCTGTTTATCTTTGTTTTAAAAGTTAACAATGATTCGAAAACGAAAAATCAGTGAAGTTGAGAGTGATCGTAAGGTAGGGTTTAGTGTTACATTATGAATATATTCCTACCCCTGTAATATAGTCGTATTATGATTTTGTATGCGTTTTTGATTTTTTATGTCTTCGTAAGTTTTGGGAACAATCGTTCATTTATCCATGTTTGGCTCCCCATTTTCATTGTACGTTTGCTAAATTTTCTTAAAACAAGCTTTTTGAGGAGCCTCTTGTCTTATGAAATTCCTGAATTTCATATCTGAATTTCGTGTCTGAACGACACTTTCATCGGGTCGTTTGAAAGGTTTATTAAAAACTGGTTTCCAGAAGATACTGCATATTGCTCAATGAACCATTATATGTATATAAATTACAAAGGGAATACACTTAGAAGAACCCTAAAAGGGCTCAACGAATCATCCTCATCAAAAGAGGATATGATCCATGTGAGAAGTGGACATTCACTCAATAATGGAAATATATATATATATATATATATATATACTTAAGAATGGAATAATAATACTATATTGGACGAATTGAAGTTCAGAAAAATTGAAAAACATTAATTGAAAGACCCAAAGGAAAGTTTTAATCTCTAATTTTCGATTTAACTGTCATCGGGACAGAAGAAAGAGGGAGACCAGGGACAGTTTCTCGACGATGAGAACTTATTATGTAATGTATGTTTTTATACGATGTAGAACATTTATTTAATGTGATTTGTTTGTATAAAACTTTAAAATGTTACCTGTTCTTGTAGTTATTTACTTTTTTTTACTATAGTGTGTGTTCAAGGATACCCTACTTGTATAGTCTATAGGGTTACGCATGTTTTACTTTTATTAATGATGTTTAAAATTGATTAATAATATTTCAGGAAGAAATGGTAAATACTGATGTACTGGCTTTACAATCTGACTGTGATACATCTGACGAAGAGGTAATAATTGTATAAGTACTTAAGATGTCAATTTCTCATTTCTGTGTAAGAAAAAAGTAAAGTATTTTGTAAATCTGGTATTGAAAATTTTGTTATGTTGGTTACCATTTAGTGCCATCATTATCATGTATGTATATTGTACGGAGTATAGGACATAAAATATAGTTATTTTATCCTAATTAGTACATGTTTTAGGAGTAGTCTTTACTTCTTTTAACTAGAATGGGTGTGAAAAACATAGTTTTGTTGCGTGGACAAAATAATAAGTTTGGCTGATTTTTCTTGGCTTTGAGTCCTCTCCAAAAAACAATGATATGTTTATAGTAACATGACTATATGGGTGTCGGATTAGGTTGGAGGAGATCTACAAAATAGTTAAATTACGCAGTGTATTATGTATTTATTTATTGAGGGTCATTGTAGTACGTACTGCGTCCTAAGAACTATTGATCTTTCCCCTTTTCTGTATTTACTGTTACAGTACCCCAGTTAGCTTCAACGCCTCCAAGAAGCTCAACACTTTTGCTGGGTCCAGCGGTGAAAGCCCTTCTATGGTTTTGTTGAGTGTCACAGACACTAGTATGGGAACTAGATTTCTTGTCATGAATTCTGAAAGACAAAGATAATTGGTGTTTTTTCCTAATTATAATACAGGCACGAGGAACCTCGCACCTTCTATCCCAAATTGTGGGTGCCTTTTATCCCTTCGCAGTTTCGTCCGCCAAGGCCTCCTCCAATGATGTAATTTCCTCATTGGTGAGACTAACTTGTGGATACTCCGCCGGCATCACTGCAACTTTATTGAGTTTGGCCATGTCAACGAAGCTGACTTTATTTACTTCTTTACTATGAAGAGATATGTGACTTTTCTTCCTCTGCTGTATCTCTCTTGGTGAAGGAAGGGTGTCCTGACCCTGTTTACAGTTTAATCCTCTTACGTGGTGTTTAAAACACCAGGGTTCCTGTAAGAGGGTGAGTCCTAGGTCTTGAGAGGTGAGCATCCTTTCCATTACCGCCGAAGCGGCTTTCGCATGGTGGAGGTTCACCTGGGCCAGCTTCATGGTCTTCATATTCTTTTGTAGGATCTGCTGTATGAGGAGTTACAACCTCCCTCTCCTGCAGCTCCTCTTCAGTGGATGCTCCACTTCCATACCCATTTCCTGAACTAGGGTCGTCTTTTCTATCGGATCTACCTTTTCTTCCACTTTTCCGATATTTTTCAAGAGAAAACTTTGGCCCGAGGTTCCTCTAACTGCTCTCCATCATCCTTCTAGCCTCATTAGAGGGCTCCTCAGTATTCTCCATATTCTCTTCTGTCTCAATCTTTTTCAAGCCTCGGACAGCTACTTTACCGAAACGACAGTTTGGAGTGTGTCCCCATTTCACTATCGCTTCAGCAGATCCTTCGTCTGTGCCCAGTATCATTAGTACTCCTCGGCCCTCTTCTCTAATGGAGTGGATCTTCCATTTCTCCATGTTCAGATCCTCATTCTGAGCATTAACTAGCGCCAGAATTTTCTTTTCCCCTGAGGTCTTGGCCCTCGGGAAGAATAACGATTCAGTATGTGGCTTAGGTATGTCCTTCCCCCACTCCACTGTCAGGGGTTTGCCCTTCCAGCTCTGTAGGTTAGGGACCTGTCTTTTTAGCCATTCTGCAGATTGCTCACAGGTTGTATCGATTACCAACATCCCCGGTCTGAATCGTATACCTTTGAACCGGAGCTTGACATCCCAACAATTCGCAATTTCGTCCACCAAGGCCTCCTTCGATGATGTAAGTTTCTCATTGGTGAGACTAACTTGTGGATACTCCGCCCGCATCACTACAACTTTAGTGAGTTTTGCCATGTCAACGAAGCTAACTTTATTTACTTTTTTACTAGGAAAAGATATGCGAGTTTTCTTCCTCTGCTGTATCTCTCTTGGTGACAGAGAGGGTGTCCTGCCCCTTTTCTTTGATGGTTCCAATCCTTCTTTGTTGGTGACATTTCGGTCATCAGCGACTTTCCTGGCCTCTTCCGGAGTCTTCCCTTCTGTTAGTCTCAGGTACCACTTCACCTGAGCTCCGCTGCGGCCAATTCTACGGAGATCATCCACTCCCCCGGTCATTCCTCGTTTCGGGAGAAAGTTACCTCCTTTCTCCTTATTCGGGATCGCCTTCTTCTTGTCCTTAGGTGCACTTGTGGGAGGTTGGCTCCCACTAGTTGACACCTTAGGGCCCTCTACACTGCCGGAGGATGGTCTCCGGACTTCCTTCATCTTAGTGTCATACAGGGGATCCCTGAAGTTCTGTTGGTGGTATTATCCCGACTTCCTGTTTATTTTTGTATTATTCTTACTTATATGGTTCCCACGAGTAGTAGGGATAGAGGTGTCCACTCTGGTAGAGCCCCGCAGATCGGAGTAAGGCTACTTACTCAAGGGGGTCGCCTGGTACCCTTGAGGCTCCGTTAATAATACAGTAACCCCTGTATAATCCATCTTTCGGCACGGATCGAATAACACCTTAGATTGGGGCTACTATAAAAGGAGGGGATTTGGAATTAGGAAGGATGTGAAACGAACGAAGGTGGTCAGGTCCAGCCCCTGATCACCTTCTCCTTCTCTTTTGTTTGTCCCTGCATGTAGCAGGTTAACAGGGTAGCCTCGTGAAGGCCTAAAGTCGGAGTTGAGTGTTAGAGGTTATTAGTGACGCTTAATCACTCCATTACTACCCCTATGCAGTGTAAGTGGTGATAAGAATATGGCCATACTAAGGCATACTGTAACCATGCACCTCGATGCGACAAATGTGGCAGGGTATTATTAGAGTCACAGTTGCACTAAACTTAAAGAAGCTCCAGCCAAGTGTACCAAACATACAGAATGGTGGAACAGCTATCTTAGTTCCTAACAGTTTATCTCACTTCCTCGTACCTAATGATTCCTCTGTATCACTGAAAAGCACTATTCGTAAACTGTCCCCTTCAGCTTTCTGCTTTAATGTAGCAACTGTTTACTGTCCACCCAAACTCAAGATTACCCAATCACAATTCCTTTCCTTTTTTAGTCCACTTAGTTCTTGTTTCCTATCTGGAGATGGTTACAACGCGAAACATCAACAGTAGAACAGCAGAATAACGATTCCTCGTGGTCGTGTCCTTTATTCCAACTTTACTCCAACAATCCTCTGATTACATCTCCCCTCCTGTCCTACCTGCTTGCTATCAGCAAACAAACTGCTTGCTTGGACAAACAAACGTCCAGTTCTCTTAGATTGGTTCATTATATCTCAGCTAACCTCTCTCTATTACAATGTATGCGTTATGGACGATCTTTCCTCTGACCATAGCCCTATCCTTTTAACTCTCGATATTAAACCGAGTTTGGTTAAATGCAAAGCGACACTAATAAATTGTGCAGTCGATTGGGCTCCACCTTGGGCACTTCCTCCACCTTAAGAACTGTCGTTTTGCCGTGTGGATGTGATTGGTTTCTCGTGACGTGATGAAAGGGCTCTACATTAAAAAAAAAACATCAACGTATTGTGCTTTATCATGGTATGGTCGAAAGGCGCAGGAATGTGATTAAATCCAAACAGGTCCAGTTGATTGGAACCAATTGATGTAGAAAGTAGAAGACAACATTGACTAACTGTTTCCCCTGAAAAGCCACAACGAAATTGACCTCGCAATTGAACAACTAAATTCAACAATTGTTGAATTTAATTATTATTTAAATTAATTTATTACTATGAAATTACTATTAAATTCAGTACTATGAAAGTCAAAAAACACATACAAAAGATATTAACATTCTTTTTACATACAGACGCTTATAAACTCAAAACGAAATGCTCGACGAATCTGGTAGAGAACTCGTTACCTGAGGTACAAACTATCCTTAACCGTATCACCCACCAACTTACAACAGTATTACGAAACAACAGAGCCCAAACATTTGGACAACGCACTGAAAGACTGACGATGGATAATAAATCGCTCAGGAAGGCAACCAGAGAAATCCTATCCTACAATAAAGTGTCTTCACCTCTTCCATAGACTAATGGTAACTGGGCCAAATCAGACGAGAAGAAAGTCAATGTGTTTGCCTACCTCACTGTCTTTACTCCTCACTATACTATCATAGAATAATGAACTGTTTTTGATAAGTTGCCACAGAAATTTTTAAGAATCTTGCAAGTTTGTTTGTCGAAAGTGGAGTAATTAAATTAAAGGTATAAGTTAAGTGTGAAATTTAAGAGCTTTAAGTTTTTATTGAACTTTTTTCTTTAGAGTTTTACGGCTTATGACTTAGTTTTATGACTTAGATTTACGGCTTGTTTCAATATAGTGTGTATTGTATACTTGTACTTACTAGTGTTTTGCTGTATTACTAAAATTTCATGATAAAAAAGAACTTAGTTATATTAGTGAATAAGAGTTATACGTCAGGAAATATGCATTATTTCAATTTTGTTCAGAAATTCAATATTTCTATTTAAGGATATTCGTAACACAATTGGGAATGTACCAATCAACTGGTATGATGAATACGAACATATTGGCTATGATTGGGATGGAAATAAACTAATAAAACCAGATCATGGTGACACATTGGATGATTTCCTCAAGAGGATGGAGGATCCAAATTTTTGGTAAATTTTATATCTATTGTGGTTATTTACGATGAATGTATTACACAGCATGTTAATATTTTCTTGTTTGAGTATTTATTTTTTCTCAGTTAAGTTATGAATTTTACTTAGTTTATTCTTGTTTAAAAATGATTATTACTACTGATGTCATATGCTTGGGTTATGCAGAAAGTATGGTCCGAATCCTCGTAGCTAATCGAATGTCGTGCGAACATTTAAAACACCCATGTGCACCAGTCTCCCGAAGGAATACTGTACGCGTTAAACAACGCCAATTGCATTGGTATTTTGCACTTTGTTGTTTAAAGTGTGAGTTCAAAATGCTATAAACAATTGATGAGCTTGCCGACTGTAAATACGTTTAGTGATTCAGTTTTTGACAGGAAGGAACTATTCAGGAGAGGAAATTCATCGACACTTAAATAGAGAGTATGGTTCCAATGCAATGAGTATCAGTCAAATGCTTAAGTGAGTCAGAACTTTCAAGAAAGGACGGGAAAATGTCCATGATGAGTCGCGGTCAGGCCAACCATCAGTGATCACAGAAGATTTGATCAATTCCAAGGATGGGAAGGAAGTCCGAATGTGATTATGACAGCTTTGCGCAAAATAATCTCTGAAAATTGGAAGTTAGCCGAGTCTATGCAGAAGGGGCCAGCAATGAGTACAACCACTTACTGCGCTCCTCTAACTAAACAAGGGTGTACAGTACAGAATAATCAATGTGGCCTTCTGACATCTGCAGTTTTATTGCTGCATGGAAATGCAGGACTCCATTTTGCCATTCAAATCTAAAATTTGATCAATATTTTTGATGGGAACAGATTGACCTCTGTCGTGATTTAAGAAATAGTTAAAGAGAGATTATCCTAACTGGTGATAGAGAGACTTCTATGACTTCAGAATGCAAAAGCTGGTAGAGCGTTTACACAAATATTTGGACAAAAGTGGAAATTATATAAAAAAAATAGAGAAAAATTAAAAAATTAAATGAATGTTTTTTTTTTAAATAATCTGTGAGAAAAATTTTTGGCAAGAAATCGATCTTACTTTTAGAATAACCCTCGTACATTATTAGGATTGGAAATCACTAACTCATATGCACTTATACAGAAAACCCATTAGGTAAATATAACAAAAGTGAGCACTTCATAGGATAAACAGGACGGACAAAGTTATAAGTAACAATGTCACCGTACATATGCAATAGGGTGAACTCAAACTTGTAGAAAAAGTACTAAACACTATTATTCATCAATTATTATGGCTTAATTCATCATTTGGCGGTGAGTAACCCTGAAGATATTGCTATCTTTTTTTAATTTTGATTCTTACACTTTTTGTAGTTGTAGATATGCAAGTGCTTCACAAACCATGTGATGGGGTCTTGTGTAGGGTCGTCAGTGCCACATAACACACGATTTGTTTTACTACTTATACACGTAATGTTTACTACCTATGTAGGAAAGATGGACTTGTAAATAATTGGGGTCTATGAATTCTCTAAAACATGTCCCATTGTAGATCATTGGGAAAGTGGGCTGGTTGGTTCCAAGAGGGTAGACTAGTGTTTTTCTTCAGTTTGGCAACTTTTTTTTTTCTGATCTTTTAGATTGGCTCTTGGTGTCCTTTTTGTTGCTCTATACTCAATTTAATTTTATTGCACTCTACTTTCCCAGAACTTTCCTTTGTTAATTAGTCTGCTTTGTCGTTCCTACGATACCACCTGGCTGGAAATCCATTGTAAGATAATGATTTAACCAAAGGCTACGAGTTCTCTTAACACTGCCATGCATTGTCGTACATCAGTCTGTCTATTGTTGATAAACAGTGTAAAAACCTTAATAACTGTCTTGGAGTCCACGAATAATGCACCCATCATACCTGAGACATTTTTCTATGCTGCAATGTTAGTATGATTGCCCTCAGCTAAACATTGTAAGTTGCATGCCATTTTGTCGTCTACTTTTAACACCTATAAGATTCGTTTATACACCGGTGTCTACGGTATCTTAGTATTTCACGGACTGAAACATCAGTACAGATGTGCAGTCAACATGTCGCCAGGTATCGCTCATGGATGGTTTCCAGCGCAATTACTCTTAATACATCTGAAAGCATGCTTGATTTATGTACTGGTTGTATTATTGTAAAATTCCAACCTACCAGTGGATATCGAATTCATTTAGCTAGTCGTGGTGTCCAGAAAATCTGTTTCATCATCAAAGTCTGAAACCGTATGTCTCAATCAGTTCGCTTTCTGCGAGGATTGTTTGTTCTAAAAGCGCTGAAAGAGTGTTTTGTAGTTTACCCATTAATCCATTCCATACAGTCCATTCATTCATTTAATCTCTTAATGCAATTAAATCTTAATGTAACCAAATCTCTTCTTATTGTTAGCGGCTCTACAGCAGTTTGCAGTTCTATTGAGTGCAAGGGAGTTGAATATCGACCTCTGTTATTAGTTGGAGTACTTGGTTCTGTATCTCTCCAGCTTTGGGTTGTTGTGGAGGAGTTGGTAATCAACTTACTCCCGTATTTAGTGATAGGACTCAAATGAACTGTGTAACTTGGATCAGAAAGCTTTCTGCTGCACTCCATATGGTCCCCAAAGTGGAGACTAAGTAATCCCATTTATTGGTTTGCTTTTTGAGCGAGTTGGTTGTCAACATTCTTATTCCGCTGTTCTATAGGATCAAACCGAACTCCGAGATACTTAGCTTCATTCGAAGGTTGTAGAGGTTTGTAGTCATGCTTGATTTTCAGTTCTACCTGTTGCATCGTCAACTAAGTGAATAGGCAGAATATTAACTTATCGGGATTATATACGAATTCATTTCCTAAAAGTAGCATTTTTAGAGACAATCTAGGTAGTCATTCACTACAAAACTCTCTAAGGTTTTGTGCTGTTTCTGGCTGCTAGTACAACACTTCTTGATCTCTGGTACAGTATTACCAACTACCAGGCACCATTTTGGACTAAAATAGTACAGAAATGGGCTAAAAAAAAAGTTTGAGTAACGATTGTTGATTCTACCTTGGGGATAGATCTCATAGCAGCCTTAATTATGTGTTTCTTCAGCTCTATAGATGGACCTCTCAGTGTTTTCAATAGCGAACTCTATGTTTACGAGGTTTTCGGCTGCTTCTCTTTACAGTTTCCAATTCCCCTTTAAAATGTCACTTCACTCTTTTATTTGGTATCTGTATAGAAACCTTAATGGTCGACTCTAGATTTACTGAGAGCATCTTGTATGCAAAACAAAGCTTGAAAACAAAGATTGCTCAAGTATCTGGTATATGACAGGATGCACAATAATAATATCCAAGTGTGCAGGTCCACGTTCGTAAGGGAGAAGTCTGGGCAATTCTAAATACTTGAAATCTGTCCGAACGAGACAAGTCCGAACTCCAAAGAGTGGAATAGGCCTTTAGGTATTCTATGCATTATTAAAAACTGCATGCTTTTACTTCTTATAGACAAAAATTACAGAAACTTGCGTAACTACATCATATATTTTTTTTTAAATAAAACAATGTACACGTACCCCGTACTAATCATAAACGAACTCTTCAAACTTCTTAAAAATTTGAAAAGATTTAGGAAATAAAGAGAACACGTGGGTGGAATTGAAATGAACGATTGTAATAAATAAAAATATGATGACATACTCATCATTGAATCACTGACAGCACAAGTAAATATAAACAGTCAGATCTCGAAGATAGACTTATTCCAATACAAGTCAATCAGGGAAGAATATGTAAGCGAGTGATGGTTTCGCATTATAATAATATAGATGATTACTATGCTATTAAAACGGCACTGTCGTTATGGTGTTTGTAACTTAAGTGCTAGTGCGTTTCTCTTACTAGTACAAACAGCGTTCATTTAGTAACTGCTTAATACCTTTTCACTTAAGGATTATTAAAAACTTAAATAATATACAAATATTGTGTATTAATACTGAAACATTTTTTAATTTATTATTGTTAAAAATTTATGAACATTAAACCTTTTGACAGAAAATAATATATTTGATATACAAATCAATAACTTTTTTTTTCAGGCGTACTGTGAGAGATCATCAAACTGGTCAAAATGTAGTCTTGAGTGATGGGGATATCGATGTTATCCAAAGAATTCAAAAACAAAAATTACCTGATCCGAATTTTAATGATTATGCGGTAAATTTTGTGTTGTTAGTTTATAATAATAAACTACTGAAACTTAGAAATTTATTTATACAAAACTTTGTTTTTAGAATGTATAGATATGCTGAAATAACTTTTATTAATTTTTTTATGTTATTATATAGTGCCTAGTTATTTTCGGTAAGAATGAATACGTAAGTATATATTCATTGGTTCTGTTTTTGTTCTATCATTTGTGTTTCGCTGTAAGTCTTGAAAAAATATATATATTATATATATATATATATATATATATATAAATATTGATAAAAGTATCGACCGTGGAATAGAAACAAAACTATAGTTTATCGGGACTCGGTCAGTTCTTCAGGTTCAAATTAAACTCTCATTGCCAACGTTTCGGTTGTTATTTAAAACCTTTTTCATAGTCCTACAAAACAGAAGAATGAGGTAACATGATGAACTTACTTCTACAACTTTTTTCACCATATTCTTAACGCAATTTAATTTCTGATTCATAGGATGGGAAAAATAGTAATTCAGTATTCTTCCGGCACTGGTAGGTTTCGTGTACCAATCGGTTAAATATTACCATTTTCTCCTCTTATAACTTTTATATCCAGGAATGGGAGAATGCCATCTTTTTCTATCTCACATGTAAATTTAAGTCGATTATGATATGCATTAAATACATTTAAAACATTATCCAATTCTCTTTTTTCAATAATTAGAAATAAATCATCGACATAGAGTTTCATGAATTTTACTATTGAGCCTAACTCACTTTTACAATACTTAAGTAATTCAACCATTACTATGTTTACAAGAACAGGTGATATTGGAGAGCCCATAGGTAATCCAAACTTTTGTTTATATATAACTCCATTAAATACAAAACATCGAGCTTCTGAAATAAGATTTAGAATGGATAAGAATTTCTCCTTTGTGATGGCAATATGGGGTTCAATTTTTTCCCATTGCTTATTTATTAAATCAAAAGTTAAATCAATTGGCACGTTTGTAAAAAGAGATTGAACATCTAGAGAAATCATTATTACATTTTCATTGAGTACTTCATTCGTTAAGGTTTCTTTAAATTTTAATGAATTTTTAACATTGAATTCACTAAGGACTTATCAGCACAGTTATTCTATAAGAAAAAAGAAAATTAATGCCACTGCATTAGCTGCACACAGTATTAATGAAGACCATAATTTTGATTTTGATGATATAAAAATAATAGCCATAGAAATGGATGAACAGAGAAGAAAAACTCTGGAAATGTTATATATTAGAAAGGACCAGTAATCCATTAATTATAGAAGTGACATTTCAAATTTAAATAGCATTTATTCGGGTGTGTTAAGTTAAACATTGTTGATAGATGAAAAATTGTGTTAGTGTCTTTTTGGTTGTCTGGTGAAATTTGGTTACCTTGCTTGTTTATTGCAGTTCAGTGTCGTGTGTTCATTCAGACTACAGTTGTTGTTAAAAATCCACATACTATTTTTCTTTGTAAAATAATTTGTAATGTAATACTTAGTTTTTCTGTTTCAAAATTTATACTTCTGTAAGTTTTCTCACTAACCTATAGTCAAAATTCTATTGTAATTTCTTAATTGTGACTAATTCCACTTTTATGTATGTTTGGTTTATGGATGATTGTATTGTTTCTTATATTTCCTCTGTTTTTGTAGGCCTATGAAAAAGGTTTTAAATAACAACCGAAACGTTGGAAATGAGATTTTAATTTGAACCTGAAGAACTGACCGAATCCCGATAAACTATAGTTTTGTATATATATATATATATAAACTAGAATTTTCGAAACTCCAAAGGCTGATAACGACTGTGTATATATATATATATATATATATATATATATATATATAGTTCACATAGGAAAGAGAAAAACAAATAAAGACACACACAAAAAAGACTCACAACGATATTTCGACAGTCATCGTCATCGGGCAGAAGTAGTCCCTTTGAGTAGCTGAAGCTAACAATATATATATATATATATATTAAGGTTGGTGGCAATCCTTCTTGCAAACATGTTTCTAAGACTTTTATGCCAATTTCATGCTTGGTTACCTTTTTGGAGAGTTTCTCTAATGTCCTACAGGTTCTTCTCAGTTCCTCGGGGAATAAAAAAATCAACTGACCCAAACTTTTCTTTTCATAACTACACATTTTAACACTATTTATATCTAACACTAGTTCTTAAATAGTGTTAGAATGTGTAGTTATGAAAAGAAAAGTTTGGGCCAATTGATTTTTTTATTCCCCGAGGAACTGAGAAGAACCTGTGTCACATTAGAGAAACTCTCAAAAAATGTAACCAAGCATGAAATTGGCATAACATTTTTAGAAATATATATATATTAAACATGGACTGTTAAAGTTAGCAGCAGATTCTTCATAGATCACTTTTTTGCTGACACGCAGTTGATGAGGTGATACACTAAACCAGTGGTTCTTAACCTTGTGGAGGTACCGAACCCCACCAGTTTTATATGCGCTTTCACCGAACTCTTCCTTAATGAAAAATAAAATATGATTTTTGTCAAATTCAGGTCGTAGGCGTATGTTTTTTTACTTGTGACAAAATTAACAGTTCATGAATATCACCTTGTTCAAAGAGCAGAACCAGCACAGTGCATGACCTCACAAAAAATGACATACCTGCAAATAAGTGTGACTTCTGCTGTTGATCTATGCGGCGAAAGCTCCGCCGATCCCTGAGACCGACTCATCGAAACCAGGTTAAGATCCACTGCATTAAACTCTATTTAAATCGCTTTACTGATCGGTAAAGTGATTTAAATAGAGTTTGGTCCATCATCTTAGATGAACCTCTCAGTGTTTTCAATAGCGAACTCTATGTTTACGAGGTTTTCGTCTGCTTCTCTTTAAAGTTTCTAATTCTCCTTTAAAATGTCACTTCACTCTTTTATTTGGTAGCTTTATAGAAATCTTAATGTTCGACTCTAGATGTACTGAGAGTATCTTTACCTGTATGTCTTTACCTGAGCTTCTTTGGAAAATTTCCTTGACTCACCAAAAACTAGTTAAGACGAGAAAACCTCACCAAAAAAGTGGTTAATACAGAAGCTGCTGCTAACTTTAACAGTATATGTTAGAGAGAATACTTGCTGCCATCGTATATATTGTATAACCAATTAGATGAAACGATTCTTCGAACTGAATAAACTAGAATTTTCAAAAGAACACAAAGAAAAGAAATCACTGAACTCACTACTATATTTCGCTGTCCTCGTCGTCAGGTATAGATGTGAATCGCTACAAAGACTGATAACGACTAACTAACTAACGACTAACTGAGTCGTTATCAGCCTTTGGGGCGATTCACATCTATACATGACGACGAGGACATCGAAATATAGTAGTGAGTTCAGTGATTTCTTTTCTGTGTGTTCTTTTGAAATATATATAATCCAATTAAATGAAATGAAACGGTTCCATGAACTAAATAAACTAGGTTCACAAAAAGGACACACAGAAAAGAAATCACAGAAACTTTCTAAGTCTTCCCTTTCTCCGTAAGTTGGCTACACTGTTTGAGTGCTTCTTTAAGACCACCAACTAGTCGTTACCTGTCTTCGGAGTGACTTATATCTATCTTCCTGATGGCCAGGCCATCGAAATATCGTAACATCGAATCTCTCAGTCAGAAGATTGCGATTGCCTAAACTGTGGTTCATAGATGATATATAAATATTATTGTTTCTCGAGCGCTGTATTTCTAATGCAATAACTTGATTCTCGAGGGTGTGTTCAAAAGTTAAAAAGAACAAATAACTTTCAAGTTAATGTTTTGTCGAAAATATTAAGCATCCTCATGGTTAAACAAAATTTAAGTACATGCGTATTGTTAGTATCACAGAGGTTAGTAAACATCATATTATCATAAAAATCCGTCTTACAATATGAATTGTTGTAGACGTGCAACCTGTTTCGCACATAGTAGGAAATCCTTCAAGTAGGACTCCTACAACGATTAACGTGAAAGTAAAACTGATTTTTATAATAATAAAAAAAAATTGTTTAAAATTAATACAGAAAATAAACTACAGAAAACTACGTCCAAAAAGAAACAATAAGAAAAACTTATAATGGTAATGTGTATAATTTTTACTTTATTGAAGATTATTATATATAACAATTTTAATAAATAAAACAATTAAAGTTACCAATGAATTGCTTTTTTTTTTCAATAATGGACATTACGCTTTGTTACAATAAAAAGTATAGTTTTGTTGTTGAATGGGCTCACGTTAATACTTTTTATTGGTTTTTATTATTGATGCGGGTCAGAATGATATAGTGGTTATTGTGCTTGCCTTGGTACAGGATAACTCATATACCATGTGGGGAGATATTGTTCATGGCGTCCCTTGATGAGGACGTAAAGAACCTTCCCGCCTTACTACTACTACTAGTATTATTTATTTATTTATAATGTATATTATTTATTTAATCAGTGCAACATCCTTGATGTATAAAGAGAGTAGTTTCCTATTTATTTATTTACCGTAATGAATATTGTTTTTCAGCCATGGATAGAGTGGTTTACATCTGATGTTTTGAAAGTTCCTTTGAGGAAGTTTCCAGAACATAAGCGGTCATTTCTTCCTAGCAAAGATGAAATGAGACAAGTATCTAAGTATGTCCATGCCTTGAAAATGGGTTGGATGAAAACGAGAAAAGTAAGTACACATGCTTATTATGGTTTAAAATCAATTTGTTGATCGTTGAACAGCAATCAAAATTTCGAATAAATTATTTTTATATAAATAAAAATATTGGATTATTATTTTTGTAGAAACCACTTTGCATCGAAGTTCAAAAATACGCAAGTATTAAAGGATTAATTTAAAATACATGAATTCGGATATAGAATCTGAATTTTCTATCCAAATAGTTTTACAAACTCGAAAAACCTTAGTTTTATGAACCACAAAAGTATTCACATTAAATAGACTATTTAACTATTCATGCCCTATTAAACGCTACTGAGAATACATTTGCTATCATAATGACGTATTCACATCAGAATGAATTACAATGCTGCCTAATTATGATGACTTTGATTTGTAGCTGTAATTTAATTACAGCATTAGTTATACCTAATTATCAATTTGATACAGCTCATCTAGTAAGTAGCAGTTAAGACGGACTTACAGATACTGTACAATAAGACATTCTCTTTTATATATGTAATAATATAGATAACTAGAAATGTTTCTAACCCTTGCTCAATATGAACAAAAATCTTCTGAAAGTACGTAGTGTAACAGAAAATCTTCTGCTAAACTTATGTGTTAACACGACCTTCGGTATTTACTATTTTCTTTTTTATTGGCTTTAATCTCCTTTTAGTTTGTCTTCTGGTAGTAAGGAACTCTGGTAGTTCCTTTAGTAGGTAGGTAATTTCAGCGTACACACTAATAAGCAACTACATGTTCCATGGCAGGTTTGCCAGAGATATGGAATGAACACGGTGACTGAGAAGTTTCTGAATACGATAAACCCTGAAGGGTTTCTATTACGAAGAATAACTAAAGAAAACAGGAATAGTAATCAGGGCTGTGGAGTCAGATCTATTATGGCCGACTCCGACTCCTCTATTTTGTAACAGCCGACTCCGACTCCAGCTCATCTTTTTATTATTAAAAAACAGATGACTGGTGGCTAATAATAAGAATTAGTACTTTGCAATAATAATGATAATAATAATTAGCAATTTTTTAAAAAAAAATGGTGAACTTTCAATTACCACAAACTGCAATAAAAGTATAATTCAATATTTAGCCTGGACTGAATATTACCTGCTTGCTACACGTTGGATTTGTTCACATTTATTTACATTGTTTATATTGACTTTGGAATTTTTTAACCGAATAGACTGAAATAAAACCTATCTACCTATTTACTCTTATAAAACTCTGATTTTCTTGTTTAAATATTTGAACATGCTCTAAACTGAATAAAATATTAGAAATTTCGTGGAAATTGAACCCACGTCCTTGTCATTGGAGGTCCAGCGCGCTACCGTCTGCGCCAAAGGGACTTTTTTTGTACAGTAAGCTTCCAAAATACAAATTATCAAATTAATAATAAAATTAACCCAATATTTGTAATCAAAAACTTTTAAATGCTATCTTTCTTTCGATTAATCAAAAAAAAATATATTTAGCCCCATGAATCGTACATGCTTAATAAACTAATTCTTCTATTAAGATTAGGATTAATTCATTTACCAGGAATTGATACTTCTCAGTTTCTTAAGAACTGATTGCTGATTCGTAATGTTGAATCGTCTACTGTAAATAAAATTTCTAAATTCATCTGCAATAGAGAGTTCAAGGACGTTCGCATTAACTTTTTTTGTAATTAGTTCAATCTATAATTATATATAATTTCATTATGTCTATTAAGAACTATGATGTTATAATGCTTACCCTTCATTCGGCAACCCACAAAGATTGTTCACACGAAATTCTATATAAGTTTCATTTAACGAGACACACAGTAAAATTATTCATAGGTTCATTGAATAATTTCCAGGAGCTAAACAATATTTGTCATACAACTCGGTTTGTGTAGGAACAGAACCCACACATTACCTTTAGTTAGGGTCAAACAGAAAGAAAACATTAAAGTTTTTTTTTGAAAATTCAAATTGTACAAAAAGTGTAAATAAAAAGAACTGTCTTAAAAATATGTTCATTATCATCTTTATTAAAAATTAATTAATTTAGAGTTAATCTGCATTATTTACGTGAACATGATTACATTAAAAAGAAAGGTGTAGGATGACCCAACGGTCACGGGTAGTCGAGTTGATTTTTAATGGTTTAATGAAATAATTTAAATGATTTAATGGCCTAATGTGAGATGTAAGAAGAATAAAATTTTACTAATAAAAAATCTACGCCAATCAAACTTGTAATTTCTATACTTTCCATGGTATGACAAATTTGTCTAACAAAATACTCTAATAAATCAATATCTTGCACCCTTGAACAAAACTTAATATCGGATGTATATATTCTTTTGTTTACGAATGGTATTATCTTTGGGTAATATTGCAGTATAAGGAATGGACTCTTTTGTTCTAAAATTGCAAAACGGATATTAATTTAAGCTGATTTCTCGGTGATATTTTTTTGTTGTATGTTTCTGACATTTATATTTTCTGTCAAAATAGCAATATTTTGAAGTCTCCAAACGAAAACTTTGGCTTAATTCTTCAATGTACAAGGTGATCAGATAACCAGTATTAAATGTATCAGATCCACTGGCCATGTAATGTTTCAGATGGTCATGAATGAGTCCACTGGCTATGGCAACAAAAGCCATGTTCTCCTGTAAAAGTTTGTTTCGTAACACGTTTTTTTTTCTTTGTCTTTACAAAAGTTTTATACCGCGTTGGTAATCCCAATGATGCTATTCGTTTCAGTAGTGTGATATACCAAAATAAGCTTTTATATTGATAAATGGTTCAATAGGAACTTGCAGTTCCAGACCACAGGCCTTCTACTGCTTGATTACTGTACTGCTATGATTTGGACTGTCAGTTATTCATGTCGGATATTAAGTTCGTTTGTATATTATTGATGTTATATTTTGCGGTCATGTGGTCCTGTTTGTTATAGTTTTCCGTAGTGCAAACTGTTTTTAGTCATGAATTGAGAAAATAGTCCATGGATGAATTGGACTGGATTGGAATGGATGAATAGTTGAGTGAGATTGAGGAAGGTTGCTGGCAGGATTTAAAGCTTGTACAAGGAGGTTTGGATGAGTAGGTAGTTTATTATCTACATTGGTAGTAAGTCGGGTGATGTTAACTAAGTATGGCTTCCATTTTCAAATCATGATGGATATCCACATTTCGGGTGTACCAAGGAGCCCTGACTATAAGGCGGGCACACTTATTCTTAACGATCTGGATAAGAATAATAAAATGTTTTATCATTTTATCTCATTTTCATGTACACAAGTAATGACTAGGTGAGGAGTCGGAGTCGGCTGATTTCTTCCGACTCCGACTCCAGAGCCCTGATAGTAATACTACAAAAAAAAATGGCTTTCGACTTTTCTAGACCATCATAACGTTACTACTTTCCAATTATCACATTATTAGTAAATCTAAATCTAAAATAATACTAGCATTAACTTTAAAGAGAAAAATGAGTGCTCCAAAAAAACTAGAGTAACACCTCGACATTTTGGTTTCAGTCGATGGTAGGTGCAGTATATAATTCTGCCTTATCTAGTCTAAATAATCAGTATGATGATTTTAGTGTAATATCTAGTTTTAAGAATTTTTAAAATAGTCAAATACTTGTCAGAGAAACAGGAAAGAGACGGCAGTGGTAAAATTTGTTTTAACAGATTAGCTGCCTTCTCAAGAATGAAATATTTATTGTACATTCCGAATATGTGACTACAATTTTTTTAGGTGATTAAGAATCACCTAAAAAAAGGATAGCAGGAATTCATTAATAAGTTCTAATTACCTCTTGTAGGTATTAGCAGTTTAATTACTTATGTTAACGTATTGCATTTATATATCTTTATTACATTATATTTTTCCAGTAATGTATATTTATTTATACAATTTAAAATGTAATTTGTAACACGTTACAAATTTTCAGTGTAAGGTACTGTCTTAGTGCATCTATCTTAAGTTTTATAGTCTTAAGTTCTTCGTATTTATATTATCATTATTTTAACTAGACGTTTGTTAAATCTCTGCGATCTTTTTTTTCCCTATTACGTTAATATGGGTAGTAAGCAGGAGTTAGAGAAGTAAGTATCCTTGTCATCATTGTTAATAATCCTGAAAGTTTTTTGTTTTAATTTCTCAGTATTTTTTTTAGTTAATTATTTTTGAATTTTATTATCGTAAGTTATTTTTTTCACACATTTTGATTTTCTGTATAGTATTTAACTTTTCATTGATACTTATTTTATTAACTGTGGAGTTTACTCCTTTAAACTACCCATGTACCAAATGTATACATTTCATTATGTTTCCTATAATGCTAATATCACTAAGTTTATGATCACAGTTTGTTTTATGGTCACAGTTTAAATTTACTCTTAATTATTGTCCTTTTGATCTTGTTCTGTTTTTCAGTACAAAGTTCATTTTGTTTGTATTGAATATATTCTTAGATCACCAATATCTTGGGAATGCACTTTCGGTGTGGATTGCTAGTTAATATTTTACAGATTCTGTACTTTCACTACCCTAAAATTGTTCCTAGAATCACATTTTAGTTTAGATTTTCACCATTTTACATTTTGAGTTTTGCATTCGGTTATCTATTATTTAATAATTTATGAATTAAACTTCCTCTCCTTCCCAAACTAGTTGATTAATTAGCTACCTTTAGCAGCATAACTCTTATGGAATATGATATTTTCCGAGAAATTCAAGTTGAACTTGAATATTATTTCTGTTGAAAGAAGGATTTATTATTAATAAATGCTGAATCCAGGCTTCCTTTGAGTTGCAAAGTACTACTTATACTGTGGTAAATGGATGATACAAGGTCTCCACACAAAATAAGTTTTTTATTCAAATTACGCGTTTCAAATACTTCGTGTTCATCATCAGGCAAACTTTTACAATACAAATTACAAGTTAAAAGTTACAAAAATAAATCAATATTACTTGTAATTTGTATGGTAGAAGTTTACCTGATGATGAACACGAAGTATTTGAAACGCGTAGTTTTAATAAAAAACTTCTTTTGTGTTTATCCATTTTTACCCCAGTATAAGTAAATACAACACAATTACGGATTGCACAACTAATGAGTAAAGTTCTACATTATACAGTGGCTATGTAACCTGTACTCAATTGTGGATGTAACTGTACACTCAGGTATTTAACAAGTAGGTTCGTCCTTAATTAAGTATCAGTGAAAGGATTAATCAAGCACACTAACCTGAATAAGAGAAATAGGATAGCAGGAATTCATTAATAAGTTCTAATTACCTCTTGTAGGTATTAGCAGTTTAATTACTTATGTTAACGTATTGCATTTATACATCTTTATTACATTATATTTTTCCAGTAATGTATATTTATTTATATAATTTAAAAATAGAAATATGCCTTATGTGTGTGAAATATAAACTGCTGTTTCGTGACAGGTTATTTTCATAGAACTTTTAGCCTGTATTCTGAGACACAGGTCTAATTGTGTGTGAGTATTGTTTTGTTGATATATAATGCAAGCAAATTTCCTATCCTGTCGTTTATCTGGGGTCATTTCTTTGGGACAATTGAGTCCAAATTTTTTGTAAGAATTTGAGCAAGACGCAGTTGTGTATAACCTTATTTACTTTTAACTGTACAATCAGACTTTTATTTATCACAAGTCAAAGTCGTCTAAACCTTTCATCCCCAAGACATTTTTTTTATAAGAAGGTTGCTTCTTGAGAATGTGAAGAAACACACGTTTGAAGGTAAATACTGATTTTTACTGTCAAATTACTATTACTTCAATTATGAGGGAGAATCAATCCAGAGGAGGCTCTGGCTCTT
This sequence comes from Hermatobates lingyangjiaoensis, assembly GCA_026182355.1. Classification (NCBI taxonomy): domain Eukaryota; kingdom Metazoa; phylum Arthropoda; class Insecta; order Hemiptera; family Hermatobatidae; genus Hermatobates; species Hermatobates lingyangjiaoensis. Next base: position 1,134,506 of record JAPFBL010001938.1, read on the forward strand.
TGCATTGCTTTAATGTAGAATTTTTTTTTAACAGGAGATGTAATTACTCAAATTTGCATCATAACGTTTCAATGGTAATATTTGAAAGTTAGATTTAACTTTTTTGACATGTAGACAATGTTTGTGAAGTCAGTGACTTTGAAAGAGTGATTTATTTAAGTTTGTTTTGAAGAGAATTAATGCTGTAAAGTTTGTATTATTTATGACTGTCAAGTACTAATTTATTTATAGGAAATTAACAAAGAAAAAGAGGAAAAAAAGAAAAATGATGTTAAATTTTATATGTTGTGGGAAAATGATACTGGTCAAGAAGAAATGAGGCGTATTCATAATCATATTCCAGCTCCTAAGAGGCAACTACCGGATCATTCAGAAAGTTATAATCCTCCTGAAGAATATTTATTCAGTAGTAAAGAGGTGAGTTTACCCAGTTCTAGTATTATTCTATTATTATCTTTAATAAAATGAGCAAGTAAACTGTTACTTCTATTATACTTTTTTAATAATGATGAATGCATTAAAGTGTCAATATTATGTTTAGATGAAAAAATGGAACCGAGAGAAAAAATCTTTAGGTAACAAGAAGTTACATTTCATTCCTCAAAAATATAACAGTTTGAGAAGTGTGCCTGCCTATAAACGATATATGAGAGAACGCTTTTTACGTTGTCTAGATCTTTACATGTGTCCAAGAGCTGTAAAAATGAAGGTAAATGTTAAATTATGTGCTGTTCATAATTAATTTAGTTTTCTATTTGTCGCAAACGGTGTGACGAGTGTCCTGTTTATGAGCTTTCAAATTTAGTCATAAGTTAAAATGTTTATATTTTTACTCGATACTGATCTTTTCTTTTTTTTTTTTGAAAAATTATGAACTTTTTAGTTAACGCTAATATCAGGTTAGTATTACCTGCTGATTATAACTCTTTAGAATTAGTAGTTTAAGAGGGAAAAAATATTCTAGAAACTAAAAACATATAACGAGTAGTAAAGTGGATTTCCCATGACAAAATATTATAGCTCAAAAACTATACAGTTCATCTGTATCATAAGGCCTCTTTAATGTTGGTTTTGTTTTCTTATAACCATCAACGGTTTGATCTGTAGCGTTTTTGAGAACTTTAGTGTACACACCAACCACACTCTTAAACATAAAAAAAACTTACAAAATGAGTTTTTGTAAGGGGTCTATGAGTTTTAAGATCTCAGGGGATCTCAAAATATGTAAATCCGTCAGAATATTGAATTAAATTGTTTCCATAATTAATGTGATTTACTTAAAGTAAAAAAATTGACAATTTTGCTAAGAAGAAATAATAAGGATAATGTTGATAAAAATAGATTTTGTCCTAGACTAATAAATTAAAGTAACGTAAACTTTATACCTACAGCAACGAACTTATTAAATGAAGGATCTAAATTCAGTAGAAGATTGAAACTGAATATTAAACATGTAGAATTTGTTTAATAACTAATTTGTTGAACTAATACCGATGAATGGAAATACCCACGTTAGGCACTTACCGTTTGAAATAACAAATATAATTGCAGCATAAATGTACATGTAATTAAAAACTATGATACTGCCCCACATAAAAATATTGTGTGGTATATTTAAAAATAATTTTGAAATCCAAAAGCCAAACTCAATAGAGCTATTAAAATAGATAAACCAACTCATTCGTCGTAATTCTCAAATAAGAATACATTAAAAATGCATGAAATTTTGTTTTATTTAAAAAAAAACAATGACAAATTAAAATGTTAGCCAGTTAAAAATTTTTTAAATAAAATTCCAAAAGCAGTATTATTAATTTCTTATAAAATATAAGTATTAATAGTAATTTAATATTATTAAATTTAAAATGGGACTGTTTAAAAGTTATCGATAATAGTTTTTCATATTAGCTATTCATTAATATATGTCATTCATATTGGTTTTTCTATATTATTATTTTTGTTATCTTTTTTGATTTTCTAAACTATAAATGTAAAATAATCTAACTAAGATAATCATTTTGTATTAGTTGCATACTCCCGTAGGAGATTAAGTGCTTGATCTTATACCAATATACACCTTTTTGACTGTACTCTTGCCTTCTGTACTCATTCCCTTGTCGCCCTTCCCATTCTCCCCAACAAGCCAAGTGTGACCCGCCTTCCAAACTTTGTTGTTCCCCAAATACAGACCATTTGACTCTCAAAGAACTTTCATTTACCTATACGGTTGTCTCCAGCGCACGCTACTGGGTATTTAGGAATAAATAGAAGTGTCAAAAAAATTAAGTTCGTTTACTTCTGTTATTATTAAATTGTTGACTGACTACCTGCCGTTAGTAACAACTAAACGTGAAAATGTAAAGAAACAATTTATTTTTCCTTTGCATTCTTTTTTTTTTTGTCAAATATTGATCCAAGTGCGAATTTTCGTTACAGGTGATTTAGCATTTGTATTTTGATGATATATGAAAAATTTGGTTAAAAATTGATGAAAATAGTGATCGTGTTAGGGAGTTACTCTTGTACACGTACATTTGACACGCACTCACGCAAACATACGGAGTGCACGCATATGCACACAGGTACATGCGCCCACTCAAAAACATCCATGGACACTTAAACACATGTATTCTTCGATAATTATATAGTAGATGTGGTCGTCCAAATGTGCAAAAGGCTACTTTATAATTATCATCGGTATGATATTATATGCAGCATAATGGTTAGTATGTCAAACCTGTCAGAAATCATACTCATCATCAGAAATAAATGTCTCTGGTTACTGTTAATGGATTAGTCGGGACTGGTTAAGATAATCAAAATACGTAATTTTTTTATTGTATCTAATTCTAATTCATTTAACCTCAATGAAACTTAACACCTTTTGCTTGTTAAATATTTACAAGGTAAGGAAAATGTTATTTTTCGTTACTTCTTTTTGTTTGGTTCTACAAGTAAGGTATAGAAGAATAACCTGAATCATTTGTTCTTTTGTAACTTTGTAACTAAGATAATCATTTTGTATTAGTTGCATACTCCCGTAAAAGATAAAGTGCTTGATCTTATACCAATAATACACCTTTTTGACTGTACGTCAAAATCAGATTTGACGTACAAATTTTGACGTCTAAATATTAAAATATTTAGACTATTTTAATACAGTATATTGTATTGTAATTAGAATATTTTTTTTGTGGCAAAGGCAGTCGGTGGTGAAATGCTTTATGCACACCAATTGAGGGCGCTCGGATTCACCCTCAGATTGGGAGTATCGGACTCCCGGCAAGCCAGTGTACCGACTAAAACACCACCTGTCTCTAAACCTCGCTGCCCCTTTATTGTGTGCTGGGGACTTAGACGGTGGGGCGCACATTACCCAGAGGGGTCGGTTGAGTGTCAGTTTGGAAGACCTACGACAAGTGGTGCTGCACAAGGCTACCATCTAGACATCCTATTGGAAAACCTTTTAAACTCGCAAGCGAGAGGATACCACCCCGTACCGTCCAGACGGGTCCAAATTTATTGAATCTATTGAATTTATTTATTTTTAATTTAAACTGATCCGAATCTTTTATTTATCTCATAACATAAGTAAGTGACAAACGAAACCAGATCTTTGTCATTTTGCTTTATTAATATTTAAAAATTGGCCAGTAACTGTCACTTTGATTATATTTGATGTATTTGCTTAAAGAATGCATAAATATTTAAAATATTAATGCATTCAATTCATTCCTATTTATTTTCTTTTGATTATTGACAAATTTTATATTTTACTGAGGTCGAAGGTAAGATGGGTAATGTAATTAATCAAAGAAGGGAAGTTAATACTAAATTTTCAATGTTTACATTGAAAAGTAAGAAGTTGATCAAGTTTCATTGTAAATGTATCATTCTTCTAATTTGATTGAAAGTTTACTTAATAGGGGGTTATTTAGTGATTTAATAGTCTTCATTTTCATAAGGAAAAATAAATTAATTAATATAAAATTTGTTTGTTTGCAAGTAGTTTACGGAGGTTTATACTTCAATTAGAATTTGTTACATTTAATTGTATTTTGTTTATGTTTAGTTATCTATTGAACCTGAAGATCTCATACCACAGCTTCCGAGTGCTAAGGATTTACAACCATTCCCATCAACTTTGTCAGTTGTTTTTAAGGATCATACTGATATGATCCGTTCATTTTCTGTGGACCCAAGTGGACAGTACATGGCATCTGTTTCAGATGATTGCACTCTAAAGTGTATGATTTATTTTTATTCTATTAGTTAATTTTGATATACTTTTATAAATTTAACAGAAATAAACAAAAATCCTAAAACTATTAAGTAATTGTTTTTGTTACTAAAAAAACATTTATTTATTGAGTAATAAAATTGTTAAATTAAATTCACTTTCATGAATTCCTGTAATCATAATTCTTGTTGTATGAGTTTACTTGTATGGATATAAATTATAATTTATGAATTCTTGTGTACATTACTCTGTCATTGCCATTTATGTTTATCATCTAGTAGTTACATGTTACATGTCATCGTAAATATTTTTTGCAAATAATATATTGTAAGTGAATATTTCAAATTAGTAGAATAATATAATAATTAAGATATGGGTTATTGTAAATTATTAATTTAGTATTTACTCTTTAATGAGTAATTAATTGTTTGACTGGAATTGGAATAATGGAACATTTTTTTGGACTATATTTAATATTTTAATATCTTTGTTTTCTTACAGTTTGGGAAGTTAGTACTGGCAGAAGATTAAAATCTATAAAAATTAGCGCAGAAGGGAAGTGTATATCTTGGTGCCCGAATGAGGCTTTGAGCATCATCGCTGTTGCTGCAGGAAAACATGTTCTACTTATTAATCCTGGTTTAGGAGACCGAATCAAAATTTCAAAGACAGACAATTTAATTCTCACTCCTCCTGCTGACATCAGTACTGGTATTATTTTCAAATTTCTACAAACATTAAGTTCTACTTGAGGTTATGTATATAAATTTCCAGTTTTAAAGTAAACTAATGATGACTTTATAATGAAAGGGTGTTATCTCCATGACTCTATTGTTCAATCTAGAGTTGTATATTTAAGTTATAACTGATTTTCTTTTTCTGACGTAGGTTGAGTAACATTTGTCGTTAAATTTTTAAAATAATTGTTGCACATCTAAGGAAATACTTGATCGGTTGGAGATTCTTTATAGTGATACCATACTGGAAATTGCGAATATGTGTTTGAGTTTGGAATTTTAAAGAATAAGCGATTTGATAGTAGATAAATCGTGCAGTGAGGTATCAATCAACATTAAAATATGAACATTCCAAGGTGATATCAATCAGTTGAAGCGATTTCATAATAAGAACGTTGTTGATGCATCGAACGGGTTCTTTAGATTTAGTGAAAAGGGACATCTGAATTGAGGTAGACTCTAATTTTGTGCTTAATGAGTTTCTAAGCATGATTGGTTGGATAACAGGAGGATATTGTTGGCAGTGTGTCTAAGAGATAAGAATCCTGGATACATTTGAAGCTGGGTGATTTTGGTAATGGGTAATTTTGCATTACGGATATGCCAACGTCTAAACCACAGTAAGAAAATCAGAAATGTAACTGATATGTCTGTGTGACTTAGTCACATTTCTGATTTCCTTACTGTGGTTTAGACGTTGATTTTTATTTCACGCATTTACTGATATGAAATCTTGTTATGCCATAAAGTTTAAGATTTATCAATGAATTGTAACATAGTGATGATTCTTGTCCAATAATACAAGAATTTGCAATAATTGAATTAAATGACTAAAATGATTGAAGCTTTTAATCACCAATTTTAATTACCGAAAAGAAAAAAAAACGTTAAATCCTTCATGGTTATAAATGCTTCTGTTGAGAGATTACTAAGATTTTGAGGAATAATGGGGATTCTAAAAACTAATAACGACTACTTTTAAATTGAATCCTATTTTCACTTTTTGAAGAATTATACTTATGACTAAAGACATAGTCTGATGTTTTTGAATTGTTTTATTCATTTGAGATTTTGAACATTTTCTCTGTGCTATTTATTTTTTTCCTAGAGTGGGCATTACTTTAACTTTTTGTATGAGATAAACTTTTTTTTTGAGCTAATAACAGTTTACCTAGATATTTGGAACGTTTGAGTGAAGACTTAAGAGGTTTTATCTTAAAGTGGAATTTTATCTGTAATAATTAATAATTCATTTCCTCTCCTTTAATAATCCATAATATTTCTTTGTATCATACATAGTCTTATTATTGAATTGGAATTTGATTTAGTAAACATTCATTTCTTGTTATTTCTTACTGAGTAATATAATGTATATGTTTAATTCATCTTTATTGGTCCTGTTTAGTTTTTTCACACTGCTATTTTTTGTATAGTTATCATTTTTTTGAAATTCTTTGGTCTAATTTGGCGAATTATTTAAATTAAAATTTTAAAAAGATATTTATTTTATATGAATTCATCCGAATTTATTAATTAACTGGGTAGTGCCCCTACAGACTTAGGCCTTCATCTCTTCAGACCTAAATATTTGATTTTTGATGAAATTTAATTAGATGGTGAAAAATATTTAAAACTAACCCTAATATAAGAACAGATATACTTGATTCATAATAAAAAAAAAAACTAATGAAAATGGAATGTATTATTTGACCGTAGAATATTTGAATAAATCGTATATAGAATCCAAATAAAGTTACATTTTTGTTATTTAGTTTCAGATAAAGTGACTTCGGTTATAAAGTGGGATAATGCTACACCTGAAGAATGGCAAAATACAATTCGGTTGACTCTCCATCACTTTAAAGAATTAAAAGAGGTAAGTCAAAAATTATTGGAACAAACATTTCCAATAGCAAAATTTGATGATCTAATTTATGTCATATAAATATAAATAAATATGATTATTAAGTTATATCAATATGAATTAATAAATTAAAATTGATTATTTTTTAAATTGCGTTCCTTGTGGAGTCTTTATAAATAGGAAAATAAACATTTATATCAATGATTAGTTCATATAAATATGAATTGTGTTGATATAAGAAGAGGTTAATGGAGAATCTGAGAAGATTTCATACTTCTATTTATTACCTTATATAAGTATTTTGGTTTGATTTATTTTATTGAGGACTCAGTAGTCAAATTTTTTTTATGATTGATAAAGCGGTTAAATTCTGTAGATATCGTAGCTCTTTGACTAATGCTCTTATTATTATAGTCTTTGAAGTATAATAAACATTAATGTGTGTAGTGCACTCTTACCTATAATTCTGTTTTATTTGTTACCCAATACTATTTTATTTATCAGGTTGTATGGCATGGGAAAGGTGACTATTTTGCTTCTTTAATGCCTGAGGGGTCGAGTAGATCTGTATTAATTCATCAACTTTCTCGAAGGAAATCCCAACTACCTTTTTCAAGACCAAAAGGATTGGTGCAGTGTATTCGCTTTCATCCGACAAGGCCATATTTCTTTGTAGCGGTGAATATCTTATTTTATTATTGATAGGTTTTTTTATTTCAGAATATGTTTTTTTTCATACATTAAAACATTTTAAACATTTAAATAATGGGAGTTTTAAACGACGTAATATATTACTTATAAATATGGTAGAAGTGTAACTTATATGGTATAAGTAAAATATAGTAATCATGAAAAAATTTAATCTCGTGATTTTGACGGATTTAGAGGTCCCCTGGGTCCATTTTTAACGTTTTTTCCGGTGATTTGTGTGGGTGTTTATCCAAAAGTTTGTGTCCATGATACAGACCACACAGGTGAAATTCAAGTAAAAAGGGTGAAACAGGTAAAATTCATCTTTACATAGATCAGTGGTATAAAATTAAATAATTTAAAATTTATAATTATTCATACTAAACTGATATAAAGATAACAACTTCCAAACGAATTAAGATGGATATGATAAATAATGACACATAATCATTGTATAGAGAGTTCTGACAGGCTGTATAGTGATTTTATAAACAGTATCTTGTTCTCAGATGAAGAAGTCAACACTGTTTACTTCAGAGGTGAATAAATCAGAAATTATTTTTTTGTTTGATACAAAGTATTATTCACAACACTATTATTCATTTCATTTTTTATACATATTGGACTTATTTTTTTTGTATAAAATATATTTAACCAAAGACGTTGCAATTAATTGTTTCTTTTTTTAGACACAACAGCATATACGAATTTATGACCTAGTAAAACAAGAATTAATTAAAAAGTTATCTTCTAATGCTCAGTGGATATCATCAATGTCGATTCATCCAGGTAAGTGTAATAAGTGAAAATGTCTTAATTGTGTTTTTAGAATGTCATTAAATATATATATATATACAACATGATTTCATGTAAATACGTGAAATAACAATCAATTATCAAACCACAATATGAAATGGGGAAAAAAAGACTAAGATATTTCTTTTAACCTTAACAAGCGGTCTTTGTCAGAGTCAAAAACCCAACTGAAACACTAGATGCAGAAACATCTGGTGAGGGGTTGAGAAGAGTGGCATTTAAAAAGGGTGTAACGTGCAGATGGACAAATGTCCAGTGAGGGATGTTTGGAGAAACAAAGGAGTACAGTAAGAAAGAGTAAAAAACTATCCACTAGCTGTCAACCCTCTTAGAAGAGGCTATTGCTCTCGTCACGAAATTATTAAGCTTGAAGAGACCGTTACTAATGTTTATAATATTTTATCTATTAAATTTAATTACAGAGGATGCGATAATATTTCTTAACAACATCGATTTTTCATAGGTAATAAATTTAGCTCCTGTCCAATCAATATGATGATTTTCATTATTTATATGCATAAGAATAAGGCGCTACTTTTTTCCTGTCTACTTACGTTGTATTGGTGTTGTTTTACACGTGTTTTTAATGATTTACCAGTTTGACCAATATAAATTTTATGGCAATTTTTTGCACGGAATTTTATAAATTTCTTTCTTTTATAAATACCCAGAGAACTAGAGTCCGGTGGTATTTATAAAATTCCGTGCAAAAAATTGCCATAAAATTTATATTGGTCAAACTGGTAAATCTTTAAAAGACACGTGTAAAACAACACCAATACAACGTAAGTAGACAGGAAAAAGTAGCGCCTTATTCTTATGCATATAAATAATGAAAATCATCATATTGATTGGACAGGAGCTAAATTTATTACCTATGAAAAATCGATGTTAAGAAATATTATTGCATCCTCCGTAATTAAATTTAATAGATCAAATATTATAAACATTAGTAACGGTCTCTTCAAGCTTAATACTTTCGTGACGAGAGCAATAGCCTCTTCTAAGAGGGTTGACAGCTAGTGGATAGTTTTTTACTCTTTCTTACTGTACTCCTTTGTTTCTCCAAACATCCCTCACTGGACATTTGTCCATCTGCTCGTTACACCCTTTTTAAATACCACTCTTCTCAACCCCTCACCAGATGTTTCCATATCTAGTTTCAGTTGGGTTTTGATTCTGAAAAACCTTGTTACTTTCTGTAACCTTGTTACGGTTGAAAGAAAGATCTTAGTCTTTTTTCCCCACTTGATAGTGTTGTTTAATCATTGATATATATATATATCATTAAAGTAAATCGCAGTTTCATCGTTCACTATATTCCAACAGAGGGGTTCGATCTTAGGAACTTATTTTCTGCTATCAAGCAGGTATAATCTGCTATAATCTGCAGCTGGTAATCGAAATTGCAGTTGGCTAGATGACATGTTTCATAAAGATAAAAGAAGGTTATAATCCTTATATGTAAAGCATTGTCAAGTAACAATCCAACATCCGAATGTTACTTTTAGTGTTTATTTATCAGTGTTGTGTAATTAGACTTTAGTTATGTTTTTTGAGTCCAAAAATGCTTTAAATAATTCTTGAAAATCGTCAGCGAGACAGAAACTCGTAATATGTAAATGAAATTTTGGTAAATTGATCTATCTTATTCCACACGGATGAAGAACTTACGTGGGAAAGATAGAAACAGTCAATAGAAAAGGTATCCAATTAAAAATAGGCATAAAATTTAAGTTGACATGTATCAATAAAGGTTTTCTTCCTGAATATACAAATAGTCCGTACAGAAAAATTTACTATAAAATACAGAAGTAATCTTACTTATGAAATGGATAAGCAAATGAAATGTCTGGCAGAATGTGAATAGGAAGTTAGCAATACGAAAAAAGCATTAGGTAATTGGTATGATGATAACTTGCCTCTTAAAGAAGAACTTTATTGTAGAATTGATGAAGTTATGAACCAAGAATATGAAATGACAAGTGATCAGAACAACTCGAAAATTAAATAGATTATATGGTGGTAAGATATACTAGCCACAAAAACAAATGTCCTTTTTAAACTTGATTTCTTATGAATTACTGTCTCTTGGACCTAAATGCAATGTTAAAACAAAGTTCCATGCGAGAAAAAAAAACAGAAATAGAATTATTATATAACTATTCTTAAGCTTCCAACTTAAAGTCCTTGGGTTAAGGTCCAACCCAAGTGTAGTAGTTAGATCAGCAGATATGACTAATACATACGTCTTTTTGAAAAGAAAGAATACAAGATAAAGTTAGATCTTATACTTAAATACACGTCCAAATTTAAAAAGAATAAATTCATTTATTCTACACATAAATTAAAAGTAGAAATTAACAAATCAATCATAGCTGTAAATATGAACAGAGAAGAAAAAGTTTTGAAACCTGTTATGGGAGAATATAACACTGGGTGTTTTTATGGATATGTTAAAAACCATAAACTGGCTCTCCGTTAAGACCAATCATATCTCAGGTGACAACGTCCACTTTGAAACAGTGAAAACCTTAAATAAGATTATATCAGTGTACCTTCTTCCTGCCAAATACCTTCTTAAGTCAAACGACTAATTTCTCGAAATACTAAAAGCCACAAATCCTGAAGGAATAATGGCCTCTCTGGACTTTGAATCTTTATTTACAAACGTTCCAGTGCAAGGAACAATAGACATAATTTGTAAATGGCCTTTAACCGAACTACAATACTCCTTCAGCCTTTTAAAGAACAAATAATAAAATATTTGCTAGCAGTGTGTAAGACTAAAAATCCATTTTGCCACATAGACGGAAGCTTATACTACCAGATTGACGGTGTGGCGATGGGTTCCTCACTAGGGATCACATTTACCAATTTTATATGTGTGATCTTGAGAATAGGATTATGACTCAAAATTCAACCTGGAAGCCTCTATATATTGTAGGTTTGTAGATGATTGCTTTGTGTTCATTGATTAACCTCATCATATAAAATATATTAAGTTGCCATTCCAAGCTGACTCAGTATTATAATTTTCACATGAGATGAGTAACGAAAATTGTCCAACAAATTAGACTTTTTGGATGTTGTCTAATTAAAGTAAAGGAACTAAGCAGTTTGAAAGATCAGTTTTGTGAAGCCTATCAACAGTTGAACGCTAGAAGTGAGTGTCCTGAAAGGTGCAAATATGAATGAACAAGACACTTATGCATAGGATCCTCTAGTTGAGTTCTGTTTGAACAGGAGTCACAAAGGCTAAAACGAGTTCTCATTAATAACGTTTACAGGAACAAGTGGTTGGTTTGATTCTATCTTAAGAAGTTCCATAAACATGCTACAGATTGGTAACCTTTCAAAATGTCTTCTAAAAAAAAAAAAAATGATATGAAAGTATACTAAAGGGTATAATTAATGCCACCACAACGGATTTCAATCCTGAAGACCAACTCAGATTGAAGATCTATTACACATGTTCATCAACAGCAAACAGGGTGGTCACAAATAATCTTCAGAAAAAATCAAACCTCCAACGAACCACATTGTATATGAATATGAAATGTATATGTATATGTATTGTCGAGTAATAGCAATACTAGGGTGCTACAACAGGAATACGACCGTACTTGTTTCCATGAACACATATCATGGAGGCAATATTTATAACAGAAAAAACCTGTTATAAATAGTCAAGGTGGAATGTTTGTAAGAACTCTGAAATAATACGAAGGAAAAATGAAAACCCACGCAGGAAAGCGCAAAGAAGTCAGTATGCTCTCTGTGATCAACACTGAAGATGGAAGGTAACCACGGCCAGTACGAAGCGTAACTATCTTTTTAAGACCTTTCCCAATATTAGGACGTTGGAATACTACTTTTAGTGCTAAATTTATTAATGTCGTGAGTGTATATTATAAGCTTATTTATCCTTTTGAAACATGACACTTTGCCAACTAATATTTCGATTAACCCCTGATCGAAGCAAATTGGTTCAGAATATCAGATCTCTCAGTCACTTCAATAACATATATATATATATATATATATATATAAATGCTTTGTTGAACATGACAGAGTAGTTCCTGTCTATTACCTTCTTCTCAAGAACGTCGACTTGCCTAAAAACAGCTTTTTCGTTGTTAGAACAACGGTTGAGTTGGTCAGCGATGTAGTCGACGCGTTTCGTTCACTTACATGCCAGCCGGATACATGCTGACCTCTACTGACGATCTCCTGCACATATTACGGACCACCAGACCGGACAGGAAACTGTCGTCACTGGACGTGGAGTCACTCTTCACCAATGTTCCAGTCCGCGCGACAATTGACATCATCCTCAACGCAGTCTACAATCACTCCGACTTGCCCCCAACACTGATTGAGAAAGTCATAATGAAGAAATCACTGCACGCTTGTACAACGAAATCTCCCTTCAGGCACATAGATGGAAGTCTTTACTGCCAGGTGGACGGCGTTGCTATGGGGTCACCCCTAGGAGTGACCTTCACAAACTATTACATGTGCCACGTAGAAAATGAGGTCCTCAAACACCACAAACCTTCGCTCTACTGCCGCTACGTTGATGACTGTTTAGTCGTTACTAGAGACAATCAAAAACTCCAGTCGCTCAAGAACGCCCTGCAGGACCTCTCTGGTTTAAACTTCACCCAAGAGAAAGCTAAGGAGAATCACATCAACTTCCTCGATGTACATATAAATGGACAAGGCACAAACTACAAAACATCGGTTCATCAAAAGGAAACAGACCAGGCCATATACTTAAACGCAAAAAGCGAATGTCCAGAAAGATACAGGACCGGGACTATACATGCCCTTATACACAGATCATATCAAACATCGTCCACGTGGGAATTGTTCAATCACAGGATTAAACAACTGAGGGTAAACCTTCGTGAACAATGGTTATCTAACAACTCATTTGACAAGGTCCTCAACAAATACCTCACCAAGAAAGAAGAAATTCCTGATAGCACCACGGAGCCCAACAAAAGGACGTACATCCTATACTACAGGAACCAATTCACGGAGGCCTACAAATCAGATGAGCAGGTCCTAAAACAGATCCTCAAGAGGAATGTTAATGCAAAGAACCCAACGACCGAATACTCGTCGGTCACATCTACCACAAGTCGCAAACCACAACCAACCTGGTAATACGAAATAGCCCGAATACCACCACGGATGACCTACAGAAAGTCAACGTCATTTACGAGTATAAATGTACGAAAGGAGAGTGTGAGCTCCTGGCTGAACGCCAAATACATCGGAATGACGAGGACAACCTTGTCAAGACGCCTAACAATGCACCTGCAAAGTGGAGACATAAAAAAGCCTACCCTGGACACACACAATACAGAGCTGACCCGAGAGGATATAACAGGAAACACAAGAATCATCAAACAGATAAATGACTACAATAGACTACATATCCATCAGACAATAGAAATAATGAAGAACATCAGTTTGAATGGCAACAAACTGGAACTACACGGACACTCCGACTACTCGGAGACCAAACACCAACCTGAGACTAGACCAGAGCCAATAAATCTGAAATATTGAATACTGATAATTATATAATAGATAATTTAAAATAATAGATAATTTAAAAGAGATTTAAAAGATCATAAACAATTAAGCAACGTTTGAGACTGAGTCCAAGAGTTACTCTAGCTCAAAGAAGACTGATTTGTGCCTCTTCATAAGCTCTCAGATCAGGGATCTGTTTTAGAATTTGAACGTTTGTACAAGCAGTCATTGAAGTTAAGTCCATGGGAGTTTGAGTGGCTGACAATACGATGGGTGAAGTGCTGACCAACGGATGTCCTATGACAATTCATACACAGACTCAGCTTAGTAGAAGCCAAACGTACATAAAAAGCTCTGGGTATAGTCCAGTCGGTAGACGAAGTTCCGGAAACACAGGAAGTCTTGGCATTTATCGAGTAGGTATAATTGTTAAGAGTAGGAAGTGTAATAGGGATCAGGATTGATTATGTGGCAAGTCTGACAATTACGACGCTCACACGGATGCATACCACCGAAAACCTCATAAGGAGGTTTGGGAAAAATACGGGAAAAAATGCACCTAAGGGTAGGAGGTTTTTTGGGGGAAGGAGATGGGGATTCACTGAGGATTGAAGAAGTAGAAGAGAAAGAGGAGAGGATAGGGAAAAATTCTTTAGCAACAGAGCTCATCCCATGAGTCCCAGGAAAAGAAGTGGCTATAAAAAAAGGTGGAATCACCACAATCGCTCTTAGGCCTAGAATGGTAATGAGCTTCAGCAATTAAGACTGTTAATAAAATTATCAGGATAGCCACACTCAGTGAATTTGTCTTTTAATTGGTTGATATGGTGTCTCTGATCAACCAAGTTACTGCAAAGTTTATGGAGGAATGTACGTATAGCCCTCTTTACATAAGGTGGATGTCGACTTAGAAAGTTAAGGTACTGTTGGGCATTGGTAGGTTTTGAATCAGTGGTTCTCAAACTATTTTGAGATTTTTTGCATGGCGGTCTCTTTATGACATTTTAGATGGCTCACGGACCCTTTTATAACAACCAGTTAATATATAGGTTACTGGAACAAAACATTTTGGGGAAACAAACGTTTATTCAAACACACAAATATTTTTTCAAAAAATTGCAACCGATTTCTATTAAAACAAAAAAAAATCTTATTTAATCAATTATTCAATCAGAAAATATCAACATTGAAATATATTAAAACTTCATTCAATGTGATGTGATGGGTGCATTTGCTTTGGCTCAACCTAGTTCTTCTATATTTGGCTTAGTTTTGGCAAGTGCAACTCTCATATAATTTGTGGCTTCTAACCTGTTTCGGGATTTTGTTTTGATGGCAAGTAATGCAGAAAATGCTGTCTCACATTCATAGGTGGTTGCGAATGGAATCAGCACCTTTAGAGCCAGCTTTGCAACTTTAGGATAGGACTGTACCATTTGGATCCAAAAATCACCAATTGACAATTCACAGAAAATATGTTTTGCACCTATCCAGGAACTTCAAACGGAAAAAGGTGTAATTTGAGATGCAACGCTTTGATATCATTTCCCAACAACAACGATGTCATTATGACTGTAAGAATCCCAAATGGGCTAGTCGATAATTTCAAGTACTGAATGGACTCTTCGCGGTCCCCTAGGGGACCGCGGACCCCAGTTTGAGAACCACTGTTTTAAATGGACAGATGCAGAGGGAGACTTATCACGCAAGGCGAAATTACCAGCGAGGAAGATCTGCTCCCGGTGAAAGTTCCCTTCGCTGCGCTTACCTGGCTTTCAAGCAGGTATTCTAGAGATCTTGCAGGGAAGCGAAGAGATCTTCCTGGAGGGAATTTGTGGAGAAATGTGAAAGTAATCCTTGGGTTTTACCATTCAAAATTGCCAGAGGAAAGGTCACCGTTGATCACGCTGTGTCAGATTTGCAGTGTGGGCTTACATCCATACTGATCCCGAGATCCTGCTCAGCGTTTGAATGCCATTCTCATGCATTGCTTTCCTCAAGACAACCTTGTAAATGTGAAGATGTGTCATCGAAACTAGAAGAATCATTGAAGGATTGAGGCTGGGATATAATGAACTGATCTGGGATATGGTATCCTTTCAGCTTCCATTGGATGGACAGGGCAATCACAAGGCACCAGGCCCTGATGGTTTAGCCCCTGTGAGAGTAAAGAAAGCCCTCCCTATCACATTGGTCCCGCTTTTCTTCAAATCTACAATGAGTGTTTTAAGATGGGTCATTTCCCAGAGGTATGGATGTCGATTACATCGAGAAAGGTAAAACGATCACCGGCGAATATTATTCAAAGCTTTAGAACAGATTTGACGTTGATTTGAAGCAAAAACGGCCAAAATCCACGAATTGGGATACGAACTGCTACCCCATTCAGCATATTCTCCTGATTTAGCCCCCTGCGACTATTTTCTGTTTCCAAACCTAAAGAAATGGCTGGGTGGTAAGAGATTTGAGCTGAATGAACAAGTCATTACCGAAAGAAACGCGTATTATACTTGTGCAATTAGAAACCAGCAAAATTGTTGGTGAGTGTTTAATAATTAAGTCTTGTTTTCCCATTTCTTATTGTGGTTTGATCATTGATTGTTATTTCACGTGTTTATGTGAAATCTTTTTATATATATGAAGTTTAAACGATAATGGAAAAAGGAAAACAATAGAATTAAATGCTCTGAGACCTTTCAATGTATGTCATCAGAGAATTTATTTCTATTGTTTTGCTTTGTCCATTGTGGTTTGATTGCATTGTTTATTGTGATTTTTCTGCATAATATATATATATATATATATATATATATATAAACTTATAAGTGCTTTTATTAATGATAAACTGCAATATTGGAATGATGCTGAATTTTTAGTACTACATGAATTATAGGCTTTCAAAATTTACCATTAACTAACAGTAGTTCGAATTGTCATTTTTGGCAGTGTTATTACTGTTTGAATGAATACAGTACTTTTTTTAATGAAACGAGGAAGGTATTTATTAATCTTCATGTTTGCAAAAATGTTTATTTAAGATTTATATATGCATTCTTATTATTAACATGATTATACTTGTGCAATTAGAAACCAGCAAAATTGTTGGTGGGTGTTTAATAATTAAGTGCAACAATTAATATGTTCGTTTCTATTTCGTGTATATCTGCTGGAATGTAACGTAATACTTTTGGGGTCATTTTCCTCTGTTAATTTTTTCATATACCTACATAACATTCTTCATTTTATGTAAGGATATGAAAAAATATATATATATTTATAGCAGTTTATAGAAACTAAACAAAGTTGATAACTGAGTTATTTTCAGGAGGTGATAATTTACTTGTGGGAACATATGATAAAAAAACTATATGGTTTGATCTAGATTTATCGGCAAAACCGTATAAATCTTTTGTATTGCATCATGCAGCGATTCGAGGAGTCGCATTTCATTCCAAGTACCCTTTATTTGCAACTACTTCAGATGATGGTAGTGTCCTTGTCTATCACGGAATGGTGTACAAGTAAGTATTCTTTTGGTGAATAATATTAACTGGTCTCCCAAGGGTGGCTGATGTGGTGTAACGAATGCCCGATGCTCAATAACACACATAAACTAATTATTAATTTTGAAGTGGAGCACTAATTAATAATAATGTGTACATTTTCTCATGATAAAGAAAAATATTGTACTCAGGACTTTTGATTAATTAGTTTTGTGTTTTAAGTGGTTATGAATATAAGCTTCTAAGTCTGTTATGAAATGGAGGTGTTTGTGTACGATACCAGCACCTGGAGACATCGGATTTAGAAACTTATCTTGACTCTTATATCTCTTTATTGTTTTACGGTAGAGGCTATTCCGCTTGCTACTAAACAGACAGTTTTTTTTGTAATCTTATGGGCTTCTAATACCCATAATGTATAGCTTACACAGTGTTTTTATTATGTGTTATTTATAAAAAATAATATTTTAAGTTTTGTGTTAGACCATTCATCAATGTATTTTTTTTGTGTTTATAGCTGCTCACGTATTTTTTTTATTTTATATTAAATGTAGAATATATACTTTAACAATAGTATTGCAAAAGGATATTAGTTTATGAGAAGTCACAGATCACAATAGGGGATAATTTTTGGAAATGAACTTGTGGAAAAAATACAGAACAGAACTCTTGTCTACATTTTGGTTTAAAAGCACCAGTCAGCACACTTAGTTAGGTTTTTGAAGAATTCATGGATTATATTGACTGCAGTTGCGGATTCCGAAAGTTAAAAACTTATACTTCACAATGTTTCTGCGTTTGAAATCCAATAGGACACTGATAATAAATCTAAACTGTGGACTATCATGGGTGTCAATTTACTTTATCAAATTTAGATCAAAAATTGATCTAAAACATATCCTCCTTCTGTTCGTTAATGTTAAACCAGGTATTGGGTCTACAGTATGCCCATGCTAAAATAAAATTCGATGGACAGAGGGAAATAATTACGTCTATGTGGTTTAGATCACTCTTAGTCTCTCTCCATCGTGATTGTTCATGGTCAATTCTGCAATTTACTTAAGATTATTGATTCTTTGTTTAAAATATTTTCAAAGGGAAGCTCACCTAGTAAAGAGTATTTGAAAATGATCAGCAGTACTTTGTAAAGGTCAGAAGGAGTTACGGCGCTGGAGTATAAGATTTTCAGTTTGCAGAATGTGATTGAATTCTCTATTTCCTGAAATGTGTTTAATATTCCGTTGTATAGAATTTAAGTCTAGTTTAAAAGATCTTTCAAATTTTGTTTTTTTGTTGATTTGCGTGCTTATCTTTGACATATCTGTCAAAATATATTTCAAGAATATATTAACTAGTTTCAGACAAACGTGGCGTTGTAGACGTGATATTAAATTTCAGTTGTAACGGGAGCTAATCATACTTGGAAATTTGACAAATGACAAATAGTATTTTATTTTTAATTTGTTTCTGTTTCGTCTAAACATCTATGATTCCTTTTTCTCAAATGATATGCTTGTATTAATTCTAATATGTCTTTTTCATTATTGACATCGATTAATTTTGTGTATTTTGGTAATTTTGTTTGTGAGTGTTTAAAATATTTTTGTACGACAAAATTTTCATGTATATAGTTTTTACTGTACATATTATTTATTATCTGTGTTAATATTTAGGTTTAGGGACTACATATGGTTTTAAAAATTGGATTAAGTCTTTTTAAATTCATTTTTTGAAAGTTGTACAAATTTTTTCGTTTGTGTTCAAAGACTTACATGATTTTTGTTTTCGGAGTATGTTCAACCTGTTGTTTGAGTTATCCCCAAAATTTGTCATTCTTATTGATATATCTAGTATTGTGTTTTCTTCTACATTAGAATGAATAGTGTGATCATCTGAATTTGTCATGTAGGACTTTATCTGATTGTGGTTCAGTGAATTTATTATCTATTTACAAATAACAGATTGTTTGACTTATTTCTTCTATCTAATTGGACTAAACATCTGAAATAATTGTCTTCTCTTTTACATTTAATTCTATTCTGGATAACGCGGCTGATTCTTATTCTGGCTACCCTTTTTATGAACTATTTCATAATTATACGATTTGTTACGAATTGTTCAATGTTCTACTCGCAGTGCAATATGCAAATCTCCTCCCTCTTTGATTTGACTCTATTTCTGAGTATTGTTTGACTAATTTTCGGACTGCGGGTTTTTCTTCTGTATTCATGTGTTCTGTTCTAATTAGAGAAAAGTAGAATTTACTTTTTTATCATTTAGGAAATTCATGTTGCATTCATTATTTTCTTTAAAATCGAACTGAATTACTACTATAAGCAAGTTTCATATTATAAGTATACATATTATAAGTAATAGGTTCATGATTTTCTATTTTTACTAAACCTTCTATAAAGTTAATTGTTATTTCAGGGATACGAGCATTTACGATTTTAATGTTTTCTGCTTGAAATTTAATTACTTGTTCTGTTTCGGGGATTATTATAATCTTTCTCTGTGATTATTTTACTTTCCATTTGTTCTCTATTTTGATTTTTATCGTCTTATCAATGCTTCTAAACATTATAGGGATTTTTCGTTGTGGGATTACCAGTATGCTATTTATTAAATCTGTTTTTAAAGATTTATTATTAATAGAGGTTATAAATAAAGTAATGATAAATGTGGATAAAAACACGCAACTAAATGAACTAGTGCAACATTATTAGCTAGCTATAATTATTGTTCTAGATTATTATTTGGGACATATTTCGAGTCGTTCTATCCTAAAAAATGACTTTGGTTTCTTCCTTCTGTTTCTTAGTTACTTATGTTTGTAACCGTGATTTCAAGGGTGATTCTGCTTATGTGCTATCAAATGAATGAACCTGGTTTCTTGGTTCATTAAACGTTAGTATACAGTATGTATATTTCGGGTGGATATGGATATTGGTCTTGGTTTATAAGGATTTCCTGCATTGAGCCCGAAGAGTTTTGTATTAATTGGTTCTTTGTGTATTACTCATTAGAAAATGGCTTCTTAAATCTGTAGTAAATTCTTTTCTTGTGTATTGTTCATTTACGTATAGTCTTCAAGGTTCTGTAATTGAAATGGTTTTCTGATGGGAAGGATAGTGTTTTTCTTACTTATACTTTTGTTATGTTTATTACTCTGATTATAAAATTGAAAGCCGTTAGTGAACATGTTTAATGCTACGTTCAAATCTTCGTGTTTCTTTGTTCTCAATAGGCAACCAATAGGTTCCTTTAAACCTTTTAAAAAGACTGACTCTAAGAGCTATGTTCTCGTGGAGACAAATTATTTTGGTCTGTTTACCTTTTACATCATTTTTCGAATACTGCAATAGGAGGTTAAGAATCTTTTGAACTTCATTGTAAAAATCAAATGGGGATGTTGTCTGACTCTGACGAAGTCCAGTCATTTCTGTTGCTCGGTGTATTTGCTCTACGATCACCATAGCTGTTAAGTAGTAATTCTTTTATCCCTTCCATGTGTATATTTTGCTATTATTAATTACTTCTGCGATGGGGCTCTTAATTTTAATCATGAGACTAGACATGTACAATTCATTCTGAAAGTTCCTGAGATCTTGTGTTATAACACTTATTGTTTAGTTCATCATAAGTCTCAAAACTTCTAGGAAGTAGCAATTTTATTCAGGACTATGTTAAACATTTAAGCTCCACGTTAAATTTTGGGACTATGCCCAAATATTCTTTTCCGAAGTCATAGCTAAATTTGTTGCCAAGATAAAAGATTATCGATTCCAAGCTTTTCAAATGGATTATACATTTAATATTAAATTATTTCTAATATAAAGACCCTCAATTTGGAATTATTTAATTCAATGATAAAAATTATATACCAAACAAATCTTTTGGTGATATCAATTATAAGAATGATGAAGTTTATCAATTCTGTTTCCCATGTCTGAAAAAATGATATTCTAGAATGAATGATAGTTGGAGCTTAGGATTGTTAGTCAATGTTGAAACAAATCAGATTCATTCATTGCCGCTAGCTTTGTTGTTTTACTACTGATTGCACAAGTTAACTTCGTACTCGTAATATGCTTAAATAGTTTTTTGAAAAAAAAACTTATTTAAATATAAACAGAAAGTTTACAAATATGAAATTTAGTTTTTTACTTCTAATATTTAGAAGGAATCAAAGTTAACAAGAGGAGATAACTTACAATAATTTGGTCTAAAAAAAATGACGTAGTAGAAAAGATATTACTCAATGATGACGCTCAACTAAGATTGAGCCCGCGGTGTAACAAGCTCTTCTAGTGCTGGTGATCCAGAAGACTACGTCCATCAGCTTTATCCTGTGCAGGTGTCCTGGTAACTTGGTATATATGTATACATATAAAGAAAACGTTCTCCAATGCTGTAATAGAAAACCGTTTAATGACAAATGTCATAGATATGAAAGATTGGTGTTATTGAGACATATCATCATCGAGTTCTCTTTTATTAGATTTAGTAGATCAAATACTATAAACATTAGTAATAGTTTATCACTGTTAACCAGAGCAATGGCTTTGTCTACAAGGATTGACAACTAGCACATAGTTGTTTACTTATTTCTTCCTAACTCCTTTGTTTACTCTGATTTGTCTTGCTCAGTCCTTTGTTTCCTTTACAATACCTCTCTTGTTTACCTCCCTTCTCAATACCACACCAGATCTCCTCTAACACTTGCATCCGTAAGAATGGGACTCTGAGGAACCTTGATATGGGAGACTAAAATCTAATAAAAAATGTAAGGATGCATTCCATATAATATTTTTAAAACTTTTTTTAATTTAATTTTCATTCTCAATATACTTACACAACACCATAAACGTAAGTAAAAAAAAACATTGTTGTCATTTAATTCAAGCTCATTTCGGTTAAAACCATTTTACAAACTTTTTCTTCATTAATTAACATTGGACGTCTTTAGTATTAACAGAAAACCTTCGTTAAGAGTTTCGTTGGTAGGTATATTGATTTATTTTTCTCCTCTTTATTGTAAATATTAAAATTGTTCTGTTTACTTTGTAAATATGTCGATTCATTTTTTGATGTTTTTGTTTATAATGTTTCTACTGTGTGAATGTATTTTTCCAGTGATTATTTGCAAAATGCTTTGGTTGTTCCTCTGAAAAAGATGAGTTACCATAAATCAGAGAAGGGATACTCCGTTCTAGATGTACATTTTCATCCAACTCAGCCGTGGGTGTTTACGAGTGGTGCTGACGGTACCATATTGCTGTATACATAGTTATGACTTAACTGTACTGGAATTAATGAGTAAAATATTTTGATTTTATACAAGACCGTATTATATCAATAATTTTATTTAACCAATATGTGATTTATAATGAAATATTATCACTTAGATGAAATTTTACTCCTCACAAAATTAATGTAGCAAAAAAAAAACAGAAGAATTGGAGCAAAACATACAAACACAGTAACAATTAAATATTACAGTGATTGAAAAGGAGATTAATGATTCACTAGGTGGTGTCTATATTGATATATACTTGTATCTGCAAGAAGTGTGTTAGACAATATACTGAGATGTATAAACTGAGAAGCAGTTTACATACCATACAGCAGGCCCCATAGTAAGAAGTGGATTCAGTAAAATTTTGATTTTAATATTGATATTCATTTTATATTAAAACCTTTATACTCTGTATATAGTCATGAAATATTGAGTTGGGGTCAAAATTTCAATATAGAGTTTTTAATGAAACTAGATGCTCTAATATATCTGATTATTAGAGCGTATCAGGAATCATATACCTGATTCCAAATTGGTATATGTGTGAAATGGATATCTCAAAAGTCGAAAAAGGATAATCACAGAATATATAATATAAACTGAAAAGTAATAATAATAGATTATGTACTGTACTTTTGTTTGTTTACATTGTCCTAGAAATTTTATAATAGTCACGGGTCAATCATAATTTCTACTTTATTATAAGTATAGTGATCGTAAAAAATTCTATTTCGAGATTTTCACGGGATTACATGTTTTGAGGTCCCAAAAGTCGTTTTATGAAGTTTTTTAGATGATGTCTGTGTGTGTACCAAAGTTTGTGGTCACGCTACGGTCAAGAATCTTTGATGGATCAAATTGATATTTTACACAAAAATAGGCCTCGTAGTGTATAGTTTGGGAGTAATTAAGCATGACAGGAAAGTCACTTTTTTTGCCAAAAATGTGTTTTAGACATTTTTTTTCTCTTAAACTACTAATTTTACTCATGAAATTTTAGCATTATCTGTGAGGCTACAAAAGTAATAAACGAAAAATATCCTCAGATCTTTAAAACAAAAGGAAATATGGTTTTTTTAATAAATGTAAAAATTTTAACTTCTTGTGAGAGCGGATTATCACATTTGTCTTACAAGCCATACCGTTTGACGGATCAAAATAAACTATACTTAAAAATAGAACTTTACGTAGTGGATGAGTTGAGGTATTTTTTGTCAAAATTACACTAACCGAAGTTAAAGAGTAAATTCTGTTTTCCTGAAATATTTTTGACGCTAAACGGCTCATTAAAAAAGAATGAATATTTGCCAAAAAAAAAACTAGCAGAAATTTAGCAATTTATAAAAAAAAATCGTGAAATTTCCATTACCGCAAAGAGAGCCATGAAGTTATAAAAACTGAATGTTTATCCTGGACCAATGGTTCACTTGCTATACTTGTATTTGTTTACATTTATTTACATTGACTTAAAAGTTTTTTGAGTGAATCCACTGAAATAAAATTGATGTTTAAGAGGTTTAATGAAAAAATTTGAAATGATTAATGACTTAATATGAGATGTTAAAAGAATAAAACTCTTTCATGTAAAAAATCAACGCCAATCAAACATATAATTTCTGATGCTTTCCATGGTATGATGGATTTGTCTTACAAAATGCTCTAATCAAATTTATAGGTTAACTCCCTTGAAGAAATCCTAAAACGACATTTTTCAAACAAAATAGGAATATTTTCAAGTTTTAAATGGAAAACTGTCTTAAATCTTCGTTTCGTAATTAGGTAGAGGAAAGTTTTCTATAAAATATTAATCTAGAAATGTCAGTAAGACGGATATACTCTTGGAATCTCTTTAGATGAAAGAGTACTGGAAATATAACTGAGACATTGAATATAGGCAAAAAAAATGTTCTGATATGATAAGATTTTTTGGTAGAACGTAACACCAATTCTTCACTTTCACGATGGGCGCTGAGTTGACTTGCTTGTGTGTGTATGAAATTAAATTTGCACACCTCAAAAACAACTTGTTTAAATATTTAATAAAAACTGAAGGGATTTGGAGACCAATAAACGAATACTTGAACAAATATATATTCCAGCACATACATTAACAACAAATGTACGACGACAATTGGTGAAAAAAAACCATTTCTGACATTAGTTTCAACTTTACGACATAATTAAACTAAATGTAAAACACAATGCAGAAACTGGTAATTATAGTTATGACCAATAAACTGACAAAAATTTATATAAGTGATCAATGCTTTAAGTAATTTAGATTTTTAAACAGTTATCACTTATAGGTATTTTCACAAAAAATGAAATAATCCTTTCAAATATTCATAACAAAAATATAATAATATCTTATTATATTAATTTTTAACCTACTAAAAATTATAATGCAAATTATAATTGAAGTTCCAATTCCTTCCCCTGATCAGGGACATAAATTGACTGGTTTCACCAGAAATATTTTCATTTACCTGTTTGAATGAATGTTTTACTCATTCTATCGGATCGACTCGGGTACAGTGTAGATCTTAAAAGTTACACCGTAAGAATATCAAGGTAACCATAAGTTAAGCAAACAAAGGACGTACCCCTACCGTCTTCTTGTAAAATAGGATAAAAAAATGCTTCCCTTTTTTTTATACAAGAAGTCTTAAAACAAAAATATTCATTTAAATGAAAGTGGGTTGTTTGAAATATAATTTTTTCTCTTTATTATACATGTGAAAACCAAATTATGTTAAAAACATTAATGTCAGAAGAAATAGTTGCCTAAGGCATTAATTTCAGAGGCGCCTCTTGGTTCGAAATCTATAAGTGGAATAAGGGTAATGTGGAAATCACTGTACAGGTCCATAATCTGAAATATAAATATATATCAGTACAAACAGACGTCTTCTTGTAAAATAGGATAAAAAAATGCTTCCCTTTTTTTTATACAAGAAGTCTTAAAACAAAAATATTCATTTAAATGAAAGTGGGTTGTTTGAAATATAATTTTTTCTCTTTATTATACATGTGAAAACCAAATTATGTTAAAAACATTAATGTCAGAAGAAATAGTTGCCTAAGGCATTAATTTCAGAGGCGCCTCTTGGTTCGAAATCTATAAGTGGAATAAGGGTAATGTGGAAATCACTGTACAGGTCCATAATCTGAAATATAAATATATATCAGTACAAACAGACGTCTTCTTGTAAAATAGGATAAAAAAATGCTTCCCTTTTTTTTATACAAGAAGTCTTAAAACAAAAATATTCATTTAAATGAAAGTGGGTTGTTTGAAATATAATTTTTTCTCTTTATTATACATGTGAAAACCAAATTATGTTAAAAACATTAATGTCAGAAGAAATAGTTGCCTAAGGCATTAATTTCAGAGGCGCCTCTTGGTTCGAAATCTATCAGTGGAATAAGGGTAATGTGGAAATCACTGTACAGGTCCATAATCTGAAATATAAATATATATCAGTACAAACAGAATATACAGGTGCAATAAAAAAAAATAGACTATTCACATTACAATATACAATAATTTAATAAATCACATTACCAATTAATTTTCAAAGACACTTTAGTGTATGGCAATGTTTGTTCTTCACATAACAATTTTTTTTACATAAAACCTTGAATTAATTAAAAAAAAAACTTTTAAATGTTGAAGTTTCATATTAATCGAGAAAAATAATATACTTAAACTTAAAAACAATACTAATATTATTAATTAACAATAACATTAACGGTTCAGTCGAATTTCTTAAAGAAAAAAATACATATAATTCAAACAGTATGTAAAAAAAACATACTTCCTGTAAGTATTTGGCCTGCAGAGATCTTCGTGATGAGCAGGATTCACATTCTTCTGACTTAGATTTCGTTATAACTTTATTTACGACTAGGTTATGGCAGTCTATTCCAATCTTCGTTAGTTCTTGTATTAACCTTTCGGTTTCGTAAACAGATAAGAACTCTGGGAGACAGACGCAAATAAACGTCGTTTTCTCCTGAAGACATAAAATAACAATTAAAAATGAATATCTCCATTAATCAAAATGACTACAGTAGAATTTAAAAACAAAGTTAATAAATTCATCTCACAATTAGATTGGATTATGCACAAATAATAAAAAAAAGGACCATAATATGAGAATTCTTTTACTCACGGGGTCTCTGAACTGGACGTTGACTAGCTTAATAATGTGGAGCATATCATCGATTTTGGTGGAGAAAGTTTCAGCGTTGAAGTCTGATAAACCAATAATCCGTGACACCTAAAATAGTATTAATTTAGTAAATTATATTTCAATTTGTCATTCAAATAAACAGGAAATTCCATGTTATCAGTACCGCAGAGGTTTGTAAAATATAAAATCAGTTCCTCCTAAAAGTTTATTCTCTACTTGACCGGTTTCAGAAGGCGTCCATTATAATATCAGGAAGGCTTACAAGTTCTGAAACCGATGACGAGAAGAAAATTTATAAAAAATAATGAGTTCATGTCTTCGATAATCTCAGTTAATAGAATTTCTTTTATAGGAGTAACTAAAATATTATTAACTTTTTAGTTCCTTGTCGACTCTGTACTATTCTTTCCAATTCATCCTGTCCTCGCTCTAGCTTATATATCTCTCAAGCAATTAATTACCTGAACTCTCATCGCTATTCTCAAAAAGTCATTTTTTTTTCTACATACGTCTATATAAATAAACTTTAAATGAAAGAAAAATATTATTTCCTCCCGAAAATTGCTACAGCTCATATCGAAGACTTTCTTTCTCTGAGATATATGTACGAGACTATGCGTGTTTAAATTATTTGAACTTCCAAAAATTAATTTAAATTTTTAATAACAAAACTTTAAACTATTCACAAAAAATTAAGAACTAATTAAAATTGTTAACTTCTGTAATAATTCTTAATTTGCCAACAATAATTACAATCTATCATAGGAAAATGAATAAAAATAATTAGGAGTTTCTCCTAAATCATTAATAAATTACGAAGTTATTAAGTAACTACCACTTCAGAAACCTTATTCACGATTTTAGATACTAACTACACAAAATGGTGTGATTAACTGACTTAAACATTCCACTTGTCTCCACTCGTCTAGGTAACCTTACATAATTAATATAGTACACTCGGTCAACTTCAGAAATTAATTATGCCTTGCAGCCAATGTAAATCCTAATAATTGGCACAAGCAATAATAATAATATAAAAGGTCGTAATACATGATAATCATAGCCATGCCAAGTTCTGAATTAACGTAAGTTTTCATATTAGAGCGATAATCCTAATACATAATTTCTTAGTAATTTTAACATAATTTTCGTAAATAGTCATATACATGCATAAGTCATTCACAAAATTCTGTATCACAACAGAGGCAATACTATCGCATCATATTTCTGTTTTGAATTAAAATGGTGGATGACCATAATTACAAGCAATATTAGTCAAGTTTATCAATATTGTTATTAGAATCAGTACAGTGGTACCTCGACTTAAGAACGTACCGGCTCGGCATTCGAATATTTCGAACTACATTGAAGCGTCGCATTTCATCATTTCCCCACAATACGGTAGCACGTTGGATCAAACTACAATTAAAATATTCTTTCAAATTTCTACGACACGATCTGCAAACAGTAGTTATCGTAATGAATCAAGTGGCAGTGAAGTAAAGAAGAAAAGGTTTGAAGTGCGTGAAAGTGCAAAAGATCACGGTGAAAATTATAAAGAAAAGAAAAAAAAATTAAGAGTCGTTTTACGTAAGTGAAGAATAAAATTTAAAAGAACAAAAATAAATAAGATGAGTTAAGTAGTGTATGTTACAGTACGATCCACGTCCCACCGTATCTTCTTCTACCTCCACACCCTCCGATCTACACCCACAGTCTCTATTATAAGGCGTTCTATGTTTTATTTCTTATTTATTTGTTTTAAATCGGTCTAATTTAACTGATTTCTATTTATATGTATATTTGTTATTTATACATAGTAATTGGCAGTATTTATTAAGGATTTATCGCAGGTTTTGAGGCTGTGCAACAGAATAATCGAATTGTAATCTATTGTTATGGAAAAATTATTTTTGACATCGACCACTTCTATATACGAAATCGATCCTGGAACGAATTAAATTCGTATGTAGAGGTACCAATGTATTTCCAAGTACCCCTACCGCTTAGTTATGGTCAGAAACAATGAATTTCTTTTGGCTCACTGAATGTTTGACAGCCAATGTTCCATCGCCTCATCCGAGTTGGTAGTTTTT
Source organism: Hermatobates lingyangjiaoensis (assembly GCA_026182355.1). NCBI lineage: Eukaryota > Metazoa > Arthropoda > Insecta > Hemiptera > Hermatobatidae > Hermatobates > Hermatobates lingyangjiaoensis. The sequence continues at coordinate 1,163,497 of JAPFBL010001938.1, forward strand.
GTGGGATAAAACTGTACAAATTTATTATACACTTCAACCAAATTAAAAATATACTCAAAAACCTCTACTTGTTTTTTTCTAACAGGCCAGAAATATATATGAATCACTTGAAAAGGCTTGATGCTCAACGCATCAACATGTCCCGTTCTAGAACCCGATCTACGTAGAAGTTAGTAATCATTATCCCCAGGTACTATCTTACTATTCGTGTATTAAGTAGAATATTACAGTCTATCACTAATTTAAAAGGAATCCCCTTCAAGTATATCTTAAAACGTTCCAATACATAAGCAATTAGCTAGGAAAAATGATTGGATGCATTTGTACCATCTTTGTTTTTCTGCAGTACAATTCTAGACCCATCTGAACTCGCTAGATAATAATGAAACTCTGTAAAAGATGTGGGATGATAAATGGACAACAAACAAAGGTTCTGAAGCTTAAACACTCTCTTAATTTTTCAAAAACCACATAAATCTAAATAGTCTAGAATAAATTCTTTACCTTTCTTTAGCAAATCATCAAGCGGTTTTATAATAACAGTTGAAACTTGATAAAGTTCCCAAAATATGAGACACGTTCTAAAAAATGTCTATACGTTCTATAAGTTTCTAGAAAATGGGTAATGTAATATAAATTTAACAGGATCTGAGGTTGGTTGGATGACATTTACAAACTTGCTCGTCATCAAAAGGTCGTCCATATATATATATTAACATTTTGTTCTGACTTACTAATGTTAGAAAACAAAATAAACAAATCTTAAACAACTTTCAGTCCGAATTCCAGATAAGTGGTCTCAAACTGACCTACAAACGTTACAGATAAAGTTAATACCCAAGATGTTTCGTTAATGCTGAAGTATATCCTTGAGATCTAGCTGAGTAAACCGAGACATACTCAAGCCATAAGTGTATCCAACTGATCCTCAATGTGAGGGAAAATTATCCTTAACCTTGTTAAACACTTTATAGTCTACAGTGATCTTAAAATCACCTAATTTTTTCTTGACCATTACAAAAAGGGTTTGCATATTGCGAAGTACTAGGTTTGGTTATTTCTCTGTTATGTAAGTCTTTGATTATGGCACATACACCATTTTTCTCATCAAAAACTAATTTTCTTGTTCTGTAAAAAAAGGAGTTATGATTAGGTTGGATATTAATTGATATTTCTACTTAGGTTTATAAGGCCTTGGTATTCTAAATATTTTAATTTGATATTGTCATTTAACCATATAGACCATTTTTTACACAATAAATGTATAACTACTGCTAGAGGAATAATCTCTACCTAATACACGCTGATAAGAAGCGAACTTATTGGAAAAATTTTTTTGTGACCTCTGCCGAAAACACTTAATATCGTTCCACTGATACTCTTAAAACCAGGACCATGGTATTTAGATGAATGAAACTTTTACTTAACGCCTTCTTTGTTATAATGAAGCTGGACTATCTGTGTCTATGATGGCAGATACTCTAATAAACTCATCTTCCAATCATACCACGGTATAGTGAGGAATGATATCCACAAGAAGGATTTTCTTAATAATATAGTAGATGGTGTAACAAACCACAGTTATAAGAACTTCCTTTAAGTCTTTTAAGCTTGTTACAATTAACAGTAATACGACCCGGCAGACTGCTGTTGAAACACCGTTGTATACTGACATGATCTTTATTGAAGACAATTTCACTCATAGTTTTCTCTGAGAAACTACCTCTGACAACATCGTTTATCTTCGACTTGTTCTTTAAACTGTTTAACATTTGAAGCTCCATATGAAATTACATTTTGTGAAAGTGTACTGAGCACTACACATTTAATAACATGATGAATAATGGACTTATCGCCGAACATTCCCCTAGCCAGATTTTTCATTTGTAACATATATATAGTTTTTCACTACTTTTAAATTTGGGACTTAAAGTATTATCTGCATTTCTCCTGTACACAATTGTTCACTAAATTCGTTTAAAGATGAAGTTTTAAGCACTGGGTCTGAATATATCCCTTTTTCATAGTTGATAAATATTGCGACAGTCAGTGAGTGACGTTTTTCAAATCCATCCAGAAAGAGTTAACATGCTTCAAACTCGGATGCCCACTGTTCAATTGCCACAACTGTTGAACCATCAAATTTATTAATTGTGTCCTCAATGTCAAGGAATGAAAATGAATAAAAATAAAAAAGACTGGCCTTTTAAAGGATCCAAAGAGTGAGGATTTCCAAGTTATGTTGAATTATCATCTCATATGGTACTGGCCTTTTGCAGCAATTCACAACTTAAATATTCGTCCTCTTCTGTTTGATTCAACAATAAACAAGTTTCCAATAGGTCTACTTCTGCTGCATCTGTTCGTTTTATTCCTCTTATATTCAGTTCACAACTAAGTTCAACAACAGTAAGTTTATCAACATAATTAATGTTGTCAACACTATCTGAGAAATGTTTTCAACATAATCCACAAGTTCATTCTGTTGAACTTCTCTGTCAGCCATTAAAAATTCGTAGTAAATATAATAATAAAAATTACACAACATTTTTTTCTGTAAACATAAAAAAGAATAAAATTACTTTTCCCGAATCCCACTGCTGATATCTGTAGTATCCTTTTATACACGACTTTTGATACAATAAATACAAGATGTCGAGCATATCTAACTCAAACATCTATGGGTGATGACCAGTGCATTCGCAACTACCTTACATAATTAATAAAGTTCACTACTAATAATTTGTTCGCACAATGAATAAATAGTACTTTATTCGTATTAAAGAAAAAATAACTGCATGTTACGAAATAAAACTATTTCTAACATTTTCAAGATGCCAAGTTTGTATAGAAATTACACTGGATGCAATATAATTGTGTGAAAATGAGTTTCAACTTATAACAGGACATTCACTGGAAGAAAAAAGAATTATGTCTGCAGCATGAATCGTAAAGTAGGAATTTTATTTACCACCAACAAAACAACTATATTATCATTGTAAACAAAGCTATTCTACCATCTATATCTTGTCAACATACTTTTTTTACATGTACTAAGAATTATAAATAGTTATGTGATTACCTGGGTCAAGATCGGATTTATTCGCTGTTTAAGTTCTATTAATTTTGTTAGTCCTTTCTCTATAATGGACGGGAAGGTAAGAAGCCGTAAGGTATGACCAGTAGGAGCTGTGTCAAATATTACTAGATCAAATTCCATGCTGTTCACCAATCTATCAAACAATGAACATAATCATTTTTTCTAACCAATGTAAATATTAAAAGTATTTTAAGGATGAATGCATTATATTTTATAACCGCCTCACAACATTACTAAACACCTAAACAGCTTATAATTTCAATTAAAAAACACCTGAAGCAATCAATGTAAAACAGGAAGGAAGATATTAAAATAATGAATATCTACCACAATTATGGCCTTAACAATAAAAGTTGGAAAAATACGTTCTTGGTACAGATCACACCAAGAATAAAAGAATTAAACATTGACCATTTAAAAAAACAGAAACAAAATAAGAATTGACTTAATAGCAACCTTTACAAAAAGCATCTCAATGATATTGCAATCCTATAAGTCCCAGATTTTAAATCACTGGTACTAATAAGTGTTACATATCAATTACTTTGATAAACATATTCATCAATATTAGTAACTTTAGGGAATATTTTATACTGGGGCACACATGAACATCCAATTAATGAGTGTAAGTGTACCGTTTAAGTGTTATAATTTAATATGCTAGAATTTCTAAATTGCTATTCAGTTAAATGTACCGCACTTTTTAGTGCTACAGTAGAAATTTCCTTATGTTTTATCAAACAACTTACATCTTGAAATAATTAGTAACTGCTCTAAAAGTAAAAAAAAAACAACGAAATAAGAACAATACCTCATAACCTCGGCGTAACTCATGGCTTCATCAATGCCAGGAAATGTTCCAACAAGATCTTGGAACAAGGATTTGTTTATATTGGTTGTGTCATCATTAAAATGAAATAAGTACTCGTCCGGTAACTCTGAAAGGCCTGCACTTGGATCTATCTCCTTTAACAATTATAGACCATAATATTAAAATATGTTAACAATGAGTAATGTCCAAACAATTAATGATCATGGCGAAGAAAAAAATAACATATTACTAGTCCAGTATTTCTGACAAAAAACCAAGCAAACGATAAAGAATTAACATCCCTTATATGACCAAGCTTTGTATAGTTCAAGCAAATTAGAAAAGGAAAATTAAAAAATTCCAAGAACTAAAATACCATTGCATATAAATTAGTATACTCCTTTACAAGAGTTGGTACTTTGGTGAACTTTTGGCCAAAAGTGTCAGATATATTGTGTGCAGGATCGGTTGAAATGAGCAGTACAGATGTTCTCTCCCAAGCGAAATTAACGGCAAGGCAACAACTAAAAGACAAACAAAATTTGCTATACTCTGATTAGGATCATACAGCTTTTTCGCATTAGAAATATTTTACCTGCATGTTGTTTTACCCACACCACCTTTGCCGCCAACAAATATCCACTTTAAGGATTTGTTGTAAATCACATTCCTGAGATTACCCTCAGGACGGCAGCAATCATCATGCCCAGGTACACAATCAAAATTATTGGACGCCATCTATAACAGACCACCAGTAAAGTTTGAATAATTGAAACCTTTGACCAGTGTTGCCAAGTCGAGCTACCTCAATCCGCCAAAAATTTTATAAAAATAAGTTAGACTCCGCTGGATTTTTTTGAACTTCCCACTAAATTATAATCTAAAAAAGTACACTAAAAATTCAATGCAAAAATACCTCTCTGTAAATGCTGTTGAAATAAAAATTGTTTATAAAACATTCTCATCTTTATTCTAAATACGAAAAGTAGATGTAGATGGTTGACTGTCTTCTTCACAGCTGCTTATTGTATCAACAGGGGTTTCTCTTGGGTAAGAAACAAGAGTTCAAGTTTTTTTAAGGACGTCACTTGGGAGGTCAAAGGCTACAACACTTTTTTAATGCAAATAGAAGAGAACACATTTTAATTTCCATCATGTTTCTAAGTTCTTAACATTATTCACTGAAATAAATATTCTTTCCACTTCTGCATTAGAATGAGGAAGAACTAATGTTCAGATAGCGAGTTCAGAAAGTTCTTGAAATGGATTTCCTCCTGATGAATCTTTATAATGAAAAACCTCAGACAAAAATTGCTCACTATCTGTTCTATTTTCCCAATTAATTAAATGAATCTTTCTGTGTTCATTTTCAGCAATTGAAATCATGTCTTCTTGAATCTTCATGAACTCCATTAAACTTATAATTGATTATTTATTGGGATGAAGAACCTTATTAATAGACAACAGATATTTTTTGAAGGGTTTCTATATTACCAGGCAGTCTTTGCTTTAAATGCACATACAATGTCAAGAGAAACTTCTGACATCTATTTCTGCTTTTTCATTTTGTTTAAAAAGTTTTTTGTTTTCCACCAATCACTTATTTTTTTTCGAATTTATATCCAAGATATGGGTGTGGATCCAGAAATTCTCCTATGTTAGAAATAAGAAAATCAAACTTTGATGATGGATTTGTCAACTTAGTGGCAATTGATTGATTGAGTTTATTAACTCTTTGCACTTCGACCAAAATAGGACGGAGGTACAACAAAACAGCAAGGTTGCTCTCGTCTTAGAATATGTTATTCAACACCTCTCACTCACTTTTGTCACATTAAGTGAGTCTTCAATTCAAGCCATTGAATTTGAATTCAAATCTGCCCAACAGCCGGTTCAGTTGAAAGCTACCTTGTTTTACAGTTACCAAGTATTTTTAATGGTCTTTTGTCATCATTTATAGCCTCATATAAGTTTTTGTCTCTGTCTCATGCTTGACATAGAAAACCATTTGTATATTTCTGATATAAGAAACTCCAAATTTCTGGAAAGACATTCTGAAGATGCATCTGAAACTGCTAATTGCAAGGAGTGACAAAGACATCTAAATAAAGTATTTGAGGAATTTGTTTTTTTGACTTAGAGAATACTCCACTGTTTATGTCCACCATAATACTGGCGTTATCAGTGTCAATTGCAAGAAGGTTAGCAAGATCAAACTTTCTGTTTGACAGTTCTTGTTTCACTGCAGTAACAATTGCATCAACAGTACATGCTTCTAACTCTACGAGATTAAGAAATGTTGAAACATTGTTTTTAAAACTTCTACTAATATATATCACAGCAATTCTAGGCATTTTGTTAACAGTAATGTCATTGGACTCGTCGAGTATTAAGGTGTACTTACACCGCCGATGTCCTCTATGAGATTTCTGTGAAAATAAGAGCCTATAGCATTTTTCAGTATTTCAGAGCACGTTGTTCGTTTCATTTGCAGACTTGACTCAGTCTTACTGTTACTAATAGTACTCATAAGCATTTCTGTTAAATGATCACAATTCAGTGTAAGCAAATGACAACCCTTGTCTAACAGTTTCGGTACTACAAATGTCATGATATCTTGAACTAGAGTCTTAGCAGCATTGGCATGTTTTTTTGAGTTTAAATTCACAGTTATATCTGAATATTCAGCAGTTATAGAACTATGCACACAGTACAGTAGACCTGTGTCCGGGAGGTAAAATCATTTTCTATCTCCTCTAACCAGCCTCTAAATTCACTATAACTTTACTATAAGTAAAGTATAGTGATAAAGTATAGGGTTAAATGAAATTAACCCTAAAAATAGAAAATTATGTGGAGGATGAGTTGAGATAATTTTTTCAAAATTACATTCGCCAAAGTGGCATTACAGTACAGTTTCTATTTTCATAAAATGTTTTATTGCCACTAAACGGCTCATTAAAAAACCATCAAAATTTGACGAAAAATTGAACAAAAATGAGCGATTTATAAAAAAAAACATTTAATTTTATTTACGGCAAAGAGCAATAAAGTTATAAAAACTGTTTGTTTATCCTAGACTAAGGGATCACCTGCTATACCTGTCGAATTTTTGATATTTTTTAACATTGTTTACATTGACTTAGAAATTTTTTGAGTCAGTCTACTGAAATAAAATTGATGTTTATAATGGAAAAATTTAAATAATTTATTGATTTATATGAGATATAAGAGATATGACAGTATAAAAATGAGATATAGGAGGAATAATATTATTATATGTAAAAAATCACCGGCAATAAACACACATTTCCTTTGTCTGCCATGTTACGATGAAATTGTCTCACAAAATGCTCTAATTAATCTATATATTGCACTCTTGAGCAAAACTTAATATCAGATAAAAAATTGTTTGTGTTTATGAATTACAGTATCTTTGCATGATATTGAAGTGTGAGGAATAGACTCTTTCCTCAAGAAAGAGGAGATGTGTTAGTTGGCAAATATCCAGTTTTTTCACAATTCAAGTCTGAAAGTTCTTATATATTATTTTCAAAAATTAGAAGCTCCAAACTATAAAAGTTTTAAATTATACTGAATAGCCGGTTTTGACTTTGATTTGAGTATGTAAACTGGCTAATTAGTAATATATTTTTTCTCAATATACATTCATAGCAACCCTATAACAGAGTACAAGACGCAGGAAAAAAGATAACACTCACTCAAAGAAAATTAGTATATATGATTTTTGACAAAGGGGAAGGAAAATGATTTTATTAAATACTAAGAAACCATAAAATTCCCAGTATAATGATTCTATAAAAGACCAAAAATGTAAAATGAAATTGAAAATTGAAATCTTTTCTTTGAAGATAATTTATAATTAAGGATGTAAAATAATTAAATTTATTAATAAATGTAATTATTGTGCATCCTTAATTATAAATTATCAGAAAACGACATTTTTTCTTCGATGTTTATGATGTTTTTCAGAGAAAATAAGAATATTTTATTGTTTTAAATTTGAAAAATAGTCTTAAATATTCAATGTAGAAGGAGATCAGGTAAAGCATGTTAGATATCCACTGGCTACTGGAACAAAAGTCATTTTCTCCTGTAAGAAATTATTTCGTAACACGAAATCTACCTTTTTGGTTTTCAAAAATGTTATTACTGTTGTAGTTATGCTAATGATATTATATGCATCAGTGGTGTGATATACAAAAGTAAGCATATATATTGATAAGAGGATCAAACACTATCTGTACTACCTACAGGAATGAAAGACTAATAGACATCTCCCATTTAGACATTTATATGATACATAAATAGAACATTATATATTATATACCCAAGAAGTATGATATTATGGTTACATATTCCATAATTATACCCTGGTTACTTATACTTATATATTATGGTAGTAAAGTTGAGTGTAGGCACTCCAGATTTCTTTGCTTCCATTCATTTCTAAATTTTTGCGTCTATGTTTAAACTTTCGGCATGATGAAGGCAAACTGTTCTAAAAACGGGAATTGCGTTAGTTAACTCCATAAACAGGAAAATGATCGAGTTGCCGAACAATACTATGACGTAGAAACGTGCTGGGACCAACTGTCACTGTCAGTTGTAGGCAGCAGATCTTCGTCTTTTCGTTGAGTTAAAAACAGAACGTGACAAGAACTGAACGAGAAGAGGCAGAACAGAACATAAACTGAACGAGTATAAAATCCAAACAGGTCCATTCTTCTGCTCTAATTTGTTAAAGAAATATCAAGGTGGCGAAATAAAATACAATTTGGAATAGTATTAACCGTTTATTTATAATTGTAACCTCTAAATTTAAGAAAAGCCTACCTAATTTTCCTAGCGGATAATAAGCTAAATTGGCAACCCTGCCTTTGACTATTATCGATCCAGTATGACCAACATGAATATAAAAAATAATTGAAAACTACAATATTATATCTCCTTCCTAATTATATATATATTATATATATATATATATATATATATATATATATATATATATATATATATATAGGTGTATAATGTAATCGGGATTCGGTCAATTTTCCAGGATCAAAATCAAACTCTCAATGCCGACGTTTCGGTTTTATTTAAAACCTTTTTCATAGGCCTACAAACAAAGGATGACAAGAAATCATATATAAACATCAACATATAACTAACATCAAAATGGAATATTACAGTTGTGAAAAAACAAAAATATATATACAAGTAGAAGTAATAGAAAAGCAATAAACATTTTTATGAACTTACAGAAGTCAGAATTTTTGAATTAGAAAAATGATGAAATTTACATTATATAAAATGAAGTAACAATAGATAGTTAGTGAACTAACATCTTAACTGGTCAAAAACTTGGACCAGACTAACTGATTACAATTACATGTAAACCGAACACTGTTCACTCAAAGAACACAAAAGGAACTAAGGAAATTAAATTTCACTAAAATCAACTTAACACTCCTGAATAAATAGTGTTCAAATTGGTAATGTCACTTCTATGATTAACTGAACTTAGATCTTTTTTAATATATAGCATTTCGAGGGTCCTTCTTCTTTGCTCATCTTGTTCTTTATCTACTATAATTGCTTCTTCAAAATCGAACATGTGACCTTCGTTTAAGGCATGGAATGCTAAAGCAGTGGCGTTACTTTTATTAGTTCTTATTGAATAAGAATGTTGATAAAGTCTTTCTTTTAAAAAACGACTTGTTTCTCCGTAATAACGCTTGTCGCAGTCTTTACATTTGATCGCATAAATGAGGTTACTTTGTAACTCCTTTGGCATTTTTTGTTTCAAATTTGAAAATAAAGACTTGACTTTTCTTTTGTTATAAAATGCCAATGTAACTTCAGGTACATTTCGTTTGAAAACTTTTCTAATTGATTGTGATAAGCCCTCAACATACGGAAATTTGAAATACTTTTTATTTAAAACTTCAAGTTCAGCATGATTTTGATTGGAATGTTCTGGTTGTTCTCTTGTATATTTAAACCAATAACGTTCAATTAAGTTGTTTGGATAACAATTTTTCTGCAACAATGACTTTACCCTTTTCTTATTTTCTTTTAGAAAACATGGACTACTAATTTCAACAACCTTCTTAACTAAATTTTGAACGCAATTCAGTTTTTGGTTTATAGAATGAGAGGAGTGATAGTTCAGTATTCTTCCTGCACTGGTAGGCTTTCTATACCAATCCGTTAAAATAATGCCATTTTCACCTCTTATTATATATTATAATAATATTATATATTATCACCTCTTATAAAATTTAGTTAAGAAGGTTGTTGAAATTAGTAGTCCATGTTTTCTAAAAGAAAATAAGAAAAGGGTAAAGTCATTGTTGCAGAAAAATTGTTATCCAAACAACTTAATTGAACGTTATTGGTTTAAATATACAAGAGAACAACCAGAACATTCCAATCAAAATCATGCTGAACTTGAAGTTTTAAATAAAAAGTATTTCAAATTTCCGTATGTTGAGGGCTTATCACAATCAATTAGAAAAGTTTTCAAACGAAATGTACCTGAAGTTACATTGGCATTTTATAACAAAAGAAAAGTCAAGTCTTTATTTTCAAATTTGAAACAAAAAATACCAAAGGAGTTACAAAGTAACCTCATTTATGCGATCAAATGTAAAGACTGCGACAAGCGTTATTACGGAGAAACAAGTCGTTTTTTAAAAGAAAGACTTTATCAACATTCTTATTCAATAAGAACTAATAAAAGTAACGCCACTGCTTTAGCATTCCATGCCTTAAACGAAGGTCACATGTTCGATTTTGAAGAAGCAATTATAGTAGATAAAGAACAAGATGAGCAAAGAAGAAAGACCCTCGAAATGCTATATATTAAAAAAGATCTAAGTTCAGTTAATCATAGAAGTGACATTACCAATTTGAACACTATTTATTCAGGAGTGTTAAGTTGATTTTAGTGAAATTTAATTTCCTTAGTTCCTTTTGTGTTCTTTGAGTGAACAGTGTTCGGTTTACATGTAATTGTAATCAGTTAGTCTGGTCCAAGTTTTTGACCAGTTAAGATGTTAGTTCACTAACTATCTATTGTTACTTCATTTTATATAATGTAAATTTCATCATTTTTCTAATTCAAAAATTCTGACTTCTGTAAGTTCATAAAAATGTTTATTGCTTTTCTATTACTTCTACTTGTATATATATTTTTGTTTTTTCACAACTGTAATATTCCATTTTGATGTTAGTTATATGTTGATGTTTATATATGATTTCTTGTCATCCTTTGTTTGTAGGCCTATGAAAAAGGTTTTAAATAAAACCGAAACGTCGGCATTGAGAGTTTGATTTTGATCCTGGAAAATTGACCGAATCCCGATTACATTATACACCTATTCTATCCAACGGTTGATATATTATTGAATTTATTATATATATATATATATATATATATATATCATCCAACTTTTGCTTGTATTCTGATCTGTCCATTATAATGAATTGGTTAGCTTTATCAGCTTTTCTTATGATTATTTCTTGATTGTTTCTCAGCCGTTTAGCAGCTTCTTTGAGGTTCTTCGTAAGTATCAAACTGTTGCCGAAATCTCTTGTCTTGGATGCTTCAAATTTCAGTTGATCTTGTAAATCGGGATTAATGGTAATAAAGTTTTGGTCTTGAAGTTTCAATAATGAATCATATAATAACTCAAGCTCTGTCCTTTTTTTCAATTTGTCAAATTTACTTTTAATGTGGCACTTTGTTCCTAGGTTTAAAAGTTCTATTTCATCTTCGGCGAACGGCGAACATCGGTGTATTCAAACATGTAAAAGTAGACTAACAGAATAATGTAAATAAATATTTATAAATCAACGTATATTATGCAAGATACATTAATCACTTAAAAATCTGTTGTGGCCTACACTCAACTTTCCTATAAGTAATCTTAATATCAATCTCCATGGGTATACATAATGTTTCATTTAAGCATAATGTAAACATCTAAATTGGAGATGTTTATTAGTCCTTCATTCCTGAGGTAGAACGGATAGTGATTGATTGACTTATCAATATATAAGCTTACTTTTGTATATCACACCACTGATGCAAATAATCGCATTAGTATAACTACAGCAATAGTAACAGTTTTGAAAATTCAAAGTAAAAATTTCTTCATACGAAATAATCTCCTACTAGAGAACATGGCTTTTGTTCAAATAACCAGTAGATTTCTTACATCGTTTACTTGATCTCCTTCTAGATTGAATATTTAAGTCAAATTTTCAAATTTAAAACAATAAAATATTCTTATTTTCTCTGAAAAACATCATAAACATCGAAGAAAAAATGTCGTTTTCAGATAATTTATAATTAAGGATGCACAATAATTACATTTATTAATAAATTTAATTATTTTACATCCTTAATTATAAATTATCTTCAAAGAAAAGATTTCAATTTTCAATTTCATTTTACATTTTTGGTCTTTTATAGAATCATTATACTGGGAATTTTATGGTTTCTTAGTATTTATTAAAATCATTTTCCTTCCCCTTTGTCAAAAATCATATATACTAATTTTCTTTGAGTGAGTGTTATCTTTTTTCCTGCGTCTTGTACTCTGTTATAGGGTTGCTATGAATGTATATTGAGAAAAAATATATTACTAATTAGCCAGTTTATGTACTCAAATCAAAGTCAAAGTCAGCTATTCAGTATAATTTAAAACTTTTATAGTTTAAAATTTTTATAGTTTTATAGTTCTAATTTTTAAAAATAATTAATATTTACTTTTAGACTTAAAAAACTGGATATTTCTCAACAAACATAAGTACTCTTTGGCGAATGTAATTTTAAAAAAAGTTATTTCAACTCATCCTCCACATAATTTTCTATTTTTAGGCTTAATTTCATTTTCATCCGTCAAACGGTATGGCTTGTATCGCTCTCACAAGCTTTGAGATTGAATTATAAGTAAACATTTTTACATTTTATTGAAAAAAATTATTTCCCGTTGTTTTAAAAATCTGAGTATATTTTTTGTTTATTGCATTTGTAACCTCAAAGATAATGCCGAAATTCAAAACTTTACATTTAGTAGTTTAGGAGAAAAAAATGTTTTCTAAAAACCGGTTTTTGGCAAAAAAAGTGACTTTCCCGTCATGCATAATTTTTCCCAAACAATAGGGATCATCTACACTATAGGGCCCATTTTTGTGTAAAATATCAACTTGATCCATCAAAGATTCTGGACCGTAGCGTGGTAACAAGCAATGCTAACACTCACCCACCCACCCACACACACAGACATCATCGAAAAAACTTCATAAAACGACTTTTGGGACCTCAAAACATATAATTCCGTCAAAATCTCGAGATTGAATTTTTCCACGATCACTATACTTTACTTATAGTAAATTAAAAAACCGAGAAATCAGGGATATAAATCAATCAGAATTATTGGAAGTTATTAATTTACAGTCTTTGTAAATAAGAACATAATAATAATACTACCTGAAGTGAACACTGTTGAGATATCTAGCCCACAAGCAGTAAAACAGAAATCTATTGAACAATTTATCCCATTGAATGTTGAGGTTGTTCTTTTCTCAATATTTTTGCAATAAGCTGTAAACTAGGCTTGAAATATATTGATGAATTTTTTATTGCTCAATGGAAATAACTTTTCGTATTAACATTTATTAAAGAAATCTTATAATTTCTTTCAATAAGTATAACTTCAAAATCTAAAATATATATTGAAGAACTACAATTTATATTTGTTCACACTATTTAGATGTTTAAGTAAAACAATTTGATATATAGAATTGTTGTATATAACAATTTAATATTTAATATAACAGGATTTTACTATGGACACCTGAAATAAAATTCAAAGTATAAATCGTTAGTTTATAAACCGTTCAACGTATATTTAGAGTTATAACATCTAAATTGGAACTAAATCTTTTGATCAGCAACGGTCGTTATCAGAATTATGAAAGACGTAATAAGAAAAAGATGAAAAACGTTAGAAATGCTATATTTTATAACATATATATATATACAATTTATTTTAGTTGTATGAAGAACTTGGTCAGTTCTTCAGGTTCAAATTAAACTCTCAATGCCGACGTTTAGGTTTTTATTTAAAATCTTTATCATAGGCAGAAGTATAAAATTTTGAAATGGAAAATCTTTATACTTTGGTAATAAGTTATCAGGGTTACGCTATCTTCAGACTCAATGCATTTAACATAGCTTTTTAATATTTGGCCAAGGGTCTCATATTCGTCTGTACACTGGTTCTTGTAGTATAGTTGGTGATTAGTGCCTGTTGTTACGTTTTCATTGTCAGAGGTGAATCTGTTCTGCAGGTAGCGTTTTAGAATCATGTCAAAATATTTGTTTGAGTGACAATTATTAATTAGTGAATTCTTAGTTAAACAAATATTGTTGTTATAAAGGTCCCAGGATGTTGTTAAAAAGGAAGTGGTGTTGTAAGTTCTGTAAATGGGTGATTTGATAGTGGAATCTTTATACTGTTGAGGACATTCGCTCTTCGCATTTATGAATTAGTTGGTCTGTGTAAATAGAAATCTGTAGTACGATATTTTGTAGGTAGATATTCACATCGAGGATGTTAATTTTCTTTTTTATTGCTGTTTCTATTGTAAATTTGAGACGGGAGTTCTTTTCAAATACTAATTTAAGGTTTAACAAATGTGCTAAATCTTCAATAACATCAAGACAATTATTCTCATATCTGCAATAGATAGATGGCTTCAATTCATGGCTGTGACTGAAGATTTTATTTTCAACGTAGCTCATATAATAGTGGGCGAATGTGACTACCAGGGTCGGCCCCATGGCCAAGCCGTCAATTTGAAGATACATGGAACCGTTTATGTGCATGAAGATACTTCTTGTCGTATATGCTCGCAAAAGATCTTCTATCTTCTGCCTGCTGAATGGCGGAGATGTCATGTTTCTTTGATTCAAGTAGATTCAGTCACAAATAATTGTAATGGTTTTTTCTACGGGAACATTTGTGAATAACGATTCAACATCTACGGATCCGACAGGTCATATATAGGAACGACAACGACTTCATTGTCCACAAGAATAACAATGCACCTTTGCGCAGGTACTCCAAAATGTCCCACAGAAGCTGTTGACAAGGCAAAATTACACAAGGGAAATGACGGTAAACTCTATGAAAATTATTGGGAGGGAAAAAGGCTATTTTAAATTGCAATTAGTTGAACCAATTATCATTGACGAATAACTGAAAATGATAAATATTCAGCTTTGTAATTCTTGTAGAATATTGAAGTTATTTTCAAACGGACCGACCCGGATTAGCCAGGTAGAAGGAGAGTTCAACCATCCTACCTTAATAATCTCCCAAAATGCTCCCTAATATAAGAGGGATGAGTAACTAAACCTCAACTACAACTCCACCTTTCTATATGAATTCACTAATCCACAAAATATACCTATTATTGATCTGAAGATGAATGTACTATAGTAGATTGAAAACATGTCAACGCTTTTTCTCATTGGATAACAGAATGTTAGAACAAGTGGATAGCGGAGCCATGGGTTCTCCCTTATGAGTCATTTTAGCAAACTTCTTGATGGAAAGTTGGTGAGTGATGTCTTTTGAAAATATTTCAGAAAACTATAAAATACGCATTGCTGTCGTTTCATACTAGTTAATGAAGAGATGTTATTATAACCCTGAAGAAGTGCCTAATGAATCAGAGGCCTTAATCTAAATGTTGAGAGTAAGAAAATATCCTACTCATTCTAGATGTTATGGTCAACAGAACTGCCTTGTAAGCTTAGCAATTCAGGACTTTGATTTAATTGAAAAAGAGAACAGCTGATAAGGTATAAAGGTTCAATTTATTTTTTGAACAGCCCACAACTATTATAGTCTATAGAGTGATGTTCTTAATCAGTTGAAAATAGCTATCCAGACCTAGTAAAAAACTGGATGGCCAACTGGTTTATGAAGCCATCAAGTCATATGACTACTGTATATGCTTATGCTCTAGGTCGTTTATAAATATGTACCTATTCAACGAAAAGGGCTCATGGTAAGAGGGACAGTTTTCAAGATTGTCACATAATTAATGAACTGAATGAATTACCAAAAACCATTCTGGAACTATCAAAATTGATCTCTCATTGAATTCTCTTCCATTTTTGCTCTAAGCCGTTTGACTGTCCAATAATATGAAAGAATTTAGATATTCTGATGTGTTACACTTCTGATACTTTCAGTGTACTCACCACATTGAATGTACCCAAAATTGACCTTGCAGAGACGAGTATCACGATAGTACATCGTACATCTGACGTATTTATTTAGCAAATTAGTTGAAATGGTCACTAAATGAAACAAAATAAACACCTTAGGAGTCATTACTAGGAGACTAGCAAGATAAAACTCGATGACTATAGACTACTATAGTACTGGAATATTTTTCTAAAAATATACTTCTGAGGATAAACAGAATATTTCTGAGGATATAGGAATATTCTCACAAAAGTTATTTTATCTAGCACAAAAACTATAGATATCAAAAATATACGAAACGAAAATCTAGCTAGCCCTACAGTCAACTTTACTGTAAGTAAACAATGTCGTTCATAGTCAATTGTGTTTTTATATTATTTTACTGTAAGTCTCGTGTAACTATAGAATGGATGATTCTATAATATGAACTGGTACTATTGTGTAAAAATAATATCAAGCCTCTTGGTAATGAATTATGGAAGCAGAGATAATCAAATTAATGATTTCATTTCTTTTATTGTGGCCATTCAATTTTATCAGTTTTAATAAACTTGAAAGCATTGATTTAGCACAAGTTGTAATGTTTTTACTATTAAATTGGGTGAAGGAGTTTCTTCACTCATGCGTATCGTGGCCAAATCTGCTCTATTACACTTCTTTTATCATTCCTAAATCAAGTTTAACTTTTAAGTTCATTAATGAACTTTATATAAAGAAGTATTTCTCATTTTTATTGGTTTTTAACTATAATTTGTTAAAGATTGTAAACCTCTTAAACATGATTGGTATTAACATAGAATGAAGAAATCTTTGAGACCTACATTTTTTTTCTTGAGAATGAAATAAGGACCGTTTTATCTGAATTTATAACTGAACTATTATGTTTTATCCATTCTTCAAACTGAGTAGAGCATGTTGCATAAGCTCAAAGGCACTACCAAACAAGCACTCTTCTTCTTATAATGACCAAGTCATCTGCATATCTTTGCATCTCATAACCTTGATTATTTTGAGTATCCAGTAGTTCTTCCACAAGTAACATAATCACTGAGATAAGGTCGATGACACACCTCAATGAGGACAGTCTTTAGGGGTCACAATTTCAGTTGCAGTAGATCCCATACTTACATAAATTATTCTTGCGTTAGATTGTAGTAATACATTTTATAATTTCTGGATTAAGGTATTTAAATATTATTAGTGATTCTATGGAGTCGAATTCGTGTTTTCAAAAGTTTCTTCATACTACATAGTATTTTCTTTATGATTTAAGGATTTTTATGTTTGTTCACCAACATTTTTGGAGCTGATACCGTTAATTTGCTCTTTTGGTAAGTATATTATCCCTTATGAAGATTCTTATTTACTAAAAACTTGACATGTTACTGCAAATAGAACTTAATAGTAGGGCTGTAGATTCGGAGTCGGATACGAGTAGTCGGAGTCGGGAGAAATCAGCCGACTCCGACTTCTCAGCTATTCAAATTACTTGTGTACATGAAAAGACATAAGATGATAAAACATGATTAATTAGTCCAAGTAAGAATTTTTCTCTTCGGAGAAAGACATTGGGCATTTGATGGTACAACACAAAATGTTTAGTTTAATACAAAATATTTGGCCTTGCCTGTTCAGTGTTTTAGAAGATTAATAATTAATAATTTGGGTGGCCTACACTCAACTTTACTATAAGCAAATATAAAATCAAACTTCTTGGTTGCATAATCCTACTAAGATATAATATAAATGCCTAAATGGGAGATGTTTATTAGTCTTTCATTTTTGGTGGTAGTACAGATAGTGATTGAACCAATTATCAATATAAACGCTTATTTTTGTATATCACACAACTGAAACATATAATATCGTTGGTATTACCACGGCAGTAATAACACTTTTGTAAAGACAGAGACAGAAAAGTGTTACGAAACAATCAATTACAGGAGAACATGGCTTTTGTTTCCATAGCTAGTGGATCTCATTCGTGGCCATCTGTAACATTACATGGCCAGTGGATCTGTTACATTTAATGTTGTTTATCTGACCTCCTTCTACATTGAAGAATTAAGCCAAAGTGTTCGTTAAGCCAGATATTTCTATTTTGTCTGAAAAATGTCAGAAACAAATAAATAATATCACCGAGAAATTAGCTTACAATTAATATCCTTTTATTAATAAGGATATTAACAGAGTCCAATCATGATAGTACAACAAGATTACCCAACACATAATACCATTCGTAAACACAAAAAATATACATCCGATGTTAAGTTTTGTTCAAGGGTGCAACATATAGATTGATTAGGGTATTTTGTTAGACAAATCTATCATACCATTGAAAGCATAGAAATTATATGTTTGTTTGGCGTGGATTTTTTAAATGTAAAATTTTATTCTTCTTACGTCTCATATTAAGTCATGAAATCATTTGAAATTATTTCATTAAACCTCTAAACATCAATTTTATTTCAGTCTATTCAGTTAAAAAAATTGTAAGTCAATGTAAATAAATGTAAACAAATTCGACAAGTGTAGCAGGTGATCCATTAGTCCAGGATGAATATTCAGTTATTGTAGTTCTATACAATTTCTCTTTGCGGTTATTGAAATTTAACGATTTTTATTATAAATTGCTAATTATTATTATCATCCACCTGTCATCTGTTTTCTAATAATAAAAAGAAGAGCTGGAGTCGGAGTCGGATTCGTCGACTGTTGAAAATCAGAGGAGCGGAGATGGTCCTAAGAGGTCCGACTGCACAGCCCTGCTTAATCATTATCATGCTTAGTGTTGTAATATTGTAAAAGTATTTTTCCCTTGCTTCAATATTACTGAAAAGCAATGTGCTTCTTACACTCTATCAATATATATCTAACACTAACATTTGTCAAAGACAACAGTATGTAGATTCGTAGTACAGTTTATAGTACAGTTCAACCATCCATCACTCTGAAAAAAATTGTAAAATATAGATTTGATTAGAGTTCATTTTTTATATTTAAGCATGAGATCTTATTTTATATCATATAAACTTATAAAACATCTCAAGTTTCTTTTATTTAACATTTAAATAATTTTATTTCTCCCGATTCTCGTAAAATATATCCAAGTCAGAGTAAAGAAAACACAAGAACAGCAGGGATTTGAGTTTTCAGTTTTTATAGCATTACAACTTTTTGAAATAATCAAAGTTGATAGACATTTTTTTAGAAATTGTTAATTTTAGTTTGCGTTTTTTGACAAAATGTTATTATTCTTCAGTTAGCTATTTAGAGTGGAAAAACATTTAGTAAACTAATAAAACTTGCCATAACGCCTCTTTTTCCTTAAATATTTGAAAAAAAAAAGTGTTCCGCTCATCATCTCATGAAGTACTATTTTTAGCTATAATTTCATTTTGATGTGTCTAGTCAGAATCAATTATATTCGTATAAAAAAAATACATTTTTACATCGTATTGCAAAAAATATTTTCTCAGTTGCCTTAATATAAGATTTATTTAATTATTGCTTCTGTCTCTTCCGTCACTCTTCAAAACTTTCAAAACTTCAGAGTTAGTGGTTTAGGAGCAAAACAATGTTGTTAAAAAAGACACGTTCAAAAAGTGACTTTTTCACCACGTATTATTACTTATTACCCAAAAGCAATAGGGTACATCTACATTATAGAACACATTTCTGTGTATGTAAGAATTTGTTTTTCATTAAATAGTGTAGCCTGTAGCGTGCGCATATACACTGTAAGGTACATGTTTTGTAAAATATAAGATCCATTAAATTAGATCCATCAAATGATTTGGGCTGCAGCGTGTTCACAAATTTTTGAATCCCCTCTCCCCAGCCACCAAAAAACCTGTACTGTTAGCTTGGCTGCGTAGCAAACAGAATTACCACCTCTGCGATGGGGACGCCAGTACTAGTTACATCCACCCTAATTTAGACCAATGGGACGTAGTCAACCATGGTTAGAGGTGGTTATTGCATGTAGTACATTTTGTGGAACATGTTGTTATTTAAATAACAAATGTACGGGTACTGCCCGTGGGGAAAACACACACACACACACACACACACAATACCATTAAAAAACGTCAAAAAATTACTTTGAACAGCTCAAAACATGTAAATCTATCAAAATTCCGAAATGAAATTTTTTCATGTTTGCTCTATATCAGGGGTCTCAAATTCAATTTACCTGGAGGCCGTTAGAGGTAGAGTCTGGGTGAGGCCGGGCCACATCAGGATTTCTACAAGAAAAGCGCTGATATAACATTCCAATTTTCCCAAATATCTTTATTTTTAACACAAAGCAATAAATTTAACCAATTAACTAAAAAACGAATAAAGAATTAATATATCAGTAATAAATAAATAAAATAATAATAATGATCAAACAGCAGTTACAGACGACTGAAGAAGCCATATATTGACTGACTGACTGGCTGACAAGAGAAAACTATCTTTATTGAGTTTCAAATGCCTGAATTAACAGTTCTTTAACCATGAATGGAACATTAAACATGAACTGTTCACTCTTGCCTAATTCTTGCTGCTAGAGACCTGGCAGCACTTCTTTACACATAGCTGAGCCATATTTGGCTTAAGGGAGGAAGCAGTGGACACCCTCAGTAGGGCTTGAAGATGCTCATCAGTGAGTCTGTACCTGTACTTGGACTTACTGGTGTTTAAGGTGTAAAGGAGCTTCTCACAGAAGTATGTGCTCCCAAAAAGGCACATGGTTGCTTGAACATTCGGGAAAGTTCAGGGGAGCTAGGGGTTAACTCTATAACAATTTGCCCAAGCTTGTCTGCTTCTCCACTCACCACCCTGAACTTTGCTTTGAGTACAGAGTGCACTGCAGACCAATGAGCGCAATTTGAAGTACAGGAGGGGCATCTTGCACATCAAAGGAGAAGGACAGTGTCTGTGATGTCTGTGGTCTCATCAAAGGCCACTGAATATACTCTAAAACATTTTTCTTTCTCACACAGTTGATCATAAATGTCACTTGACAGGTCAGACACACTGCCATGGTATTGGCAGAAAGGCTGATGTTGTTAAACTGACCTTTCTTTTCTGGACAGACAATCTTAGTAGCCTGTACTATGCACTTTTTGACAAATTCACCTTCTGAAAATGGCTTTCTTGCTTTAACAATCTCTCACTAACCACGTATTTTGCGTCGACTGCTGCATTATTCTCTTTGGTTGCTTTCTTAAAGAAATCTTGTTGTCTCAGTAGACGTGTTTTAAGATTGCCAACCTGGTTGGCTCTCTCATCTACCTTGTATTTTTTGTACTCATCAGCATGTCTAGTTGTAAAATGACGTTTCAAATGGTATATCTTGTGCACCTCAACTTTTTCAGTGCAAATAAGCATGTTAAACAAAGAAATATTTCTCTCCCCACTTTTTCTGAAATTGTCTGTGCTCATCACTGACCTTTCTCTTCACTACACGATTTGAAAGAAACATCTTTGGGGTATTGAAATATTTGATTCCACTTGGGGTTAGTCTCGGGTTTGACTTCAACTTTCAGTTTGCATAGGGCTGTGGCCTATGCGGACTTTTGCTCTCCTAACGTAATCGGAGTTCTCCTTCTTCGATGTTATTGTATAACACCAAAATTCTCAAGTGTCATGCAAACGCCTCTAGTCGGTCCATGTAGCTATTTGAATATATTACGTATTTGACATCTTTGAAAAGGTGTTTCCCAGAGTTGAGGATGTACTATCTATTACGAATACATAGTTTTGTAAACGAGCAATTCTCAACTCTTAATATGAACAGGCAGGAAAAATCAACAAACAAGTTCTTACGCTATATCATACCGAGGAAAGAACTTACAAGTCAGTAAAGAGATTGGATTAGTGATGAAGAAGCAGTTCATTATCTAATTGAATTTCTTGACTCTGAATTTATTTCTCCTGGACTGCCTGCTCATGAGTAAAAACTTAAAGTAGGAGCACCAATCATGCTGCAATTTAGTGGCAGTAACAAATTTCATGTTACGAAACATGAGTGCCCCAAAACTGTGCAACGGGACACGACTCTGAGTTCGTGCTCTACACAGATATGCCATAGAGGCGGACATAATGACTGGATGTGGTATTGGGGAGTCTGTGTGTATACCACTCATACCATTGATTCCGAGCCACTGTCTGTTTTCGTTGCAATGATTGCAAAGTCCCGTCAGAGTCTATTTCGCAATGACGTTAACTAAGTCACAAAGGGAGACTTAATCTTACGCAGGAATTCAAGTTAGCGAGACCAAGTTTTTCTCACATGGTCAACTGTAGTTTACTTGCTCAAGAGTCAGAGGTTCCAACTGTTTGTTCTTCCGTGAACCTGAAGGACAGACAGCTAATGTGGTGTATACAGAGGCATTTGTTTAACACTGTACTAATAATGGTATTTTCTACTGTTCTATAGTTTCTAATGACATTTTGGAATACCAAAAATGACGGAACTTTTGATTCCGTCAAAGACGGGTACGTTTGCTATGTATTATATATAACTCTGAACTTTTTTTAAATTTAATATTTGCTTAATAAAAACACTGGTAATAATGTAAGGTATGGGACCAGAGTAGCCCAGTGGCTTGCGTGATCGCCGATGACAATAGTGCAAATGCATTATAAATAAATGTAACAAAAAAATAGTTTTTTTTTAATTTAAAATATGAATAATATAAAAAATTGTAATAAAGTAAGGGGATCTAGCCAGGGTAGCCAGTAGGTTGCTTGCTCGCCGATGGCAGTAGTGCAAATTTATTATAAATAAATACAATAAAAACTTTTTTTTTAATTTAATATTTGCGTAATATAAAGACTGGTAATAAAGTAAGGTATGGAACCAGAGTAGCCTAGTGGTTTGCGTGCTGGCTGTTGACTGGGAGCACGTCAGTTAGAACTAACTCATTTCAAGTTTTCTTTACGTTTCATACTTTAGAGTAGCCACATGTACCCTTAGAATAATTTCTGTCTGTCGGTTTGTCCACAAAACATTGCCACCATAAGACATATAAAACTGGAACTTTGATTGTAGATTTGTGTATGTCTAACTTAAATGCAGCAAAGTTATGAACTTTTAAGTCGTGTTTGGCTAACTACACACACATGTTTATTTGGAAAATATACAGGTGTAGCAATAAGGTATTGTTAGTTGACTTTAATTTCATTTGCGTACATGAATATTTGCTTATAGCAAAATGCTAATATATGAATATTATGCTTATTTGAGCTTATTGACAAGGTGTTTCCCAGAGTTCAAGATGTACTCGTACTTTCTATTCAGAATAAATGGCTTTGTGAACGAGCAATGCTCAAGCCTTACTAATGAACAGGCAGGAAAAATCAGCAAACATGTTCTTACGCTATATCATACCAAGGAAAGAACTTAAAAGTCAGTAAAGAGAGTGTTTAGTAATGAGGAAGTAGTTTATTATCTAACTGAGTTTCTTGACTCCGTGACTGCTCTAGGACTGCCTGCTCATCAGTAAAAACTTCCAGTAAGAGCATCATCAAGCTGTGACTTAGTATCAGTAACAAATTTCATGTTACGCAACTTGAGTGCCCCGGGAAATGAGCAACTCTGAGTTTGTGCTCTGCACAGATGTGCCGTAGAGACGGCCATCATGACTGGGTGTGGAATGTGGAGTCTGTGTGGTATACCACCCATACCATTGATGGCGAGCCACTGTCTGTTTCTGTTGAAATGATTGCAAAGTCCTGTCAGAGTCTATTTCGCAATGACGTTAACTAAGTCGCAAAGGGAGACTTTATCTAACGCAGGAATTCAAGTTAGCGAGACCAAGTTTTTCTCACATGGTCAACTATAGTTTACTTGCTCAAGAGTCAGAGGTTCCAACTGTTTGTTCTTCCGTGAACCTGAAGGACAGACAGCTAATGTGGTGTATACAGAGGCATTTGTTTAACATTGTCCTAATAATGATATTTTCTACTATTCTATAATTTCTAATTATAGTATTAGTATAATACTGTAATTAATATTTTGGAATACCAAGTTTAATAGAATTTTTGATTCTGTCAAAGACGGGTATGTTTGCTAGTATATTATATTTCCAGGAAGTATGATATTATATTTACTTATAGTAAAGTTGAGTGCAGGCGACTCCACATTTTTAGTGTTATAGTACATTTGCACTGTATATTTCAAATAATTTTACAATTAATGACATATTTATAATGGTATACACACATAAATCAAATACTACTTGAAAAATCAGAAATACAATTGAATAAGACAAATTATTACTTGTTTTGACATTAAGTAAATATGGTAATGTACCTATTCCAATAATTTCTCAAAACAAAAAATCTGGGGTAGCCTACACTCTAGTTTACTATAAGTAAAAATCTGGAGTGGCCTACACTCAACTATACTATAAGTAAACTTAATATCAAACTTCTTGGGTATATTATATATAATGTCTCATTTAAGCATAATATAATCGACTAAATGGGAGATGTTTATTAGTCTTTCATTCCTGAGGTAGTGCAGATAGTGATTGATCCACTTATCAATAGATAAGCCTTTTTTGTATGTCACACGATTAATGGATATACAATCATTAGTATAACTACAGTAGTAGTTAAAAAAAAAGTAGTAGTAGTAGAAAAGCCAAAGTGAAAATTTGCTTATACGAAATAATTTCCTACAAGTGAGCATGGCTTTTGCTTCAATAGCCCGTGGATCTGTTACATAGTTTATCTGACCACCTTCTAAATTTAATACTTAAAAAAAATTTTCCTATTAAGAACTTGAAAATAATTTAAGTATTTTAAAAACATTACAAAGTTTTTGTCTGAAATGTCAAAAACATGTAAGAAAAAATGTCGTTTTCAGATAATTTTTAATTTAAGATGTAGTAAGATGTAGGATAATTTCATTTAATATTTTTAAAAGAATTTTTTTTAATTCTGAGTAATGTTCTACATTTTTGGTATTTTATCAAATTATTATACTGGAAATTTTATGGCATGCTAGAGTTTTTTAAAAACTCACTTTTCTTTCCCTTATTCAAAAATCATAAACAAATTAATTTACTCTGAGAGAATGTTATTTTTTCCCTCGTGTTGTACTCTGTTATAAGTTTTCTATAAATGTATATTGAAAAAAAATATATTGGTAATTAGCCACTTTTGCATTCTTAAATAAGTTCAAAGCCGACTTCTCCGTATAATTTTAAATTTAAAAGCTGGAAACTTGAAATTTTTAAAAATAATGGTATGAACTATTAGACTAGAATAGTGAAAAAACTGGAAGTTAGACATAAACATAAAAGCACTTCCAAAGGGCGAAAAAGTTCATTCCAAAAGCATTACCCAATAATAAAGTTATTCATAAACATAAAAAAATCAGCATCTGATATTAACCTTTGTAGAATGGTGCAACATATATATTGATTAGAACATTTTGTTAGACAAACCCATCATACCAATAAAAGAATCAGAAATTATAAGTTTCATATGCTCTATTGTTGTTGATTTTTTACAGATAACAATTTTATTCTTCTTTCATCACATATAAGTGGTTAAATCAAATAAACATTTTCATAATACCTCTAAACATTATATTATTTCAGTGAATTCACTGAAAAAAAATCTAAGTCAATGTAAAAAAAAAAAAAAAATCTGGAGTACCCTACACTCAACTTTACTATAAGTAATTTAATATCAAATTTCTTGAGTATATAATATATAACGTCTCATTTAAGCATAATGTAAACATCTAAATAGGATATGATTATTAGTCTTTCATTCCTGAGGTAGTACAGCAAGTGATTGAAAGACATATCAATGTATAAGCTTATTTTTGTACATCACACAGTTGATGCAAATAATTTCATTAGTATAACTACAGCAGTAATAACATTTTTAGAAAAACCAAAGTGAACATTTCTTGATACGAAATATTCTCCTACAAGAGAACATGGCCTCTGTTCAAATAGCCAGTGGATTTCTTACATCGTTTACTTGACATCCTTCTACATTGAATATTAAAGTAAAATTTTCAAATTTAAAACAGGAAAATACCCTTATTTTCTCTAAAAACATCATAAATATCGAAGAAAAATGTTGTTTTAAAATTATTTATAATTAAAGATGTACGATAATTACATTTATTAATCTCTAAATAAAAGATTTCAATTTTGAATTATCTTTTACATTTTGGTCTTTTATAGAATTATTATACTGGGAATTTTATGGCTTCTTAGTATTTAATAAGATCATTTTCCTTCCCATTTGTCAAATATCATAACTACGAATTTTTTCTGAGTGAGTGGTATCCTTTTCCTGCCTTCTGTACTCTGTTTAAGTTTGCTATGAATGTATATTGAGTAAAAATATATTAGTAATTAGCCAGTTTACATACTCAAATCGAAGTCAAAGCCAGCTATTCAATATATTTTAATTCTTTTATAGTTGGGTGCTTCTAATTTTTGAAAATAATAAATATGAACTATTAGACTAGAATTGTAAAAAAAACTGGATATTTCTCAACAAACATAAGTCCTCTTTCTTGAGGAAAGAGTCCATTCATTACATTTCAATATCATGGAAAGGTACTACATTCACAATTATAATGTAATTGTAACTGATATTAAGTTTTGCTCAAGAGTGCAATATATATATTTATTAATGCATTTTATGAGACAAATCCATCATGCCATGGAAGACAAAGATAATTTATTTATGTTTATTGGCCGTGACTTTTTTACATGTAACAATATTATTCCTCATACATCTCATATAAGTCAATAAACTATTTAAACTTTTCCTTTATAAATATCAATTTTATGTCAGTGGATTCAATGAAAAAATTTCGAAGTCAATGTAAAGAATGTAAAAAACTATAAAAAAATCGGCAAGTATAGCAGGTGATCTCTCAGTCTAGGATAAACAAACAGTTTTTATAGCCTTATTGCTCTTTCCCGTAATTGAAACTTCATATTTTTTTATGAATTGCTAATTTTTCGTTCCATTTTTGGTCAAGTTTTCATTATTTTTTAATGAGCCGTTTAGCGTCAAAAAAACATTTTCTGAAAACCGAAATCGTACTGTAACGCCCCATTAGCGAATGTAATTTTGAAAAAAAATATCTCAACTGATTCTCCAAATAATGCTCTATTTATAGGCATAGTTTCATTTCGATCCGTGAAACTTTATGGCTTGACATTGTATCATTTTCCATACAATGTTCTATTTTTAAGCATAGTTTCATTTTGATCTGTCAAACGGTATGGCTTGTATCACTCTTACGAGCTTTGAGATTGAATTAAGAAGTCAAAATTTTTATATTTTATTGAAAAAAAAATATTTCTCGTTGTTTTAAAATTCTGAATATATGTTCCGTTTGTTTCATTTGTGACCTCAAAGATAATGTCAAAATTTCAAAACTATAGGGTTATCAGTTTAGGAGAAATAAATGTTTTCTAAAAAACGTTTTTTGGCAAAACAAGTGACTTTCCCATCATGCATAATTCTTCCCAAACAATACGGATCTTCTTCTCTATGGGGCCCAATTTTGTGTAAAATATCAACTTGATCCATCAAAGATTCTGGACCGTAGCGTGGTAACAAGCATTGCTAACACACTCACCCACCCACCCACACACACACACTGACATCATCGAGAAAACATCGTAAAGTAAAAAAATATCAAACATAATAATTTTGGTCTACTCAAAAGCGTTCACATTCAGTTATATGTGAAAGTATTTACATTTAAAAACTTATAAGGTATTTGAAAAAATACTTCTTTTGTTGTTTAAGATATTTGAAAATTTAATTTATTTATTCTTTTCCTGATTAAGTCATGAATGTGTCCTTTATACCGCTGTCTTAGAGTTCTACCAGTCTATCCAATATAGTGGTTTCCAAAATCATTGCATCTCATTCTCTAAATCTCATTTTAATTGATTATTATTGTTATTTAAAAATTTCAATGAGGAAGAATTTTATTAATTATGCAAAGAAATGAATTGGAAAAGTCAAACGGTATTATTTATTTCTGTTTATATACTCCATGCTAAATGTAATATCAAAGTTGTAAGAAGAATAATTTATATAACATTTAATTAAATTTTTATTAATGTAATATGTTTATATATTAATAAATATGCTTTAAAAGCCATATATGTATATATCTTGTATCTCTGGAAGACTTTATAATATAATTATACAAATAATTACGGAGGCGGTGCATAAATCAATATAAACAAAGTAAATAAATGTAAACAAATCCGATAAGTGCAGCAGGCGATCCATTAGTTGAGGATGTATATTCAGTTTTTATTGCTTTATTATCTTTGCAATTGAAATTATACGAATTTTTGTTGTAATTTGTTAATTATTTTGTTCAATTTTTCGGCAAAATTTCTTTGTTCTTTAATAGGCCGTTTACCATTAAAAAAGCATTTTCTTAAAACACAAAATGTACCATATTGCTCCCTTGGTCAATGTAATTATAAAAAAAATTTCCTCAACTCATCGCCCACATGATGCTCTACTTCTAAGTATAATTTTATTTTGATTCGTCACATGTTATGGCTTGTATCCTCTTCATAATCTTTCAGATTGAATCATAAGTCACATTTTTTACATTTTTTAAAAAAATAACATTTTCTAGTTAATTTAAAAATCTGAGGATTTTTTTAGTTCCTGCTTTTGTCAATTTCATGATAATATCAAAATTTCAAGACTCTAGAATTAGTATTTTTTTTTAGGAAAATGTAAATGTTGCTGAAAACACATTTTGGCTAAAAATTTGAATTTCTCATCATGCATAATTGCTCTCAAACAATGGAGGTTCATCTACACAATGAGGCCCATTTCTTGCCCAAAATATGAAGTTGATCTACCAAAGATTCTGGTCTGTAGCGTGTACACAAGTTTTTGGATACACATCCACCCAACCAAACACACACAGGTATTATCAAAAAACTCATAAAAGGACTTTGGGGTGCTCCAAACATGTAATTCTGTCAATAACGTAAGACTAAATTCTTTCACGATCGCGATACTTTACTTACAGTAAAGTATACAGTAAAAAGGAACATTTTCACACACAGAACTATATATTTGGCAAACTTATTATGTATTGTCAAATGGTGTAACTTTTAGAGTGATTACAATATTCTAGATGCATAGCCGCATACATCCAGACATCATCCTAAAATTATCAAAATTTCTGTAGTTGTTATCTGTGTGAAAACTGTAAAGATGAATGGCTTGTACCTCGTATGTATGCAAGGGTAAGTGTTCGTTGAACAGCCATACTCTGTAACACTAATAATTTTCCCTTGAAGCTCGTCCAGTGATGTCTTAAAACTTCAAAAAAAAAAAAACAAAAAAACAATATGCACAGCGCCTAAAGTACCCTCACTTGATTTTGGCCTGCCCGTTCTTTTAAGGTCATCAAGCTGCCAGTGTTTTTTAACTTGTCATACCAGTTTTGATTCTTTAACACCTTGGAAGCGTCGACTATATTCTGTTCTAAAAATGCTTTCAAGTTTCATTGTTAATCTCGTTTCGTAAAACTATAAACAAATGAGACATTTTCTGCCCAAGATGCCATTTTTCTTTTTGAAAACATTATGATCAGCATTTTAAATATGATACAGTAACACAAAAATAATAAAATGATGTATGTATAATATCACGTATGCGAATGTAGACTCCAAATAGACAAAAGTTAAAAATGAAAAACTTAACTTCTTCCAAGCACCAATGACATGACTTTATATAGTCAAAGTAAATTTATATTATAGGAAATAATTTATATTCAATTCCTAGAATGGGTTCTTAAAACTTATGTATACGGAGAAAAATAATATTTAATGATCGTTTAATACAGAATACGATTAATCAAAAGGAGTTATGTGAACTTCATTGAACTCACTTGAAAAAAAAATTATTAATGTAAATAAAATATAAAGTTTTAAACAAATGTAAACTAAGCAGATTAATTTTACTGCTTAAAATAAAATTTTAAGTCTCATATATGAGCCGTTTATTTTGAAAGTGGCCTAATTCCATTTTCCAAAAAAATTTAGCTAGCTATTTAAATAATTACATTTTTACGTTATCTTTACCTTTTGCAGCAAATTGTACAAAATTTATTTAAAATTACTAAGTTTTTTTATAACAAAAATTAGTTGATAAATAAAATGACAATATTTTTAAATTTTGTAAAACGCAAACCCTTAATAATCTCGATTTTAACATAAATGGAATTAGGCCACTTTCAAAATAAGCGGCTCATATTTGTGTCCATCTAACTTTTATGGTACAACTTCTCTATTTCTTTCACTCTCTAACTTTCTCTCTGTCACACACACACACACACACACACACACACACACACACATATATATATATATATATATATATATATATATATATATGTGATCAAACTACAATATGAAAAGGGGGGAAAAAAACTAAGATTTTTCAACCATAACAAGCGGTCTTCGTCAGAGTCAAAAATCCAACTTTCATATTGTGGTTTGATCATTGATTATTATTTCACGTGTTTATGTGAAATTTTGTATAAAATATGGTATATATATATATATATATAGCGTTTCATCATGGTGGGTACTAAAAATGTTCTTATATGAAAGATTTTTGATATTTTTATTTGA
The DNA here is from genome assembly GCA_026182355.1 of Hermatobates lingyangjiaoensis. Taxonomy (NCBI): domain Eukaryota; kingdom Metazoa; phylum Arthropoda; class Insecta; order Hemiptera; family Hermatobatidae; genus Hermatobates; species Hermatobates lingyangjiaoensis. The sequence continues at coordinate 1,194,394 of JAPFBL010001938.1, forward strand.
TTATTTTCTATAGCTCAAGTACAGTCTTTACCTATAATTATTATGCACATGTCTTTGTATTTCAAAAAGTGTAATTCAATTGTTATTATTAGTATAAAGCACACATATATTCAATAAGATAAAAAGATTTCACATAAACACGTGAAATAACAATCAATGATCAAACCACAATAAGAAATGGGAAAACAAGACTAAGATCTTTCAACCGTAACAAGCGGTCTTCGTCAGTTGGGTTTTTGACTCTGACGAAGACCGCTTGTTACGGTTGAAAGATCTTAGTCTTGTTTTCCCATTTCTTATTGTGGTTTGATCATTGATATTCAATAAGGTATTGCTCATATATAAATTAATAAGTTTAATAAGAGATTGAGTAATATAATAAAATAAATTATGGTTGCAATCTCCTTTGTTTAGAATGCTCTTATTTTGAAACTTTTTGTACAATTTTTTAAAAACCATAAAATTTGTGTTTTAAGGTTTTAATGAATAAAGAGGACTGATTTTTTTGTAAGACGAGATTAGTAGATTGAAATTAATTAATAATTATATTAAAAATGCTCTTATTGTTTATGACAAGTGATCATTCATTGTATTTTTGGAAATCTTCCGTATAATGTGTTTTCTTGCTGAAAAATACATTGGTAGGCAATGACTTTTCTTATATTGGGATATTTTCCATATTCAATTAAATAAAATACTTAAGCATTTTATTACTTGTTTCGATTAAGTTTAGTTAAGAATTCTCGATATAAACGCGTTTCAAGAATCATATTTAGTAAGAAAGAAAATTGGTGATAATGATAAATGTTATGATTTATTTTTATTTTAATGAAATAATATAGTATTTGAAATAAATTATATTTATGTCAATATGGATTTACTATTTAAATAAAAAGAAATAAACTTGATGGTAAAATTTGATTTCTTGATTAGTAAGTAAATAAATAAATGTACTCATGTGTATAAGGAGGGAATTAAGTCAAAGCAGAGAAAGGTTGCGCGTCGGTGGCGCGGGTGGTCAGGAGTGGCATGTTTTCAAGAAGGGTGACAGTTTATGACCGGCTAGTCTCATGCTATTAACTGTTGAGTCTGGTCCGGGCTTCTAGTTGGTAGAGGGGTCGCACGCAGCGCCACTGGTTATATAGATGCACGAATGCGCTTTCCCATCAAATCCCCACTTGCACTTGCATTCGAACACTGCACCGTTCGCCTCTTATGCTAATATTCCATCGTGCAGTCGACCTCGTGACGGCGGACTCGATACGACATAGTCTTCAGTTTACCGCTCGGTGACTCGCACTTCGTACGATCTATCCGTTTAAAAGAGGGTTCGCGGAAGGTGACCATTTTAGGCGGTAAGCCGTTTAATCGGAAATGGGTGATACAGACAAAACCAAAGGGGATAAAACGGCGATTCCTGGAAGCACAAATACGGCAAATCGGAGATGTGCTCGTTGCAAGAACCATGTAGCTGAACCGGTGCCGCTCAAGGGACACAAACGATATTGCAAATGGAGACATTGCGTGTGCGAAAGTTGTATCCGGACAGCGATGAGGCAGAAAGCGACTGCCCAGAAGACGGCCCGTAGCCGGGAGCAGCAGGAAGATGCTAAGAGAGCCAAGTTGGGCCTCGACACCGCCATCCCTCCTCCGCCTCCCATTATCACCTCTAACAGTCAGTAACACACTTAACTGCTTCTTGTTTTTACTATTGGCGAGGTCACTTTCACAGGTGGTATTGAAAGTGGAGGGAGGAGCGGTAAAAGACCTTGGAGACGGAGGCGGCCACGTGCAGAGACCGCCCCCGTGACCTTAGAGGCAGCACGTGATGTAATGGCACTTATCGCAGTGACGCCTGTATGCAGCACTCGCTGCACTGGCGCTGCCTAAATTTACACGCGCTCCTCCCTCCTCTCACTCGCTCCTCCCAGTTTAACTTAACCTCTCACTCTGTCTACCTACTCAATGTTTAATCTTTCTCCATATTATCACGGCAATCAATTACATAAAATTCGCACATTCCCAGACAGTAACTTTTCCCAGTGTCCACACTGAATATCACAATATTATTAATAATCAAGGAGATAATTGGAAATTTATTTTTACTATTTTTCCTTATATTAAGTTTTTATAAGCCGTTTATTAAGCAGTTTTTTAAAAGAAATTAAAAAGCTTACTCATGATAAATTGAATTTGCCCATTTTATTTATAATGAAATTGAACGTACGAAATATACGCTCGTACATTTTACAATAATTTGAATATTTGTTTGTTGCCTCACACTTATATAGATAAATTTGGAAAACAGATTAGTGAAAACTGTTTAAAACAATGTGATATACATAGTTTCTAAATAATAATACTATAATGTCAATGAATATAAGAAGAGCACCAGTGGATTGAAGACTCTAAATGTTAATAATTTTAAAATTAAGAATATTCTTCTTCAAAGTTGCACTATTTTTTATTTTATTTTATAACTGTTTTTATGCCGAAGGCACGAAAAAAAGAAATAAATTTCTTATATGCTGAAGAGATGTATGTTTATAAATACCACCATTTTTAACTAATCAAATTATACTAAATATTTGAGTAATTTATATTGTTTGGAATGTTTTTGGTAAATTTCATTAATATTTAATAGATATAATATTTAAATTTTGAACTCATTATAGTCTATTTAATATTTTTTTTTTAAATTGAAATGATTATGATATTAATTGAAGATGTAATGTTAATGATAGAACTTTATTACCATTTAAAAACATTTTTTCAATATGTCTTCTGAAGTGAAACAGTTAAAATCATGTGAAACATTTGTCAGTTACCAGTTACTGGTAAACTATAGTTATCGATTTATTAATTAAATTAATAAATTAATTAATTTATTTTTTAATCCAGTATTTTTTAATCCAATATTTTTTAATCTAGTATTTTTTAATCCAATATTTTTAATCCAGTTGTTCTTCCTGGATTAAAAATGTCGAAATTATGTGTTCTTTTAAAATTGAAATTAATTTTCACATTTATTTTGTAAGAAAATAAAAGGTCATTTATTCAAAATATTATCTACTCGTTCCATGTAGATATATTTTAACTTACTTAATTCTTTGAAACCAAAGCATAATTGATATTTAATACATTATATGATGTATTTTTGTTCAAAACTTATCTATAATTAGTTGTGGGGTAAAAATGGACAAAGACAAAAAGGGATAAATGTGTTAGTTAAATTGGAGCAATATCGAAGTGTTGCTTACCTGTGTTTAATAATTATTTTGTAGATAAGCGAGCGTTGCCCTAATCAGAGGAAGATGGCCTCTGAAGGGTGATATGAAAACTCACTGACAGAGTAAAAAAAAATACTTGAATTCATAATATATATATTGAATTCATTAATATGAGTACATATGATTTCTGTTATCATGACCTTTGTATTATTGAAATTAATAATTTTGAATTATAATAAAACACTTGTACTAGTATTTCACAATTTCAAATATATATATATATATATATATATATATATCAACATCTAAATGCAATAAGAAATTCAGAAATGAAATTCAATATCATTCTTGGTATACCAATAACTTCTCAACACCACACCAAATGTCCGATTTCACTTGTTTCAAATCAAGGGTGACTCTAAAGAAGACCAATTGTTTTATTCTGAATTTCTTATTGTACTTCAGATGTTGATTTTTATTTCACGTGTTTACTGTAAAATTTATATATATATATATATATATATATATATATATATATATATTTAGGAAACAGTCCTTCCTTAATACATGTCAGATTGAATTTACGGCCTATTATTTTTTTAATTTTTTTTTTGGATAACTTTTCTAAAACCCTTAATTGGTTTTTAAATTCACAAGGAACTAGGTAGATTAACTCACAATACGTTTGGTTTTCAATGGTTATATTTCTTCCAACGTTTCGGTCGTCTTCGACCATTTCAGGGGGTAAACATATATACAATATCTAAAAAAACCTATTAAACATTGTTTAAAACACTTATATATAACACTCAAAGTTCATAACCACTAAATTAAATATGAACATTTAAACTGGCCGGTCGGCATTTCCATTTCATGTCAGCAGGTGTCTTTAAATTCTTCTACATTGTTCTTCAATAGGCCGTAAATTCAGTCTGACATACATATATATATATATATATATATATATATATATATATATATATATATATATATATATATATATAATTAAAGTTATAGTATTAAACTGAAAATTTATCTTAAATAGTGGTATTATTATTGGAAACGCAATGAACTTGACACCAGGTGATGCGGCATGGTTTAAAGTTTTGACATTTTTATACTACCTTTACTATCGTTTCATATCATATGAAATAGCTCTTTGTGGATCTCTCTCTTTCTGCTTTAAGAACAAATCATGGTTAAATATCAAACTGATTTTAAAGTCCTTGGATTAGACGAACGACTTACCTACTTGTACACATAAAATCCTAATAAATAAATAATTCCTTAACGATAAAGATAAAACTTAACAAAAAAAAAAAAAAACAGAATGACATACTTTTGAAATACTTTTTTATTTAAATATATATTGCTTTATTTTTAAAACAAATTTTTTTCACTGCAGCTTAACCCAGAAAATTTGCAAGAAATTGAGACCCCTTCCTTTCAAAGTGGTTGTCTTTTGGGTGAAGGAACACCCGGACAGACATACTCGTATGAGTTCTATGTTGACAGGTTATTGACATGCAGCTATTACATATGACAGGAAAATTAAATTGGGTGGAATGAACTTAGAAAACAGGCAAAGTGACTTCATATCATGATTTAGTATTTACCTACAATAAAAATTGCATTATAATTGATAATAATTAGTGCATTGTTTAATAATGGTAATTTGAATATTCACTTACATCTTATAAGTAAACAGCTAAATTCTAATAACAAATGACTAGTAACTGTAAGTTTCCTAATAACAAAACAAATCATAAGCAGTATGTATAAGTAAGGATAGTGAAGGTACAATACAAATTTCAAAATAACGAATAGTGTTTTTTATGATGGTGATGGTTTAGCATGTCTGAATTTTAAATGATTACATTATTTATAAATAAGAAATAACTGTTACTTATATATTAAATAACAGAAGTAGTGATTTTTAAACGTATTTAAGTTTGAGATGAGTTTCGTCAAATTTATTATGTTTCAGTGAGTTATTTATTTGGGACTGGACCAAAGCTCTTTTTCAATTAGTTATGTGATATAAGATTATTTCTCTTTCTTCTACCGGCCTTCTTGAGGTTACTGCCACTCAACTTGGATTCCATTCAAAACTGAATAATCAACTAATTATAAAACAATCACATTATTCGATTTAGTTGCCTCAACCTCAACATCATGCACTTTTTGTGTAACATTTTAGAATAACTATTTTGTTGCGGGTTTGAACTACCTACAATTAGTTTTACGTAATTTTTTTAACTATTTGCTTAGTAATTATCATAATAAAAAAAAACCAGCTAATATGTAATATTTAAATTTCAAAAACTCTAATCAAACAACGAATTTTTTGCGCGTTTTAGAGGCTATACTTTTCTGT